>CM031237.1:282710997-283910997 GCA_018340775.1 Taxus wallichiana var. yunnanensis
TGTGATGGGACAAGAGAAATAAACATATACATATAGAAAAATTCATCATAGACTTAAAATAAATCATAGAGGATACATATAATGCATCATAAAATGAGGAGAGAGGTATGAAAGAGAATGTTAGAAAATATAACATGTTTATGATGTTTTCTAAGATGAGTGAGGTCTGAAATAGGATGTTAGATGACACAATCTAGTAATGTTGTGAATTGTTTTTTATTTTATGATTGTTTGAGCTTATAAACAATTTTTATAAATGAGAAAACATATAAGAGGCATATCCCAAATTATTTTAGTCTTTTTTCCTATGAAGTTGGAATTATTTAATCTTTAGTTGTCAAGTTCTATATAATTTAGGTTTATGTTCACAAAACATCAATATCTTGTAAACGACCAAACAAAAACATATAAAAATTTATAGACCGTTATTATAGGTGTATGTCAATATATACAATTAGTTCGAGGGTAAACATGAATGTAAACAAACGGTAATTAGGAATATTTTTCTTGTAGACATCCACTTGACCTAAAACAGATTTAGAAAGAAAACTTCCTTAATTTTCTTGAAATTCACATACAAATGAGTCCAAAGGTGATTGTTTTAGTTTTTATAATAAATTAACAAAGGTGTGAAGTTATCTTGATGGTTAGTTAAGTATGAGTTAAATCATAACCAACCATAGAGTGTGTAAACATACCTATCTTCAAGATTCTAGGAATACCTTTTAAGACAATGCTTTTGAAGGTTGAGATCTTATTGACTCACTTACACTACATTTGAACCTCAACCCACCTGCCCACTTCTACATAGATGTTTGAGAGAAGGAAATAATTTGCAGCATGACTAAAGTATTATGTAAGACAAAACTTCTATGACAAGAGGATCTAAGAGGCCCATTATTTATCCTAATATGGGGGCCAATAAGGCTAAAATTTTGGAGGGTTTTAGAAAGTACACTTGAAAAGGACATGGATAATTTGGATTCTCAAGAGGGTTGCAAAGTAGAATTTTAAATCCTCTACTTCATATGAAATGCAGACTTCTAGGAATGTTGGTGTTGAAAATGTATTCTATTTTTTTGATTTGCAGGACCCTCAACAAAATCTATATAAAAAAATATATGGATTCCTTTACAAGGTAATTTACGTCAGTGAGGAAGATTCATTTAAAATTTTGAAGCTTCTCTCTCTGATGCTCCTACATCAATTACACTTTGACCTATGGAAATTGTACGTGGTGTATCCATGTATTCAATTTTCACTTTTTATTTGCAAATGTTTATTGATGCTTTCGTTTTATATTATGAATCAAGCACTATTGAATTCAAAATATTGACATCATTTGTGGTTAGTTTTTTACCTTTAAACCTACTGGATATCTCCATTTTTTATTTTTCGTCCTTAATGCAAAAATTTTATTCATGCGAGTAATGTAAGTGAGATCGAGATAGTAAAGTGGAAGATATAACGAATAATTATCGATAATTATTTTCACATCACCTATTACCGTACACCTAGCCTATTTTCCTGTAGCTACTCAATCTTAGATATGTAAAGGCTTGGATATGTAAAGGGTGAATACAAAGTGACGATAAAGTGGAACATAGATAAAGGAAAATTATCGATGATTGTTTACATGTTTCCTATTTCCTTACATCTACTCAAGCTTAGAATTGTAAAGTGGGAGTACAAAGTGCTCCAAGAAGCAAGAATTTTGAATGGGATTCAAACATGGAACCTATTTTTTTTTCATGTTTTTGGCACCTTTAAGCACAAATTACAATCACGTGAATAATGTAAACTCAACTATCAATGCTTGTTCACACATTTTCTACTTTCTTGCACTTACTTGACCTTAAAATTGTGAAGGAGGGCTACAAAGTAAACCAAGAGACAAAAAAATCATTTGGATTTTCAACATGGAACTTATTGGATTTTTTTCATTATCTAGTTTGGAAAATATAAGTATTAATTGCACTCACATGAATAATGCGAGTGAGATCGATTTTACAAAGTGTAATATAGATAGAAGATTTTATTTTGGTGTTATAATTTAAGCCATGAAATGGTGCAGAACTTGTAGAGATTTAATTCACTTTTCGGTTGGGTCTAAACCATGCACAATGCCCTTCCCTTGAGCCCTCAAACCCCTTTCCAATTGCCCTCTTCCTTACCCTCTTTTCGCTTCCTCAATTTTCAATTCTTTGTTGCATCCCTTATGGTGTTTCCATCATACACTCCATGTAGGATTGCTAGTAATATAAGTCAATCAAAGCATAATGAAAATGAGAATGAAAATAAAAAGTGGGATGAAAGAAGTTTTACAAATATTTTAAATATTGCTATCATGTTATAACCCAAATAGTGCATTATCTATTGCCATTAGTCATAAATATAAATATATTTTACATAAAGTTTAATTGCATAAGGTTAGAACTTATTAATGAACATCAGAAATTTTTCAACAAGACAAAAATTTGTGAGAGATAATATTCACAATAAATATGAATATCTTTTACATAAAATTGAGTTACATAAATTATAACTTATCAATTAATATTATAAATTTCCAACAAGACATAATTTAAAAGAGAGGAGATAAATTTATATAAAGTTAAATTGTATAAGCTGGAACTTATCAATGAGGATTATAAATTTCCAATAAGACAAGGAATTTGGCCGAGATAAGGTTCACTATACTAAATATGAATATCTTTTACATTAAATTGAATTGCATAAAATTGGAACTTATATATTTTTGCTGGAGACATCTACACCCGTATCAGCAGTTGTTCCAAGTGGTGCCTGTGAGCAATGCAGAGGGACACGGGGAGGGAGTCGTGTCTAAATACAAATGCAAGGGACGGGAAATGTAGCTATAAAGATATAAGCAGGGTAGTGTTAAAAAGCAAAGCAAACGGGTTGAGAGCACTGCATATTTGGATAAGTCATTAATTTATTATCATGGCCACCGCAACGCTTCCCGAGTACATTGTTCTTAAAGGAGACAACGGAAATTATCTGGGGTCGATGTGGTCAGGAGGCCACCCGTATCAGCAGTTCTTCGCAACTGACATCGCCAGCGAGCGCGTGAGATTCCAAGTGGTGCCCGTGAGCAACGAAGAGGGACACGGGGAGGGAGTTGTGAGGATCAAGTCCTTATACCATAATAGTTTCTGGAGGCGCAGTCCCAACTGGATTTGGGCAGACACCCCCGCAGAGGGGTTGGACACCTCAAACAAGGACTTGCTCTTTCTTCCTGTGCAGGTGGATCTCAAAACAACGATGCGTTTTGCAAAGGCTCACCGCCGACGATAAAAACGACTGCCTCAACGCCGGCACCTGGTCGCTTGAAAAAACTGCTCAGTTTGGCGTGGAGGAGCCTGTGCTCCACCGCAGCGTGCGCTCCGTCGTGTACGACGTGGGCAGTGCTGATATCCAGCAAGGGCAGGCGCTGCTTCTGGGCACCAACACCGCCACCAACGACACCGACCATCCAGCCACCACTGAGCTGCCTTTCACCTACACCGACAAGAAGAGTAGGTCTTGGAACAACTCTGTGTCTTTCACCACCGGCATCTCCGCCACCATCACCGCCGGAGTCCCAGAGGTAGCTAGCGCCGGCGTCACCGTGTCCGAGGATGTTACCACCACGACGGAGTGGGGAAGAACTGAAGAGAGATTGAAGAGCGTTGGGGCCAACTACCATGTGACAGTGGACCCTGGTAAAACCGTGAAGGTTGATCTACAAGCCACACTAGCCAAGTGCGATGTCAAATTCTCGTACGAGCAGGTT
The DNA here is from genome assembly GCA_018340775.1 of Taxus wallichiana var. yunnanensis. Taxonomy (NCBI): domain Eukaryota; kingdom Viridiplantae; phylum Streptophyta; class Pinopsida; order Cupressales; family Taxaceae; genus Taxus; species Taxus wallichiana. The sequence continues at coordinate 282,714,794 of CM031237.1, forward strand.
GATCTTCTCACCACGGGAGACACGGTTGTCACCAACAAGAACGATGGCCTCTACAAGGGCATCAACTACATCAACATTCGCTACGTAGCCAAATATATCTAATGTCACCTAATGCTCTACTGCCTGTAACCATTTACCCAAATATCCCTAAACACTCCACTGCTTTCCTACACTTTAATAATACACAATAACTAAATAATCGGCGCGTGCCTTCTCTGTAAGTTTTATCCATATTTTCTATGTAATAAAAAACCTTATTTGATCAAGAATCATAAAAATCAACAAATTTCAGAATCAAAATAACAAAGACGTGTGTCAAGTGTTTTTCATTCTCTCCTAAAACAATATGTTTACCAATAGACTTCTTGGCCTAAAGAATGTTACCAAAACTATTTATGCATTCTTTAAAAAGAAAAAGAAATTAGTAGTGAAGACATTAACATTGTTATTGTATACTCATATGTTCTTCATTACCTATAATTAACAATAATATTTTATAAATGACATAAATCTTTTTATGCGTTTCATGATATGGTATTCATCACCAAACATATTCAGTTGATAAAGTGAGAAAATTTTCTAGGAATAATATTAGAAATATTATGTGTTTACTTGATAGTATTCCCATCCTACAATGTTCTTTTTCAAGTGATGGACATAAACAACCTTAAACCTTATCTTTGGAAATGGAATTATGCACAACAAAACTAAAAATATATAGAAGATAGAAAATAAAATATGAAACATGAAAATTTAATAATATATAATGGAAGATAGTATTATGTAATAGAATTAGATAAGGTAACCAAAATAAAGCATGTACAAATGGGATACATAGTAATTATTTATTTTTAATAACGAAATTTATGAAATGGATGTAGCTAGTTGATGTTTACACTAGATTCTAAATACATTTATGGTAATCGATATGTGTTATATAGAGATAAATAGTAAGAATAATATTACACATAAAAGATTACATAGTGAATGATGTATTAGTTCATGTTTATGTAGAGGCCATTATTCTTGTTGATCATAAACATATCTTGAATGGTAAGAACATCTTTACATTCATATGACACTTGACTTGGCTCACCTTTACAAGAAAGTTTCGTTATTTTCCTTATCCTTTTCTCCTTACAAGATACTAATTTAATAATGTAGGGATATCATTAGGAGTAGGTTTTCAAATAGACCCCTTTATCTTTAGATGTTATCATATAATTATAGTCTCACATTTGGCCAAATATCTTGTATAATGTTTGACATATGGGCATAGTCAAGAGGTGATTTATATAAACTACACTACCTTCATGTATTTTATAGTTCAAATCTAAGGGACATTTCATTCAATTTTGCAACAATATTGATATTTGATTATGAAATAACGAGATATGAATCTCTTATACTTTGAGATTTCCACAAGTCTAATGTCACCTAATGCTCTACCGCCTACCATTATCCTAAATATCCATTGAATGCATCGGTTTCCTAGACTTTAATAAAATAAAAATAATTAAATAATTTGTGTGCGTGCTTACTCTCTAAGTTTATCCTTATTTTTTTATCGCAATTCCATCTCTAAAATACATCTATTTGAAATATAGTAGAAGGTTCTCATATTTATTTTTTCTCATGTTATTTCGATTAATAACTCTATTACATTTTATGTTATGGTTTTACTAATTGATTAAAAATAACATCAATCTTATCGTCTTCACAAAAATATATATTTATCAAATAAAATAAACACCTTTTCAAGTACATTTTTATGTATTTGTTTCCTCACAATATTCTATACATCTACACATTCATCACTTATCATCAAATTTTATTCTAAATCCATTAAGGACATGTGCATAAGTCACACATTGAAATTATGTCATTTGAGCCGCATTGTTCTTTTTTCCATTCTATACTTCCTATCGAATCATATTGTTAACATTCTTGTTTATAAACCTATACATTATATAGAGTACAAGTTCTACAAATTCTTATAAATAATCATTTTCTAAATACATGGCCTTTAAGATTCTATGCATACTTCATTCCAAATTGTCATCTTGAAGTGTATAAAAAAACTAATCACTCTTTAATGCCAATTTCCAACAAAAGATTTAACAAATAATTAGAAATATACTTGTCAATTCTCTATTATGATAAATTGTATATAGTTCTTACATTTCTTCTCAACGAGGGCTTTAAATGGGTGATACACCCCATTAACTATCAAATTTGTGGTTTAGAAAGTATACACATGTATTCCTCCCGCAATTATCGAATAATGTTAGAAAATATGTTCACTATACAATATTGGAAGGTGACTGCACTTTTCCACACAAACCATAGTAAAGTACAATATATAATGGTGCTCCCTCCTTAAAAGAATTTTCCACTTGGCAATATTTTCTATATTATTTTCCCTATATAAACCTTTCACACATTGCTCTCTCCTTAATAGAATTTTCCACTAGGCAATATTTTCTATGTTATTTTCCCAATATAAACCTTTCACACATTTTCGTGCTTTTCTATGAGTGATATGATTTTGACAATTCTTATTTTTGCAATCTGTTCAAACCTCCATAATCTAGGTGCCTAAACTGCAAATGATATAAACATTTTTCATCCATTATATCTTATAAAAAGGTTGCATGCAGTACTACTTTAGTGGAATATCAAGTAGAATTGTTTTATAAAAATTCTATAAAAAATTGCACTTGAGGTGGTATTTCTTGAGTGATATATTTCAAGGAATGAATGTGGAACTATTAAAGGTATAGCTTGAAGGGGTTCAATCATTTCATTTTTCCGTTTTTTTTATTTACTTACTTATGGTATTGGTGATGGGGGAGCTTAAAAACTTCTACCCTCAAATTTGGTTCCAACTTCAAAGGCAATATTCTATTATTATTCATTTAAATTTTGGTTATTATCTTGTATTCTATTGTTGTTCATTTAAGATTTGGTTATTATCTAATATCTTGAAATTGTTCCAAAATTACATAGTCCTTGTTTTTGAAAACAAATATCTATTCACACTATAGAAATTTCCTAATTCTCACCAAAAAAACTTTAGCCTCGCACATAGTATATATTTGAAATATTTTTCTTCCTTAGTTAAAATTTTAACATTCCCTTTACCCATGATTGAAATTCTATTATTACTCCTAAAGGAACATATTATTTTATAACTTATCCATATTTGCAATTAGTTTTCGATTTCCTATCATATCAATACTACAACTCCTTCAAAGCATTATTTTCATCCAATCCTTCAACACTTATTTTCCATGGAAATTGCAATGTTAGATATTTTCATCTTACACAATTTATACTTAACTTAGTGGAAACACTGGTAATAAAAGAGATTGAGTGTTTCTAACGAAATATCTTCTTTTTAGTATAGAAGAAGGTAACACCCGTAGTGTCTTGTGGATTGTTAATGTTGGCGGAAAACACTAGTGCATATTTTTCATAGATCTTGACCTTTTCCACAAGACACAATATAGAGTGCATGGTATAAATGACAAGGGGATTATTCATCAATAGATATGTGTTGATTTTTCCAATGGCTAAGAGTTAGGGTTGTCGAAAAAGTTGAAATATATGTAGGATACTTCATCTTAATCGGTTTTAATTTCAATACATATATAATACCTATCCTTCATAAGAAATTTATGTACATTATGCAATATAAACACTTTATATGGAGTCATATGCATATTTATCTTTCTAGATGAAGATTATTTTCTATAAATACTAACTTTACATCACTTACCTCCACATTTGCAAATGGTTCTAAATAAAAATCACATACTTTTTTATATGATATAACTATGAAATACTGAAGTTTAATAAGATATATTTTTATTTATGTAATAATATCTCTATTATATTTATTTTTGTTATTACGATTCCTATTATTCTACTTTTGCACCCGAGAAAAAACATAAATGGATTCCAAATAAAAGGAAACATAGTTGAATTCCTAACAAGAGATATGATCTAAAAGCATTAATGTTTTCCATCACCCCATGGTATATAGGTCACATCTAGTATAAAGATTCTCAAAATGGAAAAAGATGAAATTATTGGCATCCATTTTAGTTTGTCAAAGAAAAATATGACAACACAAAAAAAGTCATGGAAATAACCATGAATTTTTTTGTAAACATCGAGGAAAAATTTAGTACCAAGTAAATTTTTGACACAAATATGATCATAGAAAAATGTGACACAAATTGTTCATTAAACATCAAAATGGAAAACCGTGTTACAAAATGTTCTTAAACTCAAAATAGAATTATTAATTATAGGAGAATAAATCAATTTTAAATAAGGTCTAAAGTACACATGTCATAAATTCCTAAATATTATTTGAAAAAGAGATGTCTATCCTATAACAAAGGGGTGGTGGAGGTATGTGCAACCTATATTTACATTTAAGTAAAATAAAATTACAATTTGAAAGAGAAAAATTTAACTACGATGTTTAAGGAGCTGATGCTAAATAATAGAAAACCTTATTTGATCAAGAATCAAAGTATACTACAAAACTTCAAAAATGGAATTCACTAATTTAAAAATCAAAATGAAAAAGTTTGTGTCAAGTTTTTTTTTTCATAATAGTACTACATGGGGCTGTCATTTGAGACAAAAGTTAGAGACAAAATTTAGTTTTGTCTCTAGCTTGTTTCACCTTTTAATTTTAATAATACTTAGAAATTTAATATACCAAATTTGGGGACAATAGTGGGCAGGGAACCCTAAATTCAAAGTAGAGGAGGTCACAAGACATAGCTATGCCAAAACTTGGAACATACAATTTTTCAAAGATTCCAAATAGGTGCACTAAGTGTCAAAACTTATGCTTCAATTTCAATTATTTCTTCCCTACATGTACATCATAGTGTGGATCTGTATGAAGTCCTTAAACTTCCTTGTTAGATGTAATCTCTATTTCATGTTTTTTTTGTTACTCATGGTTGGAAATTCGTCCATGTTCATGGATGTTTATATGTAGGAAATGATCTTTGGTAGATGGAACTATTGCCAAAGTGGACGTGGAAAAATGATTCTTAACCCTTGGTGAATCCCAAAGGAAGATGAAGGTTGATCTACAGGGTGTGGTGGGGAATAGAAAATGCATAATGGATTTCGACATATGCAACCTTCCCTTTTCTGCAGGTGAATTTAGGTCTTCTAGTTATGTGGTGCAATAGGTTTTTCCCTATTAAGATGTCACTCAAATCCTTACTAGCACTATCCTTTGTTTCAATATTTTTCTTGACTCTTTGGAAGTTGTCTATAGGGAAGGCATTCCAAAACATTTGTTTCAAATACCACACACTGTTGAACTCTAGTCATTGATGTCAAGTGACATTGATGGCAAAGGTGTGAATGGTGAAGTAAGGCTCTACAAGAGGCATACAAAGGTTGCTTGGTAATTTTGTTATAAATTTTTCCCTCCCATGAAAAATGGGCAGCATGGTAGGATGTGGCCCAAAGTAGTGAATAGGGGTTTGATAGGAAAATATGGATTTACAGGGTTAAATTCATGTTTCAAGAAGCTTTCGAGAGTTGGAAATCGATTGAGGAATTTTTTCCTCTTTTGGGTTTTGACCCTTAAGGTTCAACTTAAAAAGGAAAGAAAAGAGGGCCCCACGGGGCCACATCTAGCTAAAAATGGAACAAGGCTAAAAAATATCCCTTAGATAGCACAACATCATTTTTATAAACCCTCGAAGTCAAAATCCCATAGGGAATTTAGTAAGAACAAAAAAATGCAAAGAGTTGCAGAAGTGCCTAAAGGGCGTAGTTGGGCTAAAATTTAGCTCGTTGAGCTACTCAACACGTTTCTAGTTTTGGGTGAGTTACATGATTCGTTGGGTAGCTGAGCTAACACCTCAATTTGGGAAGATGGGGAACATTAGGAGGGGCTCACCGAGTAGCTTGGTGAGCTACTTGGTGAGACGAGTCATAATAAAGGAGGCTTGGGTGAAATAATATTATGAGCTCGATAATCTCTCCTAGCTCATCAAGTTGGAGAAAGGCCACAAAGTGAACAATGAGATTGAATCACATAATAAACAAGTCACATTGGGGAGCCCGTGGGGAGATGAAATCAACTGAGCTCAAACAAATCAATTATGGGGGCACAAAGTGAACTCACTAAAGGGACCTAGCTGCTTGAAAATGTCACAAAGGCTGATGTTGAATGAATGATGAAGAAGCAACATGGACAAGAAAGTTGGCATTAAGCTTCGATAAAAAGTTTTTTTGGTGAAGGGGAACAAGTGAGCCTGAGTTATTGAGGGCCGAACCCTGTGAAAAAATCTTTGATCATCTTGGCATTGGAGATATCTCGTCATAACAGGAGAAATGAAGGTAAACGTAGCTCTGGGTGAAGCAATGTGAACCATATGTAAAAGATTAGAGCTAGGGACAAAACAATGCATGATGGAGTAATGTGGGAAAGCATGGGGATGAGCCAATTAGCTCAGCCACTAATGGACAAGCCCCAAGCTCTTGACTCAGCAATCGAGAACAAGTGGAGCTCGGTCCATGTAGAAATTGGGTCAAATGAGAAGGGTGATGTGTGATGGGATCTTGAATAAAAAAATTGAAAGGGTAAGGTCGATTTGCATGCATTATAGCAATGGTTTATAGCTCGACCAAGATTTGTCAGCTGAGGTGGATTAGAAGAAAGCACAACACAAATAATTTTCCTTGGTGAGTTAAACGGTGGATGGAACACATGCAAAGATGACTCGGGATGATAGATAGTATGAATGAATCGTGGATGTAAGGGGGCACGAAAATGTGAAAATTTAAAGATCAAGAATGGTTGACTTCGAGAACATGACCTCAGAAAAAATGAGCCAATTGCTAGATGAACAGTGCCTCAAATCAGGTAAAAAAATCTTAAATATGAAGTCTAGATTTCAGACTTAAGGGTTTTGGTATTTCAGAGTTCTCTGGGAAAGCGATGCAATGGATAGTGTCATGAGCCCAGAAAGAAAAAGTCTGAAACGCAAAGTTCAAGTTTTAGACTTCAGAGTTTCACAATTTCAGAGAATTTGTGGGCGCTTGAGGATGAACAATGATATTGGCTTCGGGGAGGAAATCTCTAAATTTCCAATAAAAAATGTCCAAACTTGACCAATTCAACTTGGTTGATGGGTATAGATACCGATCAAGCTAGAAGGGGGAATATGGAATATGTTTTGGTGCCAAACCAATGGTGAGAACAACGTGGGAGTTTCACAGGTAAGTGTTGCTATAATGTGTTGAGCGGGTGTCAATTTTAGGGAGAGGCTGAGTTATGGCCTATGTGCGTGCCAAGGTAAGAATGGTCAAGGTGTCGGAGTTTCTTATATAAGGGTGATCTCCATAGATAGCCAAGGAGAAGTAACAGTGGGCCAAGCTAATAAGAGACCAACATAAACCAAGAATGGATTTGGATTTGGGGGCTCACCTGATTGAGGTGGATATAATCAGTACACAACATGAGGTCTGAGTGCAGGGAGGTTGGCTTTGAAGGGCTCACTAATCATAGAGAGTTTTATGAGGATGTAGAGATGGTCCGATAGGGGTGCATTACAAGTAGATTTCTATGTGGATAAATGGGGTGGGAGTCGCCACACGAAAAAAATTCTTGGAGTTAGAAGCCGATATGATGAGTCAACAGAGGAGCTCAACACCCTAGGATGTACCAATGTAATGAGCTCATTGGGGAAGCATATTTGGAGGTCAACAATGTCATTAAGAAGCCTAATAGGGGTAGGAAATGTAGTGAGAAACAAGGAAGCTTGATCCTCGGCTTGCCGAAAGCAGCTCAGGTGATCTGGCTCGCCAATGTAAACCAATGTAAAAGCCCATAACACACCTAAGGAGCCTCAAAATCTGAATTTGCATAACTTTCTCGAATGAAGCCCATTTTTTGCAAGAATATAGTCAACAGGAAGGTGAAAATGATCCCTATAATATGAGACCATCGAAATAGAATTTCAAGATATTTTTAAACCCTATAATTTTAGAGGCCCTAAAAACCCAAAATGGCATAACTTGGGCAATGGATATTAGGTTTTCACAAAGCAAACCAATCATTGGAAAGGTGGGAAGAAGATCTACAACCTGAAAAACATAAAAAATGGAATTTTAGAGGTTGTAGACCTCCAAATCATGAATAATGAATAGTGCCAAGCTAGGTGAAAGCATAGTTAATGAGGGTATGTGCATGCTTTCTTTGTCTAACAAGGTAAGGTACATAAGGATATGGGTTTTACAAGTTTACCCATCCTTTTTGTAGGTGTCATGATGGATTTGGTGAGTGGTTGAAGTAGGAATAGGAATCTTTTCTCTCCTCTCTCAAGTTTTCTTCCTATAAATGTAAATGGGTTGCACAATACAAAGTAGTTGGTCATTTTCCATTCTCTACACCCCCATTCTCTACACCCCCATTCTCCTTTCCTTCAAATGTGAGCTATTGTGAATTTTTTTGAGGCTTAAGGACTTCCTCCTAAAAATTTTAATATCATTTCTTTCCTCCTCTTGCTAAAAATGGTGTTCTGTGATTCATCCATCAATCCTTTCATCATTATTTTTACTTTTTCTTGACTCTCATTGTGCTTGCAAGATCTCGTGTATATTCCTTATTTCATCATAGGTTTGGGTGAATTGTGTTTAGTAGTGAATGGTGTAGTGTGTGCAATTTGGTCTATGGTGCATGACCACCCTCTCTAAGTGTAGTCTTCTCCATTTTATAGGTGGGAAAGTTATTGACATTCCTTTTCTTGGTGTATCACCACTTCTAGTGTAGGTTTTATTTCATGCAATCTCTCTCCTTGTCTCCTTGGTAGATTAGTTTAGGTTCGGATAAGTATTTGCTTGCATTAGGAGTAGTTTGTGGTAGGTAGGATTTGGAAGAGGAACCATCCTTCTCTAGAGATTTATTTTATTTCATAAGGTCCCAAACATCAAGATACCTCTACGTTAGGAAATCACATCGAGTTCCCCAAGATTACAAGATATCCATTCAGGGGTGGTGTTATTTTTCCACAACAATTTTGGCATACCCAGTGGGAAAAATTGAAGTTAGGATAGAATTTTTAATAGGTTATTCCATTGCATATCTGAGTCACAGTGAAGTCCAAGCTCAAAACTAGTCAATTTCAGAGTTTTCCTCACACTTTAGAGTTTGAAAGTTACAAATTTAAGATTTTTGAGTTCTACTGCAAGGTCAAAGTTTCAAAATCACTTTTCAAAGGTTTCACACGTGAAAAATTTGCTAAGATTTTCACAGATGAAAGATCAGAGGTTGAAGATAAAAAGGATATTCTTAAAATTCCAAAAATTTGCATTTCAGAATTTTTTGCATTTCAGAATTTTCATTTTCATAATTTCAGACCTTTTGAGATTTTAGACTTTTCCAAAGTTCAATTTCTGATTTTTGGCATTTCAAAATTTAGGGGCTTCAGATTTTCAGTGGTTTTCGATTTCGGACTTCTTGCACTTCAAATTTTTGAAATCTCTCATTTTGAATTTTTAAATTTGTACACATTTCAGACTTTTAGAGGTTTCCTATGTCTTCCATTTCAGTGCTTCAAAGGTTTTGTGTAGGGCCAGGTTTCAAAATTTTTTGATTTTTGAGATCATTTGTAGCTAAACCGATTCACTTCCACAACCAGCTTTGGGCCATTCAAAGTGTGCATACAAGTATTTATTCTACTCCATCAAGTTTGTTGTGCTTTTGTTGGGATCAGTGCCTTTAAAGGCACATGAAAAGCACAACTGGAAATTCCATTTGGTCAAAACACACTCTATGTATAATAGGATTTCTCTCTTTTCTACCCATTTCCCTCCATTTTTCCTTCCACACCTCTTCATTTTATTTCATTCATGATTTTTGAAACCACGGCTTCATTTACGTCATGGGATTCACATTTGATGCAATAGCCATATAATTCAACCCACCTCCCAATTTATAAATTCATCTCCAAGCTATTTTCAAACTCCTCCATGTCAGTACTATGATGAAAATCAACAGTTTACATACTTCTATGAGAAGGGTGCAGGGAAGTTTGGTTATCTACCAAACTATGCATATTATCAAGGACAAGAGTAAGCACATGATGGAGGCTTTCTTACATGCAGAGATGATGAGTTGCATGCGCAGAAAATTTAAAATAGGGTGGAAGGTATGGTGGAGTATAGGGTTTTGGCTAAAATGAAAGCATTCAAGATTGGATTCAAGGTCCCTTGTCCATGGGTAGGCCCTTTTGTAAGTAACTATAGCCCACAAAAGAAACTTGGCTTCATAGTTGAGATGATGCCCTAACTCAAAGAATAGACTAAGGATATTGAATATTATGCAAGTCAATGGTAAAATTCACCATTTTCATCTTATGATCCTTTCCCTAGTCTCCAGTTAGTGCCATCTCAACCCAAAAATTAGTTTGCAAGTCTCCCACTAGATGCCCCCATTGTGGAACCCACTTCTTCATCTTCTAGTCTCCCACCTCATATCAATTTATATACCATTTTCCCTTCCAAGACACCAACTTCTCCTCAAAAACAAGAAGTTGAACCTCCTATCCCACCACACAAAAATTAAAAATCAGAGGAGACCCCACCCACCACTCCTCTCATGGTATCGAACCCATGTTGGGAGGAAACTTTAAAAACCAGTCAAGAGGAGCAATAAGAAGAAGAGATAAACAAAGAAGAAATGATGAAAATATTGGTGAGCTTGGCTCTAAGATTATGGATTGATAAAATACCCTTGATGGTTAAGCCTACGAAAGAGGATAAGGTTGGTAAAGAACAAGTGATCAAATTTGTGGTCGCAACAATAGAGATAGAGCAAGAACAACTGGAAGAAGATCAACAATTTGTTTGTTACGAATGAAGTGTCCATAAGGGCATTTTATTTTCAAAGATTTTTTATCAACCATCTACTGTAGAATCAGTTAGAGAGGAAGATGGAGCAGCTCCAAATCTAAAATTAGAGGAGCATGTTATTTCTATGGAGGAGAAAAAAATAGGATCAAGAGACTCAAGCACAAGGCAGACACACAAGAAAATTCAAGCCCATTTCCCACTTCATCCTCTTTAGATTCTAACTTAGAAATGAATTTGAACTCTAATTTTTTTGTTTGATGATGAAGGGCCTCATGGTGAAAAAATTGGAGATACAAAAGATAACTTGAAGGATAAAAAGCCCATTTCAGAAGCTCTACTAGAGGAAGAGATCATAGTGAGCTTCTTGCTCTCTTGTGTTGATGAAGATACAGATTTCCCTCTTTCTTCATTTATAATTGAAAATATGTTGTTTGATGTATCCATTAAAGAAGATAATATTTAAGATATTGTTGTCCATATCAACCCTCAAGAGCACCAAAAGGAGGAATTTGACCTTTCAAACTTCAATTTGGATGAGGAAGATGGATGTTGAGGATAACCTTGCTTCTAAGAGGAGAAAGAGGAACTCTAAAGTCCAAATAGTGAGCAACCTAATAGGAGACATATTTCAACCACTTACAATGAGCTAACAACTTTTCAATCAATTTGCTTAGTTGATACAGATTGTGACCCAGATCTCGTGGATATCCCAATTCCAACCAATGATGATGGTAGAGGACCCATCCGATTGATCCTAAAAAAATTAACTTCAGCAATTCGCGCGGGTAGAGAGGTTATATAAAAGGTTAATTTTTAATTAAAAACGGTAAGCTATATACTGAGTTGGCTACTATTCCAAAATATTAGATAATATAAACACGATGAGGGTGTTGTGCAGATTAATTCATTATACCGTAATATTTTTCTCGAAGACACCCTTCACGAGGGGTTGGACACCTCAAACAAGGAATTGATCTTTCTTCCCATGTAGGTGGATCTCAAAATGGTGGGGCTGTAGTGCCTGGGTAATGATTCAATTTTCCAAAGGCTTACCACCAACTATAAAAATGACTTCGTCAATGCCGAAACATGGTCACTAGAAATAACCACTTAGTTTGGCATGGAGGAGCTTGTGCTCCACCGCACCATGTGCTCCATCGTGTACGATGTGGAAAATGCTAACATCTAACAAGGGCAAGAGTTTTTTCTGGGCACCAACGACACTAACCACCCAACCACCATGAACCTTCCTTTCACCTACATTGACAAGAAGAGATAGTGTTGGAATAACTCTATGTCTTTCACCACCGGCATCTTCGCCACCATCACCACTAGAGTCCTTGAGGTGGCTACCACCAAAGCATCATTATGCTTGAATATGTTACCACCATCATTGAGTGGGGAAGAACAAAAGAGAGAGAGGGAGAAGAGCATTGGGACCAATTACCATGTGACCGTGGACCCTAGTAAAACTATTAAGGTTGATCTACAAGCCACCTTGCCAAGTGTGATGTTAAATTATCATACAAGTAGGTAGATCTTCTCATCACCGAGAAATAGATCTCACCTCCAAGAATGATGGCCTCTTCAAGTACATGAACTACATCAAAATTCGCTACATAGCCAAATATTGCCACGTTTCCTCAAATCGAACTACATATATTTGATTTCACCTAATTATAGCATAATCCTATCAAATAATGACTTTCAATTAATAAAAATATGTCAACTAGTGCACAAATACAGTGATTCTCCCCAAATAGATTTTCATTTACTTCATAGAACTTAATTTGAGCACAATTTATAAAAGTTCCCTTAAATAATCACGTTTCATCATGATAATTTATACAAAATATGTTCCTTAAATATACTAATATAGATACAATTGTACGTAAAAGGTGCCTAATCTTGTTAAAGTTCTTAAACAATTACATTAGATCATGAAATAAATAAAGGATCCCATAAACTATCAAATTTCCTAAAAAAATCTATATATAGATAATAGCATGGAATAAAGGAATAATCAAATAAAATCCTTTCCAATAATGACATTCAACTACAAAATAATGATAAATGGTACTCAAACATTCATTATTTTACCAAAATGTACCATCATATACATAATAACACTTAATCAATTCTTAATTTGAGTTAGTTTTAATAAAATAATAATATTGGGTCATGAAATATTAACAAATTGGGTTTATATATGGAAAATTTTCCTAAATTCAATTACATCTATTTGATCATGGCTAGTCAATTTTCAATCACAAAAACATATAGGTTTTATGAAAGAGATTAAAAACATATGGATATATTGAAAGTAAATTGTTATTGCATATTTCAGGTCTCCATTGACAAATTTTACACTCTAAAAATGATCTAGATGGTTTTGATTTTTTACAAAAAATATTATAGCTTTTAAAAGCTAGAGTACTATTTAGTGTTTTATTATATTTAAGAAATAGATATCAATTTCATTCTTATATACAATTTTAGTTTAGATATCTAAAACTATTCAAAATAATATATGATGTTTATTACTTAAAAACTAGATTTTTATGTACATGCCTAAATTTATTTACTAATGGTTGTGTTAATATTGGACCAAGAACATTAATCATGACCTATGAACATATTTTTATTTCAATTGTTATATCTAAGCATATCCTTAGTCCTAACCCAATACACAATATTCTCATCACAACATATATTTTCACATTAGTCACAAGTATTCCATTACTTGTAATAATCATCTACAAAACTTTACATCATCAAAGTTCCCTTTTGGACCAAATAAATAAGTAATTCCAATGTTTTTATATCCATGTGTGAGGGACTACAACACTGGGTTAAAATCAACTAAATCTACATATATGACCATGTTACTAGTAGAAAGCTTTAGGTTCAGTCACATCTTCATAAAAAACCATGCTAGGGTTTTTCAAATACGAAGGATCATAGGTTTGATGGGAATGAATTTTTTACCTTTTCCCTCCTAAACAACCTCCTTGAAATAATTGCAAGCAATGTGGTCGATTTTAGGTTATGATTCCTCCCCTATCATCTCAACAATGTTGTCACAACTTTCCTTAGTCTCTATTACAAGCCTTACACCATGAATAGGGAAATGAGCTTGAGATAGGTGAATTCCTTTGTTACCACCACCACTGCCAAGCCCTATATCTTTTCCTTGAAAACCATCACTATTTGCACCACCACTAAAAGGTTTAATGGTCTGTTTACCATGTAAACAATCATTCCATCTAATTTTTTGGAGGCTCCGCTTTTTTCTAGTCTACCAAGCACTAGACCATCGCAAGATTCGGGTAAGTATATCTTTCCAACTAACATGTCATCATCTCCCTTGGCTCTGCCATCCTGTGAAACTATGACCTTTCCTCCATCACGTAAGTTCTATTTAGGGCTAGGTTTCATCGAATCTTAGTTTACATGGCCATGAATACCTTTGACACCAATTTGTAGACTAACTCCATCATCACCATCATTTCCACTCCTTCTTGGGTTACTTATAGGGATCGGTTTATGGATTGCTTCCATTGTGTCTCATAACATAACCACATTTTTAATGGTAATAATATCTTTATATTCATATATAAATTTTATATCACACTTGTCTTGGGTCATATATACTTGAAATTTTATTGTTTTCCTTAAACTTTTTTCCTTACAAGATACCAATTTAAGAATGTAGCGATATCATTATGAGTAGGTTTTAAAATAAAGCCCTTTACCTCTAGATGTTACCATACAATTATAGTCCGACATATGGCCAAGACATCCAATATTATGTTGGGCATATTGGTATAGTGAAGACGATATTTATATAAATTATACTACCTTCATGTATCTAATAGTTCCTAATATAAGCTATACTTCATTCAATTTTACAACAATATTGATATTTGATTATGAAATAATGACATATGAATCTCTTATACTCAAAATTTTCCATAAATCTACAATCACGTATCTAATCTCATTTAATAAAGATTTAATATAGTCATTTTTATTAATTAACATAATTTAACTATCAAACAATAATAATAGCTCCCATACATGATAAATATTCACCAAATATACCTTCATGTATGTTATAGAGTATAATAGGATAAAAATTGATATTTTCTTCTAAAACTAGTTTCATATTGTGCTCATATATGCCAAATTTTACATTAATCTAGATACACTTATTTGATCACACATAATCAAGGCCTTATATGGTAAAAAATTATCAAATAATGACATTGAAGCATTTAATATAACAATAAATTATACGTTCAAATGTGTATCATCAAATAGTGACATTCTATCATGTAATTGCAAAAATGGTGCTTATAATATGGCTATGTTTCCATAAGTATACCTACATCTATCCAATTTCCCTAATTAGGGCATAATATGGTCAGTGTTTCTAAAATAATTATTTAAGATCATGAAATACAAATTTATTATCCTCACATATGGCCAAGTTTCCTCAAATATAACTACATATATTTTGTTTTCACTAAATTAGGGGATAATACTATCAATTTTATCCAATATTGACTTTAAATTAATAAAAAAATGACAACTAGTGCACAAACATGATGATTTTCCTTAAATGAGATTTCATGTACTTCATAGAAATTAAATTGAGAATAATTTATACAAGCTCGCTCAAATAATCACATTTAATTATGAAAGTTTATAAATGGGGCTCATATACTAAATATGTTCGTTAAATCTAATGATATAGATCCGATTGTAAGTAATAGGTGCATAATATTGTCAAATGTTCTTAAATTGTTACATTATATCATGAAATAAAAATGTTCCTTTATACTATCAAAATTCCTAAACAATGCTTATGTTTATATGATCACATGTAATAAAGGAATAGTAAAATCAAATCCTTACAAATAGTGACATACAATTTCAAAATAATGATAAATGGTGCTAAAAATTCATTATTTTAGCCAAATATACCATCAGTATACATAATAACACTTAATCAATCCCTAATCAAGTAAAAATTACTAAAATTAAAATATACTATCATGAAATATTAACAAATTGGATTTATATATGGAAAATTTCCATAGAAACTATTTATATTATCCTATCACAACTAATCAAGGTTGAATCACATAAACATATAGGTTATATGAAAATGATAAATAAAACATGTGAATTTAATTGAGAGTAAATTTTTACTGCATATTTTATTTCCCATTGATAAATTTTACACTCTAAAAATGTTCTATGCAATTTTGATTTTTATGAAAATATTACGCCCTTTAAAAGGTAGAGGATTATTTAGGGTTTAATTATATTTATAAGAAGATATTGATTTCAAAATTATATCCGTTTTAGGTTTCGATATATAAACCTACTCAAAATAATATATGATATTTGTAACTTGAAAACTAGATATTGATATACACACCTATATTTGGTTACTTTTTTCTATGTTAATATTGGCCTAAGCACTTTAATCATGAAAAATGCACCTATTTTTTTTGCCGAGCTTGCTATATCCGACCCTATCCTTAGTCCTAATCCAATACACTATACTCTCATTGTAATGCCAACTCCTCTTCAACCCTAAATGAACTATGTTTTCAACTCAATTGATTAAAATATGGAAAATTGCCATTGTATTCTAATTGCATACCGATAAAATATGCAGGACATCATGATTACTCTTGTATTCTCGAATATTATTTTGACAATATGTTGTACTATGGAAATCAAGGGAATTTAAAGATAAGACAATCGACTAGAACGGTTGCCTTGTTATAAATTGATTGTGATATCATTACTCTTTGATATTGTTTTGTTGTATTTAATTTATCTCTGTGACTGAACGCATAGACATTATTGAACATTGTACCTACAAATATTAATAGAAGAATGACATTAATGCATTGTGATATGGAAATTGAAGGATAAACATTACCGTAACCGAACTGATTCACTTTTGATAGACATTCATTATGGAAGATAATGATGTGTTGTCAGTTTCGATATATATTGATATTTTGAAATTTCTTCGTATTGGTTATATTATGATGTTCAAGTTTATCTTGTGAATTCTTTGATATTGAATAAATTGATGAAATTGATATGTAGATAAATGTATTTTATTATTCCAACATCGTTAATATGGCCACGAGGCTAGAAAGGTATTGTTTTATTTTGTAGGAAATTATAACACAACAAATTTCGGGGATAGGAGACCAACAACGAAGGAATGTGGGGTATTGGCAACAAATCACCATGGAAACTTGTGTATTCATATGTTGTGTGTTGTTGTTGATTTTTGAGATCCCTATTAGGGGTGACCTCAATAGTGACCTTGGGTAAGTTTGTGACTTTTTCTTGTTGATTTTATTTCACTATGAGTTATTGTATTTGTTTTAGTACGTGGAGTCAGTTTTATTATTTTGTTTAGCACCCCTCTTAAGTTAATTAAAATTTTGTAACTAGTGCTAATTAGGATGTGAAAAAAGGGGGAAATAAATGTGAGTTGGTAGGTTTAATGTGTGTTGAAGTGGTATGAATTTAATTATTTTTGGAGTAGTGTGTACTCAATCCCCCAATTGCAATTCGGATTTTAACCTTCTAGGCCATTTTGGTGACTTATGGGATAAGTTAATCTTGTCCCACACCTCTTAAAGTGAGCCACCCACTAGGCCTATGATGTGAGGGACTTATTTTAGGTCCTATTTTGTGTTTTAATGAAGGAAAAGAGTAATTAATTTCACTTTTCTTACATGGGTTTTAAATTTTTTCCTTAGGGGGTGTGGGTGGAAGTTGTGTGTGTAAGAGGGTTGTCATTCCTCTCAACCACCAATTTATTGTGCATTGGGGTTGAGGTTTAACTTTTGATGTGGAGTTGAGGATGAGTGATGTGGCATCCTACATGGACCCACCTCACCCTCCTCTTTCCTTTTTCTATATATGCATGTTTAATTGTTTGTTTGGGGGTTACTTTCTCATTTGTTTTGGGAATGCTTGTAATTTTGGAGAGATTGCTTGAGAATGGTGAATGGAGCTTGGAGTGGATGGTGTTTTCTTAGGATTTTGGAAGGCTTGGAGCTTGTTGTGTATTGATACTCTTCATTTGTAAGGTAGATATTCACCCTTGTTTTTTACCTTGCTATTTTTGTGCTCATATGTGTAGTTGATGATTGTTATATTGCTTATGATTGTGGGAAATAGATTTGATCCTTAGGTTGTGGGAGAAATGGAAATGGGGGTAAAACTTGAGGGAGGCATAAGAGAAATGTTATTGGGTATTTTTGAGGGAGTTGGGTTGGGATGTCCACCTTGTTGATAAATATGATTTGTGTTTATCTTGTTATTTTCTTGAGGGAGGCATAAGAGTGTTGTGTGTATTGTGATGGAGTTTTGGAGGCTCATAGGTGGACACCAAAGCACTTATGAGGCATAAGAAGAACCCCCATGTTGTTTTCTCCTCCAGGGCTTTAGTATAAAGCCTTTGTGTTTTGATATTTGTTGATTTGTTGTAAAATATTTCATTGATTTTCATGATTGAATGTGTATGTGGAAGCCATTTTTTGAGTTGCCATGGTTGTCTAAACAACCCTCATTGATTCCTTATTGAGGCTCGGGGCAAATGAGGAAAAAGCTTCTCTCCATCATTGGATATTCTGGTTGGGTGGAGAGTGTTTCCTACTCCTCGATTTTTTTGTGTGCATGGCTTGATAAGATGGTGGATATCAATAGAAGAAGTGCCCTTGTTTGGAAAAGGCATGTGGAGTTAAAATTTGATCTATTATAGCTTTACAACTTGTAAATTTTACCAACACTATATTGGATGTAATCTTATCCATTGGTTAAATGCTTGTAAATGGGTTATTATGATCTACATTACTTAATGTGAATATGAACCTTGTAATGATCTTGTAAATGGAAATTAAGCTCTCACAAATCAAAATTTGTGTTTAGGGGTTGCATAGCAAATTGGTTTATTTTTAAATCCTAATGTTTTTAGATGGGAACTACAGGTTGATTTTTTCTCTATTGAAAATCCTTGTTTACTTGAATATTGAAACAAGTTTCATTAAGAGTGGTTTGTTTTCCCGTATCTAGCTAGATGTATGAAAGGATTAGATAAAATTGATTTATTTATATAATTTTCTCCTTGTTGCAATAAGAATCGTTTTAAGTAAATGTTTAAATTGAACTAATCATACCTTAAGGTAGCTATTTAACTAAATTTGAAAGTGATAATTTTTTTAAACTAAATAAATACATAAAATGTTTATACTATAATTAGTTAGGTGCATGTAAATTTATATCTATATAAATTTCATAATTGCAATTTACTCTCCCACACTAAATTACAAACTCCTAAATTAATTGGAAACTTAACCAATAAATAAATGCATATTATTAATATACAATAAATGTATATTAATAACTTATATTAATTATATCATAAATTTATAATATTAATGTACTGGACTATTACCAAGTATTAGTAATTACCTAATATTAACAAGTAGTAACACACACACACACACACACACACAGATATATATATATATATATATATATATATATATATATATATATATATATATATATATATATATATATATATATATATATATATATATATATCTCTGTGTGTGTGTGTGTATTCATACATATTATTAATAATATTAAAAACTATAAAGTTTTTCTCAAAGCCATGTGAATGGGTTAAGTGGGGAAGGATTAATTGTTTCTTAAAAAAACAAAGAAAAAGAACAAATGTGTATGTGTAGGGTGGTCGGCCATATTGGCCATGGTCTCATGGGTTTAATGTTTATTAAAATGTTAGGGGAAGGGCGCCACCCACCCCAACTCTTATTTTATATAAGGGGTGGGGGTGGGGTCAGCGCTCCTCCCCCAACACTATAATCCCCACCATTAAACCAAACATTTCTAGTGTCAAAAACATCTCCTTCATTAAAAGCAACCATTGCTTTTACTCGTCTGTAAACGAAATTCGACTTTTGTTTTTTTATTTCACTCATCATGGATATATATCGGTTTATATCTAGTTAAATTAATATGTAAAAATGATTGTTTTTAAAAGATAAATTTTTGTAGTAAATGTGTATATAAATACTTATATATATTTGTATATATATATACGTATTTGTATTTATATACACTCACCTTGAAATTTTCAATTCATTTAAATGAAGAAAAATAAATACATCTTTATATTTATTTCATAATGAATAACATTCAACTAGTTATAAAATAAAATCAAGTCAACAAAATTGTTAGAATATCTATTTGTAATCGCATATATATACCCCTTTGAATGACATATATACAAGGTATATATATATTTAGACCTACAACACAATATAAGTTCTTGTTTAAACCATAATAACAATGGGAAAATCCATAACCCAAATAAGGGTAATCTCTTTCAAAAGTAAAACAATAATATGTAAAATGTCTAATAGAGAATAAGAAAACCCTAGGAGAGGGAATGCTAAAACTAACTCCTCTTGTGATAAATCACTGAAGATATTGAGCTTCCATGTCTCTTATGGCCTCCATGGCTTCATCCTCTTGCCCTCTTCCTTAAACTGCAACAAAAAACAATAAAAATGAGAGATTAGATTTAGAAAATGAATATATGGCATTCCATAAGGATTTTTAGGGTTACTTTTTCCAAACCTAAATCTAAGGGCTGAGAAATATTATCTCTAAGGGTGTACGATGAACCCTACATCACTTAAGTGATGGGGTATTTAAGTGGGAATGTTTTAAATAAAAATATGTGTGTGTAATGTTAAATGGGGCCTAAGGGGTTAGACCATGTTGTGTACTGTTGTATATATCTCCCTCCCGGGGTAAATATGGACAAACAGAAGAATATGGAAATCAAAGAAACTCAAGGCCCGATATTTATCAGCATCACCAAAAACCCAGTACAGGTTGGAGGCGTAGAGCAGAAGATGTCAACATGAAAAATTTGCGCCCTGGCGCAGGTTGGAGGCGCAAAGTAGAAGATGTTGACATGAAAAATTCGTGCCCTTGTGCGGGTTGGAGGCACGGAGCGTAAGATGTCGACATGAAAAATTTAAAACCCCGCACAGTGTTGGAGGCATAGAGAAGAAGATGTCGACATGAAAAAATTTGCACCCTGGTACAGCCGGAGGCGCAGCGTAAGATGTCGACATGAAAAAATTTGCACCCTGATGCAGGTTGGAGGCGCAGAGCAGAAGATGTCGACATGAAATTTTTAGCACCTATGGCACACGTAAGAGTATGTTGACGTGTGGATGGATGCACTGAGGTGCATATTCAGGAGGCACAATATTTCGAGCGTTAACACCTCGACAGAAGCAAACCCTGACCCAGATATTCAAATGGCCATAACTTTTCACCAGAGCTCGATTCATGCAAGGTGGGACTTTTTGGAAAGCTTACAAGGTCCTCTACCAAAAATAAAAAGGTGATGCTTAATTAGATGAGAAAAAGTTCTTCAAAAATGCAAAATACAGTTCACCATTTTTGGGTTTGTTAGGGTTCTCACCTACCACCATAATGAGATGAATTAAATACAACTGGACGTGGTTGGGGTAGATTTGGAATTCCTCTCTCTTACCTATCTCATTCTTCCTATAAATTTTAAGGAGGGATTCTTTATAAAGGTTGGACATTCTTGTTTTCCCCTCCCTTCTCCTCTTGTCTGCAGTGGATTTTGTGGAGTTCAAACCTCCCATCTAAAACTCGTAATTTGAATTTTCCTCTCTGGAATTTCATAGTGTACGTATCAATATTTGGAGAAAATAATTCATGTATGTGGATGATTCTCAACCCTCTCTATGTTCATTTGCATCCTCCCGATCTTTCACCGCAAATTTGGTTATCTTTGTATGATCTTGCATTGCATTTTAATGGTTTGTGTTTATTAGAAAGACAGGTGTTCTTCATTCCTCTCGTGCATCACCTTTGTTAGTTTAAGTTTATTTTATGCATCATCTTACCTTGTCTCCTTGCAAGTTAGATTAGGTTTCGAGTAAACCCTCCGAATTTTTATGTGTGCATCCGAATGGATGAATAGGAACCGGCCTTCATCTGGAGAGATTTTTGATTTGCAAGGTCCCACACTTGGGAAAATATCCATGTTATGCAATTTCACCGAGAGTCTCAACCCATCGAGTTTCGGACATTCATGGGTGCTTTGTGATTTCGCATCAACATGTACCCTTCACACTTTGGGTATTAAACCATGTTAATATGATTTATTTTAAACTAGGAGATTATTAATCTTACCTAATAAAATTTTGAATTTAATTTGGGGCCATTCAATAAATAGATTTAATAAGACCTTTGGGGCTAAATAACAAAGAGTAAAATGGTTTAATATTTGAATTAAGCAGTGGAACTTAATAGGAAATTAAATCAAAATATTTTAATAGGGTTGGGTCAATAGTAATTAATTATTATTTTAGTCCCGATTGCCATAAAATAGTTTAAAATTTTATAATCTAGATTTAATTAAAATCCTAGCTAAGGCCTTGTAACCTTTCAAAAACAATTATTCCATAATTTTCCTGTTTTTATATCGGGTTTCTCGAGGATTGATGTGGGAAAATTATGGGCGTTACACTCATCGAAACAAAAACACTTACATAAACTTTCACATTAGTGACACATATTTCATTACTCATAATGATCATCTACAAACCTTTATATTGTAAAACTTCCCTCATAAAAAAATATTTAAGTTAGGACATTGAACCATCCAATCCATTTGTCCAAAATATTATTTTCATACAAAGAACACCTGATAATAAATTTCTTAATTTAGGAATGTGTACTAGGTTAAAAAATATTCTATTTTTTGTCCTTAAGATCAAATTATACTTTTACGAACCCTAAGTGATGCGATGCCCTGTTGTAATGATTAGCCTAGGTGAGGGCAAAGGACAGGGAGGAAATACCCCTTGTTGCGGTGTCTTGGTGTTGGGTCTTCAAGTGAAGGGTATTGGTAAGGGAGACCAGAGTGAATTTCCTCCCTCTCCTACCTTAAAACTCTATAACAGAAATCTTGACGAGAGGCTCTATTCTGGATTGGTTGTAAAGTATTTTGTGGTGGACAATGTATCTGGTGTTGTGTTCCCTTCTGTTACCTCCCTAGTTGTTGGTATGGGTGGAGGTTGTGGCGGTATGGGATCCCCTATAGTGAATGGTGGATCTTCTTCTTCCCCCTTTGCAGATCAGTGGCATTGTGGAGTCACCCAACAAAGTGTCTAGTTGGTGTTCCTCTAATGGGATTTTGGAGCTTTTGAACCTTGATCTAGTGATGGGCTTTGTGCACAATGGGATCCTCTCATCCTCATTCTTATGATGTAGCAACAAGTTCAAGATAGTATGGGAAACCACTCCAGGTGGATTCTAGTTGTCCATTATTCACCTTTGTGGTTTAAGTTCTTGATGGCGATGAGAAATTTACCACAAAGTGTTTGATTTACAAGTTTAATGGACTGTGGCTGGGTCTACTTCTGTTACATTCCAAGATTACTTATGAATGATGCCCCTTAATAGAAGGTAGAGTGGATATTTATCCCTATGCTAGAGGATTTTTTTATTTTGGTTTTTAATCTGATTGAAGATATGGATATTTTTTTCTATGATTTGGGAACTTCATAATCATTTCCTGATCATGAAACAATGGTTTCCATCCTTCACCCCTATCACTGAAACCTTACTTGTTAAGCCAATTTGGTTTCAGTTGCCTTATCTTCCGCTATAATTTTAGGTAGGGGAGAGCTTTATTTTGATTGGAAATGATTTGGGGAAATATTTGGACATTGATACAAAAATCTATATGCACATACTACATATGCTCATATTTTGGTAGATCTAGACACTTCAATAGATCTACCGGTTATGATGGAACTCAAGGTTTTGGATTGGATTTGGTCCCAACCATTGGATTATGAAGGGTTACCCTTCGATGTAGAAAATGCTTTGGTTTGGGTCATATTGCCTCAAAATTCAAGAGTGTGAAACATAATTTGAATGGACATTCTTGCTGGAAAGAAGCTCCACCTAGTATGCTAGTTATGCGATATGATTTTGAGGTTCCAAAGGAATATGTTCAAGATGATGTTGCAATTATGAATCAGGAGGATTCAGATAATGATGTAGGAAAGATTTAGTTACCGAGTAAAGCTCACATTTCTCCTTGTTAGATGACTCAAGTTTTGATTCCCCCTTCAAGCTAGAATATGGATGTACATAGAAATTTGAAAAAGAGCCTTTTGTTGGAAAAATGAAATCTTTGAAATACATCTTGCTAATCCATACTTGATTAAAATTTTGATCCTAATAGGTATGATGGCTAGATAGTCATGAATAGAAAAAAAGGCTAATACTCCTAGTGTTCCTCTTTAAATGAGCTTTAGATCCCATGGTCGGGATACTCATAGGTAATTAACCTTGTATTCCTTGCTAATATTGTTTATATGATGTGTCAAGTGGCTCTTGAGGTTGGTGAAGTCTGTTTGATCGGATTCTTCAACATTTTTTTCTCCTTTTTTCATTCTTAGCTTTGTTTCTAGGTGGTTTCTCTGTTAAGGTATGTTGACCTTGATTCACTTTGTTTCTTGTTGTTTTTTGATGGTTATCATTTGGTTGTACATGGTTTTTAGGTCCCTTTAAAACAAAAAAATTCCCTTATCTAAATTATTTATATGATGTATAAAACCCTATATAATAAAATTAAATGGTAATTTATTCATCCAATACCTAATATTGATGTTATAAGAAGATGGGGAGCTTGAAAATGGAATCCAAAAGGTCACATGGATATTTATGTGATGAAAATTTTATTTTCTTGATATAGTTTGATAATAATGAAGATTTTCTGTATACTTTGGTTGAAGGTACTTGGTTTCTAGGACGTATGGGTCTATTTATTATGAAATGGACTCTATATTTTTATCCAAACAAAGTTTATATAAGGGTTGTATCTTTATGGATTATTTTTCCAGGATTGCTACTACAGTTTTGGAATGTAGATATATTGTTATCAATTGATATATATTTTGGGTCTCTAATTGAAATTGATGGAACCAATAAAGTAAGAATTATACTCATACATTCTAGGTTTTGTGTGAATAATTTTTTGATAGAGATATTCCTAATTAAATATTGCACT
This sequence comes from Taxus wallichiana var. yunnanensis, assembly GCA_018340775.1. Classification (NCBI taxonomy): domain Eukaryota; kingdom Viridiplantae; phylum Streptophyta; class Pinopsida; order Cupressales; family Taxaceae; genus Taxus; species Taxus wallichiana. The sequence continues at coordinate 282,739,911 of CM031237.1, forward strand.
ATTCAAAACTAAGTACTTAGACTCAATTTGTAGCATATGAGAAGACTAAGATCAAATGCAAGATGTGCTCCAAATTGGGCCACTACACATAGCTTTGTCTAGACAATAAGAGGGCGTTTGGTAAGGAAGAAATAAACAAAGGAAAAATATATAATAAAAAAACACTAGATAATAGATTTGATTTGGTTAATATTTTATTAAATGAGTAAAATATGGTTTTCCAAGAACATGATGTTCCTCAAAGATATGTCAAGATAAAAATGGTCAAGTAAGGGAAGAAGGGGAAATTTATGTAGAGAAAAGAGAAGTTTCAGGAGCATATGTAGAGGATATGGATGCAAGGGAAGAAGGGGATATTCCACTTTGAAGGAAAGGGGATTTAAAAAAATAGAAGTACAAAATAAAGAAAAATATAAAGAAGAAATTGATGAAATTATGGCAGAGGTTTCTCTGCCATTTTTTGTGGGAATTTTAGATGATGGAGAATATAAGCTTGATGCACCATGTTTGAGGGTAACATTAAATATTGACGAGTAAAATGAAATAAAAATCCCAAAAGTAGAAGTTAAAGAAGGGGATGAAGAGTTCGAAGATCAAAATGAAGAATACAAAGTTGATGCAATCCAGTCTACATATCCAAAGGAGGAACAAGATAATATGGATAATGGGGAAGATTATAAAAATTAAGCAGTCCTAGGAGAAGTAATTTGGGCTGCAAAATTTAATTGAGAAGGAAGAAAATAAGGATAAATATCATTTATCAGTGGAAGAACCATTTCACTTGGGTTCTACCCTAATTTATTGTGACAATAGATAAAAATGGAAGAATATTTTGTAAATTTGGGAAGGTATTTGTTAAAAAAATAATCTAAAATTATTGTGTTTGAATTTGGATTTATTTAATCAAACTGAAAAGGAGGATATTTTGTAGTGCCCACTTCCCTTTGACACCTTTTGATATTGATCATGATACTGCTGATTATATTATGGACATGATTATGGACCTTATTATAGTATGATGTTAGATGTTAGATCATGGATTATTGTTGACTTGATTCAGTTATGATGCATGATGATTATTAGAGACATTTTGGATATTGATGTTGATATACTATTTTACATGGTTATATTATGGATGTTGTTCGGACATGTGATATTTGGATATTGTGAGTAGACCTAGAAATAGAAATTATTTGATGATGATATAGTTATTGAGTAAAATTGCAAATGATCTTGTTGGTTGCTTGGATGTTGTTGTGATTCATATATCTAGATGATCTTGGAATTTTATTTATGTTATTTTGGATGTTCTGATATGGCCACAAGGTCGAAGGAGGTATTTGTGTTATTCGGATAAAATATCACAACAAACATCGGGGATTGAAGACCAACCACATTGTAATTCTAGATGAATTCAACAAGGTCAACATGACAACTAGTATATGTTTGTGCATGTTTGTGTGTGTTAGGGATTCCCATGGGGATCACCTTTAAATGTGACCAAGGGGTTATGTGTTTTTAATTATTTGACCCTTTTGTTTAATGTTGCATGTGTTTATTTTGTGATGCATTTTCCCCTTTCTTTATTTATTAAATGTTGTATTAATATTGTGGGTAAGCATGTTGTTAATATTAATTAAATAAAATATGTCATAAGAAAGTAATTAATAGAGTTGTTGGCCTTGAATTAAAGTGTTGTAAGAGATGTGTAAGTGATGTGTAAGTTAACTTTTGAGTGTGAAACACTTCATCTTCTTGGAAATTCGAATTTGTCCTTGAAGGCTGATTTTGGAGGCTTGTGGGACAATTTAAACTTGTCCCATACCTCTTAAATTTAATTACCAACTATACCTATGGTTGGAGAGTTGAAATTTTGACTTTTATAATGCTTTTGAGAAGGCAATTTGTAGGTTTTAATTGCACTTTTCTTACATGATTTAATTACAGTCGTTTGGGGTGTGAGTTGGATTTGACTGTGTGTAAGTAAATAGTTTTTTTATTCACCCACCTATTTATTATGCATTGGGAATGAAGTTGACTTTGGGGTTGGTGTTGAGGATGTGTGATGTGGAATCCTACATGGATCCACCTCATCCTTTTCTTTCCCTCTTCTATAAAATTTGAATTCTTTGCCTTGTTTTGGGTTGCTTCACTTTGGAGACTTCATTCTTGGATGAATTATTTTGTTGTTTTGGAGATATTTCTTTGAAGAAGTTTTGGAAGATTGTTGAATGCTTGTGCTTGGCTAATTTAGACTCAGCTTGCATTGGGATAAACTTGTTGTTCTCGGAACTTGGAACAACTCCATCATGGAGAGGTAGGAGCTTGGCTCTTGAAATGCTCTTCTTTTATGAATGTATATGTTAATTTATGAATGTTTTGTCATGTTTGTGGGATGTTGGGTAGATGGACTAGGAATGGTATAGGAGAAGACTATGGGGTTTATTTTGTAGGAGGCACAAGTTTGTTTTAGGAAGGTATAAGGGTGGAGGGAGTTAAGATTTGGGTTTCACCTTACAAAGAAATAGCTTGCATTTCTTTACTCATTATGAGGTGCCATAAGAGGTTGGGGAGGCATAAGGAAATGTGACGAATAAGGGGTAATTTGGGGAGGCATAAGAAATGTCAGGGATTTGAGATACTATAATTTGGTGGTTTGTAATTTAGGTGGTGATACCCATTTCCCATTTTGAGAGCCATAAGAAGCATGCCCCATAGTTTCTTGCTCCTTTGGCTTGTTGATCAAGCCTCAGTAATGTTTGTCATGCTTTATTGTAGTTGTAAACTACATTCTATTTTGGACTATGTTTTTTTGTGAAAATGTTGCTTGTGTGTTTGTGGAAGCCTATTGTTGCCATGAGTTGGATCACATCGTTTATTGCACTATGGTTGGGGCTTAGGGCCTAATGAATAAGGATGGCTTCTCCTCTTCATTGTATGTCTTGGTTGGGTGGAGAGCGTTACCTTTCCCCTACTCTTGTTGTGATCACAATTTGGAAGAATGAGAAATATGCATGTTACTATTTTAGAGTTGAGAAAAGACAGGTTTGACAAATCCAGGTTGCGAAATGAAATCTTATTGTAGCCCTTTCCCACTTTTAAGTGGATGATCTATATATTCATTGTAATGGAAAGATACTTTGTATTGAAAATGAAAGTTGAAATTTGAAATGTAAAAGAGTTATACTCTATATTCTGTTTTTGAAAGAATGTGAAAGAATGATACATATTTTATTTTGAAATCAAATGGAAATAAAGTTGCGAAGAGCTTCATTTGAATTAATGGAAGTTATTTCCTTGTTCATATGATATTATTTCCATTGGAAATCATGTGTTTAACATGCACTATGAAATCCTTGTTTGGAAAGTGGAAAAGTGAAACACGTGAGGAGAAAATGTATTATTCTCGACTTGTTTATAATATATGATTTTGGAAAGAATAGAAACTACATTCTTGTTTTAATATTTTATTGAAAGAAAGAAAAATATTTATGACCATCATGGAATGAAATTAATGTTTCATTATATGGTAAAAGAGATAGTTAATTTCTATTCTGTAAATGTATACACTTCTTTTAATTCATTGTATACTTTGTAAAATTCCTTTATCAAATGTTCAAATAACCCTGCAAATAGATAAGAGGAAAATGAAATAATAAATTGGACTTAACGAGGACAAAATGATCCTAAACCAAACTAAAAACACTTAAGAAATGTCTTGAAAATCTTTCAAATCGAGCCAAGGCAAATCTACAGGCTTTTTGCTGTAAAAAAAGAAACTTGTAATTTCGAAATGTAGATCAAACCAAAAATTTTACACTTGCTATATATCCTAAAAATTTCCTAATGGAAACCTCCATGTCTATTTAACATGTTGAAGGAGAAAGAATGACAAATTTGAACAAAATTTTATAAGTGAAAATTACCAGTTCGCACTATAAAAGCCTAGAGAACGTTTTCATGAAATTGACTCCTTAAATTTTATCAAAATAAAAATTTAATGATTCTTGTGTAAAGAGGACGTCGAGAGATTTCCAGAAATTCCTTGTTTTTCCAAAGCTGAGATATATATATATATATTTGGAAAAATTTTCTTGGCGGGCCCGTCGGCCCAAATGTTTCCCTTAGAGCTTCAAAACTCTTTTGCGAAAATTTTCCAAATTTCCTCGCCATCCCGCCTTGCCCGCAGCCAATCGAGAGGCTACCACCGGCACCACGAGGTGTCATGGAGGGTGGATTCCTTTTTAACTTAGTGCTTCTGAAAATTTTTATGAAAATTTTCTAAATTTTCCCAACGCCCCACCAATCCGTAGCTAATTAGGAGCTGCCATGTGGCATTGCAATGCAACAATGGAAGAGTGGGTCCCTTTTTGCCTTTTTACATTTCGAGAAAATTTTGGGAAAATTTTTCAAATTTTCCCCGCCGCCCCCTAGCCACAACCAATCAGGAGCTGCCATGTGGCATTGCAAGGTGCCAAAGCAGAGGCGCAGTGATTGTTACCCCTTTTTTCCCTTTGGGGCGTTAAACAAATTTTCTCCCCGCCACCTCGCTTTCCCCGCGTTGGCTTAGGAGATGTCACGTGTCCTTGCGGACTTGCGCGCGCGAGCGGGTGTAAAGGTGGCTTTCCGCCCCTTGGGAAATTTTTCTCCCCATGGCCCACAGACCTGCCCATGGGGAAATTTTCCTCCCCGCGGCCCACCAACCCGCCCTTGGGGAAAAATTTCTCCTTGGGCCCACAGGCCCACTCTTGGGGAAAATTTTCACCCCAAGGCCCGCCGGCCCATAACTTGAAAAATATGAGGAGTTAGGAGGACTTATTTATATCAATGGAAAGGTGAGGAAATTTCCTATCTAATGGGAATGATTTAGGGAAATTTTTAATGTGTTAATTTTGGGTAAAATCAAGTTGAATCTTTAAATCCTGTTAGAGAGTGGGTATGGTGAGGAATTACCCTCTTAACCTAATTGAATCTTCTAACCCTAGATTTTGGACCTTGTAACCTCTAATAAATGTTAAAAAAGAAAAGTATATTCTAGTAGATTAGAATTGATCTAGAACCTTGTTCTGTGACAACTATTGTCTTGTAACCTAGTTGAAGACTCTTTTAAACAAAAAAATTTATTCCATAATTTTCCTAACTAATCCTAGGTTGTTCTTGGGTCTCAAGTGGGTTGTTTTTCGGGCATCACATATTTCAACAAATGCGGCTAGAAAAAAAGAATCTAGAATGTGGGGCATGAAGATCACCGCTAGAACAAGAAGTTCTTTCAAAATAATGATGGGAGGTTCTTTTTTGTGCTTTGTTTTCTGATTGCTGCAATTTTCCTTCTTATCGGCTACAATATTGATGCGTAACTACTATTTTTTTCTCTATTTTTCATAAATTTCTCTATTTTATTTCATTTATGATTTTTTTTTCACTAACTACAATATCGGGTGTTGAGACCAACTTTTAGTTTTTCCAAGGTAGAATACATGTCATTTTTTTATCCTTAGCTAAAACTAAATAAATTATAATGCACGTAGTTCTTGTCACGATAATTGTAGACACTGTCAATTTCCTAAAGTAGAAGTAAACATCTAAATAATCCACCACATAGATCTAATGGATTCCAAACAATTTTATAGGGTCAAGCTTCCCATATTATAAGACCTCAAATCATGTCAAACACGGTAAAGGTAAGCCTTAACAAAAATTATCAAGTTATTGGCTTATCGATTATAGATGTATCCACATAGTATTATATCTTTAGATGGAGGTGTACATTGGGTTTTAGAAAACTTTAAAGTAGCTCCAACATAGAGTGTTTGTAGAGTTACACTTTAACCCAAACAAAAATATTTTGTAAGGGTTCTATTATATGGTTGGGTTTTGTATCACATAAATTTGTTTACATGATTTTGTACATTGTTGATACCTAATAATTAAAAATGAATACTATTATAGTAATTCACAAAGCTTTAAAAAGTTAAAAAGTACCATTTACCTCCTAGACCAAACTAGCCAACATAATGAAACTACCAATTGGTTTTTTAGAAATGAATGTTTTCATCCTAGAACATGGTAGATATATAAAATTCAAGATAAAGAATATATAGGAAATATATAACAAATTCATTATTTGTATCATGCCTAGATAAATTTATTTACTATAAGTATCTATGAGTGTAATAATATTCTTATATTTTATTTAATTTAACATATTTTTTGATTGGTTAAACTCGTAAATGTTATACATATGTATGTTCATAATTTTTAATATTAATATTTAATAATAATATAAATATAAATAATGTATCTAACCTAATATATAATTTAGATAAATAATGAGGAACCTTCACTTTCCCGATACTTATTTACATTTTAAGGCTAAATCATTTGTTGAACTCATTATTGTGCAAATCATTAAACTCTTTGTCATTAAATATTAACGAATTGGGTTTATATATGGAAATTTTTCCCTAAATCCAATTACATCTATCTGATCACAATGAATCAAGGTTCAATAACAAAAACATATAGGTTTTATGAAAAGGATTAAAAACATATAGATTCATTGACAATGAAATTGCTATTGCATATTTTGACAAATTTTACTCTTTAAAAATGATCTAGATAGGTTTGATTTTTTTACGAAAATATTATAACATTCAAAATTATACACATTTATAAAAGGGGTGGCCTACATGATACCATAGAGAGTACATTCATCTAAAAAAATAAAATGGTGTTAATTATTCCTTCTAGTACATTTTGTTATTCAATAGTTTTGGTTCAGTATTTTTTGTGACTTCTATATTTAAGTTTTTGTTTCTTAGGTCACTATGTTTTAATGATTCCCCAAAATGACAATTTTTTATAACCATATTCATTTTTATCATTATAACCATTTTCCCCGAAATGAATCCCCAAATTGATTCCCCAAAAATTATAGCAAAGTCTAAATCTAAAACTAAACCTAATCCCTGTGACAACAATGGGGAGCTCATGTGAAAAATATATTATAGTTACTGATTATTAACCTCCTATCTTGTAAGATTATTTGATCAACAAATATTGGAAAATAACACAACTATAACTTCACAAATACAAACACATAAAAAATACCCAACAAGGTGAACACAATATTTTCAGACAATTGTCCTTGGAAAAACCCCGTAGGGAAAACCAGTACTACAGATGAGAAATATATTAAACTTCAGCAAATCAAGAGATACAAATACTACTTGCCTCTTACTGGTAGAGCTCTGACAATCTCCTAATCCTCCTGCTGATATTCCTCCACTGCTATCTCCAATGCTATCACCGTGACCTTCTTGCACCGCAATACTAATTGCTAACACTACAAGTTTCTCTAAAAATTCCTTGTTTCAAATGACCCAATGACCCCCTTATATACGACTCTCATTGAAAATCAACGGCCGAGATTAATACAAATGAACCGTGAGACTAAGACAACTTAATAACCATTAACAACCTTGGTTATGAGGTGTCACCTAAAAGGAGTCACTATTAAATAACAATTTTTTTATCCTAACAATATTTGTTTGACAAAAACAACTATTTTCCTAAATTCTAGGCCATAACAAATAGCTGTCCAAACTACCCATAACAAATGCTGCTATATTGGGTGAGGACAAATAGTTATCCAAGCTACTAAGATTAACACTCCCTCTTAGCGAGGAAGTTGTTCTGCATGACACCCAACATCTCTATGAAGAAGATGAATTTTTTCTTCCCCAATGCCTTTGTCGAATACATACATCTACTACTGCTGATCTGTAGGTACAAACTATAGCTTAACAACCCCGTCTTTGTACACAATCTCTGATGAAGTGATACTTGATGTCTATATGTTTTGACCTATCATGAAACACTGGATTCTCAGTCAACTTGATGCAACTCTGATTGTCGCAGTGTATCACCGTAGTCTCAACCTTCTGACCAAACAAAGCTACTAGCAACTTCCGAAGCCATATAGCTTCACATGTTGCCATGCTAGCTGCTATGTACTCTGACTATGCTGAACTCAAAGCCACAGACTTCTGCTTCCTGTTGAACCAAGATACAACTCCTGATCCCAGACTGAAACAACACCCTGAAGTGCTCCTCTTGTCTGTTGTACTACCTGCCCAATCTGCGTCAGTATAGCCCATCAACCTGATTCCTTCACCTCGAGCATATCTAATTCCATACTCGATTGTACCTCGCAAATAACGCAGCACATGCTTTGCCGCAGTCCAATGCACTCTCTTTGGCTCAACCATGAACTGACTAAGAGAGTTAACTGCAAAAGCTATATCTGGCCTGGTATTGACCAAATACATGAGAGAACCAATCAACTACCTGTAAAAGGTGGGGTCTACATCCTTCTCCCTGGATGTGTCTACCTTCCTCCAATTCATGATCATGGGTGTAGACATGGCTTTGCAATCTTCCATCCTGAACCTTTTCAAGATTTCCATGCAATATTTCCCTTGCCCAAGGAAAATCTCTCCATCTTTCTGCCATACCTCCATGCCTAGAAAGTAGTGCATAAGTCCCAAATCCTTCATCTCAAAATCTCTTTGCAAGATCCCTCTCTGCATTCTTCTATGAGCCCCAGGTGAACTGTAGGAAACAAGTTATCTACATATAGAACAAGAATGATAATCTCACCTCTAACTACCAAGTAGTAGAGATTAGCATCTGCCTCACTCTTCACAAAGCCCATTTCCTGCAAGTAACTATCAATGTGCTCATACCACGCTCTGGGAGCCTGCTTGAGTCCGTACAACACTCTCTTCAATCTACACATGTGGGTCTCTTTGTTGTGTGCTACAAAGCCTTTTGGTTGTTCTATGTATACCTCCTCTTTCAACTCACCATTAAGAAATGTTGTCTCAAAATCCATTTGATGGATCTGCCATCCCATCTGTGCTGAAATTGAGATTATAGCTCGTATAGAAGTATACCTGGAAACTGGAGCAAATGTCTCCTCGTAGTCTATTCCCTCTTTCTGAGATAACCCCTTTTCCATGAACCTTGCCTTATATTTCTCGATGCTACCATCTGCACCGTGCTTGATCTTATAGATCCAACGTGATCCAACCACTGCCCTATTTGTTGGTCTAGGCACTACCTCCCACACATCATTCTGCATAATTGAAGTATACTCCTCAACCATTGCTTCTTGCCACACTTGATGTTGTGCAGCCTCCTGATAGCTAGAAGGTTCACTATCTACCAACATACTAACTAATGCAACATAGTCATCATACCTGGCTGGTGGTATCCATTGTCTATTACTCCTCCTAGGATTACCCACTAACTTCTCGAGTATTCTTCTGTGTCTCTTGAGCCTCACAATTCTTGTTGCCAACTGTAGAGGATGAAATATCAACCTCCATGTCTTCTTGATGCATCTCTTCTTGCACCTGTTGCTCCATACTTTGAAAACTCTCTCCTCCTGAGTCTATGCTTGTACTAATAACTGTACTCGAGCTTTGCTGCCCTTGACTCGATTGAGTGATCCTTGGAGCTTTTGTTGGCTTCTCACTTTGATCATCTACTGGAAAATCTCTAGACCTTATAAATGCCTTGTCCTCCATGAACTTGACATCACGTCGAACAATAATCCTCCTAGTCCCCGGAATGAATATCCGATATGCCTTTGAGGTTTCACTGTACCCCACAAAGTACCCTCTCTCCACAGTCTGATCTAACTTGGTACATGTATCCTTAGGAATGTGACAATATGCCAAACTCCTAAAGATCCTAAAGTGACTGACATCGGCTTCTTCCCCAGTGAATGCTTCCTCTGGTGTCATCTTCCCTAGTACCTTATGTGGAACTCTATTCTGTATGTATATTCTTGTACTACATGCCTCTACCCACAGATAACGGGGTATATCCTGGTCATGCAACATAGCCCTTGATGCCTCCATTATAGACAAATTCTTCCTCTCAGCAACTCCATTCTGTTGTGGATTGTAAGGAACAGTCCACTCTCTCTTGATTCCTTCTCTGTTATAGAACTCCCGAACTCATTGCTTTTATACTGTCTCCATTTTCTCGATCAAGAACTTTTATCTTCCTTCCTGTCGAATTCTCCACAAGAGCTTTGAACTCTTGGAAGTGATTGAAAACCTCATCCTTGGTCTTCAAGAAGTATATCCATGTCTTCCTGGAGAAATCATCAATAAAAGTAACAAAGTACTCATACCCTCCGAGAGACTTCGTCAACATTGGTACACATACATCCGAATGTACTAGATCAAGAACACCCTTGGATCTCGGTGTCACTCCTGGAAAATATGCTTTAGAAAACTTCACCAACACGCATCCTTTACATACATCATTGTGCTTTGTGCTCACCTCAGGAACACCTGTCACTGTCTCATGAAGTAATTTAAGGGCTCCATGATGGATATGGCCCATCCTTCTATGCCATAGCTCTCCTTGATCTCTAAGATTACTATTGCTCATGAGTGCCTTAGGAATATCAAACTGCAGCCTATAAAGCCGACCACTCCTAACTCCAATAGCTATGGGTGATTTCCAATCCTTGTGATTGATCAACACATGTGCCCCTCTAAAGAGTACATTATACCCTTTGTCCTGAAGGACAGATACAGAAATAAAATTCATCCCTAAGCCTGGAACATGCAACACATCATGAAGGGGAATCATCTTACCACTCTCCCTCTGAAACTGAACAGTCCCTTTCCCAACTGAGTTGAGTTTGGACATGTTCCCCATAGAGATCTGGATTCTGGTGCTCTCTTCCTTATAACTGGAGAAGTATTCTCTAACTCCTATCATATGGTATGACACCCGACTATCTATGTACCAAACACTCTGTGAGGTTGAGCTAACCATACATGGTATGAGTACAAACTCATCTTCCATTCTACTAGAGAGCTCATCTGCACTTACTCGAAGCCACAACTTGCTTCTTTCCTTTCTTCTCATTCTTCTTCCTTTGGGAAATCTCTAACATAGTCTCTAAACTCGTGGAAGCCATAGCACTTGATCTTCAAGAATCTTTCTTCTTATTTTCACCTTGTGATTTGATCCTTTACTAGACCCCTTCTTTGCTTTCCCTTTACCTACTAGGGCAACATTTTCTTGTTCCACCTCACTTTTCTGACTCTTATTGTTGGCTCCATTGACAAGACTTAGTCTAAGCTCCTCCTAAGTGAAATCACTCCATAGTCGATCCCAACTCGAAAGGTGTCTCGTCCATTGATGACTTGAACAAAGACATCCCACTGCTTAGTAAACCCATTTAGGGCTATTCTCACTAGCTCGTCATCATTTGGTTTGTCTCCAATAGCTGCCAATTCATCCTTGACAAGTCTAAGTCTAGTGAGGTAACTTGTGATGTCTTCTCCCTTATTCATCCGGGTATTCCTCAACTTTTCTCTGAGAATCAGCTTCCGGTTAGTGGTAGCATTCTGGTACAGATTCATAATGGCATCCCACATCGTCTTCGCTATATCTAACTCTGTAATATGTGGAACAATATGATCCTTGACACCATCAAGAATCAGCCTCCTCGCCTTGGCATCTTCCTTCTTATATGCTAAGAGTTGTGTTGCATCTGTAGGTACAGGTACAACAGTGGTCACATATTCCTTGATACCATTCTCTTCCAGCAATAGAGAAATTCTGGCTTTCCAGACACCAAAATTTGAGGCTCCATCCAATCTGTCCTGATCTCTTAAACCTGCTGAGGCCATCTTAAAAGAAAATAATAATAATAATTTTGAAGAGGTTAAACTGGGTTTTATAAACCCTCACTTTCTTTCACCTAGGGTAAATCTCTTCTACCCGAACTTAGCTCTGATACCATGTGAAAAATCTATTACAGTTACTGATTATTAACCTCCTATCTTGTAAGATTATTTGATCAACAAATATTGGAAAATAACACAACTGTAACTTCACAAATACAAACACATAAAAAATACCCAACAAGGTGAACACAATATTTTCGAACAATTGTCCCTGGAAAAATCCTGTAGCGAAAATGAGTACTACAGATGAGAAATATATTAAACTTTAGCAAATCAAGAGATACAAATACTGCTTGCCTCTTACTGGCAGAGCTCCGACAATCTCCTAATCCTCCTGCTGATATTCCTCCACTGCTATCTCCAACGCTATCACTGCGCCCTTGCTAACACTGCAAGTTTCTCTAAAAACTTCCTTGTTACAAATGACCCAATGACCCCCTTATATACTACTCTCATTGAAAATCAACGAACGAGATTAATACAAATGAACGGCTGAGATTAAGACAACTCAATAACCATTAACAACCTTTGTTATGAGGTGTCACCTAAAAGGAGTCAATATTAAATAACAATTGTTTTTATCCTAACAATATTTGTTTGACAAAAACAACTATTTTCCTAAATTCTAGGCTAGAACGAACAGCTTTCCAAACTACCCATAACAAATGCTGCTATATTGGGTGAGGACAAACATCTGTCCAAGCTACTAAGATTAACACTCACTCGGCGCAGGGTGTAGCTTTGGAGTGTAAAGCAACTGTTTGGTGTTTCGTTCTTGGTTTGCAAGATAACTCGAGTCCTTAATGGTAGGGTGCTTATTGATGGCAGTGATGGAGGAGATAGGTTTGGCGAAACGGGTCTAGATCCTCCCCTATTCACCTTGGAAATGCTTGTTCAACCTTGCACAAAAGCTCTCAATGTGGTCAGCTTTGGATGTTTAGCTTCTTCTATGGGAAATCTCTTTGGCATCGGTGATGGCTATGGTCTTTGGTCTCAAGCCCTCTTCGATATTTCCCGATTGGCGAGAGGTTCTATGAAAATAGATGAAATAGGTGACGAAAATTCTCCTATCACCCTGCTAAGTTTTCCCTCATCCTCGCTGAGCAGGTAAAATATTTTCAAAAGGAGAATCTCTCTTTTCATGTGGTGTTAAACGGGAATTCTAGTGCCAAACACCATATGGCAGCTAATACAACTCCCTTGATTACCTTTTGAGAGATGGTGATTGAAGATGGAAATTTCATCAGAACGACCTAATTTGATAGTTTAATGGACTATCGCTAGGACTTCCGCTGCTACTTTCCTATATTACTTCATAACGGAGACCTATTATCATAGGCAGAGTAGATATTTACCCATGTTCCATAGGTTTCATATCGTGTTTCTAATATGATTTAATATAGAAATAAATTTTTTTCTATGCTTCGGGAACTTCAGGGTCATTTTCTGCTCATGAAACTGTGGTTTCCTTATTTTAACACAACCACTAAAACCTTTAATTTGAAACCAATATCGGTTCTATCACCTCACCTTTTTCTACAATTTTGGGGGAGGAGAGACTAATTTCTTTTATAAATGACTTTGGGAAATGTTTGCATATTCATACTAAAACTATATTGTATACTCAAATTACCTATACTTGTATTTTGGTGGATCTAGAAACATAAATTGATCTACGACTTCTATGAAACTTATGTTTTATATTGGATTTGGTCCCATCCATTGGAGTATGAAGGGTTACCCTTTAGATATAGGAAATAGTTTTGCCTAGTTCAATTAGCTTCAGATTGTAGGAGTATAAAACACAAGGTGAGTGGGAAAATGTTTTGGTGGAAGGACTCTTTTCCTAGTATATTGGTTGTGGGAACAGATCTTGATTATTCCTTAGAGGATTTAGAAGCTGAAGAAGGTGAGACCCAACTAGGTCAGTTCAAACCCTTAATTCCCCTCAAGCTGTGGGGGTTGATGGGTTGGATTTTTTTCATCCTATAATGCAAAATTCGTTTCCTTCGGATTAGCCTCTTGTTTCATTAAAAATGGAATCTTGATGGACTCATTACTTAGGAAAATGAGATTTTTGAGTTTATTCTTATAAACCATCCAGATGAAAACATTAATACTAATAAGAGCGAGGGTTGGACAGTTGTGAACAAAAAAAAAAGAAGGAAATACTCTTACTTCTCCTCTTAAGATGAGCTTAAGATCCCATGGACGAGAGCCTTATGGGTAACCCTCCCTTTTTTATGGTTATGTTAGTTCATTAGGGGTTAAGAGGGTTCCTCGAGGTTAGTCAACTATGTTTGACCTACTTCTTGGAATGTTCTTTGTCCTTTTTTCTCTTCCCTAGCCCTAGTGTTTATGTGGTATATCCGTTGGTTTTTTTTTGGTCTTAAACCATGCTTCACTTTGTTTCTTGTTGTGCTTCGATGCCTATCTCTCAATTGTTCAAGGATCTTGATCCCTTCAAAATAATTCTTATTCCATTGTGGCTACCCTTTGGTTTGGCTTCTTTCTCTATACAAGGTATTTGATCCCTTCAAAACCAAATATTTTTTACCCTTATCTAAATTTAAAAATTGTATTAATGATTGTTGCCAATAAAGAAAAATATTAATAATAAACAAAATGGTAAGATGTATCATCGATAATATTACAAAATTATTTTATAACATAAATAATATAATTCTTCACATACAATGTGGGTGTACCTTTTCAATTAATTTTTTTCCACAATGGACAAACCTTCCATGTGATTGTCCTCTCTCCCGTCTTTGTAGTCATTGAGATCCATTCTTGAATTATTTGTTTCTATCAGTTTTTTATTTTCAATGAAACTTGAAGATGACCCAAATAATATGTAAATCTACCAAGCAATATCTAAAACCATCAATCAAGTTTAATTTGATAGCCTACACTACCCACTAGAGAGCACATGCCCACTTTCAAAAAATCCACTATCATTAAAATTGGTATTAGATGGTAAACAAATTTACCGTCAATAACTTAAAATAAAAAAATCTTAACACATTTACACATGATTCAAATACCGATCGAAAGCTGATATAGAAATATTTTATTAATAACAATATTTAGACTTGTACGGATATTCTTTAAAAACAAAGGTTAAGATATATGTCAAGTGTATAATGTGTTTATTAATAATGTGATTTACTTGTAGTATCTATTGAGGGCTCGGTGTCTTTTTCAAAATAGGTTGATTGGTGGCACTTATCTTTTATCGGACTAAATCTAAAAAAATCCTTATGGTAAGTAAATCAAATGGTAATAATTTTAAATAAAAACTCTTGACACATTCACAATTAATTTGACTACACATTTTCAAATATCTTAGTCCTACATTGCAAAGAAGCGGATTTCAAGATTGCAAGTTAATACATAATTCTTAATCGGTGATGAGATTTACATTTGCTAGACATAATTTTTATAAAAATTAACTAACATATATGTAAAATGTTTAATTTTTAATAATAATGTAATTTACCTGTAACATGTTAAGGGTTTAGTGTGTTTCTTCAAAGGAGGTTGATTTGTGGTTGTTGTCTTGTATTGAATTTCATTTTTGAAGGTTATAGTTAAATATTATTCAATATCTCTTAATTAATAAAAACAATAACCATTATAACTTAGAAATTCATCTAAACATAATTAAAATATAATTTTATTTTTCCACACAAAATTTTAAAGTAAACCTAAACAACAAAGGTAAAGTGTAGTGGATGTTATTCACCAAATGAATTCAAATAGGCATCGTTACCCACTCGAGGCATTTACGAGAACTTATGGTTAGCCTAATCCACATTATGCTAACATGTGCCAAAATAATATTTATAATATAAGTCAATCAAAGAATAATGGAAAGGGGAATCAAAATAAAAAGTGGCATAGAAATAAGTTTTAAAAACATTGTAAATATTGCTATCATCTGATAATCCAAATAGCCCACTCCCTTCAACCATTACCTATCTAGCCTTTCTAGTTTTTGTATAGTGGCATTTGTGAAGCTACAATACCTATGCTCTCTTGTATGTTTCCCAATTCTCAAAATAACTATTTTTTATCACCCCATAAACTAAATAGCACACTTTCATGCACCAGTGCCTATGTAGCATCTCCAACTCTTTTTAGTTACATTTTCTAAGAAATAGTGTATATGTCTCCTATGATATCCAATTTTAAAAATAGAAAGTGTTGGTACCCATATTGATTCTCCCTCAAATTCTGAGCAGTGTCACAAGTATTGATAGGAAGCTTAGAGAAAAATAGATCATAATGAGTCATTTTGTAGCCGGGGATGGGATCTAACTAGCCCTCTATCACTCAAATGTAGAGAAATGGATAACACCCTCAAGAGGATTTGATTTATCCTCACTATTTTAGGTTGTGCCTTTCAACCAGGGTAAGAGAACCTTTTTGTAGCCTGTCTTTTATGGGGGAGATTGAGATATCCTTCCTTACGAAGTTGTTAAGGAGACCACAGAAGAAAATATGATCAATGCAACAAACTATAACTCTCACAAGTTGTCACTCTAGATAGTGGAGATATTCTCTAGGCAAGGTTCAGGCTACTAAAGACTTTTTCACACAATCTATGAGATTCTAACACAAAGGCTCAAGTTAGAATACCCAATAAAACATCAAAATCTAAGATCAATCATGCCTGAGGTACACCCAGAGGCTTACAAACAATCTCTGTCAACAAATGAAAGAAAAGTGATTTTAAATCGTTTATCTCATTCCCAAATGAAAGCTCTTCTGAGAAATGAAATTGTAGATGCCACTAAACTATCACAAGGATTGAGATCATGTGTGATTGAGGAGGATTTTAATAAAATATTTTGATAGAACGATAAAAACTATTTGCGAGACATTCGAAATGAAAAAGACACATTTTACCCAAAATAACACGAATAACTCAAGTTTGATTAAATTTATCAAAGAAGGGAAAGTTTCTAGAACAATCTCGGAGAGCTTTTCAATGGTCATGATCTAACCACCTTGACTTGATCAAATTTAACATAACGAGAGATTAAACAGGTTTCTTTAGATGGTTCCTCATAATAGACGAACTCTATCAAGATTTTCTCTTATAAAAATCATTTCGACCCCTAACACCCCCCACCATTTTCATGAAAAATTCATGCAATTTATAATATTTTCCAAAATGTTTCCCCCAAAAAAACCTAAACATTGAGTGCACCAGTGTTCACCATGATCTCGATTGTGATTCCCGAATCATATCTCGTAAAAAGCTAATAGGTTCTCAAAGGGACAAATCTCTTTGAATATCTCCCGCATTCAACCGCTCATTCTAGTAGATCAATCTTTCTTCAACTCACAAACCACTTCCACCCCTAATATGTGAAATTTGGTTCGTTGCACTCCTAGGAAGAAAAAATGGAAAATCAGCTCGAGCCCAAAGGTCGAGATCTCATCTTACCGGAAAGGACGTCCCAAGATCTCCCTCACCAAAGTTATATATCAAAATAACTCCCCTTCCCTGTTTGGCATGCAAGAAATATCGATAAATCATGAAGACGTGCATCGCCAGGAGCTTTGGAGTGAAAATGGTAGAAAAATCAGATACAGATGCACATTTTCCATTGATCTCTATTTTGAATTTGGGTCATCCACGTGGGAGATTTACTTTAAAACAGGCCTATGGGTTCCCTTTTTCCTTTTACAACTTATTGGAAAAATGTAAACTTTTCACATTTTTCTCTGCACCTCTACCCTCGAGAAATGAGCCTGACACGTGTCCTAAGGTGAGTCGTAAAGGAACCGTGGCTAAAACATGCCATTTCATATCCTTTTTGGAAAAGAGAAAATTTTCCAAGTTTTTCCCACATCTCTCGCTTTACACTTCTAGTTTTCTTATGTGGTCCTAGCGGAACCACACTCCCTTTTTGACTTTTAACTCCTTTTCCCACAAAAGGTAAAATTTCCCAATTTTCCCCCAAGGTTCGCACCTACATCGTTGATTGGAGTAAGTTTTGAATTTTCTCTATCGGGCCCATGGGTCACTTTGATGATTTTAGTCTTTTGAATATCAAGGGAAAAAAATCCAAGTTGCCCCGATGGTCATCCTTCCCCCTTTTGAATTTTTCAAACTTCCATGTGTCACAATGGCACATCTTGAGATGATCCCCAAAAGTTGAAACCCCGAGCAAGTGTGGGCTCACCACGTGTCCTAACCCTACAAAATTTTTCTAAAGGCTTAAAGCCCAGCGAGAAGGCGCCATGTGTTAGATTCCGAGGTAGTCTCCTTTGGCCATTGAAAATTCCAAGCAAAATACAGAGTGAGCAGAGGCCTCCAAGTGTTCTCTTGGTGCTTCTTTAAAATGAAACTAAAGTTTAAGACTCTGAATGAGCGTGGGCTCACTATGTGTCCCTATCCCGCCAAATGGTATTAACTACATAAAAAATTTCTAAGTCTAGGAAAAGTAACGGAAACCTCCACATGTCCTCTTGGCGCTACTCCAAGGCTAAACCAAAAATTAGATCTTTAAATGAGCATCGTTCCTCCACGTGGACAAATCTTTAAGTTGAGGAAATTCATAAATTTTTTGAAGTACCCTGTTGAGCCGCATCCAACCAAAAGAGGCCACATTTCCTGTTGATGCAAGGATGCAAATTTGACCAAGAGAAATGCCTGTCAAACCATAAAATGTAGAAAGATGACCATTTTGAGCCGGAGATGAAATTTTCTCCAAGGAAGGAGAATTTAGGAATGTTATAAGGCTCAAATACATTCCTTCGTGCTACGTCCATTCATTTTTCTTCAAGTATTTAGGGAAAAAATGACAAGGGCAGCAAATCTGACTGTGAAAGATGGAAAGAATGGGAAAGCCTGAGTTTTTAGATGAACAGAGAACAGGAGACCCAAATTATAGACCCCTTCAGAGGAACAGAGAAACGAGGAGCTAACCATGGATCCATAAGTGATTTTCAGCCCAGGAACAGATTGATTATGGAAAAAAAGGAAGGTAGATACTTCTCATGCACAACACAGGGGGATAAAATATAGCAGAGGCCGTAAAAGGATAGAATTTCAATGGAAAAATGGGGCGAGACTATTTTGAGCACCAACACTTGGCTCTGACTCAAGGATGGGCACTCTAATGAGTGCCACAAGAAAAAAGGTAGACCAAGTGCCAAAAATATCCATTGGGCAACAAAGTCAGCTTGTAGAGCAAATAAACAAAGCCATCTCCCAAAAAATGAATAGAGAAACCTGTAAAAATAGGTCACTAAGGACCAAAACAAGCAAAAACACAAAAAGATAAGAATAAAACACAAGCTATACACCGTAAAAAAGATATTTAACCCTTAATCAAAGAAAACAATCAAGGAGAATCTTTAAGTCTCTGCCATCCTGGATAAGACCATGCTAAGAAATCCTGATATGTCTTCATCAACTAGAAATATACCTCTTTTTCTTCTTTTTTCAGTTTCTAAACCATCCATTTTGTTTGAAGCTCCTTCATTGTGTTAAGTCAAATTCTTTAACATTTTTCGAGGCTGAATAATAGAGAAAATTCCTGAAAAAAAAGCATACTTAGGAGCTCTATTTTCAACACTTTCATACTCCCTAAATCCACAAAACTCACAAAATTGTTAAGATCAGCATCTCCTTGCAAAACTTCATAAGATGCATTGCTTGGGTCTTCAATCAAGTACAACATCTTCTTCTCTCCATATAATTTCACCAATTTTCCTTCAATGGGGATAGTGGCATGAGACATGTCCATTTGCACACTACCACCAACACTTGCTGCCCACTTTCTTGATAACAACATCCCCTACTTGGTAGGGTAGTCAAAAATAACTACATCAAGCTTCAAATTCCTTCCTAGATAGGCTACAAGTTGTACCACCAGACCCTTCACACATCCCACCACTGGCACCTCTCTGGATTCCATAGCAGTACACTTCCCATATGTTGCTATTACCTTGATACCTAATTTATTCAATACCGCAAGAGGCATGGCATTACAGGGGAGCTGTAGAATCAAACATACAGTTATGTAACAACTTGTCTTTGATAACTAGGGTAGTGAAGAATGGATCCACATTCAGCTGGGATTTAACTAAAGAAGTTCCTAAATAAACCTCTGGTGGTTCCCCCAGCTCTTCCAACACTTGTGGATTTTCCAATACTGTAACAATAAGGGGAATCTCAACCTTGTTCACATCTCTACCTTGTATGATCTCTTCCTCTTTAAATCCTAAATATTCAAAAGCCCTCTTCTTGTGCTCATGGATCCTAAGCAGGTCAAATATTGGGACATGAATTTTGATTTGACTCAAAACTTGGGAATTTCATATGGAACAAATTTGGGTAAAGCAGCACTAGGAGAAATATTGGCAAATTCATCAGATGGAATGGGATTCTTTTCAGTTTGGGCATGGGGAGGAACACAAGTTTTTCTTAGGGAAACAAGCTCTCTGCTAGATGCATTTTTCTTTGGGGTTTCTTTGGTAAGCAATGGAAATTTTGACTTGGCTTGTGGCCCCTTGGCAGCTTTACTTATGGTATTGTGCTCCTTTTCTTGGGAAACTACAAAATTCATTAATATTTTCCTATCTTCTTTTGAAGGAACTCCTCCATCATACTTTTCAATCATTAATTCCCTCAAGTATTAAAAATCATTAGTGGGAAATTCAAAAGCTTGTATAGTGTCTACTTCTAAAGTATGAGAGGGAGGAAGAAGAGGTACCCGGTGGATGTAATCCTAAAAAATAGCAGAAGTTCTAGCGCTTATTACCTTAGTTAAAGTTACTTCCCTTGGAAAACTTGCAGGGATCTCCATCATGCATGCATCATCATTATTATCATTATCAGCTTCTTCTTCTTATTGTTGATCTTCCTCACATGGAGCATGGGGCATGAAACATTTTTCACACCAATCAATGATATTTGTTTCCTCCACAACAAATCACGGTAGCCAAAGGGTTAGGTACCATTGTATTTTCCTAGCTTTGGGACTATCTATTTGCAAATCCAATAGGTCCCTTACCTCTGTCATAAGATCTTTGGTGACCTTGTGAACTTTGTCTTAGCTTTATTGCTTGTGTTGACCTTGTGAACTCGCCCAATCCCTTTTCTGTCTCCGCTAACTTGTATGATATTTATTTGACCCCTACCAAAGTTTTGACAACTTCCTCCAAATCAACAAATTTACTTGTTTGAGGCTTTTCCGTTAATCAATTTTACACCTCTCGTTTTGGAGGCTTTCCAATTGCCTTGATGTTATTCTCTATTTTTGAGCCATGGTGAAGGCCTGCCTAAAATTAGTAGGGTTTTGTCCCTCAAATAGTAAGCATCTTTATTATCAAATACATCTGAATATTTGATCAAACATGATTCATCTCATGGCCTTAAGCTAATAGGCAATCTTCTCAATGTCTTGTTACAACTTGTGTTGAAATCATGTAATGACTCATTAGGATTCTTCTTGATGTTTTCAAATTTTGATAGAAGAAACCTAGGGTCAGCTTCTATCACCATATTACAACCTAAATACATTGTTCATCTTTGTCCAAGAATCAATGGAATTATCTGGCAAAGCTTTATATCAGTCCCTTGCATCCTCTTCCAAAGTATGGATAAATAGTTTGATATATACATCTTCATGTTAAATCTCAAAATATTCCATCATATTGATAAAAATATTTAGATGTTGATCACCAGTCATATCATTGTTTCCTTAGAACTTTGGTAATTTGTTCCTTACATCTTGAGGCACTGCATTTGGATAACTAGCCATTCCCACAAAATTTATAGGTCCAAAGGTGTTTACAACAAAAGGAGGCCTAGGTGGGGGCTGGGCCATGTTATTTTGAGGAGGTGACCTAGGAGGAGAAACAAACTGATAAGGGGTAGGGGGTCTTTGAAACACAGGGGTATAGTTTTAAAAATGGATATCCCCTAAAGGCCTTGTTTCTTGAAAACCCTATCAAATTTTAAAAATACTAGGGCAAATTGACAAGAAAACTTTTCAAAATCAAACAAATGCCTCTCTCCATTGGAGAATTCAATTCCACAAAGAGGCTACCCGATTCAAAATCACTTGAACGGTAGTCTTCAATGATAGGCCAGTCACTTTCATCAATAGAGACCTCTTTTCTTGATTTGTTGATCTCCAACAACTCTCCAGGATTTTCTTTCTTCTGAATTTGATTTTCCTAGCTTTATAAATAATGTCCTAGCAAGATCCCTAGCAAAGAAAGATCTTCTTCCTTCCAGCTTTGCAAAATATTAGTAACAAATCTTACTTGACAGAGGTTAAGACACTGGTAATCATCAAGAATCGATCAACAAGGAGTCGCCACTAAGTATTTCCACCTTAGTTGTGTAAATGCACTAAAATATGATCTATCAATACTAAAAACTGGAAATGGGATGATCTGAATTTTCTTTACCCAGATTTAGTAATGAAAACTAGTGCACTAGGTGTGGAAACTGAAAGAATTACACACAACACTTACAAATTTGAATACTTCTTACAAGCCCAAACACAAGATGATGTTTGAAACAATGTATTATCATTTAGAGCATATAAGAAGTGTTTTACCAGGGTCTGAATATGAACTGTAACCACTATGTCCCCAACAACGGTGCCACTCGGTGTTGGTACCCAAATTGATTCTCCCTCAAAGTCTAAGTAACATCACAAGTATTGACAAGAAGCTTAGAGACAAATAGATCATAATGAGTTGTTTTGTAGTCGGGATGGGATCTAACTGGCCCTCTATCACTCAAATGTGGAGAAATGGATAGCACCCTCAAGAGGATTTGATCTATCCTCACTATTTTAGGTTGTGCCTTTCAACCAAGGTAAGAGAACCCTTTTGTAGCCTATTGTTTATGGAGGAGATGGAGATATCCTTCCTTATGAAGTTGTTAAAGAGACCTTGAATAAAATATGATCAATGCAACAAAATATAACTCTCACGATTTTTCACTCTAGATAGTAGAGATATTCCCTAGGCAAGGTTTAGGCTACTAAAGACATTTTTGAATCCCGATTGTTTCGCATGTTTTGCCAATAGAAATTATGCATTTGTGCACACACAGGACAAACAAGGGTAGTAAGGGTAGGATTGGTTGTTTTTAAATAAATTTTGGTGGGAGGTGAGGCAAAATGAAATTGATTTCCCAGATCTCTAAGAAATCTTACAAAATGGAAAGCCTAGACAACGAGAATGCTTCTAATAGCTAAAATGTTCCTTTAACCAGAATATGTGCTTCAATGGAGGCCCGGATTAGCAATTTTTCACACAATATATGATATTATAACATGAAGGCTCAAGTTAGAAGACCCAATAAAACATCAAAATATAAGATCAATCATGCCTAAGGTACACCCAGAGGCTTACAAACAATCTTTGTCAACAAATGGAAGAAAAGTGATTTTAAATCATTTATCTCATTCCCAGGATGAAAGATCTTGTGAGAAATGAAATTGCAGATGCCACTAACCTAACAAAAGGATTGATATATATGTGATTGAGGAGGATTTTAATACAAGATTGTGATAGGAACAAGAAAAACTATTTGTAGACATTCAAAAATGAAAAAGACACATTCTTCCAAAAATAACACAGAATAACTCAATTTTGATTAAATTTATTAGTAGGGAAAGTTTTTGAAAAATCTCGAGCTTGTTAATGGTTGTACAGTCTAACCACCTTGACTTCATCAAATTTAACATAACGAGAGATTAAATAGGTTTCTTCGATGGTTCCTCAGAATAGACGGACTCTATCAAGCTTTTCTCTTATAAAAATCAGTAATGACCCCTAACACCCCCCACCATTTGCATAACAAATTCATGCAATTTATAACATTTTCCATGAAGTTTTCCCCCCCAAAAACCTAAACATTGAGTGCACCAGTGTTCACCATGATCTTGATCACCATTCTTAGAATCAGATCTGTAAAAAGCATGTCAGGTGCTCAAGGGGGAAGATCTCTTCGAGTATCTCCCACATTCAACTCCTCCTTCTGGTAGATCACTCTTTCTTCAACTCGCCAACCACTTCCACCCCTAATCTATCAAATCTAGTTTGTTGCGTGCTTGGGAAGAAAAAATAGAAAATCAGATCGAGCCCAGAGGTCAGATCTCATCTTAATGGCAAAAGACGTGCCCCGATCTCCCTCACCAAACTTAAATATCAAAATAACTCCACTTCCCTGTTTGGCGTGTAAAAATATCAATAAATCATGAAGACTCACATCTACATGAATTTTAGAGTGAAAATGGTAGAAAAATTAGATATAGATGCACAAATTCCGTTGATCTCTATTTTGAATTTGGGCCATCCACGTGGGAGATTTACTTTAAAACAGGCCTACGGGTTCCCTTTTTCCTTTTATAACTTTTTGGAAAAATGTAAAATTTTCACATTTTCTCCACACCTCCGCCCTCAAGAAATGAGCCTGACATGTTTCCTAAGGTGGGTCCCAAGGGAACCATGGCTAAAATTTTCTATTTCATCTCCTTTTTTGAGAAGGGAAATTTTTCCAAGTTTTCCCCGCAGGTCCACCTTTCCACTTCTAGTTTTTTGATGAGGGTCCTAATGGAACCACACTCCCTTTTTCACTTTTAACTCCTTCTCCCACAAAAGGAAAATTTCCCAATTTTCCTCTAAAGGTCCACACTTGTGCCATTGACTAGAGCGAGTTTTGACTTTTCTTTATTGGGCCCACGGGTCACTTTGATGATTTCAGTCTGTTGAATATCAAGGGGAAAAAAATCCAATTTGCCCCCGATGGTCCACCTCCTTACCCTTTTAACTTTTTCAAACTACCATTCATCACAATGGTGCATCTTGATATGGTCTCCAAAGGTTGAGACCCTGAGCGAGCACGAGCTCACCACATGTCCTAACCCAAAAAAAAATGTCTAAAGGCTTAAAGCTCAGCAGAAGGTGTCATGTGTCAGGGTCCAAGGCAGTCTCCTTTAGCTATTTAACATTCCAAGAAAAATGAAAAGTGAGCGGAGGCCTCCAAGTGTCCTATTGGCGCTTCTTTAAAATGAAACTCAAGTTTAAGACTCTGAATGAGCACGAGCTCACCACATCTCCCTGTCTCACCAAACTATATTAGCTGGATAAAAAAATTTCTGAGTCAGGGAAAAGCAATGGAAACCTCCACGTGTCCTCTCGGCGCTACTCTAAGGACAAACCAAAAAGTAGATCTTCAAATGAGCATCGTTCCTCCATGTGGACAAATATTTACGTTAACGAAATTCATAAAATTTCTGACGTACCCTCTTGAGCCGCATCCAACAAAAAGAGGCCACGTTTCTGTTTGATGTAAGGATGTAAATTTGACTGGGGAAATGCTCGTCAAACCGTAAAGTGCAGAAAAATGACCATTTTGAGCCTTGAGATGAAATTATCTCCAAGGATGGAGAATTTAGGAATGTTATAAGGCTCAAATACATTCCTTTGTGCTATGTCCATTCATTTTTCTTCAAGTATTTAGGTAAAAAATTACAGGGTCAAAAAATCCTAACTGTGAAAGACGGAAAGAACGGGAAAGCCTGAATTTTTAGATGAACAGAGAACACGAGACCCAAATTATAGACCCCTTTAGAGGAACAAAGAAATGAGGAGATAACCATGGATCCATAAGTGATTTTCAGCCTAGGAATGGAATGATTATGGCAACAAAAGGAAGGCAAAGACTTCTTAGGCATAACACCGAGGGGATAAAATATAGTAGAGGCCGTAAAAGGACATATTTTCAATGGAAAAATGGGGCGAGGCTATTTCGAGCACCAACAGAAAGCAACTACCGAAATTAAGATTTTATAGAAAAAATACAAACTCAAAAGTTAAAACTTTCTGCAAAACTACTTTCACTTAAATAACATCATGTGGTACCTATTTTCTTATACATCTTAACTCAATAGTTATTCAAGCCAAAAATTTATAAACTATAAAACCATTTACAATGTAAATTCTTCTACGCTTTGAAGAATTTACTATGAAAACATCATCCTAAGAAACAACCATATTAACCATATTTTTAATTTTGTTATAAAACAGAGGCAAATTATAGATTAAGAAAACAAAAGCATTAATATTTGAAAAAAAAAAAAAAGAGTAAAACCTCTAATATCCCTTTGCATTTAGATTTAAATAACAAAAAACCTCCATTATTATGTAAATGTAGAACACAGTGATGTCAACCTAATCGATAATATATTTTAGAGAGAAAATTGGTGTGTGCAACTACATGTGTGTGTGTGTGTGTGTGTGTGTGTGTGTGTGTGTGTGTGTGTGTGTGTGTGTGTGTGTGTGTGTGTGTGTGTGTAAAACATAATGAATACCATATAGTAGAATAGATTTGAAATCAGCAACAATCAAACCCATGAACTTAATCTCGATTGATTAATTGAGTGTTTCATCTCTTTTATCACTAGCACATCTCTACTACATTAACTACGATTTTTTCAAGATGACAAGATATAGTGTTACAAAATCCATGGAAAATAGTTCTTTGAAAGACGGTTTGAAAACCAATTTTTAAAGGATTGAAATTGTAGTACACAATATCCATATGATAGGAAATCTAGAAGTGTTTCCAAATATGGATAAGTTAGTAAAATCATATGTTCCTTTAGGAAACAATAATAGTATTTCAATCATGGGGAAAGGGAATGTCAAAATTCTAAATACGTATGGGGAGAAAAAAATTCAAATGTATATTATGTTCAAAGTTTAAAATATAATTTGTTGAGAATTGGACAACTTTTTCTAGAACAACTCGACTTATTTTTTCAAAAATAAGAAATATATATTTCTTGATTAGGATATATTTTATTGATTGCGATCCTACCCAATTAAAAATGCTAATAGGCGAGATAAAACAATGAAGACCCAAAGAAACAACATGGAAATGAGCATCATGTTGCAGCAACAAAACAACAATAGCATGAAAAAAGCACATAGGTCAAACAACAACAAGTGATGCAGATCAAATAACTAAAAATATGCACATGATCAATCCGAGAAGGAGGTTTTAACAATTAAGTCTTATCTACTTTAGCTTGAAGAACATCGGTTAACCCAAAAGTGGCTCAATCACTTACAAAGCATACAATTATTGACATGAATGGCTTCATTTTTATCTCACTCTAACCTATCATTCTCATATTCCTACTAATAATCCTTTCATAATGGTTCAAAAGAAGGGGAACTATCACCTTACCCAATTGCATCCATTTTGATCAAATTCTAGCTTTATCTACTTACTCAAGAAAACAACCTCTGACCTCTTTCTCCTTGATTGCTCCTTGCATGTGCTCCCTATTTTTTTTTCACTTTTATATAACTATTAGGACCTTCATTAAAATGATTCCAAACTTCCAAGATTCAAGATTTCACTAGACTTGCCAAAATAATCTCCTTATGCCCTTAAGACAAGGTTCCTTGGTTCGTTCATGCTCAGAGGAATCTAGGACTACCTGGCAAACCGGCTTCCACTTCTTTAGGTCTATCTCAACATCCCAAAAGTGTATACAATATCTTAGCATCTAACTCCTATGTTTACTCTTTCTAGCTCAACTTCTTCTATTTGACTTGTAAATCCCAAACTAGGTCTTGTATAGGGGACCTGTCTTGTACAAAATTCAATGTAGGAAATTTAAAGATTATATAAGAGTAGATTCTAATTCCCATTATGGATTTCTTTCTATGTTTTAAATTTCAGACAAAAACTCCACCTATAGAGCATACTTTCTTTGTAAAATGTCTTCCACCTGTAGGTCTCACAGACTATGCACAAGGTCTTAAAGAGAACTGGTAAGAATATGTTTTTTTTCCACGTGTGGAATCCTAAAAGTAATCATTAAACACCATGAAGACCCCTTCAACATGCTATGTATTCAATCTTAGGGCTGAGTTCCTTTTCTAAGGATTTTTAATAGACAATATCCTCGCTAAACCCTTCTGGGTCTTCCCTCGGCCCGAGAGGCTTATTTTTCGTTATAACTCCTATTGCGAGCTTGATTCAAGAAATAAAATTTGTTAGGAGGCCATGTTACAATGCTAGGAAGAGTCTTTTCTTACCAAGGAAGGTGGATAAACCTAAAAAACCAAGGCCTTACTAACTTTCCTTCGTGGTACTTTGTAGATGGATATCAAAAATGAATGAAGAATTACATGGTTACAAATGGTGATGCTTATACTTGATTACCCTGCATGTATGATTTTTAGTTACTCTTCCCATAATGGCCACACTATGTATTAGTTGTTCACCCTTTGAGATCTTCTTAAACAACTAAGTATTCCTCCAAACAAACTCACAATTACACTTGCTCAGTCATAAGTCACCTCTTCAATCAAGCAATAAAATTCATCACTTTGGAGAAAACTGCTCCATTTGAATTTGAAAAGTTTTGGAAGACAACTATCACACCTACATAACACCTAAGAGCCTCTAGGACTATGATATCACACCTAACAAACCAAACTGATGTCTTAATGACTTATTCTTATAAATGGGATAAGAATAAAAGGTACTATTAGACAAAAAATAATATAGGAGAGATTATTACATAAATCATAAAATATATATACCCTAATGATAGGCAAAGCTTAAAACTTGAATGATTAAGACTGAAAATAGATGGTGATGAATTGCCGGCAACGAGTTGTATGAGGGTTTAATGGTCAAGGAATGGCAGTAGATGAAATGATAACCACACTTAATGGTGTTGAGCAACATTTCCTTACGCCAGGGTGATCCCTTCTTCTTCCCGTCCAAGGCACGCCCATATAAGTTTTGTAGAGACAGGAAATGCGGAGAGGGTGGCTATAAATATATAAGCAGATTATTAAGGATGGTATTACGACGCAAAAGCAAGCATTGGAAAAAATCATTAAGCAGTTAATTATCATGGCCAGTGAAACTGCAACGCTTCCCCAGTACGTTGTTTTTAAAGCAGACAACGGATATTATCCGGGGTCGATATGGGCAGAAGGTCACCCGTATCAGCAGATGTTCGCAACTGACATCGCCAGCGAGCGCGTGAGATTCCAAGTGGTACCCGTGAGCAACGAAGAGGGACACGGTGAGGGAGTTGTGAGGATCAAGTCCTTATACCAAAATAATTTGTGGAGGCGCAGTCCCAACTGGATTTGGGCAGACACCCCCGCCGAGGGGTTCGACACCTCAAACAAGGACTTGCTCTTTCTTCCGGTGCAGGTGGATCTCAAAACGGTGGGACTGCGATGCCTGGGCAACGATGCCGCGTTTTGCAAAAGGCTCACCGCCGACTATCAAAATGACTGCCTCAACGCCGGCACCTGGTCGTTGGAAAAAGCGCGCTGCTTGGCGTGGAGGAGTCCGTGCTCCAACGCAGCGTGCGCTCCATCGTCTACGATGTGGACACTGCTGAGATCCACCAAGTTGAGGCGCTGCTTCTGGGCACGAACACCGCCCAGCCAGCCACCATGGAGCTGCCTTTTTCCTACACTGACAAGAAGAGCAGTTCTTGGAACAACTCTGTGTCTCTCCGCCACCATCACCGCCGGAGTCCCCGAGGTGGCCAGCACCAGTGTCATCGTGTCCGCGGATGTTACCACTATCACGGAGTGGGGAACAATGGCAGTGACAGAGAGGAGTTACAACTTCTTATAAATTATATAGAGTACAAGTTCTACAACTTCTTATAAATTATCATTTTCTAAATACACGACCTTTAAGATGCTCCCAACCCATTCCATGATGATTTTATTCATACTTCATTCCAAATTATTATCTTGAGGTGTATAACACAAAATTAATCATTCTCTAATATCAATTTCCAAAGAAAGATTTAACAGATAATTAGAAATATACTTGCCTAACTCTCTTTGTTATGATAAATTTTATATAGTTCTCACTTTTCTTCTCAATGGGGGCTTTAAATGGGTGATACTCCCCATCAAATATCATATTTATGGTTTACAAAGTATACACATGTCTTCCTCCTGTAACTATCAGAGAATGTTAGAAAACATGTTCAATATACAATATTGGAAGGTGACTACATTTTTCCACACAAACCATAGTAAACACAATACAATGTGCTCTCTCCTTAATAGAATTTGCCACTAAGCAATATTTTCTATCTCATTTTCCCAATTTAAACCTTTCACAAATTTTTTGTGCTTTTATATGAGTGATATGATTTTGACCATGCTTATTTTTTGCAATCTATTCAAAACTCCATAATCTAGGCACCTAAACTACAAATGATATAGCCATTTTCATCCTTTATATCCTATAAAAAGGTTGTGTGCATTACTACTTCGATGAAATATCCAAAAGATAATTGTTTTATAAAAATTCAATAAAAATTACACTTGAGGTGGTATTTATTGAGTGATATCTTTCGGGAATGAATGTGGAACTATTAAAGGTATAACTTGAAGGGGTTCAATCATTTAATTTTTTCTTATTTTTTATTTACTTATTTATGGTATTGGTGATGAGGGAGCTTAAGAAAACTCTACCCATAAATTTGGTCCCAACTTCAAAGACAATATTCTATTGTTATTCATTTAAATTTTGTCTATTAACTTACATTCTATTGTTGTTCATTTAAGCTTTGACTATTATCTAACCTCTTGGAAATTGTTCCAAAATTACATATTCCTTGTTTTTTAAAACCAATATCTATTCATACTATGTAAATTTCCTTATTCTCACCAAAAACAAATGTAACTATGAACATAGTATATATTTCGAATATTTTTCTCCCACTATTTAAATAAATTTTTAACATTCCCTTTACCCATGATTAAAAATCTATTATTTTTCTGAAGGAACGTACTATTTTACTAAATTATCCATATTTTCAATTAGTTCTTGATTTCCTATCATAACAATACTACTCCTTGAAAGCATTATTTTTGTCCAATCCTTCAATAATTATTTTCCATGGAAATTTTAATGCTAGATCTTTCCATCTTACACAACTTATACTTAACTTGGTGGAAACAACGGTAATAAAAGATATTAAGAGTTTCAAATGAAATATCTTCTTTTTAGTATAGAAGAAGCTAACCCCCATATTGTCTTGTGGATTGTTACTTATTGGTGGAAAACACTAGTGCATATTTTTCATAGATCTTGACCTTTCCCACGATTACACAATATAGAGTGCATGGTATAAATGAGAACGGGATTAATCATTAATAAATATGTGTTGATTTTTCCAATGGCTAAGAGTTAGGGTTGTCGAAAAAGTTGAAATATAAGTAGGATACTTCATCTTAATCGGTTTTAATTTAAATACATATATGAAACCTATCATTCATAAGAAATTTATATATGTTATTCAATATAAAAACATTATATGGACTCATGGGTAAGTGAACAAATATGGGACGCCAAATAGTGGACACAAAAGCAAAAATTAGCTAAACACATACAAGTTTTTCAATAATGCATACGCGTTCTATTTTTTTGGTTTGGTGATTCATGAACCTATAATGCATACACGTTTTTGAAACTATAAACAAAACGAAAAAATTAAAAATGCATACATGTTTTGATTTTCCCTATTCCAAGGCATGCCTCTAGGCTTGGATCCGATTTGGATCCCCAAGCTTGAGGCATGGACCTACAAAAACACAACAAACAACGTGTTTTTGAATAAAATTGGTAAAATAGCTATTCCACCATGATAAATCACACTAAAATGATTGATACATTTAATAAAAATATGACTACGACGTTGAAAAAACTTTATTCTTTCTAAAAATATAATTTTTCAAATTTTCTGACTAATATAAGGTTTCCATACTAATTATTTTCTAACTATGCCTTTTTGTAGCTATTTTTTGGAGTTTATACATGTCTATCTTTCATCGTGTATCTTTTTTTTGACTCATCAAAATTGAATAAAAAAAATTTAGGCACAAACTAGGACTAATTCTATACATATTAAAATAAACTAATTTTTGATATTTTTTGAGGTAGTTAGGGGGGCACGGTTGGAGCTCCATTATTTTTCAAAATTTAAAATTTCTATACTAGAAAAATCATTAAAAAAATTATAGTGCAAACTAGACGTTCCTATCTATGTTTCTGCCAAAGGGTTTTCAAAAATACTAAATAGTACTCCAAAAATGGTGGGGGGATGACCGACTATCTACTATGTTTTTAACATAGCCAAGAGCATCTGTTCGTATTTTAGTTCTTTAACCCACTTAAACTTAACCATGTTTAAAAAAATAGTATCTTAAAAACTAGACTCAAAATGTGGTGAGTCATGTTCTTACAACATCTTCCAATCTTGAGTGTAACTATTTCAAATAACTCATACAAGTTGAAGTTTTTATTTTTAGAAATAAGTGTCCACTTAAGACCCCATTTCGGGAATATATATTGTTGGGAAAATTCCATCTCCTTTATCACTAGTGTCTCTACTACAATATCTACGAATTTTTCAAGATGACAATATCTAGAATTACTAAGTATACTAATATTATGTAATGCCCGTGGACATCGGCTTCCATTTCTGCCACCTGCCCTCCACTGCCACCTTGGCCTCCTCCCAACCACCCGACCTGCAGGCTGTAAGGACCACCGCATTTTTTTCTATCCTTGCGTGAGGGAGACGGGAGTCGGTGGAGTCCCGATTTTCTTCACCTTGATCTCATATGGATCCTCTATTCAATGCGTATGGGTGCAGTATGGGTCTGACATGATGGTTAGATGAAGCTACAAGCTAGTGTAGCAGGCTATCCAGCTACGTTGTTATCTGTTCAGTATCAATACATCCTCAGATTCGGGTTTCTCCTTCAAGATATGTTTATCAAAATCGACTATGTGACAGTGAGTATTTGCAGCTAAGCCATTGGGTATACTTCCTTCCGGGAGTTGTATTGAATGCCTGTAACATAGAGGCGATCAAACTTCATCTTTTCCTGAGATTTCACGCATACCATTCATACCGAACGAGTAGCTTCTGGTGGACTTTCTGGAGGAAACAGTTGGCAATGGGTGATTTTTTCTTTCTCCTGACACGTTTTCTCTGCCCCTTGGTTGCTGCGTGAATGTTGGGTTTGATTTGGTGGTTATAGATGAAGCTACAGGCTAGTAGGTGTGTTTCCTCCATGTTCTTTGAGTGTTGTCTCCTGAGTTGAAGGCACTATTCATTGCAGAGAGCTATTGCGAGAACACAGTTTTTTTGTTTCCAGGACCAAGTCTCGTCAATCACTGGTTTTTCAGAAGCTGGGCACTCTTATTTTGGATTGCTTATGCAATGTCTAATTCGTCTTCTTCATCTGTGAAGAGGCATTGGTGGCTGAGCAGCAGGATGCTTGCAGAGAAGCATGTAAGAAAAGCTCGGCATTTACTTCAAAGTAAAGAATCAGCTGATGTCTTCTCAGCAATAAATCTCCTTGATGTCGTTCTCAAACTCAGGCCCAAATGTGAGAAGGCATTGGAACTTAAAGCGAGGGCACTCTTATATCTCCGTAGATTCAAAGATGTTGCAAACATGTTGGAGGAACACATCCCTACCAGAGAGATTGATCCATTGGAAAGCCCACCACTGTCAAGAGAGAGCATAGAACTTCTTCCCAGCTACAATGTAGCTAAACAATCGGTGGCAAAAGCTTTCTTCAAGTGTTTTTGGTACCCAAATTGAAAACATTTCTGTGTGCAGGAATGTCCAACAACTTTGAACGAGAGGAATGGAAGCACCTGATTCTTGGACAGGCATGTTGCCATTTGGGTATGATGGAAGATGCCATGCTTTTGCTCCAAAGTGGTAAAAGGGCTACCTCTGCAGCCTTTAGACATGAAAGCATAAGTAGAAGTGAAGATGACAGATCACACCCACGGGCACGGGAGATCTATGTAATGTTGGAGAAAATGTCTTGGGAGATGAAGGTAGCGGGATATTTTTCGATCCGAACATGTCTTGAGTTTGTATCTTCAAAATTGATTATGTGACAGTGAGGGTGTTACCAGTAGACCTGATGAAATTTATTTACAAAGATTCTCTATTGAGATCTTACTTGTTGTACGATGTAACTCATGGAAGAGAACCTCATAGAGGCCGATCATTTCATATCGAATATTCATGAAACAAAATTTGCTTTGCTTATTATATGAGCTTCTTCAACGAGTCACCAAGTTGGCGAGGCATAAAGTTTTACTGTTGGAAATCACACCTTACAAGCTATAAAATGTAATGTTTGCAAAGAGAGTTTGATGTTGTCCTCAAATCTTTGATGAAGGAAAGGTTTATATATCATTGTGTAGATGCCTTTGAGCCGGGGCGTGATGTAATCATTATGTCTTGTGTCATGAGATTCATGGTGGTCATGGGGTTGGATTTGTAGGCCTCGGGTGATATTCGCCGCATGAATGTGGCACTTGCATTTTGCAGCACTTTGGGTTAATGGAAAAAAGTGGAGTGTTTATTGAAACAATCTAGTGGTTCACCTTAATTGAGGATGCTAAGTCTAGGGACTGTTTTATGGATATGGAGTCTGTACCAAGAGATTGCTTTTGGTTATAAAGCCATCTTCTTTTGCTTTGTCTCAGACTAGGGCTGCTCCTAATATGAGAGCACCAAGGTTAGGAGGTCCAAATCATAAACAATCAGATGCATATGGAGATGGTGGAGGTGTTTGGATGAATGACGAAGGATCAAGTTCAATTGCCAAAAATGGGGCCTACAGAAGTTCTAGGGCTAATTTGGAGCGGTGTTGGGAGGATGTTGGCAAGTATTTTAGACCACCCACCTGGCCGTGAACTCCTACCTGTGCCAACGTGAAGATGGTCGATGTTTGGGCACCCAACGAGCTTGAAGAAAATGGAATTAGGCTTGGATTGTTGTTGCTGGTCCGGGTGGTGTCCATGAAACCTTCTAAATCTGGAGAAAAAGGCAAGATATTTCTACACCTTTCTACTGCTATTATATTTACAATTATTGTGAAATCGAACCACTTTTCCTTGCATTGATTTGTCAGTTGGATGTCATGATGGGAGATTTCCCTTTTCTGCTTGTTTCTTCTTGTTTTAGCTTTTATCGTTGTCAGTATGTTGGTCGAAAGGATGCGTGTGCCCTCTCCTCTGAATGTTATGTTTCTCTTACTCGAATGATAGACCTTCGTCTGTTTGTTTATGTATTAATTCTTCTCTGCGATTGAGTTGCAAGTTATTATGTTGATCAACTAGTATTTTCGATATTATGGAAGTAAGTTACGATAACTATGAAGCTCCTCCCTAGCACCCAAGTTGTCTTTTGACATTTTTTTTAGCCCCTTCGCAAGTCCCTTTGATAACCTTTTGGCATCGAGAAAGAAAGGTTGTAGGATTGTGTGAGCAATGCGTGGGCTAGCCAGCTTAGAGTTTTGGTATTAAAACTGGTAGAATGAAAAGGTTTGTGTGCAATGTGTTTTTCCGTCTCACGTGTTTAGACTCTTATACTATCTTTCATCTTGTTTCTAGGCTTTTAAGGCCATCCTCAAGAAGTACCTTGACCATCCCTATCAACTTGAACCATAACTAGCTTTTCGGATCAACTAAGCTGGAGGTTTCATTGTGCGAATCCAATACCTCGTTGACACTAGAATAGTTTGGTCTAATCCCCCTCTCAGAATTATTGCTGATGGCGCTCTTCTATTTCCTAACTTGCATTATTTTCTCCCTTGTAATGTTAACGCTATTAATTAATATTGGTCGGTTTTTATGCACGTAATTACCGTAATAGTTTGTGATGGAAATTTCCTTAAATGTGATTAATCTTCGGGAAAAACTCAGCTTTCATTTGATAATCTTATGGATTCATAGCGGAAGGTTTTGTTTTGATAATGTCACTTAGAAATTATGTTTGTATCTATTTGTGACGGTTGACTGTGTTACCAAGGGTTGCCTTAGTAAAATATGGTTGTTTTGGGATATGGGTAATTTATTTTAAATTAACCAAACATTAGTATTGTAGTGGAGGTTTGCAAATCTTTAGTGTTATAAAAATTTGTTGATGACATTATTGTATACTCTTGTTGGACGGAACCCCCTTCTTCTCTCGCGTGTTTGCTACTAGCCTGTAAGACTTTGACCCTTCTTGGATGATTGGAAAATCTTTGTAGTTAATGGTCAAAACTAATATACTTTGCTTTCGCCTCGAAACTTATGTTGTGTGTATACTTTATTTGATTTCCGGTTTGAAACTCGATTATACATGGCTTTTTGTGTTAATTTTTGAAACCCGTGGTTCCCCTTTCTTGGGCCGATCAACTCTTGTTCTTTTAGAAATATATTAATTTAGTCTATGCGTTTGGTACCTTTGATAAATTTCTAGATGGTTGGTGTATATATCAAATCTTAATCTTGTAATTATTGTTTAATTACTTACTTGATGGGAATTCTGTTTTTTGCTAGATTGTTTGTTTTCTCCTTATAGGGCCAAGGGCCATTCTCTTACGATTGCTATACTTTCGTTGCTTTTACTCCTAACTGAAGTACAAGGTCTTCTCCTTCTTTGATTGGCATGATGAAGACTTTATTATAACTTGATGTGTTGATAGTGTTTAGAGGTTTGAACCAATTCTTGTAATAAAGTGCTTCCTTTTCATGGTATTGTTAGATAATAGTTATGGTGGTTTTGTGTAGCCTTATCTTGCTCAGTTCTCGTGAACTGACTCTTGTAGAAAATTTGCTGCAGATGGATTTTGCGTGTAGATGAGGGATAGATTTGTAGACTTTTGTCATCAACCTCAGTTGAGAAGTTCCTTTGCTCGAAACCTTTTTATGTTGTTCAACTATTGTTAACGTCCAGTGGAAAGTTTAAAAGAGGATTAATGTCTTAGTATAAAGTATTGTGGACTTTGTCATCTGAACTTTGGAAACCTTGTATTGTTTGACCATCATTGAAATTATAAGAAAATTTGGT
Source organism: Taxus wallichiana var. yunnanensis (assembly GCA_018340775.1). NCBI lineage: Eukaryota > Viridiplantae > Streptophyta > Pinopsida > Cupressales > Taxaceae > Taxus > Taxus wallichiana. Next base: position 282,776,632 of record CM031237.1, read on the forward strand.
TATTGTTGTTGAGTGACTTTGTTGGAGTATCAGTATTTTAAGAATTGATGTAATCTTGTTTTGTTCTTGTAAATGAGTGTTGCTTCAACCTTGCCTTGAGAATAAATTTTGAGTTAAACCTTGATATGACTTAGTAATAAAGTGTCATAAGTAAACTAACATGGGATTGTTTAATACTTCTGGAAGTTAAATTAAAAGTTGTATTCAAATAAAGTAACGTAGGGGTCACCAACTTGAGAGCAAGAAATTCTTTAAGTAATCAAGGGCAAGACTATCATTGCAGGTAAACTTTATAACATGATAACCCTAGCTCCTCTAGTGAACATTATTCCTTTTATGGTGAAATTTGTAAAATGACCTAAGGTGAAATGAACTATTAGTTGTTTGAAGATGATAAGATTTAATAAGCCAGAGAAAACAAATTGGAGACCTCACCATCTTTCTCACCGCCATTTGGAAAGTAAATTTTTACTCCTTGTTAATACTTTTAGCGAAGCCTAAGTAAAGTTGTTGATAATTTTGGTTAAGAGCCTAGCTTCAATTAAATACTGGAATAACTAATGAGGTCCTAAAGATGTTCCATCTCGACCTTCTCCCTCTAACCCTTTTCAAGGCACCTTGTATCTCTTCTCTTAAGTGTGTTGAACTTAAAACCATGTTGTCTTGTGGGCAAGAACGAATCTTAGTAGCGTTAGTGGTGAGCAGATGGCCTTGTGGAATTTAAATACTCCTTTTTCTTGATAAACGAATTAAGCAAATAAATGTCATAATAGAGAAGATTTAAAGATAATTACTCAGTGTCAAAAGGAATAAACTTAGCTTGGTAAGATGAATTATATGAATCATATCTTGAGCCTCCTTGAAAACGTAAGCTAAGAATTGCAAGATGTCCTTTTAAAATAAATAACCCTCAAGAATATCTCATTGTGGTTGGCCCTAACTGTAAGTGTGTTCTGTGATTGGACTTCTATGTTGTCTTGTCAAAAAAAAAAAAAAATGTATTGTCCTTGATAGGTGTGAACGTTTCCGTGCTGCCTTTATGGCCATCCTTGTATCAAGTTGTTCACAGTGTTAGTTGTATCCTTGGTGACGACATGTTGCGTCATGTTATGTGTCAAGCAAGTCAAAAAAAAAAAAATTTATCCTGTATTTCACTGTGTTGTTCGTGTGTGTGATTTTGGGTCGTTACACTTGGTATCAGAGCATAGGTTCATGCTCTCGAACCTATGGGCCGGATTGGTGTTGTATGGTGATGTTACATGATGGTGGTTGTGTTACATGATGTTACTACATGATGATGATGATGATGTTGCATGATGGTGGTAGATATTGGAAGAGTAATGTGCTTTAAGCGTGATGTGATTATTGTCGTAATTGTGATATTGTGAACGCACATGATGTGTATGTCACCTTGTGCGTGTTTGTGATCATGTTGATATGTTGGGGATGGGAGTATTCTCTCTCCTTCTTGTGGATTCTATGAAGAGTTCACGTGTGAATTACTTGTTTGTGATGTGTGAAAAGAATTATAATGTGGATGACGTAGTGTTGGAGCATTGTGACATATTGTGATATGTAGGTGTATCAATGTGTTGTATGACTAGATTGATGTTAAAAGAAATGAGTTGTATCATGATGTTTTTACCATGTTTTGAAGAAATGTGTGTACCACCTTGTTATGTAGCAATGGATGTTATGTTGAGATGTACTATGTTCATCGTATGTATGATTTGTGTAAATATGTAATGCTTCATGTTGTGATTTTGGGTCATACGGTGAGTGTATGAACCCTATCGTATGGTGATTGCACTTTGGGTGCAGAAAGTGGTAAAGTGATGTGTTACACTCAGTGAATGTATGATCGTGATCTACCCTGTATATGTACCATATGTAAGACGTTATGGTAGTTATGTGTGTGCCACCATTATGTTAGTGATGTTGTTGTATGTTATGTTGTGAACCTTACGCTAACCGACCCTGAGGGTAATCGGTAGAAGTGTATGTTGAGAGTGAGGAATGGTGTACCATGGGTCAATAACTTGAGCCAAAACTCGGTTTAGTAGATAACATGTGATTCTTTCCTCTCTCCCTATGTGGTTGTATGTATGCAACCTAAGTGCAACTATGACTATGTTTAGCCTTGTCGAAGTGGTGGCGGGATGATTCAGATGGAGGTGATGACAGTTGTATTATTGATATGTATTTTGCGAGCTGAGGCTCGATGTTCCGAGTGCTAGCAACTCGTTGAGTACCCCTTTGGTGGCTAGATAAGGCCACACAGTTATCGTAATGTGACATTATTATAAGTTGATTTTATTCGTAAATTGAGCTTTTTACTTTATTTTGTAAGGACCAGCAACTTTTCTTGATTGCCATGCTTTACAATTTTGGGCATTTCCTTGGTTTGTGGCACTAACATGGGGATTTTGATACTAACTATGGCTATTTGGCCATTTATTTTGCTTGATTTTGGGTCTTCTTTTAAATTTGGAATTTTTACCGCCTTGCCCAAGGCTTGTACTTTGCCACTTGGCACTTTGATTGGATTGTTGTGCTGGTTCTATTGTCGTGATGTGTGGAATAGGGTCATGGGATGCACCATGAAATGGTTGGACCTATGGACCCGCTTCGTTGTATGGGGGTACGCCCCAAGGAGTTACAGATAACTAGCGGGTTGTTGAACCACGCGTTATTATGTCACTTGGGTTAGGAGTGTTCGAACTCTATGTGTCTTGGACCATAGGGCCTCCTTGAGGAGGCATAAGAGCCTCCTTGAGGGAGGCATAAGAGTTTGAGGAGGCATAAGAGACTTGAGGCATAAGAGTTTGAGGAGGCATAAGAGACTTGAGGAGGCATAAGAGTTTGAGGAGGCATAAGAGACTTGAGGAGGCATAAGAGTTTGAGGGAGGCATAAGAGTTTGAGGAGGCATAAGAGACTGATATTTGAGGTGTATTTGTTGATGTTTGATGGATATATGTTGAGTTATTGTGATGTTTTGGTAGTGGTCTTTTGATGTATGTGTTACTCATGTCAGATGGATATGTGTTGTGATGTTGTGGATATGTCATTGATTCCCTTGTGGACACTATGTACCTGTAGCATGGTTTGGTGTTATGTGAATTTTTTTCATTGATGCAAATTGAGGAAATGTCTGGTGGATTGTAGTACTCTTTTGTTTGAGTATTTTGTATGTCAGTCATTGATGTGTGACAAGTACTATGTTATGTGGGTGTGCCTATTCTATTCCGTATTTGAGTAACCTTTTGTGGTGTAATACAATCTTGAAGTATATACTTGTGTGCTTGTGAATCTGTAGGGTCTTGTGAACCTGATAGGGTGTTGTGTTAGCAGTTCATGTTGGGCACCCACAATAAGGAATAAATCAAAACTCTTGAATGATGAAATTTTTAAAAGAAATTAAACTAAGAATAATGCTAATGGAAAGAGACTAATGAAATGATGAACAAGAAAGAACTGCCAATCTTCACAGAACATTGAAAGTTAAAATTTCTACCAAATGTTCCTAAGGCTACCTTGTGGCCGTGCTTTAATCAACTAAAATTTTAAACCATAGGGTGTACTTTCTCCTTTATCTGTTCTTGTTGCGTACCATTTCTTTTCCTCTGTGTTATGTCGCATCGAGGACGATGCTTTCTTAAGGGGAGGAGAATGTAATGCCCCATTGGGCATCGTCTCCTTCCATTTCTACCACCTTGTCCTCCATTGCCCTTGGCCTCCTCCCAGCCACCGATGCAGAACGTTTATTTGTGCTCCCTTTTTATCCATGACTTTTATTGTCCTTTCGTGAGGGAGATGGGTATAGTTTTTTCATTTTTTTTTGTTCTTCTCTTGATCTCATTTTTTTGATATCATTGTCTTTATTCAATGCGTATCGCGTATGGTTAACATGATGGTTATTTGATTTTTTTTGGCTGAGTTTTTTGTTTATTTATGATATTAATTTGTTACATTTGTTATCATTATACTACTTTTTAAATCTCTTTTGATTTTTTTCCTTGAATATGTGACGGTTATCATTGAATCGACTTGATTATTGTGACAGATTTATTTGGAATGTTGGGTATACCTTCCTTATGGAGTTTGATTGAATGCACTGTAGGTTTGCTTTGTAATGATCAAACTTAATCACGTATAAATTTCATGACATTGTTTTTCATAAAGCGATCAAATTTTTAAATGTGGACTTTCTAAAAATTGAATTGGCAATGTGGTTTTGGTGTTTTTTTAATTACGTTTTCTTGCCTTATGTGATTGTGAATAAATGCATTAAAGCTTGATTTGATTTGGTGGTTATAGTGAAGTTGTTCACAGTTCATTTAGTGGCATGTTTCCTTTGATGTTCTTTGAGTGTTGTCTCCTGTTTGAAGGTCCTTGATTTGAATGACTTGCATTTGAGTTCTTTGTTTGAAATTTGAATGGAGTCAGTGGAGAAAGTTTCATTTTTGTTTTCTTTTTTTCAGTTTTTTTTTCGTTGCCATGGATTGCTTTGTGATTTGGTTTTTTTTGAGCTATCGCAAACCTGCATTTGATTGATTGATGTTTGCAAGAGCTGTTCTTCCCTTCCTTTTGAAGCGAGGTGTTGATTTGGTGGTGAGCTTGCTGGCTCGAGTGAGCTTGTGCATGTATTAAAAGCTCAACTTTTATTTGCTTGAAAGTAAAGAAATGTTTTGATTGGAAGCATTCTCTGAGCTTGCAATGAAATCTCTGCTTGATGTCATTCTCAAAGGCTTAGGCCAGCAATGTGAGAAGGCATTGACTTAAAGTGAGGGCACTCTTATTGTCTCAAGGATTCAAAGATGTTGCAAACATTTCAGGAACACATCCCTACAGTGAGGAAAATGTAAGAGAGGGTTGATCCATTGGAAAGCCCATGCCTGATCATTTTAAGAGAGCATGAAGGTTCTTCCCATGAGCATCGTGTAGCTTTAGCACATCAGTGAGCTTCCTTTCAAGTGTTTTTTTGGTACCCAAATTGAAAAAATTTCTTTGTGCTGGAGAATGTCCAACAACATTGAATGAGAGAATTAGGGTGGACTTCAAATTCTTTTGAGATGTTTCCATTTGGGTATGATGAAGGATGCCATGCTTTTGCATCAGAGGAAGGTGGATGCTCTGAGTGTATGGATGGACTTTAGTCCTTTAATGAAGGTGGATTCATTTTTAAGTAAAGTGAAACCGATTGCTTTCTGATCTTAAATGCATGATGTTTAAATCTCATGTCATGTAACCTTTGAGTGATTACATTTTCTGTTGTGGATTTGCTGCCTTTTTGAGCAGTCACAAAGATGTTGTCAACTTTGTTTTTATCTATTAGATATCAATGATCCTCAAATTCAAATGATTCTTGGGTTCAAAATGAGTGAAAAATCAACCCACGGGCATTTATGAGAGATCTTCCATGCAATGAGTTGAGAAAAATGTTGTTATGGGAGATGAAGGTAGAATGGATATTTTCAGATCATGAAACATGTCCTTGAGTTTGTATTTCAAAATCGATTATGTGACAGTGAGAGTGTTACAGGAGACTGATGAAATTTATTTACAAAGATTCTCTATTGAGATCTTACTTGTTTATGATGTAACTCATGGAAGAGAACCTCATAGAGGCGGATCTGTTTCATATCGAAATATTCATGAAACACAATTTGCTTTGCTTTGGCTATTATGAGCTTCTTCAACGAGTCACCAAGTTGGTGGATTATAAAGTTTTACTCTTTTGTGAATTATTACACTTACCTTCTACATGTTGTATAGATGAGTTGATAACTTTGAGAGTTTGATGTTGTCCTCAAAATCGATGAAGGAAAAGGAATTATAAATCAACTTGGATAGTTGCCTTTCGGAGCTAAATGCGTGATGTAATCATTATGTCTTGTGTGAAGAGATCACATCATGGGCTCCATTGGTTGATCTATAGCTGATATGTTGGCAGAAAATGTCTTGGGAGATGAAGGTAGCGAGATATGAAAGTTTGGGTTCGAGGGATCCCCTAATGTATGTTGAAAATCCAATGGTGTCATTGCAGGAGGATTTTAGATTGAGGATGCTTAATCAAATTGTTTGATGGAGATGGAGTTCCATGCTTTAATGAGAGAGAGTTTTGAAAATGTTTTTTTTATAAAGCCATTTTTTAGATTTGCTTTGTCTCGAGACTGGGCTGCTCGGCATATAACAAGCACATGTCAGGTTAGGAGGTCCAATCATAAACAATCGATGCATATGGAGATGGTGGAGTGTTTGGATGAATGGAAGGATCAAGTTCAATTGCCAAAATGGGGCCTAATCTGGGTTCTAGGGCTAATTTTGGAGTGTGTTGGGAGGATGATGGAAAGTATTTTAGACCACCCACCTTGGCCGTTTTGAACTCCTACTGTGCCAACATGAAGATGGTCGATGTTTGGGCTTGAACGAGCTTGAAGAAAATGGAATTTGGCTTGGATTGTTGTTGCTGGTCCGGGCGGTGTCCATGAAACCTTCTAAATCTGGAGAAAAAGGCAAGATATTTCTACACCTTTCTACTGCTATTATATTTACAATTATTGTGAAATCGAACCACTTTTTCCTTGCATTGATTTGTCAGTTGGATGTCATGATGGGAGATTTCCCTTTTTGCTTGTTTCTTCTTGTTTTAGCTTTTATCGTTGACAGTATGTGGGTCGAAAGGATGCGTGTGCCCTCTCCTCTGAATGTTATGTTTCTCTTACTCGAATGATAGACCTTCGTCTGTTTGTTTATGTATTAATTCTTCTCTGCGATTGAGTTGCAAGTTATTATGTTGATCAACTAGTATTTTTGATATTATGGAAGTAAGTTACGATAACTATGAAGCTCCTCCCTAGCACCCAAGTTGTCTTTTGACGTTTTTTTGTTAGCCCCTTCGCAAGTCCCTTTGATAACCTTTTGGCATCGAGAAAGAAAGGTTGTAGGATTGTGTGAGCAATGCGTGGGCTAGCTAGCTTAGAGTTTTGGTATTAAAACTGGTAGAATGAAAAGGTTTGTGTGCAATGTGTTTTGTCGTCTCTCACGTGTTTAGACTCTTATACTATCTTTCATCTTGTTTCTAGGCTTTTAAGGCCATCCTCAAGAAGTACCTTGACCATCCCTATCAACTTGAACCATAACTAGCTTTTCGGATCAACTAAGCTGGAGGTTTCATTGTGCGAATCCAGTACCTCGTTGACACTAGAATAGTTTGGTCTAATCCCCCTCTCAGAATTATTGCTGATGGCGCTCTTCTATTTTTCCTAACTTGCATTATTTTCTCCCTTGTAATGTTAACGCTATTAATTAATATTGGTCGGTTTTTATGCACGTAATTACCGTAATAGTTTGTGATGGAAATTTCCTTAAATGTGATTAATCTTGGGAAAAACTCAGCTTTCATTTGATAATCTTATGGATTCATAGCGGAAGGTTTTGTTTTGATAATGTCACTTAGAAATTATGTTTGTATCTATTTGTGATGGTTGACTGTGTTACCAAGGGTTGCCTAAAATATGGTTGTTTTGGGATATGGGTAATTTATTTTAAATTAACCAAACATTAGTATTGTAGTGGAGGTTTGCAAATCTTTAGTGTTATAAAAATTTGTTGATGACATTATTGTATACTCTTGTTGGACGGAACCCCTTCTTCTCTCGCGTGTTTTCTTTACTAGCTTTGTAAGACTTTGACCCTTCTTGGATGATTGGAAAATCTTTGTAGTTAATGGTCAAAACTAATATACTTTGCTTTCACCTCGAAACTTATGTTGTGTGTATACTTTATTTGATTTCCGGTTTGAAACTCGATTATACATGGCTTTTGTGTTAATTTTTGAAACCCGTGGTTCCCCTTTCTTGGGCCGATCAACTCTTGTTCTTTTAGAAATATATTATTTTAGTCTATGCGTTTGGTACCTTTGATAAATTTCTAGATGGTTGGTATATATATCAAATCTCAATCTTGTAATTATTGTTTAATTACTTACTTGATGGGAATTCTGTTTTTGCTAGATTGTTTGTTTTCTCCTTATAGGGCCAAGGGCCATTCTCATACGATTGTTATACTTTCGTTGCTTTTTACTCCTAACTGAAGTACAAGGTCTTCTCCTTCTTTGATTGGCATGATGAAGACTTTATTATAACTTGATGTGTTGATAGTGTTTAGAGGTTTGAACCAATTCTTGTAATAAAGTGCTTCCTTTTCGTGGTATTGTTAGATAATAGTTATGGTGGTTTTGTGTAGCCTTATCTTGCTCAGTTCTCGTGAACTGACTCTTGTAGAAAATTTGCTGCAGATGGATTTTGCGTGTAGATGAGGGATAGATTTGTAGACTTTTGTCATCAACCTCAGTTGAGAAGTTCCTTTGCTCGAAACCTTTTTATGTTGTTCAACTATTGTTAACGTCCAGTGGAAAGTTTAAAGAGGATTAATGTCTTAGTATAAAGTATTGTGGACTTTGTCATCTGAACTTTGGAAACCTTGTATTGTTTGACCATCATTGAAATTATAAGAAAATTTGGTTATTGTTGTTGAGTGACTTTGTTGGAGTATCAGTATTTTAAGAATTGATGTAATCTTGTTTTGTTCTTGTAAATGAGTGTTGCTACAACCTTGCCTTGAGAATAAATTTTGAGTTAAACCTTGATATGACTTAGTAATAAAGTGTCATAAGTAAACTAACATGGGATTGTTTAATACTTCTGGAAGTTAAATTAAAAGTTGTATTCAAATAAAGTAACGTAGGGGTCACCAACTTGAGAGCAAGAAATTCTTTAAGTAATCAAGGGCAAGACTATCATTGCAGGTAAACTTTATAACATGATAACCCTAGCTCCTCTAGTGAACATTATTCCTTTTATGGTGAAATTTGTAAAATGACCCTAAGGTGAAATGAACTGTTAGTTGTTTGAAGATGATAAGATTTAATAAGCCGAGAAAAACAAATTGGAGACCTCACCATCTTTCTCACCGCCATTTGGAAAGTAAATTTTTACTCCTTGTTAATACTTTTAGCGAAGCCTAAGTAAAGTTGTTGATAATTACGGTTAAGAGCCTAGCTTCATTAAATCTTGTGATAACTAATGAGGTCCTAAAGATGTTTCATCTCGACCTTCTCCCTCTAACCCTTTTCAAGGCACCTTGTATCTCTTCTCTTAAGTGTGTTGAACTTAAAACCATGTTGTCTTGTGGGCAAGAACGAATCTTAGTAGCGTTAGTGGTGAGCAGATGGCCTTGTGGAATTTAAATACTCCTTTTTCTTGATAAACGAATTAAGCAAATAAATGTCATAATAGAGAAGATTTAAGATAATTACTCGATGTCAAAGGAATAAACTTGCTTGGTAAGTTGAATTATACGAATCATATCTTGAGCCTCCTTGAAAACGTAAGCTAAGAATTGCAAGATGTCCTTTTAAAATAAATAACCCTCAAGAATATCTCATTGTGGTTGGCCCTAACTAAGTGTGTTCTGTGATTGGACTTCTATGTTGTCTTGTCAAAAAAAAAAAAAATAAATTGTCCTTGATAGGTGTGAACGTTTCCGTCTTTGCCTTTATGGCCATCCTTGTATCAAGTTGTTCACGGTGTTAGTTGTATCCTTGGTGATGACATTGAAAAATGCTAAAAGTCGAGATGAAATGATGAAGACCAAAAGAGACAACATGGAAATGAAGCCAAAAAGCAAATGGAAGCTGCAAAGAATAAAAACAACAACAACAACATGGCGAAGCATGTAGGTCAAACAACAACAAGGCTTAAGAAAAGAAAACAAATATATAGGTCAAAATACCACCCGCTCCTATCTCAAAAAAAGCGGCCCATGTTCCAATTGCACCCTTAACAATCACAATGACCCAACATGACTAACTTTTCTTAACACAAAAGGTGGATAAACCCAAAACCCAAGGCCTTACTAACTTTCCTTTGTGGTACCTATAGATGGATATCACGAGTTGAATGAATAATTACATAGTTAGGTTTGATGATTCTTATACATGATTACCCTAAGCGCATGATGATCTCGTAGTCACTCTTAGCATAATGGCCACACTATGCATTAGTTGTTCACCATGTGAGATCTTTTTAAACAACTAAGTATTCCTCCAAACAAACTCACGATTACACTTGCTCGATCCACAGTCACCTCTTCGATCAAGCAATAAAATATATCATCTAATACAACCTCCAGAGTCCTAAAGAATGACTATACATACCCTCCCACACGTGAAACCACATGTTAGCTCTTTAAAACACATTTACAAGAGTAATCCAAAAGAATGACTATACCTAATCTGATAATATATTTTAGAGGGAAAACTTGTGTTTGCAAACTATGTGTGTGTGTGTGTGTAACATAGTGGATACCATAGAGTATAATAGGAGAGATTATTACATAAATCATAAAATACATATACCCTAAAGATAGGCAAAGCTTAAAACTTGAATGATTAAGACTGAAAACAGATGGTGATGAATTGCCAGCAACGAGTTGTATGAGGGTTTAATGGTCACGGAATGGCGGTAGATGAAATGATAACCACACTTAATGGTGTTGAGCAACATTTCCTTACGCCAGGGTGATCCCTTCTTCTTCCCGTCCAAGGCACGCCTATATAAGTTTTGTAGAGACAGGAAATGCGGAGAGGGTGGCTATAAATATATAAGGAGATTATTAAGGATGGTATTACGACGCAAAAGCAAGCATTGGAAAAAATCATTAAGCAGTTAATTATCATGGCCAGTGATACTGCAACGCTTACCCCAGTACGTTGTTTTTAAAGGAGACAACGGAAATTATCTGGGGTCGATATGGGCAGAAGGTCACCCGTATCAGCAGATGTTCGCAACTGACATCGCCAGCGAGCGCGTGAGATTCCAAGTGGTACCCGTGAGCAACGAAGAGGGACACGGTGAGGGAGTTGTGAGGATCAAGTCCTTATACCAAAATAATTTGTGGAGGCGCAGTCCCAACTGGATTTGGGCAGACACCCCCGCCGAGGGGTTCGACACCTCAAACAAGGACTTGCTCTTTCTTCCGGTGCAGGTGGATCTCAAAACGGTGGGACTGCGATGCCTGGGCAACGATGCGTTTTGCAAAAGGCTCACCGCCGACTATAAAAATGACTGCCTCAACGCCGGCACCTGGTCGCTGGAAAAAAGCGCGCTGCTTGGCGTGGAGGAGCCTGTGCTCCAACGCAGTGTGCGCTCCGTCGTCTACGACGTGGAGAGTGCTGAGATCCACCAAGTGCAGGCGCTGGTCCTGGGCACCAACACCGCCAGCAACAACACCGACCAGGCAGCCACCATGGAGCTGCCTTTTACCTACACCGACAGGAAGAGCAGGTCTTGGAACAACTCTGTGTCTTTCACCACCGGCGTCTCCGCCACCATCACCGCCGGAGTCCCCGAGGTGGCCAGCACCAGTGTCACCGTGTCCGAGGATGTTACCACCATCACGGAGTGGGGAGCAACGGAAGAGACAGAGAAGAGCGTCGGGGCCAACTACCATGTGACCGTGGACCCTGGTAAAACCGTCAAGGTTGATCTACAAGCCACCCTGGCCAAGTGCGATGTCAAATTCTCGTACGAGCAGGTTGATCTTCTCACCACGGGAGACACGGTTGTCACCTACAAGAACGATGGCCTCTACAAGGGCATCAACTACATCAACATTACCTACGTAGCCAACTACGTCTAATGTCATCACTTTCCTCGACTTCTATAAACTACTAAATAATCGGCGCCTACTGCCCGCTCTCTACGTTTTATCCATATTTTCTATATAATAAAATGTATATTAAGATGCTCCCAACATATTCCATGATGATTTTATTCATACTTCATTCCAAATTGTTATCTTGAGGTGCATCACACAAAATTAATCACTCCCTAATTAACAAATAATTAGAAATATACTTGTCTAACTCTCTTTGTTATGATAAATTTTATTTAGTTCTTAATTTTCTTCTTAACGGGGCTTTAAATGGGTGATACTCCCCATCAAAAATCATATTTATGGTTTAGAAAGTATACACGTCTTCCTCCCGTAATTATCGAGAATGTTCGAAAACATGTTCATTATACAATATTGGAAGGTGACTACATTTTTCCACACAAACCATAGTAAATATAATATAATGGTGCTCTCTCCTTAATAGAATTTGCCACTAGGCAATATTTTCTATCTCATTTTCCCAATATAAATCTTTCACACACTTTTTGTGCTTTTCTATGAGTGATATGATTTTGACATTTTCCATGAAGACATAATATAGAATGCATGGTATAAATGAGAATGGGATTAGTCATTAATATATATGTGTTGATTTTTCCAATGGCTTAGAGTTAGGGTTGTCGAAAATGTTGAAATACAAGGAGGATACTTCATCTTAATTTGTTTTAGTTTCAATACATATATGAATCTTATCATTCATAAGAAATTTATATGTGTTATGCAATATAAACACATTATATGGACTCATGGGTAAGTGCACCAATATGGGGGGCCAAATCTTTGGACACAAAAGTGAAAATTAGCTAAACACAAACATGTTTTGCAATAACACATATGCGTTCTATTTTCTTTGGTTTGGTGATTCACGAACCTATAACACGTACACATTTTGTGAAATTATAAACAAAACATAAAAAACAAAAGCGTGTACACATTTTGATTTTCCCTATTCAAGGCATGCCTCTAGGCTTGGATCCTTTTTGGATCCCCAAGCCCGAGGCATGGACTTGCAAAACACAAAAAACAATGTGTCTTTACGAAAATTGGTAAAATAGTTATTCACCAAGATAAATCACACTAAAATGAGTGAAACATTTAATAAAAATATGACTACGACGTTGAGAAATTTTTCTTCTTTCTAAAAATATAATTTTTCAAATGTTATGACTAATATCAAGTTTCCATACTAAGTAGGGCATAATATGATCAATGTTTCTCAAATAATTACTTAAGATCATAAAATATAAATAAATTATGCTCACATATGGAATCATTTAGTCGTAATGATCATCTACAAACCTTGACGTCATAAAACTTCCCTCATAAACCAAATAATTAAGTAGGACATTGAACCATCCAATTCATTAGTCCAAACATATTATTTACATACATTAACACCCGATGATCAATTTATTAATTTAGGAATGTGTAATGGGTTAAAACATATTCTATTGGTTGTCCTTATAATAAAATTACATATTTACGAACCCTAAGTGATGTGATTACCTATTGTAGCATTCGGCTCTAGTCGGTGGTAAAGGATAGGAGGCACTCTCCCTTGTTATAGTGGCTTGGTGTTGGGTGTTGCGGTAAAGGGTATTAGTGTGGGAGACCAAAGCGGATTTCTTGCCCCTTTGGTTTAAAACCCTTAGGTGGAAATATTAGCAACATGATCTATTTTGGATCGGTTGTGAAGTATTTTGTGGGTGACATGACCAATCGGTGATGGGTTCCCTTTTGTTACCTTTCCTGCTTTGCTAGTATAGGTGGAGGTTATGGTAGCACAGGATCCCCTATAACAGATGGTACATATTCAGCAACCCCTTTGTAAACTAGTGGTATCATGGAGCCCCCAGTAGATTATTTAGTGGGTCTTCATCTGATGTAATTTTGGATCTTCCGAGCCATGATCTAGTGATGGGTTGCATGCACAATGGGGTTCCTCCTCGTCCTCATTCTTACGATGTAGCAAAAATCTCTAGACAGTATGAAAAACCACTCTAGCAGTTTCTAGCTATTTTTCGGTCACCTTTGGGGCTCAGGTGTCGTATTCTAAGGAGAAATTTATTAAAAGTGTCGATTTACAAGTTTAATGAACTATGGCCAATTCTACCTCTTCTACAACTTTGAATTACTTCAAAATGGATCCCCTTAATGCAAGGTATGGTGGATATTTATCCCTAGGCTAAAGGATTTTTATTGTGTTGTTTAATCTAATTGAAGATAGGGATAACAAAAATATATGATTTTGGAACTTCATAATCATTTTCTTGATCATGAAACCATGCTTTCTGTCCTTCAAACCTATCACTAAAATCTTCCTTGTTAGGTCCATTCAGGTTTGGTTTCCTAACCTTCCACATAATTTTGGGGAGAAGAGCTTGATTTCGATTGGAAATACTTTGGGTAAGTGTTTATACATTTATACAAAAACAATATTATATACACATACTTGGTATGCTCGTATTTTGGTAAATCTGGACACTTTGGTAGATGTACTGGTTGTGATGGAACTCAAGGTTTTGGATTGGTTTGGTCCTAACTATTAGATTATGAAGGGTTACACTTCAGATTTAGAATACGCTTTGGTTTGGGTCATTTTATCTCAAAATGAAAGAGTGTGGAACATAAGTTGAATGAAAAATCATTGTGAAAATGTGCTTAACTTAATATCTTGGATGTGGGAGATGATAATGAGGTTTCGATAGGAGATATTTAGGAGGATGTTGTAATTGTGAATCGGGAGGAGTTAGATAATGATGTAGGGAAGATTTAACTACCATATGAAGCTCATTTTCTCCTTGTCAGAAAACTCAGCTGTTGATGCCCCCTTTGGAGCCGAAATGTGGTGGATTTTTTTTTTAAGAAAGAGCATTTTGTTGGAAAAATGTAATCTTTTAAATATGCTTTCCATTCCATCCTGATGAAAAATTGGATAATAATAAGTGTGATGATTGGATGGTCGTGAATATCAAAAATAAGATGAATAATCCTAGTGTTCCTCTTAAAATTATCTTAAGATCCCATGGTCGGGATCTTCATGGGTAAGTAAGCGTTGTTCCTAGCTAGGATTGTTCATCTAAGGTTTTTAGTGGCTCTATAGGTTGGTCAAGTTAGTTTGATCGACCTATTGAAAAAAATGTCTTCCTTTGTTCATTCTTAGCTTTGATTTTGGGTGGTTTCTCTATTAACTTCTTTTGACCTTACTTCAATTTGTTTCTTGTTGTCCTTTGATGCTTATCTTTCAGTTGTAAATGGTTTTTAGATCCCTTCAAAACCAATTTTTTTCCATTATCTAACAAAATTATATGATGTATAAAACCCTATATAATAAACTCAAATGGTAATTTTTTTCATCATGTACCTAATATTTATGTTATAATAATATGGGTAGCTTGAAAATGGAATCTAAAAGGTCACATGGAGATTTCTGCCATGAAAAAGGTGTTTTCTTGATCTAGTTTAATATTTGTGAAACTTTTTGTATACTATGGTTGAAAGTACCTAGTTTTTAGGAAAGCATTGATATATTCATTATGAAATGGACTCTATCTTTTGATCTAAACAAAGTTAATATCATGGTTTTACCTTTATGGATTAGTTTCGGGATTGCTACTAAAATTTTTGAATGCGAAATATTGTTATCAATTGATAAGTATTTTGGGTTTCTAATTAAAATTTATAGAACCGCTAAAGTATGAACTAGACTCACACATTCTAGGTTTTGTGTGAATAACTATTTTATAGATATATTCCTAATGTAATCTTATTACATTCAAAACTGGGTACTTAAAATCAATCTATAGTATATGAGAAGACCTAGATTAAATGTTAGATGTGCTCCAAATTGGGCCACTACTCTTAGCTTTGTCTACAAAAAAAGTGGGAGTTTGGCAAGGTAAATTTTAGGGGCGAATATTTTTGAAAAGATGAATATAAGGAATTTCAAATTTTGGATTTCGAAAATTTTTCATTACCATATGGTAGCATGTTCACCAAAATTTTACGAGACCTAAAAAAATTGAATATAATTTCACCTTCATGTTTCTACCAAGGGCCGTCTGATGTTAGTATATTCACCTTCATGTTATAACATTCTAATATATATAGGATTAATTCACCATAGTATAGTCCTATTTTTTACATTATAAGCATGTGAATAATCTGAAAGTATAAGACCACAAGCCAAAGGATTTAGGAAAAAGTGAAAGACTCAAGAGGTAAGTGAAAAGAGAACTCTCAATACGTGGACTAGAAATGTTATTTTGTGTTGATGGATAGTAATTGACAATAAATTTTGTGATGAGTCATAACAGACGACAAGGAAAATAAGCAAGTATTACTTTGGAGGACAACATGTATAAGTGTTACTACATGGTAACATATATATATGTGTGTGTGTGTGTGTGTGTGTGTGTGTGTGTGTGTGTGTGTGTTATTCTTTGAATGGTAAAAATATATGTGTTCTTGATTGTAACAAATATATGTGTTACCAACCATGTAATCGATATAGACTTTGTGTTATCGACTAGTAATGTGTGTGTGTGTGTGTGTGTGTGTGTGTTATTCTTGACTAGTAACAAATATATATGTTATTGTCCAACAACACATAGATATGTTACCAACCATAACGTGATTAATTATGTTAGTAGTTGATAGTTGTATTTTGTGCGGTCGTCCTACATTTTTATTTTTCATTCGAGTTCTTGGTTGTGTTTGCATCCACCTCTCTTAAGTTGTGTTGGATTCCATTTGGGTAAAGCTTTGTTTATGTCAGTATTTGAAAGTTCTATATTTTTGTCACATGTGCAAAATTCAAAACCACCCATTCGATGGCCCCAGTTACAAATGAGAAAATAACTCAAGGAAAAATAAAATGCAATATGGACATTTCAAAATATTTCAATCATCCACAAGTAACCCTAGTGACAAGAGGTAAGTAAACAAATTTCTACTCTGATAATGTTACTTTATTTTTTGATTTACTTAGGGAAGCTATAATTAAACCAATTTCTCTCAAATGCGAGAAAAACCTAGTAGTGACCTTACACCAAATGAAATTTATAATCACCGAGTAATAAATTCAAATTAAAAGCAACGATAATCCTATTTTTCATCCAAATCAAACTTCGATAAACATTCTAGAAAATCACATTAAAACTGTAAAAGTGGGAAGTGGACTATAGGAAGGACTTATAAGTTTTAAGGGTCAACCAAATATCCATTCATTGAAGTTGTTGAACCTAAAAACAATACTTGATACTCTATAGAATGTAGATGTACTATCCAGTAGTTGGAAACTTGCGAGATACCAAAAATGGAATTGAAGTTGGACACAATACAAAAGCATTGTGGGAAGGTATATGAGTCTAAAAAGAACAATTGGGGAATAACATTATAAAAATAACTAGATTGAAAACTAAGGAAGATTGTTTGCATATGAGATATGCTTGAGAATATGATAATCATCATAAACATCTTCAGGACCTTATTGACAAAAGTGGAACTATATAGGCTAGATTTGAAAAAGCTATTGATGTAAGTCTTTAGGAAAAACTCATTCAATTCAGAACAATATTTCACATTTTAAAAATGGAAAGAACAATTTTAGATCTCATTGATTATAAGACATTGTTTCAATCTAATGGATTTCCAAATATTCCAATAACACACTTTGGTCATATACAATTGTATGGGAGAAATAGAAATCAATGACTTGAGAGAGAAGGTAAACAATTCAAATTTTAGTGTTTTTTCGATTGATGAGGTCATAATTTTAGATAGTACATCTTGGGTGTGCATGGATTTCTACGCTTTAAGTTTTAGTAATCATTTGAGGAAAATCATCTACTAAATATGCACAAAATGATGGAGAACTATGCCGACAACATCTACAAAATTGTTATTAAAAATTTGAATGATATAGCTGGTATGGATGATAATTCAATCTTTGTAAAGTTGATTTCTGTAGGAGATGATGGCGCATCTTTCAAGCAAGCTAAAAAAACTAGACTTTGTATTCGTATGAAAACAAGACTATCCCCTTACATGATACCTATTCACTGTATGGCTCACCGAATGAATTTGGCTTACAATATTGTAGGTAATTTATAAAATGTTGCTAAGGTGGAGGAGGTAATACAGGGACTTGCATTCTTATATGTAAAGCATTCCTAAACTTTTTCTAGACTTTCAAAGATTTTCTATTGGAATAACAAATGGTAAAAATTTCTAAAAGATGTTGACACGAGATGGATATCTTTGTTTGAACCAGCTTGTAAGATCTTCAAAGAATACAGGTCCTTATGAAGGTATATGTTCAAGCATCGAAGACATGTGGAAAAAGATAAAGATCTATTGTATAACTTGAAATATTTAGAGACATTATTAACTTTTAGTGCTATTTTACCAATGCTAAAGGAAATAAACAACTTGGTGAAACATGTTTCGGAAAGATCCATATACATTGTTAATTTTCTAAAATTAAAGAGACAAGTATGTATGATTTTAGATACCTTGTATATCACCCAAGATTGGATTCGAAAGCCAATTTTGGAAGCTTCAAGATTTTTAGAGACACCAAAGATTCGAATAACTATTTAAAGTTCAATATCAATGGTCATATTTTAATTTATGTTGATGGGAAAATTATTAAAATGTAAACTTTATACAAATATCCTTATGTAATATGTTCTAAACTTTAGGAAGTACTTTTCACGAGATGTCTTTTTATGCTGCTTTATAATGTACGTAAAACATTGATGAAAATATTTAAAATTTTATCTTATGAGATCGAGAGACGTTTTAAAAATAGTGATATGCTAGAGGCGATGGTAGTTGTAAATCTCATTTTCGAACCCGATGCTTGATGAAGAACAAAAAGCTAAAAACTTTTTGAAATCCATGACTGCACTTATGGAGATTTTTTAAATCTTCACATGTTGATTGAGGGGAATTAAAGGGTATATTGGAT
Source organism: Taxus wallichiana var. yunnanensis (assembly GCA_018340775.1). Taxonomy (NCBI): domain Eukaryota; kingdom Viridiplantae; phylum Streptophyta; class Pinopsida; order Cupressales; family Taxaceae; genus Taxus; species Taxus wallichiana. Next base: position 282,795,345 of record CM031237.1, read on the forward strand.
AAAAATTACTCATATCCCGGTCTCAACATTTTTCATTTACAATGTCTAATAAATATAGGTTTATTATTGAAGCAAAAAAAAAAAGCGGTAGATGTCACTCTAGTATGGAGAAAGATGTATCAGAGTAGCATTTTGAGATAAAATATAAGTGAATACTTCAAACTATATGAAATCATATAAACAATGATTCTTGGAGTGCATTCAAGATAAAATGGTATTTAGTTCTCTTTCAATTATGAAATCAAAAATTCGTAATAGATTGGACAATAATTTGGAAACTTGTTTGAGAATCTATGTTTCAAGATATAGGGTGGAGACATTTCCATATGAAAGAGAACTAGCTACATGGACATCTCTTATAGAGCACAAAGTTGTTAATGAGTTAGCGAACAATGAAGTCTCTAATAATGGTTAAATTGACTAGGACTCTGCTAGACATGAAACGCACCAAATATAAGAAGTGATGAAGGGCCATCCAAGATAGGGTTGTTTCAGTTACCAGACTATTGATTGTATTCATTTTCTGAAATATAAATTGTTACTTGATATTTTTTCGATCACATATAATACGCATATAATGTTTGGAAATTTTTAATCCCTTCTATATTTTTAATAATATTTGAACTTTGCAAATAACAAATGGTGGAAAGTTCATATTTTTGTAATATGTAAATTGGATGATGTAATAAAATTAAATTTCATTACTAATAAAGTATGTTCATTTGTTGATTTCTCACTTTCAATTCCACAGGCACAATTATTGGAAAATATATTATAAATTATAATCCATATATAATATACAACATCATGATTATTACGATTAATAAAAAACATAGAAGTCTATGACTACATCCCATGATCCATTATTATTGGAGATAATATTTACATGATGAATCAAGAATTAAGATTCAAGAATCAACTATCAAGATTGACAACAACATGCACATGCAAATTTCAAGACACAAGTTTTAATTATTGAGTCCATACATTTTTGAAACTAAATTAAACAATGTAAATCAAAATTTTAGAATAAATATGTAATATTCATTAATTATTGATTCCATACATTTTGAAACTAAATTAAACAATCTAAATCAAAATTTTAGAATAAATATGTAATATTCATCAACTGGAGAAGCTTGAAAAATAATGGACTAGAGTTTCCATTTAACAATACACATGAGTGAAATAAAAAGATCAACAAATAACAATTTCACAAAAAGATAATGTTTTCAAATTCTAATTGTCAAATATTGAATTCATCAATAGTAACATCATTCAAAGTTTTAATTAAAGTTAATTGTACCCTTGTCCTTGACCATCACCGATTCAACAACAACTACAACATTTGAACTATCTCGATTACACCAAACTCTCACCGATTCCTTTATGACAAAATTAATGTTTTGTAAATTTTCTCTATCTTCCCTAGCTGCATCTACTTTGCAAAACATTTAGAAGGACCCTCATTATTTTTTTCTTCAAAATAATTTATGGATCCATATTATTCTCCTTGATAATCCTCCACAAAGTACTTTTTGCTTTTCTAACAAATTTTTTTTTCTTTAAAACCAATAGCCTTGTGCACACTCTCTCTCGCATTTTTAAGGTTCTCATCCAAAATTTGTGATGCCCGCTAAAACAACCCACTTGAGACCCAAGAACAACCTAGGATTAGTCAAAAAAATTATGGGATAATTTTTTTTTTAAGGTGAGACTACAAACAAGCCTCAAAGCAACAGTTGTCACAAAGAAATATAAGGTCAATTATGTTAAGAAGATAAAGTTTTCCATTATAACAAACATTAAACATCACAATACAATTAATGACTATAATCAGCCAAGTAGAGATTAAATTTCCTTTAGGTGTTGATTTATCAGTTAATTAGGTTAACACTAAGATTAAACATTCTCTAATAAAATTCAAAGGGTTAAAGGGGTAAAAATAGTGAAACCCAAGGTTTTTAATTCCACTAGGTCTAAAAATAGACACGGTTCTCATTTACATGGAGTTAGGAAAACATTCTCTTACCCCATGACATGACCCCTAAAAGGGTCAACCCATACTTTAGAATTAATATTTTAAATTAATAGGGAGTTATTTCCCACTTACCCACTCTTAGGATTACCTTGCACTTTAACCTTATTTTTCACATAATAAAACTCTCAAATTTTCTTGAAAACAAAACCATTAGATAGGAAATTTCTTCCCCTTTCCGATGATATAAATAAGTCCTTCTAACTCCCTATAATTCTCAAGTTATGGGCCAGCGGGCCTTGAGAGGGAATTTTTCCCAGGGCGGGCCTACGGGCACAGGGAAGAAAATTTTCCCTTAACACCCTTGGACAAAAGTGCATTTCACTTCCACGTGCCCATGGCGGGCGGGAAGCAATTTTTCCCATGTGCGGCCGGGAGGGTAGGGAAAATTTTAGTGCTACCTCCACACGCCCGCAAGCCCTTAAGGGACACGTGTCGGGATTTCCAATCCTCGTGAAGTTAGGCTACAAGAAAGACTTAAGACATTAAGTTTTTTACTGAAATCGTTAAGGAATCAAAACAATCCGCATGTCCACTGTCACCCAAGGTGCCATGCGTCAAGCTCTAATTTGTGTGGAGAAATGGACTTGCGGAAAACTTAAGAATTAAATACCTTTGTGATACAAAAGCACAAAGGCTAAAATTAACCCGTGCCTTTGCTGACACCAGACGATGCCATGTGTAAGGCTCTCATTAGCTATGGGCGGCAAGGCGGTGGAGAAACTATTAGATTTTTTCCAAAAGAATTTTTAAACGTTAAGATTGACAAATCAAATGATCCTCTACCATAGTATCATGAATCCATTTTTCATCTAATCATTGGCTGCGGGGAGGTGGGCGGTGGAGAAACTTATAGAAATTTTCTCGAAAATTTTAAAAGCTAAGTTTTAGAATGTGGACCCGTGTGCCTGCGGAAGTGCTTTTTTCCAAGGCAAGGGTGGGGATGCGGGGCCACAGAGAAAAGTAGGAATTTTTACCAAAATTTTGAAAGGTTAAGATAAGAGTTATGAACCCACGTGCCCACAAATTTTTTTCCAAAAGTGAAGGGTGGGGCCGGGGAAATTTTTCCAAATTTTCCTTTTCGGACTTAGATTTATTTTAGTCCACATGAAGGCTTATGGGATCTTTGGAGGGGCGGGAAACTTCATGAATTTATGATTTGTGGAAAAAAATCATAAAAGGAAAGTTTTAGGTCACGTCCGCCCAAGAATATTTTATTCACTTAAATTTGATAGTTAGATTTTTATTTTTTTGAAGCCAAACAAGTAAAACTTCAGAAGGCCATAAATTTTGACTGGGGACTTGGTTCTAGGAAAACGAGGAATTTTTGGAGAGATATCAAATCCATCTTTGCTCAGGAATCATAAAATTTCAATTTTGAGAAAACGTTCTACAGGCTTTCAAAATGTGAACTAGTATTTTTAACTTATAAACTTTTGTTCAATTTCGACATTCTTTCTTTCTCAACATGTCAATAGACATGGATGATTACACTTGGAGGAATTTAGGTTGGATTGTGAGGGTTAACTTGTTTGATTGATTTGAAATTCCAAATTACATGTTTTTATATAGCAAGATATCTGTAATTTTGCCTTTGCCCAATTTGAAAGATTCTATAATAATTTCTTAAGTGTTAAGATCTAATTGAGATCATTTTGGTCATATTAGGTTCAATTTGTCATTTCATTTGTCTTCTATAGTTTGCAGAGTCATCCTGTACATTTTCTAGATTAATATTTTGTAGTTTTGAAAACATCTAACAGAGATCAAATTCGAGAAAGATCTATTTTCCATTTATCATCTTCTAAGTATTAGAATTCATTCTAGATCTAATCTAACACATTAAGTTGATTCAAATCAAAGTATTCAAATGCCAAATTATGATTCTGATTTCTAAAACATTCATTTCTAAAGAACAGAGCATTATGACATTTCTCCATACATATTCACCTTTTTCATCTTTCCAATTAGAATTTGAATACGTTCAACAATATGATTTCAATACCTAATAATGCAATGCCCTCCACCTAGCCAAGACATCCAATGAAAAGGATAAGCCATCCTTCATCATTGGCCCCAGCTCCAACCAAAATGCAATAAGAAATGTGTTTGAACTCATGGAAATAGTAGGCTTCCACAACACACATACAATTTCACATTTAAAAACACAGTCAAAACAAAACTACAGTTTGTAACCATAGTTTAAAGACAAAAACAACAATCGGATTCCTCATGCAATCCAAAGGAGCAAGAAACTATGGGGATGTTGCTTATGCCTCCCAAAGGGGGAATGGGTATCACCACCTAAGAACAAACCGCCAAATATATACGTATATATCATTTCAGATCCTTGACATGCCCTTATGCCTCCCCAAGTACCCCCTTATTCTTCGCATTTCCTTATGCCTCCCCAACCTCTTATGGCACCCCATAACGAGTAAAGAAATGCAAGCTATTTCTTTTTAAGGTGGAACCCAAATCCCAACTCCCTCCACACTTATACCTCCCTAAAACACTTATGCCTCCCATAGAAATACCCCATAGTCTTCTCCTACACCATCCCTAGGCCATCTACCCAAACAACCCACACACATGCCAAAACATTCACAATAATAACATTTACACAATTAAAAGAAGATAATTTCAAGAGCCAAGCTCTTACCTCTCCATAATGGAGTTTGTTCCAAGTTCCAACCAACAAGATTTCTAATACAAAATAGCCCAAGATCAATGAAACACAGGTTTGTAAAAAAATTATGCAACTTTCTCCAAAAGCAAGAGCTCCAAACAGCAAAAATAATTCACCCCAAAATAAGTATGCAAAAGTAAAGAAACCAAAAGAGTGTAACCCCCAAAACAATAAAATGAATTTGAATATATAGAAGGGGGAAGAGAGGAGGATGAGGTGGATCTATTTAGGATGCCACATCACACATCCTCAACTCCAACTCACAAGTCAAATTCAATCTCCAAGACACAATAAATAAGTAGGTGAATAATATGACAGTTTTACTTACACACTCAAATCAAGCCCATACCCCAAAGGACTAAAATTAATTTCAAGCAAGAAGTGCAATTAAAACATTCAGCTAGACTTACAAAAATGCATAATGAAAGCTATATTTAAACTCTCCAACCATAGGTAAGGTTGGTATGAAAATTTAAGAGGTATGGGACAAGTTTAACTTGTCCCACAAGCCTCCAAAATCAGTCTCCAAGGACAATTTCGAATTCCAAAGAAGATGAAGTGTTTCATACTCCAAATTTTACTTACATATCTCTTACACATCACTTACACATATCTTACAACATTTAATACAAGAGTCAACCACTCCAATAATTACTTTCTTATGACCCAATTTGATTAATTTATTTTAACAATATGATTACTCACATTATATACCAAAATTTATTTAAATAAAAGGGATAAACACATCACTTAATAAACACATACAAACATCAATAAAAGGAACCAAATAAATACATACACATAACCCTTGGTCATGTTTAAAGGTGATTTCCCCCATGGGAATCCCTAACACAAACAAACACAAAAAAATACAAGTTGTCATGGTGACCTTGTTGAATTCATCTAGAATTCCAATGTGGTTTCTCTCCGATCCCCGATGTTTGTTGTGATATTTTAAACCTGCAAAATACAAATACCTCCTTCAGCCTTGTGGCCATATTAGAACATCCAAATAAATATAAATATAATTTTAAGATCATCAACATATATGTGAATCACAACAAACATCAAGACAATAGGCAGTATCACTTACAATTTCATCCACAACTATATCATCACCAATTTTAATTCAATTCTCATTTTCTAGGTCTACTCAAAATATCCAAATATCACAAGTTCAAACAACATCTATAATGTAACCATGTCAAACAATATATCAACATCAATATCTAAAATGTCTCTAATAATCATCATGCACCATATATGAATCAAAGTCCACAATAAACCATGATCTAACATCTAACATCATGCTAAATTAAACTATAACAATGTCCATAATATAGTTAGTAGTATCAGGATCAATATCACAAGGTGTCGAAGGAAAGCGGGCACTACATCCCCCTCCCCTTAGGCTCAACTTCCTCCTAGAAGTCACTGGAACAGATGTGGGAACTGAACTCGTAACAAAGTAGTATCCTCCCATGTAGCTGCAGTCTCATCATATTTGTCCCACTACACTGGACATGATCAATCTCTTTTCCTCGAAGGCCTAGGGTCCTACGATCTATAATACAAATGGGCTCCATAATCACTTGCCCCTGATCCTGCACCTACAATGATGTCCAATCCAACACATGAGAAAGATCTACAACATATCTCCTAAGAAATGAAACATGAAACACATCATGTACGCGAGACAAGCTAGGTGGCAATGCTAGACTTTAGGCCAAAGGGCCGATATACTCTAAGATCTCAAAATGACCCACAAATCTAGGAGCTAACTCGAGCCTTTTCCATAACAGATGGGGCTCTTGTGTGGCCTAACATAAAGGAAAACCTTCATGCCCACATCAAAACTACAGTCGATCCTATGTTGATCCACGTACTTCTTCTTCATGTCCTATGCCTATTGTAGCCTCTTTCTGATCATAACCACCTCTTTGCTTCATGTCTTGCAATAAAGCTAGTCCTAGAGAAACCCTATCCTCTAACCTGTCCCAACTAAGGGTTGTTCTACACTCTCTACCATACAAATCCTAAAAAGGAGCCATGCCTACGAAATCTAAAAATATTATATTAGGAAATCTCCACCAAGTACAGTACTCCTCCCATTTAGACCGATGGTCCAAAACATACATCCTAAGCATGTCCTTCAAGATCTGATTCACCCGCTCAATTTTTCCATCTATCTAAGGGTTATATGTTGTGCTGAAGTTGATCCTCATCCCGAGGGCATACTACATTTTTGTCCAAAAATGAAAAGTACACAAAGGATCGTAGTCACAAATGATATTCCATAGAATCCCTTGCAACCTAACAATATCATCAAGATATACCCATGCCACTGCACTAGTTGTATAAGTGGTCTTTACCAGAGAGAAATCAGCCACTTTTGTCAGTTTATCCACTGTGACCATGATGGTTTCGTGGTGGTATCTCGACATCGGTAGCCCAACAATGAAGTTCATGGAAATGGTGTCCCACTTCCACTCCAAAGATAGAATAAGGAAAGAGAAGTCCAGTTGGATTCTCGATGTTTAGACTTCAATTTCGGCACTCTAAATAGCGTGACACAAATTGAGCCATGTCTCTAGGAATTCATAATCAATGATATAATTATCTCAAGGTGGCATGCATCTTCTTCACCATGGGATGGGCTTAATAGGGTGCACGATGTGCTCTACCAAGATGTCCCACCCCAATCCTCCATCTCTGGGAACATAAATTTGGCCTCTATACATAAGAAGGCCATATTCCTCTAAATAAAAACCATCAAAATTCCCCTTAAGGGGTCTCTGAGACTGGATCTCTGCTCTAGCTACAATGTAGAAGTTATCATGAGGAATCTGCTATAGAATCCAGCTTCACAAATTTGTGCTCACTGAGGTGGCCATGGCCACATGCCTCCATCTTATAAGAGCATCTACAACCACATTCTCCTTCCCTTTCACATGCTCTATCTCAAAATCATACTCAAAAAGAAACTCCATCCAACGCCTCTTACAACCATTGAGATTGGGTTGCGTGAAGAGGTGGCGAAGACTCAAATGATTAGTCCTGAGTGTGAAACTCCTGCCAAGAAGAAAGTGTCTCCATCAAAACAAGGCGTGCACAACTTCCACAAGCTCGAGATTATGAGTCGATAATTAAGATCACAATCTTTAAGTTTTCGAAACTCAAATGCCACCACTCTACCCTCCTGCATCAAAACACCTCCAAGTCTTTCCAAAGAAGCATCCATGCATATGAAAAACTCACCCTGTGGATCTGACACTATAAGGATAGGTGTTGTAGTGAGAGATTCCTTTAGTGTCCTGAAGGCTTGCTCGCACTTTGTCGTCGACAAAAAGAAACTTCTTCCCTTTCCGCCGAAGGGAAGTGATAGGGTGCGTAACTCCGAGAGAAGTCCTAGAAAAATATCTTGTAGTAACCTACTAATCCCATGAACTTGCACACCTCGGTCACGGTAGTGGTTATTGGCCAATCCATGATAGATCTAATATTGGAAGGATCGACTGCGATACCTTCCCCAGTAAATGATATGACCCAAATACTTTGCACCTCCATCCGAAAGAATGCACACTTCTCCAAGTTCCCATAAAGTTGCTACTCACGAAGACATTGAAGAACCTGGCGAAGGTACACCTCGTGCTCCTCATGCGTACGTGAGTAAATCAAAATGTCATCAAAGAAGATGAGCACTAAGTGATCTAAGAAGGTCCTAGATACCCTATTCATCAAACTCATAAACATTACGGGGTGTTCATCAAACCAAAATGTACCACTATGAACCGATAGTGCCCATATCTTGTATGAAAGGTAGTCTTATGAATGTTCACCTCCGAAATCCTTAGCTTATGGTAGCGACTTAAGGTCTATCTTAGAGAAAGTTGTGGCTCCCTTCATCCGATCAAACAAATCATATATGTGCGAAGGGGATAACGATTCTTGATCGTTACTTTGTTCGATTAGAGGTAATCAATACACAAGCACAAGGATCCATCCTTCTTTACAAAGATCACTAGTGCACCTCAAGGGGACACAATAGGACAAATTAGGCATTTCTCCGAAGGTCCTCAAGCTGTAACTTGATCTCGTAGAGCTCGGGGTAGTCATCTGATAAGGTGCTCGGGAGATAGGCTTTATTCCCGGAACCAGATCCATATGAAAATCTATCTCCCTTGGGGCGATAAACTCCCGTAGCTCCCTGGAAAGACATTAGAAAACTCTCTCAAAATGGGATGGTCATCTAACGATGGTCCACTACACCCATATTCGATCCGTAACTAAGCGTGATAGCAAACAAATGACAACCCCGTCGCACACACCGCTTAATTTGCATAGCAGAGATGGTGCAAATAGAGATGGGTCTCCCGACCCCGCTATCACTACCTCAACTCCTAGATCATCTGTACAATATATGATCTTGTGGTAACAATCCACTCTAGCTCTATGTGCAGATAACCAGTCCATGCCAAAGATAACTCCATAAGAGCTCAACAGAAGGATACGAAGATCCGGGGTAGTGATGAAAGGTCCCAAATCCACTACACACTCCTTAACTAAGGAGTTTACAGAGATCTTGGCTCCAAAATCCATCTCAACATCCCAACTATGACACTGCCTAACTACCACTAGCTTTGTATCACTCTACCAAAGATGTTGCAATAAAATAATTAGAAGAAACAGAATCAAACAAAATGGAGGTAGGAATACCATCAATGTTACACCGTAGTCTAAATAAATGTACTATGATGCTCTGCCTGGTGGTTCTCGACCATTACATACATCTTATGAGTGCTCCCAATGTCACCAATAATAGGCTCTAAGATCTCGTGCCTGCCCTTGTTATCAAGGTTATGTGGGAAGTCTCTCAAAATATGTCCTGGTAACCCCACGCCCAAAGCAACCACTTGATCCTCTCCCCTGAGTAGTAGCTCTAGTTGGTGCCCTAGAGGGGCGTGTTGTGGACCCTAATGACCCTACGTGGGGCTGAGGTATTTTTGGTGAGCTCCTACCGACCGAGTTGTAGGTGCTCCCTATGTCCTAATGGGACCCTAGGTGGAGGCCCCATACTCGACCCCTCTCGTGTATCAAATCTCCGTGGAGGCCTATATGGTGGGCGAGACTACTGCTTTGTTGCCTTTGTGGTCCGAAAGATGATGTGTTGAACCCTATCCACCATGAGGAGGTATTGACCCCCTTAATCTTTTGTCTTGCATCTGTTGTATACGGATCCAGACTCGGTCTCTACCTTGTTGGTTCTTTCCTCAAGTCTCCTTTGCTATATAGGCCTTCTCAATGGCCTCAGTCAATTTCTGTGGAGAATGGATCCGTCTTGCACCTCCAATGTCTAGATTCAGCCCCGAATGAACCTGTAGATCCGCACCTTCTCAACCTACATGTAATCAACATACTGGAGTAGATCCAAAAATCTACTCTCATACTCAGCCATTGTAAGAGATGCATGTTAGAGGTGATGAAACTCATCAATCTCAGTACTATATAAACGTCCAAATAAATATCTTCTCCTAAACCGCTCCTCAAAGAGTTCCCAGGTAACTGTCTCCAAATAAACATAGAGCTTCTGCTCCTCTGTCCTCCACCATACACCTGCTCCATCCCTTAGAAGATGGATCACAACACGAGCTTTCATGTTGTTAGAGCAAGGGCAGACCTTGAAGTACCCGCTCAAGCTCACCAACCAGGCCTATGCCATAAATCCACCTATGTCACTAGAATAATGAGCTTGCCATAGCTTCAGGATATCCCTGATATAGTCTACAGTGGTGGTCTGGTGACCCCTAGTCCTCTCTACATGCTCATCCCTAAGCCTAGGGCTCTGAGACCTATCTCTATGTCGTGAAATCTAGTCTTCTTGTCCCTCTATGGTGACTTTACTCTAGCTGACTCGACATGGGAGTTCTATGCTCTTTGATCATCATTGTGTTGAGAAGGTGCCTGAGCCTCATCTGATGACTCTCTATTATGTCTAATGGCACATGCTCCCATGGATCCTCTGTAAGGAGGCATTAACGTCCCGGAGTGTCCAGTAAAATCTGTGGTAGGATGGCTACTACAACAAGATCCCATGGTAGAAAGCCTAATTCTATGTGAAAAGACCCCTCATCTCATCTGCACCTCCCGCATGTACTCAAGCGAGAGTAATTTCATCTTTCTAAGTTTTATTCACTTTCCATGTTTGCTAAGATATGTAATTTCTACGTAAATTTCTATTATTATGGTATTTTGAATGCAATTAAAAAAAAGAATTATTATTTAGAATAAGATAAAGAATAACTATATATTTATCTAATAATCTCTAAAAATTATAACTTACCACACCCAAGTATTTATCTCGCATTAGCAATAATAACAAGGTGTTTATCATGATTCCACTTATCATAGTATGACTATGCCTTGGAATCCAAACAAGATAACTTTTTTAACATTATTGTTGAAAATTAATCCCTTTTGTAAACATTATCAGTGACTACATTTCCTTTTTTTTCTTAAGAAAGAATACCGTCAATCATCACTTGTTCATTTTTAACCAATGAATTATTTTTTTCTCTATTTTCAAAATTATGATATCTATCATTAATTTATTTTATTAGAGATTTCGATCTAATCTCCCACATCTTCAGCTCCTTAATGTCAGGAATAAAATTTTCCATGACAATGGTTGTAGAATTTTTGACACAAGGATGTCAAGTGAAAATTTGGTCTTTGCATCATCATCCATTTTTTCCTGCGCATGCCCAGTCAGGGAAGGAGGATCTGAAGAGCCTACCAATAGTGGAATTTTCTTTCGAACAAATTATGTTAGATTCTTGGCATGCCTCCCTAACTCTTGCATGTCATAATAGTTGTCAAACCTAAGATACTCCTCATCCAAATCTATATTGTTTAAAACAAAAGTGCCTCTAGCACTCGACACACCGTCAGCAATAAAACTGAGGAACTCAGATGTTGTGAAATTATGAGTTTCCATGCTCATATTCATTCTAGATTTGAGGAACATAAGCCTTTTCCCCTACCATAAGTAGATGAAATATGTGGAAGAGGAGGTTAGATAGGGACTGATGCAATCCTTATGTGCTGAGATGGATTCAAATCAGAGGTGGTAGCTATGGGCATGGTCGTGGGATGAATGTTAGATTGCAAAAGATTTGCAAGCATTAATAATTTAAAAATATGATATTCAAACATCAGTAATGAATGTGTCAAAATTTTGAAATCAAAAGACAAACAAGCAAATAGTAAGAGTTTCTTACATTGTGAATATTGTCTATAATCAACAAACTGTTGGTGTGGCATTAGGGTGAAGGCTTGTGGTGGCACTATTATGGAAAATCCTAAATTTAACGAAAACCAATTAAAAATAATGATAAATTCATAAATGAAAATTCAATTCACTAATATAAATAAAGTTTTAGTCAATTTTTTTAGTTGTTTTGTACCATAACTTGAAGAGCATGTGTGGGTGCTCAATTATGTATGTGGTGTCTACAAAAATATGAGCATAATCTCTCTAAGGTGATGCAGATATGCCAAAAAAGGATGCACATTAGGATAATGAAATTAGAAATATGACATTGTAGAGAATCAAATATTCAAATTATCATTAGTCTGTAAAATAATTAAATAAAATTGAAATGATTGTGTAGTATGTAAAACTTAAAACCTTGATTTTCCTATTTTAGAGAAGTATAGTGCATTCTCCCCTTGCTTTGGGAATGGGGCAAGCATAATGAATCCAAAGAACCATGCATCTATTTGTTTGTTCTTGACTCTTGACCTAAGATTCATCGGACTAAGTGACATCAATTGTATTGTTTCACCAGACCCCTCATGCCTTACGAGGGTTATGCGAGTGAACTTCCTTATGACGCTGTTCCATTGTTTCTCTTTCTTTGACATGTTCATTGTTTCAAAACAAAATTACTGATTACATATTTACAAGAATTAATTTAACAATGATTTTGTTTTTTAAAGGAATCAAGATTAAACACTTGTAAAACAAAACACTCACCAACTATTGATCCATAGGAATTCCATGTTAATCCATATTATCATGAAGAATAGTTGAAATAGATATGGATTTGAGTCGATAAAATCCCTCATAATATAAAGCAAGAACATAGAAATAAGAATAAATAATCGTAGTCGGATTGAATTTGGCATTATCTTGTTTAGAAGGAATATTTGATGCAAGATATGTGCACCTATCAAATCTAATTTTGACAATGCTTTGAAGAAGGTAGTGTATTGCCCACCGAGGAATGTCAATGGATCTTTCTTGTACCCTTCTACTATGGGGCTGGAAAATTGCACCATGGCTAGGAGAAAATGGTCTTTTATAGAATGAGAGTTAATTTCTCTTTTTTTGGATTATTTATGCCAACCTCAACAGAGAGGTTATAATGAGACTCTAAAAAAATGATCATCGAGAAGAATGACTTTGGAGGTTACAGGTGATGTATTTTAGTGGGGCAAGGCTTGTTAGACGATGAATTTATTCATGTGTTATTTTGATGATAAATTGGTGGGAGGGTAATTGAACTATGAAAGTGCCATCGAATGACTATACACTTGCATTAAATTATTTAGTAATTTTTTTCTTTCGATACTAGGGCATGTAAATAAGACCATGGAATCCTAATCTACAAATCTAACTAGATTGACTAGAATTATTTGAGGGTCTTTGAACAATTGTAGTAAATATTGATATAACATGTTTCAAAGAAAATAAGAAGTTGGTTTGATGGCATTTTTCATTGGGGTCATTATTCTTAAACTTCGATTGCTTGAAAAAATAAGAGGTTGGAAAATTGTAGATTAAGATACCTATATATGATGAAAAATGTTCCTTCAATCATGATGATCGACCCTAATAATGGAAGAATGGAAGCGAGACGAGAAGGATAGAAGTCTCTTAAAAATATATCTCGGAGAAACCTGTAGGTGAAAATGGGACAAAATGTATGGGGATGGGTATATATATAGGAAAGGAAAGTGCATTAAATGAGGAAGTCACATGTTGTATTAAATGTTAGAACACTTGTTAGTGTTACCATCCATGAACACCACTTACATGTTACCAGGTTGAAAACTATGATATTGTTACTAGCCATCAACACTAAAAAGTGTTATTGGTAGGCAACATCAACAATTGTTGCCGATGACAACACCGAAAAATGTTTTCATCGACAACTCTAAAAGGTGTTATCAATCAACAATAGTAAAAAGTGTTATTGGCTCATAACAATGATAAGTGTTATTAGCTGGTAACACTTCTTAGTGTTGTCATTCGATAACATTTCTTAGTGTTTCGGCCGATAACACAAATATTGGTGTCGACTAGTAACACCGAAAAGTGTTCTTGATGTAGGTAACACTAGTGAAGTTATTGTTGTTAAGAAATAGACCGTACTTACTAGCAAGAATGGTTTTTTTTTTTTTACTATTTTCGTTTGGTAATAAAAAAATGCCCCACATTTTTTTGAAATATTCTTTCCTTTTGCCATCATCACAAAACATGTGTTTGTGCTTTCTCTATAGTGCGAATGGATTTTTCATCAAATTCGCTACCCATTCTATTTTTTTTTCTTTCGAGGGAGGTCTTAAAATTAACCTTGGAGTTTGGTAAGGAAGAAATAAAATAATTAAAAATCTAGAAGAAAACCATACCAAAGAATAGATTTGATCTTGTTAATAGTGTATTAAATGAATAAAAAAATTCCCAAAGCATTATGTTCCTCAAAGACAAGTCGGATAAAAATGGTCAAGTATGGGAAGAAGGGGAACTTTTTGTGGAGAAAAGAGATGTTTTAGGAGCATATGTACATGATATGGATGCAAGGGAAGAAGGGGATATTCTAGTGAAGGAAGGGGGATTTTAAAAAGAAAGTACAAAATAAAGAAAAATATAAAGAAGAAATTAATGAAATTATGCCATAGGTTGCTCCACAATTTTTGTGTGATTTTTAGATGATGGAGAATAGAAGGATGATGCACCATGTTTGAGGATAACATCAAATGATGAGGATTAAAATGAAAATAAAATCCTAAAATTTTAAGTTAAAGAAGGGGATGAAGTGGTTGAAGATCAAAATGAAGAATACCAAGTTGATGTAATCTAATCTACAGATAGAGAGGAGGAACATGGTCATATGGATAATGGCGAAGATTCTAAAAATTGAGCAGTCCTAGGAGAAGTAATTTGGGCTATAGAATTTCATTGAGAAGGAATAAAATAAGGATAAATCTCAATTAGTAGTTAAAGAACAATTTTACATGGGTTATACTATCATTTCTTGTTAAAATAAAGAAAAATGGATTATTTTTTTGCACATTTGGGAAGGTATCTGCTTCAAAAATAATATAAAATTATTGTGTTTGAATTGGGATTTATTGACCTGGCCCGAAAAGGAGAGTATTTCGACACATGTGGTTAGAAAAAAAGAATCTAGAATGTGGGGAGGATATCACCTCCTAAAAGAAGAAGTTCTTTCCAAATAATCACTTGATGATCTTTTTTGTTCTTTATTGTTTGATTTTTATAGTTTCCCTTCTTGTTAGTTGAAGTATTTGTGCGTAACTACTATTTTTTGCTCTATTTTTCATAAGTTTTTATATTTTTTTCATTTATGATTTGTTTTCCTCTAACTAGAATATCTGGGTGATGAGACACATTGTTTTGTGTTTCCAAGGTAGGGTACCTGTAAATTTTTTAATCCTTATCTAAAACTCAATAAATTCTAATAAACTTAGTTACTCACATAATAATTGTTGACACTGTCAACTTCATCCCTGAAACTATTACTAATAATGAATACAAAGTACTCCTAAATTTTCCTAAAGTAGAACTAAAAATATAAATAATCCACTACATATATCTAATGAATTCCAAACAATTTTAAAGAGTCAAGCTTCCTATATTATAAGACCTCAAATCATATCAAACATAGTAAATGTAATCATTAACAAAAATTATCAAGTTATTGGGTTATCAATTATAGTTGTATCCTCATATAGTATTATATCTCTAGGTGGAGATTTACACTGGGTTTTAGAACACTTTAAAGTAGCTCCAACATAGGGTGTCTATAGATTACACTTCAACCCAAACAAAAAACATTTTGTAAGGGTTCTATCATATGGTTGCGGTTTTTATCACATAAATTTGTGTACATGATTTTGTAGATTGTTGATACCCAATAATTAAAAATGAATAATATTATAGTAAATCACAAAGCTTTAAGAATTTAAAAAGTACCATTTACCTCCTGACCGAACTAGACAACATAATGAAACTACCAATTGGTTTTTAGAAATGAATTTTTTCATCCTAGAACATAGTAGATATATAAAATTCAAGATAAAGTATATATAGGACATATATAACAAATTCATCACTATATCATGCCTAGATCAATTTCTTTACTATAAATATCCATAAGTGTAATAATATTCTTATATGTTATTATATTTATCATATGTTTTGATTGATTAAACTCATAAATGTTCTACATAATAATGTATCTAAACTAATATATAATTTAAATAAGTTACAAGGAACATTCACTTTCTCGATACTTATTTACATTTTAAGGTTAAAGCATTTGTTGAACTAATCATTGATCAAATAATTAAACTCTTTATCATGAAATATTAACAAATTAGGTTTATCTATGGAAAGTTTTCCCTGAATCCAATTACATCTATCTAATCACAACTAATCAAGGTTCAATCACAAAAACATATATGTTTTATGAAAAGAATTAAAAATATATGGATTCATTGAAAGTAAATTGTTATTGCATATTTTAGTCTCCATTGACAAATTTTACACTCTAAAAATGATCTATATAGTTTTGAGTTTTTATGAAAATATTATAGCATTTAAAAGGTAGATGACTATTTAGTATTTTATTATATTTAAGAAATATATATCGAATTTAATTCTTATATACATTTTTGGTTTAGATATCTGAACCTATTCATAACAATAGATGATAGTTCTTACTTGAAAACTTTATATTTACATACATGCCTAAATTTATTTAATAATGGCTATGTCAATATTGGCCCAAGAAATTTAATCATTACATGTACACCTATTTTTATTTCAGATCCTATATCTGAGCATATCCTTATTCCTAATCCAATACAAAATATTCTCACACAACTCAAGCACATGCATAAATTTTCACATTAGTTAGAAGCATTCCATTACTCATAATGATCATCTACAAACCTTTACATCATCAAAATTTACTCTTGAACCAATAAAATAAGTAATTCTAGTGTTTTTCTATCCATGTGTGAGGTGTTGGTGTTCAATTTGATCTCACCCCGTTTGTCCTCGAAATTCTTCAATCTGCAGACTCTGTCATCTTTTCTATCTCCCCGTATTGATGTGTGAAAGCTTTGTCCTTCATTTGGTTTCCATGATCAGTCCTTTCCTTTGGTCGAGGATCACATTAAGTCTAGAATTTGTTTTCTATTCCTCTGTCCATGTGAAAGAATTTGTAACTTGGGCATAAACTCGTGTTTTTCCTTCCTTCTATTTTTTCCATAGTTATGTTTTGTTTTCCTTGTCAATTTTTGTCCCAATATCTATGGAAACGTGGCCCTTTCTAATTGGATACGGCTTGATGGATCAAATTTGGGCCTTATATCATTTCTAAATTCGTTGTCCTTACGGAAATATCATTTTTGAGTGCAAATGGTGATTTCCATGCATTTTATGGTTTGACAGTTGTGTTTTCCCCATCAATATATATCTCACGATCTGTGGAAACGTGGTTCTCTCTTATTGGATGCAAAGTGCGGCGGGGCACTTGAAACCATAAGGCCCACTTCAACTCAAGTCTTGTCCATGTGGAGGGCCTACGCTCATCTGAAAAGTCACCTCTTGGTTTGACTTTTGGAGTTACATCGGGAGATATGTGGAGGTTTCCACTACCTTGCCTAGACTTAGACATTTTTTTCATGTGGCTGGTGTAGATTTGTCAGGCCATGGACATGTGGAGGGTCAGTTCTCATTTAAGGATCCACCTCTGGGTCCTACCTTAGCAGTTGTGCCAAGGAGACACGTGGTGAGCTCGGGCATGCTTAGATTCTCCACTTTTGGGTACAATCTCAAATTTGCGCAGGGAGACACGTGGAGGCTTCTGCTGGCTCCTCTCTATACTTAAACTTTACAAGAAAATTTCTAAGGCCTAGGACATGTGGAGGGCCTATGCCTGTTTCGGGACCTACCCCTGTACTTTACTTTTGAAGAAGCGCCGAAGGGGCACTTGGAAGTCTCTACTCACTCTACCCTTTCTTGGGCTTTTCAAAGGCTGATGAAACTTTCTCATACCCTAGACACATGGCGCCTTCTGCTGGTCTTTCAACGTTTTCAAAAAACTTTGTCAGACTGAGACACGTGGTGATCCCGCACTTGTTTGGGGTCTCCACTTTTGGGCACCATATCAAAGTATCACCAAAGAGACATATGGAGGCTTCTGTTGGATCCTTTTATATTGATACTTTTTAAAGGCCAAAAGGAAATTTCTTGGGCCCAGCGCATGTGGAAGGCCGTGCTTGTTTGGAAACTTGCCTCTATACTTCTCCTTTATAGTTGCACAAAGGAAACATTTGGATGAATCTAATCTAAAGTTGAGAAGGGGAAGAATCAATGGTTTCTACGCATTGCATCTGATTTTGCTGCTATTTCTACTCCAAGACTCCAAGAGATGCAAATACGCATTTTTTCATCATTTTTGATGAAATTCCTTGTCATTTTTGTCTCGCAAAGTGTAATCGAATAGATTAAGAGCTTAATTTATAAGTCCAAGGGATGTAAATGTTGATATTTTGAAGATTGGAATTACTTGGGCAATTCTGCAAAAATGCGTATTACTAAGGAAGCTGGATGCAAAGAAGATTTGCAGAGGAAAAAATGGGAAAAGGATGAAATGATGGAGGTTGCAGGCACAAAGGATGAAAAATTTGTTGCCTCGAGGGCGAAGGGGATTACTGTCGATCCAAATATGCAGAGCCACCGAAAATGATTAAAAAGTAGATTTCTCGCATGTACGAATAAAAATAATGATTAAAAGGACTGTCAAAATGTTGTGCCTTGACATCCTAGTCGTTAGTCGAGGGTCTAAGAAATGATATCACTTCATGATTTGTCCACCTAGCAGTTGTGGGTGTAAATTTGTTAAAAGTCACTTTCTGAGGAAAATTGGTAAAAAGAAAAGGTTCCTCGAATATTCTTCTTTTGGGGGAAAAAGTTGGGATGAGTGAGCAAGTGAAATGTATAAATGCAATGAGAATACTCTTGCAAATGGTTGGGGTTGAATTCTTAAGAGAAATTTTGAGAGAGCCCATTTTCCTGAGAGACCAATCTGAGAAACTTGTTAATTTCCTATGTTTTATATTTTAATCAGTCAAGTTGGTTGCGAGTGTACAACCATTGATAAGCTCTTAGAATTTTCAAAGAACTTTCCCTTGCTGATGAATCTAATATACTTTGAATTAATTTGTGTCAATCTTGGGAAAATTTGTGTCTACTTTATTTCAGAATGTCTGCAAGTAGTTTTTCTTGTTCCTATTGCAATATTTTGTTAAAATCCCTCCAATCGGACATGATCTAATCCTTGTGATACTTTAGTGGCATTTGCAATTTCATTACGAGAAGATCCTTCATCTTGTAATGAGATAAACAATTTAAAATCACTTTACTTGTCATTTTGTTGATAAAGATTGTCTGTAAGCCTTTGAGTGTATCTTAGGTGTGAGGAACCAGGGGTCTTAATGTTTAATTTAGTGTTTAGCTTAAGCCTTGGTGTTAGATTCTTGGATATTGTGTGAAACACTACAAATCTGGGCCTCCATTGATGCACACCTTCTGGTTGAAGGAATATTTTAGCTATTATGAAGCTTTCTGTCATTTAGTTTTCCATTGTGAAGGTTCTCAAAGATCTGGCATAATCAATTTTATCCTGCTTAATCTCCCACCAAAATTATTCAAAACACAATGAATCCCACCTGAACTACCCATGTTTTCCATATATGTCCACAAATGTATAAATTCTACTGCCAAAATATGCAGAAGCAATCAGGATTCCATAATGTCTTTAGTAACCTTTAGCCTTGTTTAGAAAATATCACCATTATTTAGAAGTGATAAATCATGAGAGTTAAATTGTCGTGCATTGATCGTATTTTCTTAGGGTATCCTTTCAAATTTGTGCAAAGAAGGATATATTCATTCTCCTTCACCGAAAAAACTTACAAAATGGGTCCTCTCACCTTGGTCGAAAGGCACAGCATAAAGCAATGAGGATAGCTCAAATCCTTAATGAATTTGCTATCCTTTTCTCTAATTCCCGAGTGATAAAGAGTCAGACAAATCCCCTCCCTAGATACAAAATGACTCATAATATGATATGTCTATCTCTCAATGTCTTGCTAAATATTTGATGTTTCTCGGCTTCTAAGGGAGAATCAATTTGGATACCAACACTAGAATGGCGCCATTTTTAGGGATCTTCAAAGGTAATATTATATTTGTTGCTGGTAATTTTTCTTAAATACTTTAAGTGTTAATCCGTTTTGGAAACGTCATCTTGTGTCCCGATTTGTAAGAATTGAAAAAAATTACAAGTCTTGCATGTAATATTTCTAGTTTTTGTTGGTTTTTACACTAATTTTACATCACCAATGTTAAATACTGAGATAAAGGAAGGTCGATCTATGAATATTTACATGAATTTATTGTTGACATACATTTGACAAACCAATTTTGGTGCATTTGTACAACTAACGTGAAAATCCTTAGTGGCAACTCCATTTTGAATTAACTTTTAATAAATGTCGTTGTCTTAACCTCTATTAATTGAAATTTATCACTAATATTTGCAAAGCTAGAAGGAAGAAGATTTATCTTCATTGAATACCTTCTGTTAAAAGGTTGTTTCCAAAATTTGAAAAGACAAATTAAGGAAGAAGAATTTAGAAAGTTGTTGGACATTATAAATCAAGAAAAAGTTATCAATTGTGGAAATTAGTCAAAGATGTCATTGAATATTTCCATACTTCCTCAAGTGCTTATGAATTAGGTATTCTTTTTGTAGATGTGAATTATCCATCTAGAGAGGGGTGTTCTTTTATATTTGTAAAATTTTCATTATGTCCCCGTGTTCTCCAAAGCTAATAAGATCTTCCAAGAAACAAATTTTTTAGAGAACATTCATTCGAAAATTGCATTCATGTGCCCCATGCACCCCTCACTCATCATTTTGTTTATCCCGTAAGATCACCTCCCCAAAACAATATGGCCCACTCCCCACATAGACCTCCATTTTTGTGAACACTTTTGGTCCTATATATTTCGAGGTATGGCTGGATATCCAAATGCTTTGCCCCAAGATGCTAGAAATAGATTGCCTAAATTTTAAGGAAGTAATGTTATTACTAGAGATCAACACTTAAATATTTTTGTCAATATGATGGAAGACTTTGAGATTTAATTTGAGGATGTGTATGTAAATTTTTTTATTCATACTCTAGATGAGGATGCACAAGACTCGTTATAAATCTTTTCCAGATAACTCCATTGATTCATGGACAAAATGAAGAATGCCTTTAAATTTCAACATGGAGATAAAACAGCAGGCCCTAGGTTTCTTCTATCGTAACTTTAAAATATAAAAAAGAATCCTAATGAGTTTATTCATGACTTCAATACAAGGTTCAATAAGACCCTAAATAGGCTACCCGTGATCCCGAGGCCAAGTGATGTTTCTTGTTTAATAAAATACTCGATGCTTTTGAGAAGAAGGTTGTCTATTATTTGAGGGATAATAACCTAGAAACACCGAGGCGAGGCCTTCACCATGGCTTTTCGATTGAAAATAACATCAAGGAAATTAGTAAACCTCCTAATAAAGAAGGCATCAAGCTAATAAATCCGAGAAGCCTCAGTCAAGTAAAGATGTGGATCTAGAGGAAGTTTTGGAAACTTTGGTCGGAGTCATTAAGAAATATCCTATAAACTCGGCTAGAGTAGAGAAGGGGATTGGACAAGGTTCCTAATTTCATCATAAAACACAAGGTCAAGAAATATTTGTAAATCATCCTAGGGGTGATCAGAGATTTGATGATAGAGGCAAAGGACCCATAGGGTCGGGATATAGATAGCCCCAAGTCCATGAGAATAGAATTGTGCCTGATCCTTTAACTCGCTAGAGTTACTTATGTGGAAGAAGCCAATGAAATTGAGTGGTTTGATATATGTTTATTTCCACATGGCCCATGTGATGAAGACAAATAAGTTGAGGAAGTTGATGATGATATTGATGATGATGAGTGCATGATGGGGTGCTCTACAAGCTCGTAACAAGGAGCAACTTTGATAGAATTAATCGTGTCATAACTGCTGCAGATTTTGGAATTGCATCCATTGGGTATTACCCCTTCCTCCCTCTCAAACTTTTAAAATAGATATGGTACAAGCTTTTGAATTACGTAGTAATGATTTTGAATACTTAAGGGCATTAATGATTAAAAATTATGATGGAAGAATCCCTTTTGAGGAGGATAGGAAGTTGTTAATGAATGTTGTATTTGGACATGAAAAGGAATATAACACTAGGAGTAAAGTTTTCAAAGGGACTGGGCCTCTGGCCAAACCAAAAACTCATGTTCTCACCAATATCTCAAAACATAGTCCTAGGAAATATACATCTAACAAAATCCTTGTGTCCCCAAGAAAAATTGGTATCCCTTCCCATGCTCAGACCATGAAAAATACTTTGATGTCAGATGAATTTCTCAGTCTTCCCCCAAATGTTTCCTTGTCCAAATACACTCCTTATGAAATTTACCATGTTTTGAGTCAAATAAAGATTTTTGTTCCAATTGTTGAGCTGCTTAGGATTCCTGAACACAAGAAAAGGGCCTTTGAGTATTTGGGATTGAAATAAGAAACTATTACCCAAGGCATAAATGTAAACAATGTTGAGGTTCCTCCTACCATTGCAGAATTGGAAAATCCCCAAGTTCTGGAAGAACTAGGTGAGCCACCTGAAGTATATTTGGGAACATCCTTGGTTGAGTCCCAACTGAATGTAGATCCATTTTTCACTACTCTGATTATTAGGGACAGTTGTTACACAACTGTATGTTTGATTCTAGAGCATCATGTAATGTTATTCCTCTTGAGGTCATGAATGAATTAGATATCAAAGTGACAACAACTTATGGGAAGTGCACTTCCATGGATTCCAGAGAGGTGTTAGTTGTTTGATGTGTCAAGGGTTTGATAGTGAAACTTGCAGCTTACCCAAGAAAGAATTTAAAACTAGATATTGTTATTGTTGATTTCCCTGCCAAATGGGGAATGTTGTTATCAAGAAATGGTTTGCTAGTGTGGGTGGTAGTGTGAAAATGGATATGTATTTTTCCACTATACCTATTAAGGGCATCCTTGTAAAGGTGTATGGTGAAAATAAAATGCTACATCTCATTAAGGATCCCAATAATCCCAATAATGATTCCTATGAAGAGTTATACACTGACACCGATGTTGATAAATTTGTTGGATTTGTTGATGGTTCTCTTAATCAAGTAGGTTATCCTTGGAATTTTTTGTTTGATGGGGTTGATCTAAATTTGGAAATGGTGCTGGTATTTTATGATGATGTCTCCAGGCTAGGAAGAGTTTGTTATCTCTTTTAAACTCAACTTTGAGTGCGCTAACAATATTGCTTTGAGTATGAAGCACCGTTCTTGGGTCTAAGGATTGCATGGAAATATGGTATTAAATACATCATTGTTAAAGGATATTTAAAGCTAATTGTCAAGTAGGTTAGAAAACTATATGTAATAAAAATTAGAGAATGAAGCAAGTATAAGCATGCGATGCAGGATTTCATTGAAATGTTTGACTCCTTCAACATAATACATTATGATAGACGTCAATCTTTAGCAAATAAATTGGCCATATTGGGGTCCGATTTGAAAATTGTATTGTATCCCCTATTGTGAGTATAAGATTAAGGTATTGACTATGCCATATGTTCCTGATAATGTTAAACACTTTGGAAAGTGTTTGAATACGACGCCTGTGTTTAAAATTTTTTTCGAACCAAGGAGAATATTTTGATCAACGTATAGATTGGGAGTCAATGGTTTGTACGGTTGATGGGAAGGATACTTTATTTGGAAAAGAAATCATTTAGTTGAAGACTAATACTATTCCCAGATGTTTGGTAGCACTTGAATCAAACTTTGATACTATTGATTTCATTTTCAACAAACACATGTTATCCTCGAGGATGTTTGAAGAGCATGACCTAGGCATGAAGGATAAACCACGTAAGATCTAGCTAGGTAGCAATCTGAGCAACGGAGAAAAGTAGTCATATGTCCAATTGTTGAATAAATACCAAGATTTCTTAGCATGGTCTTATTCTAAACTGAAAGCATACAGAGAGGATATTTTCCAACACAAAATTCCCTTAGAAGCTTATACCAAGCCATTTAGGCAGAAATACAGGCTGATCAATCCACTCCTTTCCCTGAAGATGAAAGAAGAATTGAAAAAATTGAGGGATGGAGGAATGATACAGCCCACAAGGTACTCATCATGAGTTGTAAACTTAGTACTTGTCAAAAAGAAGAATGAAGATATAAGGTTGTCTGTGGACTTTAGAAACTTGAATAGAGCATCAATGAAGGATAACTACCCTCTTCCAAATATGAACAATAAGTTACAATTAGTTACTAGTTCCGAATATTTATCCACCTTGGATGGTTTTTCTAGATATAACAAGGTAGTTGTGAAGGAATCAAAGTGAATCAATACTTCCTTTACCACTCCCTAGGGAACATATGTATATGTTAGAATGAATTTTGGTCTAATGAATTCTAGAGCCGGCTTTCCAAAGAGAAATGAATGCAGATTTCTCTAGATATATTAATGATTTCATTATTGTATATGAAGATGATGTGAATGTTTTCTCCGAAAAGGAGTGACCACCTGCAACACTTGGAAAAAATATTGTTAAGATGTAGGGAGTATGACATTTCACTAAATCCCAAGAAGTGCCATTTTGGATTTCAGAAAGAAAAGCTACTTGGACACATTGTGTCAAAGGAAGGGGTCATGATTGATCTTGAAAGGGTAGAAGCCATCAGCAAAGTCCCTATTCCAAGAACCAAGAAAGGAATTCAATCCTTTTTTGGTAAGATTAATTTTATTAGGATATTTATCTCCAACTTTGCTTGAACTAACTATCCCAATCACTAACATGCTGAAAAAAGACCAAAGTATCAAATGGGAAGAAGCAGTTGTTCAAGATTTTGTTGGGATAAAAGAAGCATTAAAGAATGCCCCTGTTTTAGCAGCTCCAAATTATAAGAAGGCTTTCCAAATGTTTTCTTTTGCTTCAGAAAGTACTATTGCATCTATGTTGTTGCAGAAGGATGATGATGGAGATGAAAGATCAATTTCCTTTTTCAGTAAGGCATTACAAGGAGCTAAGCTAAAGTATACTATCATGGAGAAGAAGGCATTTTCTTTGGTAAAAGAAACAAAGGTCTTTGGGCCATATATTCTAAGTTCCAAATTCATTTCTTATGTTCCCCATACAATGGTGAAAGATATCCTATCGAAATGGAGGTTTCAAGCAAAAGATGTTGGTGGGTAAACAAATTGCAAGAGTGTGATATGGATATCCAGAAAAAAATATTTATCATAGGTTTGGGCCTGGAAACACTTATGGCAGAGAGCAATCTGCAGACAATTGAGGTAAATGAAGTTAAAGAAGAAAGGTTGAATTTCCTTTAAAAACTGATCAATTTTGAATGGTACAAGGACATCATTTTTTTATGTCAAAATCTACAGCTCCATAAGCATTTGAGAAAGAATCAGAAAAGAGAACTTAATTTAGCTTCCCAAAAATATGTCATTACTGATTTTGGGTTAACTTGGAAGAACCCTAAGGGAGTTCTCTTAAGATGCATTATTGAAGATGAATCCCCTAAAATAATTGTTGATGTCCATGGAGGATTATGCGGGGGGCACTTTTCTCTCGAAGTGTCACACTCATAAAATCTTAAGGGCTGGTTATTGGTGGCCAACTCTTTTCAAAGATACAACTCTGTTGGTAAGAAAATGTGAAAGTTTCCAACACTTTTCTGGAAGACTAAAAGCTTCAGGCTCCCTTCCTTTGCATCATGTATCAATTGAAGCCCCATTTAGGCAATGGGGAATGGAATTCATTGGTGAGATTTCAGATCCTTCAAGTACTGGCCATAAGTGGATTTTAGTAGCCATTGATTACTTCACCAAGTGGGTGGAGGTAATCCCCACCAAGAAAGCAACTCACCAAATTGTCATGGATTTCATTTTGAATCATATCATTTGCAAGTTTGGAGTGCCTGCTAAGATAGTTGCTGATAATTTCATGAGCTTATAGGAAAAACATTTGGTGGCCATGTGCCATGAATATGGGATCAATTTGACATATTCTTCTAATTATAATCCCCAAGGAAATGGACAAGCGAGTCCAATGATAAAAAAATTAAAGATAATTAGAATAACTCTATAGTTGAACAAAAGGAAGTGGGGTGAGTAGTTAAAATTTGATGTTTGGTCTGATCCAATCACTTTATTAAAAAAACTACTTTGGAAGAAGCCCATTTGAGTTGGTGTATGGAACTTAAGCTCTTCTACCCCTGCATATGTAATGGTCTTCATTTCAATTTCTTCAACAACTGGAAGATCAAGAGGTTAATCCCCATGATGCTCACATAAATCAGATTGTTGAGTTAGATGAAGAAATAAGGGCATCCCATCAGAGGCATATAAAATTTAGAGAGAAATTGAAGAATTTGTTTGATAAGAAAGTGACTCCAAGAGATTTCAGTGTGGGAGATCTTGTGCTATTGTGGGATAGAAAGCATGAGGGTAAGGGAAAATATGGAAAGTTTGATGCATTGTGGATGGGCCCTTATTCAATTGACATTCAAATTGGTGAACATACCTTCTTCTTAAAAGACCGAGATGGGGAATTGCTTGAATTTCTTGTTAATGGAAGGCATTTGAAACATTTCCTTGATTGATTTCTCAAGATCAAGGTGTGCACCATTCTCCAGTGTATAGTCATTTGGTTTCTTTCTTATTTCATGTTTTTATTTTTTTATTTTTCCTTGGTCCTTGGCAGTCATTTTTGTTGGTTTCTCATTTTTTCCTAGGAAGGTTGGCTCGTGAATCTGTTGCCCAATGGTTTTTTTTTGGCATTTGGTCTGTTCTTTATAATTATGGCACTCACTGGGAGTGCCCATCCCTGATTCATAGCTGATGTTGGTGCTCAATTTCATCTCATCCATTTGTCCTCGAAATTATTCAATCTGCGGACTCTATCGTCTTTTCTATCTCCCCATATTGATGTGTGAAATCTTTGTCCTTCATTTGGTTGCCATGATCAGTCCTTTCCTTTGGTCAAGGATCACATTAAGTCCATAATTTGTTTTCCATTCCTCTGTCCATGTGAAAGAATTTGTAACCTGGGTGTAAACTAAAGTTTTTTCCCTTCCTTCTATTTTTCCATAGTCACGTTTTGTTTTCCTTGTCAATTTTGTCCCAATATCTATGGAAACATGGCCCTTTCTTATTGGATGTAGCTCGATGGATCACATTTGGGCCTTATTTCATTTCCAAATTATTTTTCCTTAAAGAAAGATTCTTTTCTAGGCACAAATGGTGATTTCCTTGCATTTTACAATTTGACAGGTGTGTTTTCCCCGTCAATTTATATCTCAACATCTGTGGAAACATGGTCATTTATGATTGGATGTAGTTTGGTGGGGAATTTTAAAACTCTAAGGCCTGCTTCAACTCAAATATTTTCCACATGGAGGGACTGCACTCATCTAAAAATTCACCTCTTGGTTTGACCTTTGGAGTTGTGCCAGGGAGACACATGGAGGTTTCCACTACCTTGCCCAGACTTAGACATTTTTTCATGTGGTCGGTGTAGCTTTTTCAGACCATGGACACATGGAGGGTCGGTGCTCATTTGAGGATCCACCTCTGGGTCCTACCTTAGTAGTTGTGCCAAGGAGACACGTGGTGAGCCCGCACTTGTTTAGAGTCTCCACTTTTGGGCACCATCTCAAAGTTATGCCAAGGAGACATGTGGAGGCTTCCACCGGCTCCTCTCTATACTTAAACTTTTCAAGCAACTTTCTAAGGCCTGGGACATGTGGAGGGCCCATGCCTATTTGGGGACCTTCCCCTATACTTTACTTTTGAAGAAGCGCCAAAGGGAAACTTAGTTCAGTCTCCTCTCACTCGCCCTTGCTTAGAATTTTTAATGGTGATGAAACTTTCTTAGACCCTAGACACGTGGTGTATTCTACTAGTCCTTCAACTTTTTCAAAAAAATCTACCAGACCGAGACACGTGGTGAGCCTGCACTTGTTTTGGGTCTCCACTTTTGGGCACCATATATAAGGAGTGATAGAGAGACACGTGGAGGCTTCTACTAGCTCCTTTTATACTGATACTTTTCAAAGGCCAAAAGGCATTTTTCTTGGGCCTAGGGCACATGGATGGCCCGTGCTTGTTTGGAAACTTGCCTTTATACTTCTCCTTTGCAACTCGCGCCAAAGAAACACGTGGACGGCTCTAATCTAAAGCTAAGAAGGGGAAGAATCAATGGTTTATGTGTATTGCATATTATTTTGCCAATATTTCTGCTCCAAGACTCCAGGAGATGCAAATATGCATTGTTTTTCATCATTTTTTGATGAAATTCCTTGTTGTTTTTATCTGCAAAGTGTAATTGAATGGATTAAGAGCTTAATTTATGAGTCCAAGGGATGTAAAGGTTGATATTTTGAAGTTTGGAATTTCTCGCACTTGCAAAAAATGCAAATTACTAGGAACCCGGGATGCGGGGAGATTTACAAAGGAAAGAATGGGAAAAGGATGAAATGATGGAGGTTGCAAGCACAAAGGATGAAAAAGGTGTTTCCTCGAGGGTGAAAAGGATTACCTATTAGATCCAGTTGTACAAATCCACCGGAAAATAATTCAAACGGGATTTCTTGCATGACATAATAAAAATAATGATTAAAAGCACTTTGTCTAAAATTTGTGGCATGACATCCTAGTCATTAGTCGAGGGTCTAAGAAACGTGATCAATTCATGATTTTTCCACCTAGAAGTCAGTGGGTGTAAATTTGTTAGACATCACTTTCGAGGAAAATTGGTAACAAGAAAATATTCCTCGAGTATTCTTCTTTTCTGGGGAAAAATTTGGGATGAGTGAGAGAGTGAAATGTATAAATGCAATGAGAATAGTCTTGTAAATGGTCGGGGGTTAAATTCTTAAGAGAAAATTTGAGAGAGCCCATTTTCCTGAGAGACCAATATGAGAAACTTGTTAATTTCCTATCTATTGGTGCATTCAAGTATGACCTATTATTACCAATATTCCACTTTTTATAGAACAAAACATGGATCCATCTTTTGGTTGTGATCAATATTGAAAAGGTGTATTTCCTGAAATCACATATCAAATTTTTAGAGACTCGAAGGATCCCATTAGTCCCACTTCTCCCACCCAGCATCTATTCCATGGAACAAAGTATCAAGCTATTCAAGGGATTTTGAAGGAAGAGTTTAGGGTTATGCCTCAAGATGAGTGAAATATGTGTCATGACTTTTGGCTTCTATGTAAATTAACAACTGAATTCCAAATACTGACTCCTAAATATTTGCCTTTAATTGAAATTTTTAGTGTAGTTTTAACATTTGTTTGAAGAAAGTGCATGGGCACAACATGAAGAACCTTTGGTAAGGCCCTGACTTCTGTGATAATGATGTCTACCATAGGGAAACTTTAGGTACTAATTTCATTCATGGATGTTAGGCTGACAACTATTGGCACATTCAAGTATGACCTATTATTACAAATATTCCACTTTTTATAGAACAAAACATGGATCCATCTTTCGGTTGTGATCAAGATTGAAAAGGTGTATTTCCTGAAATCACATATCAATTTTTAGAGACTCAAAAGGATCTCATTAGTCCCACTTCTCCCACCCAACTTCTATTCCATGGAACAAACTATCAAGCTATTCAAGGGATTTTGAAGGAAGATTTTAGGGTTCTACCCTGAGATGAGTGAAATATGTGTCATGATTTCTGGTTTCTGTGTAAATTAACAAGTGAATTCCAAATACTGACTCCTAAATATTTTCCTTTAATTGGAATTTTTAGTGCAGTTTTAGCATTTGTTTGAAGACAATGCAGGGGCACTGCATCATTTCATTATAGGTGTGGAGATGTGCCATTTGTATGTGTGGAATATGAATTTTCAGTTGATAGTAATGACTGCAACAAATTCAACAAGGAATTAAACACATACCCCACCAGTGGCCATCACAATGCTTGTTAGGTTTACAATCAAATAAATCAATCTTAGCATCCACACAGCATAACAGAAGGAATTCAAAACTTTGTTTATAATATTAAGCAGTTCCCTATTCCAAAGTAGTAATAACATTATACCCCGTGGCATCCATGTTGAGCAGTCTGAATACAATATATCTAAACATTGACAATGAATTTATATAAGATTCTCTTTAGGTCCTGCAATTCAACCCAAATAAATGTCATATGATATATATCCTAGCAATACCCCATTAAAAATATTATTCATAATAGTTTGACTACAACATAAACTACAAACAAAAAATCAAAAGTTGGAGAGGGGAATTCACAATACTTGTTGAGTTTCACCGAGCCATTTATGAGTATGATCCGCTTAACTAACATGGACCAGCCATGTTTGGGAGAGATACATGATGGATCAACTCAATGATTGAAAAGATAACAAAATATTATAAATAAAAAAAGAGCAAGATCCCAATGAAACATTTTTCAAACAAGTACAATCACACCACATTGATCAATGCACTAAAAACGTCCTGGCAAAAGAAATCAAGATTATCATGGAGGCATGTCTGTACAAGAAACAAATTTCATTGAAACAAAGTAATATTCTAGGTTTTTCATTGACTTTTAGAGGGTTTATGGCTAGTTATGGATGAGTGGATTTTATGGGCTTGGAAAGACAAGATATAGTTGATTTTTTTCCAATGCTTTGTAAGCTAATTACAGGAAGCTTGTGGTCTCATCAACCCACCTTCCATCTTTCACATAAGTATCAGGTCCTGTGATACAAACTAGGGATCAAAAGATGGGTCTCTACCAGGTTCGCGGGGAAACATGGGAATCTGATTAGCGGGGAAAGGAGGGTTTCAGCAAGGAAAGGGTGTTGTTGCCTCAGGTTCCCATGTCAAAATTGCATCTGTCAACTGCTACACCCCTTTTGCTTGAGAACGGTCTCAAAATCTCAGAGCTAATGAAATACTTGGAACATATCTTTACCATGTAAGCTTTGATTGTAAGAATGTCGTGGATAGCCGCTGCTCCAAAGGCCCTTGACTACACAGAACGCAAAATTAATCTCTCAGATCATCACTAAATGGTCTCACTCACTCAGATTTTGGAAGTGAAAGAATTATTTCAGAATAAACTTGTAGTGATCAAAATCGAACCCTTCTCAGCCCTTCTAAGTCTTTCAAAACTATCATGAAGTGCCGTTCAAAAACCACCAATGAAAATAAATTTAAAATTTTGAATTCACTTAACATCCAGGAAGGAAAACTAAACTCTCCCTTGCGACCAATTATTCCACCAACCTTCTGACTGGTTATAAGCATTTTAAAAACACTCTCTCCAGACCATCCGGGCTACTTTTTATTAGGACATGTTCCAGTTGTTGTTTCCTCATCTCATATTAACTTCAGGACTTTTTATAATGCAACCATTTATTGTAAAGCTCTAACTTCTACACTCACTACAACCATCCAAACCTATAAAAACAACAAGCCCACATTCAAGCATTTAAAAAGAAAAAGCAGAACTGCTGAAAAATAGACAGAAAAGTGAGAACGTCAACAAGGCCGTCATAACCTTCATTCTTCCCGTCAAAGGTAAAAAAACATCCAAATAGACGTCAAATTTAACATAATTGTAGAAACGCGTCTGAAAAGGCCTTTCCCATTGGGGAATGCCTTCGGCATAATAATCGGCGCCCTACCGCTCTACTCTATACGTTTTATCCATATTTTCTATATAATAACTTCTACAACTTCTTATAGATAATCATTTTCTAAATACACGACCTTTAAGATGCTCTCAACATATTCCATGATGATTTTATTCGACTTCATTCCAAATTGTTATCTTGAGTTGCATAACACAAAATCAATCTCTCTAATGCCAATTTCTAAGGAATGATTTAACAAATAATTAGAAATATACTTGCCTAACTCTCTTTGTTATAATAAATTTTATATATTTCTTAATTTTCTTCTCAACGGGGCTTTAAATGGGAGATACACCCCATAAAATATCAAATTTGTGGTTTAGAAAGTATACAGTCTTCCTCCTATAATTATCAAAGAATGTTAGAAAATATGTTCACTATACAACAAACCATAGTAGACAATATATAAAGGTGCTCTCTCTTTAATAGAATTTTCCACTAGGCAATATTTTCTATGTTATTTTCCCAATATAAACCTTCCACACACTTTTTGTGCTTTTCTATGAGTGATATGATTTTGACCATGCTTATCTTTTGCAATCTATTCAAACCTCCATAATCTAGGTGCCTAAACTACAATTGATATAGCCACTTTTCATCCATTATATCCTATAAAAAGGTTGCATGCAAAAGACGACTTCAATGAAATATCAAATATAATTGATTTATAAAAATTCTATAAAAATTGCACTTGAGGTGGTATTTCTTGAATGATATCTTTTAGGAATGAATGTGGAGCTATTAAAAGGTATAACTTGAAGGGTTTGAATCATTTAATTTTTTCTTATTTTTTTATTTACTTACTTATGGTATTGATGATGGGGCCTTAAGAAAACTCTACCGTCAAATTTGGTTCCAACTTCAAAGGCAATATTCTATTGTTATACATTTAAATTTTGTCTATTAACTTAAATTTTATCGTTGTTCATTTAAGCTTTGAATATTATCTAACTTCTTGGAAATTGTTGCAAAATTATATATTCCTTGTTTTTGAAAACCAATATCTATTCATACTATATAAATTTCTTAATTCTCACTAAAAACTTTATCCTTGAACATAGTATATATTTGGAATATTTTTCTCCCCTGCTTAATTAAAATTTTAACATAAAGGAATATACTATTTTACTAACTTATCCATATTTGCAATTAGTTCTCAATTTCCTATCATATCAATACTACAACTCCTTCAAAGCATTATTTTCATCCAATCCTTCAACAATTATTCTCCATGGAAATTATAATGCTAGATCTTTCCATCTTACAAAATTTATTATTAACTTGGTGGAAACACTAGAAATAAAAGAGATTGAGTGTTTACAATGAAATATCTTCTTTTACTATAGAAGAAGTTAACCCCATAGTGTCTTGTGGATTGTTAGTGCTAGTAGAAAACACTAGTGCATATTTTTCATAGATCTTGACCTTTTCCAAAAGACACAATATAGACTTTATGGTATAAATGAGAATGGGATTAATCGTTAATATGTATGTGTTGATTTTTCCAATGGCTCACAGCTTAGGGTTGTCGAAAAAGTTGAAATATA
Source organism: Taxus wallichiana var. yunnanensis (assembly GCA_018340775.1). Lineage (NCBI taxonomy): Eukaryota > Viridiplantae > Streptophyta > Pinopsida > Cupressales > Taxaceae > Taxus > Taxus wallichiana. The sequence continues at coordinate 282,828,817 of CM031237.1, forward strand.
AGTAGGATACTTCATCTTAATCAGTTTTAATTTCAATCCATATATGAAACTTATCATTCATAAGAAATTTATATACGTTATGCAATATAAACACATTATATGGACTCATGGGTAAGTGCACCAATATGGGGGCCAAATAGTGGACACAAAAGTGAAAATTAGCTAAACACATACATGTTTTGCAATAATGAATAGACGTTCTGCTTTCTTTGGTTTGGTGATTCACAAACCTATAACATGTACACATTTTGTGAAACTATAAACAAAACGCAAAAAACAAAAAAATGTATGCGTTTTGATTTTTCCCTACTTCCAAGGCATGCCTCTAGGCTTGGATCCTATTTGGATCCCCAAGCCCAAGGCATGGACCTACAAAAACACAACAAACAATGTGTTTTTGTAGAAAATTGGTAAAATAGCTATTCCGCCATGATAAATCACACTAAAACGATCAATACATTTAATAAAAATATGACTACAACATTGAGAAAACTTTCTTCTTTCTAAAAATATAATTTTTCAAATTTTCTGACTAATATAAGGTTTCCATACTAATTAGGGCATAATATAATCAATGTTTCTCAAATAATTACTTAAGATCATAAAATATAAATAAATTATGCTCACATATGGCATCATTTCCTCGAATATAGCTACATATATTTGATTTCACCTAATTAGAGCATAATCCTATCAATTTTATCAAATATTGACTTTCAATTAATAAAAATGTCAACTCGTGCACAAACACGACAGTTTTCCCCAAATGGATTTTCATTTACTTCATAGAACTTAATTTTAGAATAATTTATTCAAGTTTCCTCAAATAATCACATTTGATCATGATAATTTGTACAAAATATTTTCCATGATAAAATAGTTATTTATCCATGATAAATCACACTAAAATGATCGATACATTTAATAAAAATATGCCTACGACATTGAGAAAAATTCTTCTTTCTAAAAATATATTTTTTCAAATTTTCATGACTAATATAAGGTTTCCATACTGATTATTTTCTACATATGCCTTTCGTAGCTATTTTTTGGATTTTATACATGTCTATCTTTCATCGTGTATATTTTTTTACTCATTGAAATTAAATTAAAAAAATTATGTACAAACTAGGACTAATTCTATACTAATTTTCAATATTTTTTGAGGTAGTTAGGGGAGAATGGTTAGAGCTCTGTTATTTTTCAAGATTTAAAATTTCTATACTAGAAAAATCATTAAAAATACTCGCTAAAATTTTTTAAAACAATTCTAGCACAAACTATATGCTCTTATCTATCTTTCTACCAAAGGGTTTTCAAAAATACTAAATAGTACTGTAAAAATGGTGGGTGGATGACCGACTGTCTACTATTTTTTTTAACATAAACAAGAGCATCTGATGGTATTTTAGTTCTTTAACCCACTTAAACTTGACCATTTTTTTTTAAAATAGTATCTTAAAAACTCGAATCAAAATGTTGCGCGTCATGTTCTTGCAACATCTTCCAATTTTGAGTGTAACTATTTCAAATAACTCATACAAGTTGAAGATTTGTATTTTTCAGAAAAAAAGTGTCCACTTAAGACCCCATTTTGGCCCCCCAGATTGGTGCACTTACCCTCATATGCATAGTTATCTTTCCAGATGAAGATTATTATCTATAAATACTAACTTTACATCACTTACCTCCACATTTGCAAATGGTTCTAAACAAAAATCACATACTTTTTTATAAGATATAAATGTGAAATACTAAAGTTTAATTTAAGATATATTTTGTTTATGAAATAATATCTCTATTATATTTATTTGTTCTTACAATTCCTATTATTATAGTTTCGCACAAAAAAATCATAAACGGGTTCCAAATAAAAGGGAACCCAATTGAACTCCTAACAGAGATCTGATATAGTATCATTAATGTTTCTATCACCCCATGGTATATAGGTCACATCTAGTATAAAAAATCTCAAAAGGGAAAAGGATGACATACTTGGAATCGATTTTAGTTAGTCAAAGAAAAATGTGACGACAATAAAGAAGTCATGGAGATAACCATGAATTTTTTCTTAAACATCAAAGCAAAATTTAGAACCAAGTAAATTTTTTATGCAGATGTGAGCATAGAAAAATGTGACACAAATTGTTCATTAAACATCAAAATGGAAAACTGTGTTACAAAAATTTGTCTTAAATTCAAAATAGAATTATTAATTATAGGAGAATAAATCAATTTTAAATTAGGTCTAAAGTTCACATGTGGTAACTTCCTAAAGATTATTTGAAAAAGAGAAGATGTATATCCTATAACAAAGGGGTGGTAGAGGTAGAATGACACTAAATGATGGAATGTGCCACGTATATTTACATTTTAGTAAAATAAAATTACAATTTTCAAGAGAAAAATCTAATTAAGATGTTTAAGGAGGTGATGCTATATAATAAAAAACCTTATTTTATCAAAAATCATAACATAGTATAAAATATCAAAAATGAAATTCATGTATTTTAAAATCAAAATGAAAAACTTTGTGTCAAGTGTTTTTTCCATAACACTACTATATGGGGCTGTCATTTGAGACAAAAATTAGAGACGAAACTTGTAGTTTTGTCTCTAACTTGTTTCACTTTTTAATTATAATAATATGTAGACTTTTATTGTACATAATTTGTGGAAAATATTGGGAAGGTAACCCTAAATTCAGAGAAGAGGAGGTCACGGGACAGAGCTATGCCAACACTTGCGACATATATTCTTTCGTATATTTCAAATAGGTGCACCAAGTGTCGCAACTTATGCTTCAATTTCACTTATTTCTTCCCTATATGCACATCATCGTGTGGATCTGTATGAAGTCTTGAAATTGTCTTATTAGATGGAATCTTTATTTCATGTTGTTCCTGTCATTTACAACACAAAAAATTATTTGATTTTCTTATTTTTTTCATTGCTCATGGTTAGAAATTCATCCATTTTCATGGTTTCTTATATGCAAGAAATGATATTTGGTATATGGGGCTATTTCTAGAGTGAGTGTAGTAGAATGATTCTAAACAATTAGTTAATCCCATAGGAAGATGAAGGTTGATCTAAAGGGTGTGGCGGGAAAGGGAAAATGCATGATGGATTCCGACATATACAACCTTCACTTTTCTTGCAGGTGGCTTCAATTCTTCTAGTTATGTGGTGCCTCAGGTTTTTCCCCCATTAAAATTTCACTCAAAGCCTAATTAGCACTATCCTCTGCTTCTACATTTTTATTGACTCTTGGGCAATTTTCTATAGGGGAGGCATTCCAAAACATTTGTTCAAATACCACATACTTTTGAACCTTGGTCATTGGTTTTTTCATTGATGTCAAGTGGTATTGATGGAAATGGTGTGAATGGTGACATAATGATATGCAAGAAGCATGAAGGTTGATTGGTAGTGCCTTCTCAGTGATAGTTGGAGCTTATGATGTGTGAATGGTAATACTTGGTATGAATGTAATGCTTAGTAGGAATGTAAAATTTTTCCAAGGTATCTAGGTGATTCCATAAAGTATTAAGTCATGTAAAATCATAAATAAAATCATGAAGTCATGTGTCAAGTGATGTTTAGTGGTTTATTGATCTTTCAATATGGTTTCATAGTGGTCTCGGAGTGTTACATGCTCGAAAAGTAAGAGAAACATAAACTCGAAGGTTTAAAACTATTATTCCAACTTATTAAAGATATTTTGGAGGTCATAGAGGTATGTATCTTATAGAAATCAGTAAGATCTTTCCAATGAGTCTAAGTTTTCTAAATTTTGAGCTTACTATAGGAAGTTATGGCCATTCACAATCAAAATCGGGACACGTGGCTAAAGATGGAGAAGACTCGAGGCCATAGATGGATAAGACACATGGAAAAGATCAAAGGTAGGTCAACATAAGTTAACATGCTCACAAAACCTAGTGAACATGTTGAAGAGATGCATGGAGCCTCGTTGATTCGCTCACTTTTCACATTCTCAAATAGAGATGACAAATGAGAATTCCGACATCACAAAGGTACTTGATGCTAACTGATTGGTTTAAGGTTTGCATTCTGATAAGTCTTATATCACAAAGGTACATGGAGCCTCCCTATTGGAGCTTGTGTCACATTTGTTATATATTGAAAATTTTACGAAGAAATTTGGAACGTCCCCTATTGGATTATGTGTCACAAAGTGGCCAACGAAGTTCAAGAAAAGTTTGACAATTGTGAAAGCATGGAGCCTTTTTATTGGTTTAAGCTTCGTATTCAAAAAATACCAACATCAAAGAGGTACATGGAGTTGCATGATTGGTGTGTGCTTCGCACTCAGAAATTATAACATCAAAAGGGCACGTGGAGTGATATTATTGAGTTGAGATTTAAATTCTTACAAGGATAACACCGTAGCATTTATGGATCTGTCTTATTGGTAATACTTCACAAATGGTATGCATATGATAAGAAGATACATTAACAAGAGGCAGAGAATAGTGGACCAAGTAGAGGGTGTAACATGGTGATGATCTGATGGTTGAAGGTGGACACATGGCAGTATTTCAACATAATTTTGGGAGATGGCTCCAAATGAATGTGGACACCCTGGAATGAGCCAAGATTAATAGATTGTCGGATCCACAACTTATCACATGGTGACATGTGGAGAAATTTTCATGGCTAATTGTACAAATGTTGGAAATTTATAAAGACAAATCAGATAGTGATACTTGTATGGTTTAAATTTTTAAATTATAAAAAGTTGGTCAATGACAATGGTGGTGACTGTGAGAATGGAAAATTCATCAAATCTCAAAATTACACCAATGAAATTGTGTAAAATTTTAAATGTAGTTTTGTTTAAGGGTCGTAGATATGTTGCTAAAGGAATTAAGAGGTTTCATCTTGAAATGAAGGATATATCTAAGAGGTTTCATCTTGAAATGAGTTCCTTTTGTTTAAGTGAAGGAACTCGTAAAGAAGCTTAAAAGACATGAAACATGAAACATCCTTATTCAAATTGAAGGATCTCATGGAGAAGCTCAAGAGTCATGGATGAATTTTAGAAGGTACTAGAAAGCATAACTAAAGATATCGAGATGGAAGAAGAGAAGTGTATGAGGTAGTTTTTAAAGTCCTTTTGTATGCACTTGTACATAGGAATAATGGTCATGTGAAGAGTTATTAAACATGAAACGTCAAGAGTCATGTTTCAGAATATTGCTTGTTTATTTAAGCTTAAATTTTTAGCATGAAATTGGTTTTGGTGCAAAGAGAGAAATGGGACAATTTCAAAATTTGTGTGCTTTCTGCAGAGAGAAGATAAGAAGAGTATTAGTGTGCTGAAAATATGAGAAAATGAGAAGAGAGAATAAGATGTGTGAGTTGAAGAAGTGGTCATAATCAGTTGTGGAAGACAACACAATAAAGTGACTAGAATTTTTGTAAAAGTATAAGTTTTAGCTTAACATATAGGTGTTGAAGCCTCCTTGTAAGTAGTATCTTACCAAAGATCAGTTGTAGATGGTTAAACTATAGGTGGTTGAAGCCTCCTTGTAAGTTGAGGCTTACTAAAGGTTATTTCTAGTTATGAAAAATTTAGGAGTTGAAGCTTCCGGAAAAGTTGAAGCTTGTCAAATAATGAGTAGCAACTCGATTATATTTTGGAATTGTAGCTCCAGGTTGAGTTGAAGCTCAAACATGAAATCACTATAACTTTATAAGACAATTTTCCAAGCTAGTTCTCTAGTTTCAAGTAGATTTTTGTCTCGACATTAAATATTGTAACCTCATGTGTTCATGTGTGTTTACTTTTCTTTCTCTCATGGTTGAATGGTTATACTTCATCAAAGTTAAGATAATTTAAATTGTGACAAATTGAAGAAGTTTGTATTTCTTCTAAAAGTTTGATAAAACACTAATTCACCCCCTAGTGCCTAGATTTATAAAACAAAGTTATTAATACAAATTTAATTTTAGTTTTTCACTTTAATAAGTTTCATATATGTTTAATTTTATAAGAGATTGAGGTTCAACATGATGACTTATAAATACGTGTTAAAATGGCATCCTAAGAGGGGTCAAAATGGATCGATAAAATTAGAAGAGGAAAAATAATAGACTAGCATGATTGCCATGTCGAGGTGTCTTGTCCTCATCGAGAGCTCTAGGTATATATTATTTTTATATTGTGGATCTAGGAAGTAATATCCACATGTATCAAATAGTATATGTGTGTTATTTGTTTTATGAGACAATCTTCTAAAGACGTATGTGATTTGTGAAGTAGATGTCACTAAATGTTTTATAGGAATCTATAAGTGGAATATAAAAATTGTATCTTGTAGCTTACCACATCCACTACCTCACCAATTCTGAAAAACCATCATTCAACCTATTTTATTAGGATTTACCACTAGGATATGAAAAAATCCCCATTGTAAAAGGGTATGTATGTCTTCCCTAGCATTATGGAAAAAATTTTTTTTGCATGCCAAAAAAAGGTTGAACCAAGAGTGTTGCTTGACCATCATCCCTCTTTTCTAGATTTCTGTATTTATTCACTCCATTGTTAAAGCTTCCTTCATCTTCAATAATGTGCAATAGTGTTTTTAATTACATTTCTGGGATGTTTTGTCTGTATTGTAACATGAAATTGTGAAGGTGGAGACATGTAAGTGCATATCCTGGTTTAACTTGACAAAAATAAATTCATTTTTTATTTTTTATCCTTATGAATTCTGAACATGTCACAATTTTTATTATTCTGAGATGACTTATTAAAATTTTACATGTGTTGTTCCTACACGATAACAAATGATCAATGACTTCTAATCCATTATATATTTATTTTCCGATAGGATATGTTTTCTCATCGAAAACAACTAAATGAGTATTGTGTTTCAAGATATTGTACTATCACTTCTTATTAAATTTTGAAAACAACTCATTGTTTAATATTTGTTAAATATGATATAATGGTTGATCAAAGCTTCAAAAGATGAACAAGGCCTTCTAAAGCTTGACAAGGAAGTGGATGACATGGTAAAAAATATTAATTTACAAATAAAATCCTCTACTTTGGAAAGCATGCAAAGGAACCTCACCTATTTTCCCACATGTTTTCACCCTCAATGAAGATGCAGTAACCTATCCACTCTAATTCTATTGAGGTGTCATTTTTTTAACATGAATAACTACACAATATTTTCTTATAATTTTCTCTATTAAGGAATTGCTTTGTTTTTTTAGTTTAGGTAATTATTTGGTTTTGAGGGGACCAAATAACCTAATAGTGCAAAGGGAACAAAAGATTTAACAATAAAGAAACAAAAGGGGAATCCTCTACAAGCTACATAAATATATAACTAACAAGCTAGGTCCCAAATGACCAAAAATCCCACCATGAGGGAACTAAAGAAACCAAAGCAATGTAATCCCAAATCGACTCAAGACTGAATCGAGTCACCTATTCAGAAAGCTTCATTTCAAGTTTTTATGTTTTAATCAAAGTCCACCCATTCCCATCACATGTGGAACAAAATGCTCCTCTATCCAATCTCAGCCCAAGGTCCACCTAAATCACACCATGTGAATCAACCAACGGTCGTTGACCAACCCCACCCACTACACCACCACTCGAGTCAACATCCTTTTAATTTGAAATATTTGTGGGTAGAGCTATCCTCGAGGACCCATTTTCCCGTAAAACAGAATGGTAACCCACCACCTTGCCCCCCATGTTTTCACCCGGGTTTGACATGGAACCAATAGCTGTTGCATTAATGTTTTGACCGAAATTTAAAATTTGAATTGGTCCTTCTCGTTCTTTGTCCTCATCCAACCGTACACACACCCAATAATTCTCTAGACCACTTTTCCCAACCGAACCACCACCACCTTTCAAGGAAACACCACCAAAACCTCCATACCAAAGTGACACCTAGTTCAATACATGTAGGAGAAGACTCATCCATCATACTAGCCACAAACTCATCATCTACCTTCGTGTCATCCCCATCATCCATTGATTCCTTATAAATCTCATCATCTATCTCAGAGATGGGAATCTGAGCATCCACTACATTCTCTAGAAAAGGCTTTGGTTCACCCTTGTAGTATCTCTTTTCCTCATATCAAACACCCTTCACTTTACAGAGATTATAGGGGAGGACTCGATCTCTTTTCTCTGCTCCCATTTATCAAGGGAGGATTCCAAGAAGATTCTTTTTGGCACAACTACACCTAATAACACATTGATGTAGATTTAGGTAAAAACCATGTGATAAGAATATTTTTATTTGAGTTGATAGCAATCAACACTCCCATTTCTCTAGTAATTCCCAAGAACACTTCAATCTCCCGAGAATCCCAAAGGGAGTGCTAGAAGACGAACCCATACAAGAAGATCCTGAAATTTCATTTCTTCATACACTTCAAGTTACCAATGCATGATGGTAAGGGATTATTTTACATAGAACCATGGCACACCCTATCATACCTTTTGAAAGTCCCGTTGTTCCTTGAAACATAAAAGAAACTCATCCCCTACTAAATCCCTTACATCCATCTTGCACCTACTTCCTCTTACACCAATCTTTGACGAAATTGATTTTAGGCCTCAACCTAGAAAAACAACCAATAACTATGTGTTTAAACATCTCCCTAGATCTATTCACCACCACCTGAGGGATCTCTAGATGTGGTTTAGCTTCACACCAAGAGGGAGACAATTTTAATGGTTCCCTATGATCAAACCAAAAACATTATAGACCTCGTGACCGTTGTCCCAAGAGGGGCTGAAGAGGCTCCTCCAAGGCCAGTCCCACCCACTCTTGTCCTTTTTCCTCTTTCCATTGTTCATCTTCCTACTGCTTCATGTTTTTTTTTATCCATTGCTTCTCTTCCCGTTGATCTTCATACATGATCGGGAGCTAGTTTCCAAAAATGAATACCACGGGATCACAACTCGAACTTACTTTTAGTTTATTTTAACGCATTTATTTGTTAACATGAATAACTACATAATATTTTCTTATAATTTTCTAACATTTCGTACATTTTAATAAGTTCAATTGGAATAAAATAAAATATTGATGAGGTCTTTAAGCATTTTGGTTGGGAAGATGATAAGCCAACCTTAGTAGTGTTTTTTTATGGTGTTTGAGGATATGTGAAAACCACATTAGTAGATGTTGGTTATGACTCTTTGAGAGAAAAACTCCAAGGATATAGACATTCTAAATTTACTCTCATTCAAAACCTAGAAAGATAACCCTATGTAGAAGATAAACAATCATTGATTTTGCAGGATTTGATGGGGATGAAATAAACATTAATAGAATTTCATAGTGGATGAATAATCTTGAAAGAAACTATAAAAGAAGAATTTATCTTTTTATATATCAACAATTCCTTATTCTTATAACCTCTCAAAAATCTTCTACCTAAGGAGGTAACAAGTGCTAAGAAACTCCAATTCCTTTTAATAGCTAGAGAAATAAATGCACCTTGAGTGATTACATTTTTATAGAATTAAATCTTGTAAACTTTTCCCAATGGAATCTCCTTATGTTGATTTAGCCCTTAAATTCTTATGCAGGAAAATAGATAGAAAAAGAGACAAGCTCTATCGTTAATGAAAGACCTCATACCAAGAGAATAGTGTAGAAATGTTGTTGTTGTCCTCTATTTTTGGAAGAGGTAGGAGTGTATCTACATCAACGCAAGAATGTAGTAGAATCTTAAGAAATAGTAGTTTTTGGTTAGAATGTGGAGAGGATTTTAGTGGAAACAGTACTACAAGGTGGTTATTTTGAGACATAAGTTGGTCTCTTTTACATCTACATTAAAATATCTTAAGGAACCAAAAATGATTGATGTAATAAAAGGGGATACATTTTTGTTAAAAATAAGTGACATCTTAACCATTTAGGAGGTGAAAATGGAGATTGCAACTGCAGCATCTACTTACAAAGATAGGATTAATGCAGCTAATATTGTAACAATAAGGGTAAAACAAACTTAATGGGAGAAGGAATGGGAATAGTTTAAGAGGAGGTGAATTTATATATAGTAAATCAAAATTTTGTTACAATTTGAAACTTGAACCTTAGAATTATACATGGTCCCACCTCCTTTGGCTTTATTATATTTTTAGTGCTTGATTGTTTCTCATATATATATATATATATATATATATATATATATATATATATATATATATATATATATATATATATATATATATATATATAGTTTAAGTGCTCCTAAATACACACTAAAGTAATTCTAGTTATTTGTATACATACTCATCAAAACCCTATGATCGAGTGGTATCGGTGAGAGTTTTGCTATCATTAAGTGTCAAGACCTATATCAAGAAATGTTTGTTTCATGGAAATTATTTTTTATATTTTCCATTATATCACTTATTGCATATCATTTTCTTCCTATCTCTCTATAAATAGTAGAGGATATAAGAGAAGAGTTGGAAACAAGTGGTAGTCCTATTTTCACAAAATTCAAGAGTAAGATAGATTCCATGTTTGGGTTGGAATATTTTTATGTGTGTAGAGGGTTTATTCTCTATATAGTTATTTTGCAAAAGTAAATGAGACTAAGTCTTCACTTTAGGGTGGTAAACTAGACTTCTAGGATATGGGTATGGGTATGGGTTAGGTGCACTGAAATGATAACTTTTTAAAAACCTCTATGTATGATATGTTGTAATTACATTCATAAAATATATTATAAAAATTAAAATATATAAATGGGTAAGTGCACCAAGTTGGGGGGCCAAAAGGGAGTCTTAAGTGGACGCATTTATCTGAAAAAAAAACTTCAACTTGTATGAGTTTTTCGAAATAGTTACACTCAAAATTAGAAGATGTTGTAGAAATATGAATCATAGAATTTTGAGTCTAGTTTCTAAGCTACTAAATTTTATTGAAAACAGATAAGTTTAAGTGTGTCAAACAACTAAAATACCAACATACACTCTTTTAAAAAAAAAAAAAACATAATAGAGTGACTTTCGTGCCCCCACCATTTTTTGAGCACCATTTAGTATTTTTGAAAATCCTTTGGTAGAAAGATAGCTAGGAGAATCTAGTTTGGCCTACATTTTCTTATAGATTTTTTAGAGTATTTTTTTATTTATGATTTTTCTAGTACAAAAATTTTATGTTTTGAAAAATAATGGATCTCCAACCGTGCCCCCACCCTAACTACTTCAAAAATATCAAAAATTAGATTTTTATTTTTGAATATGTATAGACTTATGCCTAGTTTGGGCTAGTATAAATTTTTTTAATTTTGATCACCCAAAAAAAGATACACCATGAAAGAGACATATTTACACTTTAAAAAATAGCTATAAAAAGGCATAGTTAGAAAATAAATGATATGGAAACCTTATATTAGTCAAAAAAATTGAAAAATTATATTTTTAGAAAGAAGAGACTCTGCGCTATGTCGCGGTATAATGTTTTTGAAATGGATCGATTGTTTTATTTTGATTTATATAGAGTAAGTGCCATTTTTATATTTTCTTGGAAAAACTAGGTGTTTGTTGTGTTTGTCCAGGTCCATGCCTCAGGCTTGGGGATCCAAACCGGATCCCAAGCCTTGAGGCATGGCTTGGGAAAAGAGAAAATGCAAAATGCGTACGCATACACGTTACATAATGCATACACATTTTTCTTTGTTTTATATATTGTGGCCCCCAACATCCCTTTCATCTCTTTCACGGGAATTCTGCAAACATTCTGTTTTGTCTGCAATTTTCTCTACATTCTTGCACAATTTTTTAGTATTTCATTTTGTCCCCTACCCCACTAGTTGATTTTTTCTAATCATGGGTGATAAACATCGAGCTAAGGACAAGAGGAAAGTCAAGAATAAGACATCGAGCAATTGGAAGAGAAGAGAATAAAGAAATTGAAGAGAATGCAAAAACTTTGAGTAGGGCAAGGTACATCCGCTATATCAAATGTAGCTAATGTATTAGAAAATTGGGATGAAATACATAATGAAAATGTAGAGAATAATGATTTTACAATGAATAATGATATTGAATTGAATGATAATGTTGGTATAGATAAAGAAATTGATATGAATCCAATTGTTGAACCTTTACTTGAGAATCCAAATGTTAACCCCAAAATTTTTATGAAAACACTAAATGAAGAAAGTAACCTTGTAAACGAATCTTCACCTCTAAGAACACCTCCTTCCATTTTGTGAAGAAAACCAATTCACTTAATTGAAATTGATGAAAACATTATAAAACCAATTCCTAACAAAATGTTTGAAAGAAATGCGAGAAGAAAAGCTAGTGGAATTTGGGATAATTACTTTGAGAATTTAAATGACACACAAAGATGTCAATTATTTGTTTCATTTATGAAATTAATTAAGATGAGACCTATAATGAAGACCCTAGGGTTAAGAACATCTAATTTTGTTGATCAAAATGCTTCAATTATTGAAAACATACATAAAGCATACCAAAATGTAGGTGGTAAAAGACGCACCAAAGATAGTAATGCTACACGACGTGCACTAACTAATTGTATAGTAAGTGATAAAGCAGTTAATAAACACTTGATTAGAAAAACAAGCAGTGCTTTGAAGCTAAACAGAAAAACACTAATGAAATCTATAGAGAGACGTAAATGTCTTGAGTGAGTCAAATAACAATCACTATTGGGATTTATCTATGAGACTTCCATGAAAATACAAGAATACATCTAATATTATAAAAGAATTAATTGTACATTTTGGAATGAAAACACAAGAGTGTCACCAATAGAAGAGATACAAGAAAAATAAGAATAGGTTCTTGTAATCATGAATCGTGTGTAAAACATTTCTTAGATATGACTCAAATAGAATTGTTCTCTAAGTTTAAAAATGAAAATCCACAAATTAACATTAGCCTAAGATTCATTGAAATGAGAAAACCCTTTTATGTGAAAATCAATCACTCACGTACCACTTGTTGCAGACATCATGTTGAATTTTCAATGCATTATGATGTTTTTTTATCAAATACGTCATGTTTTGCATATTGACATCATGTTGGAGGAGTTTGGAATAAATTTCCCACAAAAATCTTCAAGGGAATCTATTCCAACAATATTTTGTGAAAAATCAACAAGACAATTTTTTATAACAAAGCATGTTTGGATGGAACGTGCAATGTATGCGGTGGCTTGCTAAATCTGAAAAGTTTTATCTATGAGGAGAGTACATATTCAATAGGAAAATAATTGGTTGATTTCACCAAATATAAATTTGTGGCATATTAATTAAAAGATGGAAAATAATCTAAGAGGTGTGAGCTTGTTAGAAAACAATTACATGTATCAAAATATATGGTCAAATTCAGAGAGGAAATTTTTTATGAGTATGCAAGGCACACACATAGAGCTCGATGGTTGGATGAACAATTCAAGTTAAGCAAGGACACATTCCCACTTGGTACTATTGTTTCAGTAGTTGGCTTCACAGAGAATTACACATTGTAGCCACAAATGGAGGTTCAGTCTCAATATTATAACTCAGTGCAAGTTTCTATTTTCATGCATATAACATTCATGCACTCTCCGAAAGCACTGAGCAAGATTGAAAAATATTAAGAGAGTATCATTTCTACATAAATGATGATCGGACACATTCTACATAATATGTACAAGGGTGTTTCCAGTGTTTTATGCAAACTTGAATGAGAGGAACATTAGTTTTAATCAACATTACATTTGGTTAGAAAACTACACATCACAATTCAAGAATGCACGGATGTTTTATTGGCTAAGAAGGATGCACAAAAAAACAAATGTACAACATATCTAGAGTTTTACTGAGGTAGGTCATGGAAAAGAAGAGCATGATGGTGCAGGAGCATGTGTGAACAGATCAATTGCAAGAGAAGAGTTAAAAGTTTAAGGATGGTGCTAAATTTACAGATGAAAAAAACATTGTTGATTGGTTTGTTAAGAATATGGGCCATGAATCTCAAGAGAGATCAACGGTTCATACATATTTTTGGTTGATAAAGCAACAACATCCGCAAACTTTGAAGATTGTATGACAGCTTGTGGATCAAGTGATATGTACTCATTTATGTAGTTTAGATGTAAATGCTTGGACTATTTATACTAGGTACATGATATGTTTTTGTATATCATGCATTGATTTTGCATGGAATGAATGTGAGTGACATTATTGAGTGGATGAATGGACTTGTAGACCTCTAATTCCGCTTGACACACATCAAGTTCCATGAGCATTACAACTTGCAATGTCTTCAAATCAAATGATAACATCACCTAAATCTGACCAAGTCTCTTATTTAGTACAACAAGGTACATACATATATGTACATGCCATGTTTTAGATTTATAAATTATTAAATGGTCAAATCTTAATGTATTTATAAATTGATGAACAATTTTACTTTTTGATACATAGGGCATGTTTTTGCAGGTTATTGCGGCAGAATTTAACGAAGAAGGAATAGACTACTTCTTATCTCATTGTGTAGAGGGATAGAAAATTTACTTCCACAGTCATTGATTGTAAAGACCTTGAGTTTCCCAACTTGGATCGGTGATAGTCACCGGAACTTGGCTTCGATGATATCCTATCAAAAATCAAACATTCGTTTGTTTGAAGACTATGAATTACATCGAATATAATTCACTATTCACACTTGGTCCTTGCAACAAATATTAAATTGATCAAATATCGAGGTCGGCCATAAAAAAAAATCGGTGGAAGGTTCATGAATCAGATCATGAAGAAATTCTTGCTCTTTATGCAGAATAGAGTTGATCCTTACAGTTCATTGGATTGAATTTTCAAAGGTATGTTATTCGTGAATTTAATTTGAATATTTACTTAAATGATTTTGTTTAAATTTTGTATGATTTAAAATTCTATTTAATTGCTTACTAACATGTTTATGTAGGTTAGTGGTGCCAAAAAAAGCTTCCACCTTCATGTGGTTGGCACTATCAATAGAGAATTTATTATTCTCGAAGCCAAGTGAAGCTAAGAGAAATTAAATATTAGAAAGGAAAAACAAACATAAATTATCATTTCACCACCTATATTGTAAAAATATCTTATTAAAATTCTCATTTCACCACCTATATTGTATGAACCACCTATATTATTCAGGTGATTGGCAATGGACAACCTTACACTGACTCAGTCTAAATGGAGATGGAGAAAACTATGAGAGGCTTTCGTAGAGGGCCCCGACATGGAGGTCTCGGATCTAACGAGACATCTCTAGGTGCCATGGAGTCCAAGAAATCACCCATCGAAGATATGGCATGATTGGGCCTCAAGACTCTTAAGCGACTACACCCCAGACAGTAGCTTTGAAGCACGGGAGCATGGGGAACCAAAACAAGGCCTCAACTAGCGTTCACCAAGCCACCCCAATGTGTTGGCATACTTGTTTCGGTCCCATGAGCTTCCGTTTGCAAACTACATCCTCTGGCATCCCTACACTGACTCAGACTACACTATTTCGTGTGTTTGAGAACAATAACACAGATGAAAGAACCGGATGGATACGAGAAAATTGCGAGAGGATTTCGTAGAGGGACTGACATGGAGGTCTCAGTTTTGACAAGACATCTCTATGTGCCATGGAGTCCGATAAATCACCGTCGAAGATATGGCGTGATTGGGCCTCGGCTCTTAAGCGACTACACCCAAACGAGGTGGCCCGAAGCACGGGGGCATGGGAAACCAAAATGAAGCCTCGATAGTGTTCACTAGGCCACCCCATAGTTGGTTTGTCCTGACTACCGTTTGCAAACTACGACCTTTGACATACTATTTGCCGCGTTTACAAACAATAGCACATCGAGAGAACCGGATAGATAAGGTGAAAAGCGAGAGAGGATTTTGTAGAGGGCTGGAGATCTTGGATCTGATGAGATGTCCCCATGAGAGCCTAGCCCAAAGCATGGGAGACCAGGGAACTAAAAAATAAGCCTGATATTTTGTTACCTCTGTGGATCCGATAAATCGTCAAGCTATGGCACCCAAAGACAATAGCACATCGAGAGCAACCAATAGATAAGGTGAAATAGTGTTCAGAGGATTTTGTAGGGGCCCCAACATAGAGATCTTGGATCCGATGAGATGTCCTTAAACCGCACTATGGAGTTCGCGCTTTAGCAATCACCCAACAAAAGATATGGCGTGATTGGGCCTCACCATGAGTCTCTCACCCATAAAAGATATGGCGGATTGGGCCTCAAGTTAAGCGACCAAGCCCTGAGTGTAGCCCAAAAGCATGGGGAGCATAGGGAACTAAAAATAAGCCTCCAATAGCATTCACCTAGCCACCCTGACATGTTGGAACAGTTGGTTTGGTACCACGAGCTTCTGTTTGCAAACTACATTCGTTTGTGACCCCACATCCATGTGCATGCACTATTTCATGTGTTTGCAAACAATAGCACAACGAGAGAACCAGATGGAAAAGGAGAAAACTGAAAGAGGATTTCTTAGAGGGCCCCGATGTGGAGCTCTTGGATTTGATGGGATGTCTCTAGGTGCCACAAAGTTTGAGAAATCACCCATCGAAGATATAGCATGTTTGGACCTTAAGGCTCTTAAGCGACTACACTGGACGGGGAGTATAGGGAACCAAAAAAAGTGCTCCACTAGTGTTCACATGGCCACCCCAATGTGTTGATGTAGTTGGTTCATTCCCACGAGCTTTCTCTTGCAAACTACTTTATCTGGAAACCCTACATTGACTCAAACCATACTTATTCCGCGTGTTCACAAAATAACACAACGAGAGAACCAGATGGCCAAGGAGAAAACCATGAGTTTAGTTTGTAAAGGACCCCAACATGGAGCTCTCTCGATCTGATGAGACATCTCTAGGTGCCATGGAGTTCAAGAAATCACTCATCGAAGATATGGCATGATTAGGCCTCAAGGCTCTTACACGACTACGCCCGGACGGGGTAGCCCGAAAGCATGGGGAGTGTAGGGAACCAAAACAAAGCCTCCACTAGCATTCACTAGGCCACCTCAATTTGTTGGCATACTTGGTTTGGTACCATGAGCTTCCGTTTGCAAACTACAATGTCGCGGCCCTATCTTGACTTAATGCACTATTTTGCGCGTTTGCAAACAATAGCAAGATACTCTGACTTAGGCCTCACTATTTTGGGTATCGCGCGTTTGCAATGAGAGAACCGGATGGAAACGGAGAAAAATGTGAGAGGATTTTTTAGAGGGGCCTAAAATGGAGCTCATAGATATGATGACATGTCTCTAGGTGCCATGGAATATGAGAAATCAGCCTTCAAGAAATGGTGTGATTGGGCCTCGGATCTTAAGTGATTAATCTGACGTGTAGCCTAAAAGCGGGGGGAGTGTGGGGGAACCATGAAAAATCCTCCTATAGCATTCACCAAGCCACCTCGACATGTTGGTGTAGTTGGTTTAGTCCTCAGAGCTTTTTTATAACTACGGCTGTCGACTACGACTCAAACCGCACTATTTTGCGCGTTTGCAAACAATAGCACATCGAGAGAACCGGAAAGAGACGGAGAAAAATGTGAGAGGATTTCTTAGAGGTCCTAGATTTGGAGCTCTCCGATCTAATGAGACATATCTAGGTGTCATGGATTCTGATATATCACTGTCGAAGATATGGCGTGATTGGGCCTCAAGGCTCTTAAGCGACTACGCACGACGGGGTTGAGCGTAAAACTAAAAATAATCCTCCACTAGAATTCACTTGGACACCCCGATGTGTTGGAATATTTTTTTCAGTACCATAAGCTTCCTTTTGCAAACTACAACGCCTAGACCCTCACACCGACTTCGCACTATTTCTCACATTTACAAACAATAGCACAGTGAGAGAGCCACATGGAGATGGAGAAAACCATGATAAATTTTGTAAAGGGCCCTGACATGGAGGTCTTGGATCTGATGAGACATCTCTAGGTGCCACGGAGTTCAAGAAATCACCCGTCGAAGATATGGCATGTTTGGGCCTCAGGGCTCTTAAGCGACTATGCCCGGACGGGGTAGCCCGAAAGCACGGGGAGCATAGGGAACCAAAATGAATCCTCCACTAGAATTCACCTAGCCACCTCGATGTGTTTGCATACTTTTTCGGTCTCATGAGCTTAGTTTGCAAACTATAGTGTCTGACAACCCTACACTGACTTAGACTACACTATTTTGTGTGTTTGTAAACAATAACACAGCAAGAGAACTGGATGGAGATGGATAAAACTGCCGGAGGATTTTTTAGAGAGCCCTAACATGGAGCTCTTAGATATGACGAGATTTCTCTAGGTGCCATGGAGTCTGAGAAATCACCCGTCGAAGATATGGCATGATTAGGCCTCAAGGCTCTTAAGCGACTACGCCCGGACGGGTAGCTCGAAAGCATGAGGAGCTTAGGGAACCAAAATGAAGCTGCCACTAGCATTCACCTAGCCACCCTAATGTGTTGGCATAGCTGGTTCGGTCCCACGAGCTTCCGTTTGCAAACTACAATGTCTAGCATCCCTACACTAACTCAAACTGCACTATTACGTGCGTTTGCAAACAATCGCACAAAGCAAGAGAACCGGATGGAGACGCGAAGAAAACCACAAGATAATTTTTTTAGAGGGCCTCAACATGGAGGTCTTGGATCTGATGAGACATATCTAGGTTTCATGGAGTCCGATAAATCACCCGTCGAAGATATGGCATGTTTGGGTCTTAGGGCTCTTAAACAACTACGTTTGGACGAGGTAGCCCAAAAGTACGGGAGCTTAGGGAACCAAAATGAATCCTCCAATACCATTCACCTCGCCACCCGACATGTTGGCATAGTTTTTAGTCCCATGAGCTTCGTTTGTAAACTACAACGTCTGGCAACCCTACACTAACTCACACCGCACTATTTCGCGCGCGTTTGTAAACAATAGCACGGTGAGAGAACCGGATGGATACGGAGAAAACTGCAGAGGATTTTGTAGAGGGCCCCAACATGGATCTCTTGTATATGACGATACATCTCTAAGTGCCATGGAGTTTGAGAAATCACCCGTTGAAGATATGGCGTGGATCGGGTCTCAAGGCTCTTAAGCGACTTCACCCGAATAGGGTAGCACAAAATCACGGGGAGCATAGGGAACCAAAACAAAGCCTCCACTAGCACTCACCAAGCCATCCCGATGTGTTGGCGTAGTTGGTTTGGTCCCATGAGATTCTGTTTGCAAACTACAATGTCTAGCAACCCTACACTAACTCAGACTGCACTATTTCACACATTTGCAAACAATACCACAGTGAGAGAACCAAATGGAGACAGAGAAAACCATGAGAGGCTTTCGTAGACTACAAAAATATAACCTAAATAGTCAAAGTAATAGACTAAATCAGCATTCTATTTCTCACATATAAAATGAATTTCTACCTTCAAAAAAGAAACTATGGGTGAATGCTCAATCAAAAAATAAATTACAATTCTAAACGAGTTTCAGGCTCAATTATCAATACTTCATTGCAGTTTTTCTTGCCAGTATGCTGCTTTTGGAACTACCTGGTTTGATTTGTGAAGTTGAAGCAGCTAGGATTAATAAAAATAATCAACTTGGCATGTTGTCCTTAATATTATCCATGATTCTATCAACAACATCACATAGATCTTCCATTCCAGTTAAGTTGTGATCCTTCCACGCCCTACATTTTTCAATTTCTTCTACTTGTATCTTCTCTTTAAGTTCTTCTAGATGTTTTTAGGTAATCAAATTGACTCTTTATGACTTTCAGGAGGTATTTCTTCTTGAATCATAGTGACATCTTCACCTAATTGTTTTTCTTCATGATGGTCATTGTCATCTAAAGCTTAAGACTGAATATTTATATGGCCTTCGACTTCTTTTTGGGCACAAACAACCTTTTGTAATGTCCAAAAAAATTCAGGCTCTTCATTCTCTATTTGATTGAAGATATTCATTCTTTCAAAATGAACAGTTATAACATTGGTGGTCTCCCCAACAAAACTAAGTTCATAGTCGACATATTTTCATCCTATGACAAAATAATTAAACATTGGTGGTTTCCTCCACCCGTGCTTTCAAGCTACCCCGTCACACGGCATAGCCGCTTAAGAGCCCTAAGACCCAATCATGCCATATCTTCGACGAGTGATTTCTCAAACTCCGTGGAACCTAGAGATGTCTCATTAGATCTGAGAGCTCTACATTGGGGCCCTCTACGAAATCCTCTCATAGTTTTCTCCGTCTCCATCTAGTTCTCTCGATGTGTTATTGTTTTATGAAACGCGTGAAATAGTGCAGTTTGAGTCATTGTAGGGATGTCAAAGGCTATAGTTTTCAAACAAAAGCTCATGAGATTAGACCAACTATGCCAACATGTCAGGGTGGTCTCACGAACACTAGTGGAGGCTTTGTTTTGGTTCTCCATGCTCCCGTGCTTTCGAGCTACCCCTGCAGGCGTAGTCGCTTAAGAGCCTTGAGGCCCAATCACGCCATATCTTCAACAGGTAATTTCTTAGACTCCATGGCACCTAGAGATGTCTCGTTAGATCTAAGAGCTCCAAGAAATGGGCCCTCTACGAAATCCTCTCGGGGTTTTCTCCGTCTCCATCTGGTTGTTTTGTTATGTTATTGTTTGTAAACATGCGTAATAGTGTAGTCCGAGAGTCGGTGTAGGGCTTCCAGACGTTGTAGTTTGTAAACGAACACTCGTGGGACTGAACCAAATATTCCAACATGTTGGGGTGACCTATTGAATGCTATTGGAGTCTTTTTTTGGTTCCATAAGCTCCCCATGCTTTCGAGCTACCCCGTTCGGGCATAGTCGCTTAAGAGCCCTAAGACCCAATCACGCCATATCTTTGACTGGTGATTTCTCGGACTCCGTGGCACCTAGAGACATCTCATTAGATCTAAAATCTCCAAGTTGGGGCCCCTCTATTAAATTATCTCTTGGTTTTCTCCATCTCCATCCAGTTCTCTCGTTGTGTTATTGTTTGCAAACACACTAAATAGTGCGATCGAGTCGGTGTAGGGTTATTAGACACGTAGTTTACAAACGAAAGCTCGTGGGACCAAATCAACTATGATAACATGTCGGGAAGGCCAAGTGAAAACTATTGGAGGCTTTGTTTTGGTTCCCTAAGCTCCCGTTCTTTCGGTTACCCTGTCTCGGGCGTAGTCGCTTAAGAGCCACGAGGCCCAATCACGCCATATCTTTGACAACCGATTTCTCAAATTCCGTGGCACCTAGAGACATATCATTAAATCAGAGAGCTCTAAATCAGGGCTCTCTATGAAATCCTCTCACGATTTTCTCTATCTCCATTCATTTCTCTCATTGTGATATTTTTTGCAAACTCGTGAAATAATGCGGTCTAAGTCAATATAGGGCTGCCAGACGCTGTAGTTTACAAACGGAAGCTCATGGGACAGAACCAAATACACAAACACATTAGGGTGGATAGTATAATGCTATTGGAGGCTTGGTTTTGGTTCCCTAAGCTCCATGTACTTTCGGTCTACCCCCAAATCGAGTGTAGTCGCTTAAGAGCCATGAGGCCCAATCACGCCATATCTTTGACAGGTGATTTCTCAGACTCCGTGGCACATAGATATGTCTTGTCGATCTGATACCTCCATTTCATGGTCCTTTATTAAATATTATCATGGTTTTCTCCTTCTCCATCTGGTTATCTCGTTGTCTTTATGGTTTGTAAATTCACGTAATTGTGTAGTCGAGTCGGTGTAGGGTTGTCGAGACGTTGTAGTTTCCAAACGAAGCTTGTGGGATCAACCAACTACACCAACACATCTAGGTGTCTAGGTGAATGGAAATGGATTATTATCTTTGGTTCCCTACGCTCCCCATGCTTTCGGGCTACCTCGTCTAGGCGTAGTCCCTTAAGAGCCCTGAGGCCCAAACACACCATATCTTTGACAGGTGATTTCTTGGACTCTGTGGTACCTAGAGATGTCTCATTAGATCCAAGAGCTCCATGTTGGGGCCCTCTACAAAATAATCTCATGGTTTTCTCCGTATCCATCTAGTTCTCTTGTTACTTTATTGTTTGCAAATGCACAAAATAATGCGATCAGTCAGTAGAAATTTGTTAAAGTGTAGTTTGCAAACAGAAGCTCGTGGAACCAAACCAACTATGCCAACATGTCTAGATGGCCTATTAAATTCTATTAGAGGCTTCATTTTGGTTCCCTATGCTCCCCGTGCTTTCGAGCTACCCCGTCTAGGCGTAGTCGTTTAAGAGCCCTAAGGCCCAAACACACCATATCTTCGACGGGTGATTTCTTGGACTTCATGGCACCTAGAGATGTCTCGTCAGATCTGAGAGCTCCATGTCGGGGCCCTCTATGAAATCCTCTCATGGTTTTCTCCATCTCCATCTGGTTCTCTCATTGTGCTATTGTTTGCAAACACATGAAATAGTGCGATGCACGGTCAGTCAATGTAGGGTATCAAACGTTGTAGTTTGCAAATGGAATCTCATTGGACCAAAACAATTACGCCAACATGTCGGGTTGGCCAGGTGAATGCTAATGGAGGCTTCATTTTGGTTCCCTATGCTCCCCGTGCTTTTGGGTTACCCCATCCGGGCATCGTCGCTTAAAATCCCTGAATGACTAGATTGGCTTAAAAATGAATTAGATAGGGGTATGTCTAAGAACACACGAGAGTTATCAATCACCTAGTAAATCTTTCATGTTTAGTTCTAGATGGGATTCATCTAGCCTATGGCTTAGTGACCTTCCATTAATTGATAATTTATGTTATGATAAACCCATGGATGCTTTCAAAAGCGCCTTAAAAAGGATAGGGGTAGTCATCAAGCCTAGTGAAGGGTGTGATGTAACTTCCAAATAAATTGAAATTCCTACAGATTTAAAGGTAATAACATGAATTGGTCAGGATTGGATAATCAAGAATCATTGATTATCTGCGAATCGAAATGTCATTGCATCTGGAGACATTCTCAAGCATTGGAGTAATGTATATGGAGAGACATTCTCAAAATATCGATAAATGAAAGGCATCAAATTGAGAAGACTGTTGGGTGTTTTAACAAGGGAGAAGACCACAAACCATATAAGAATGTAATAAGTGCACAATAATATAGGTACCAAGTACAAAGAGACCATGAGCAAGAAGAAGCGCAAGTAAGGTAAATACAAATATACACATTGATAAATTGAATGAATAATTACTCGATTAGGTAACTATTTATATACATACATTATATAAATATTGATTTGCAAAGTTTGATGCATATTATACATTGAAAATGCTATTACATGTACATCACCAATAAATGAAAAAATAATCCATAATGTCTTAAATATTGTCAAGTGCACATCATATTAGATTCATGTGAAAATAATCTCAGAAATGTAAGGTCTCATACAAAATTATCAAGTTCCAAATAGTATTTTAATGTGCATAATAAATACAAAAATTCCCAAATAGGTCATATACCATCAAGTTCAAATGCCATATAGGCGTACATACAATGTCATGTAAGACATATATATTTCCTACTCATCAAAATCTATCCCTCTCTTGGCCTTGCTTGAAGAAGGCCCTCCCTTAGACGAAGATGGAGATCCATGAGATGACTTCTGATCGTCTGATCCCATACTTCGAGTCCTCTTCCATTGAATACTCGCCCATAGATGAGCCTGTAAATGCAAACAATGTTTTTTTCTCAAAATTTTAGTTATATATGTTTTCAACATGTATTTAATACCATGCTTAGAATGAAACTATTTACATAAATACACATATTTACTTGCAAGTTTTGATCACGTTGAATTTGCATCTCATGCTTAGATAAGTCATCAGGAGCTCCTACAATACAAATGGGGGTACGAAGATGACAAGATGGAGGAGTCTGTGCCCTCAAATTCAAAATGGAGGGGGTTGAAGTTCCCTACATACACATAAGAGCAAAATATAACATCAGAATTAGCAAAAATAGAGCTAAGTACATGTATCTACATAATGACAATATTTTAACTAATTTTATCAATATATAACTATTATTTTTACCCCACCACACTTGTGAATCAAATGAACAGGGCTGCTACCTATCATAGGTAACTCCTGCATATACACAATGAAGGACATTATTAACATAATTTAATAATTCTACAATGAAAGACATTACTAACATGTAATTTAACATAATATGAATTACACAAGAAATTTAACAAAATTTATGTGTTTTTTGAATACCTCAGTGAGTTGTTGCGTAGATGAAATCACAGTGGTAACACCTTTATCTACTTGTCACAGAGATGGTGGGGTGTCTAGTGAAGTCAACATCTTTATCAAACATGTATATCACATGAGTTAGATGGACATACAAGAACATACATATATTTGACTTGAAACTAATATATATATATATATATATATATATATATATATATATATATATATATATATATATATATACATGCAAATGTGTGTGTGTGTACACACACACACACATGTACGTGAAAATTTTACATAATTAACATTCTAAATTACCTCTGTGAATGTATGTGTATGCGTGGTACTCACCACGCCTTATGGTCGGGATGAATATGTGCCTCCCGCGTGCTATAATATCAATGCATGTACATGTAAAAATATAATTATTTCAAAAATTTAACGTACATAAGTAAATAAGGTACTCCAAAATTTTTGTAACACACAACAAAACATAACAAATTTACTGCGAAGGTTACGCCAATGAATGTAATTCAAATGTCTCCTCAATAGGACATCGACATAGTGACATTATCGTGTTCAACCCTAGCACCAAGTGCACCAAAATCATAACGTATGAAAGTATCATCCTCCTCATGCCCCAAACATATGCTACCACATGACGAGCAAAGATGTGGCCTCATGCTAGTACTCCCTGAGGGAATACTCTATGTACCTCCACGAGCATCTGGCTCAGAAATCTCCCTCGTATGTCAAACAAGGGTTGTAGATAGCCCCTGAAGCACGTGGAGTGTATCAATCTCTATTGTCTCCTTCACTTCTTGAGGGAAAATCTCAAGGTGAGGGGCTTCTATGTGGGGAATCTACCCTACTTAATAGGTGCATGTTGTGCACCTAGTCGATCTTGTGCAGATCCTTTTCCTTGGCCCTGGAAATCTCGGAAATCAAAATAATTTGGGATCTCGTTGAGGATAAACTCGTAATAGAGTTTCCTCAAAAGTATAATGGAACCTCGTTTTTATTACAAGGTGGAAAATCAAACACCATCCACCATCGGTCCCAAAAATTATTTTTAATCAAATTATTATTGCACCAATGGATGGGAAATCGTTTACATGTCAATGAAACAATAAGATTAGTGTGGGGGTCTCATGAATAAGGTGCATATGAGTTCTTTTGAAATTTCTTTTTTCTTTAGATCCACATATGACAATTTGTTGGAATAATAAACCCTACAACCCTATCTGTAAGTTTTCTAACAATCAATTTGCCCCATTTCCACATCAATTTGAACAAGTAATTCCTCCAATTTGTTTGCAAGAGAAGCACAATGGGCATTTGTAGATTGTGCATCCCTCATTGTTTTGATTAAATCCAAAATTTCAATTTTGTTTTAAACTATTTGGGTTGCTAAATCTTCTTGACTACTTGAGGGATGTTGAGTAATTATGGGAGTGTCGAGAGGGATGTCAGGAATAACAGGGTTTGGTTGTGGTTGATTCCCTCAACCTCTAACATAACAATAAAAAAATATGTATTCAATTCAAATTTTAATCTATAATTATCATATTTCAATGTAATTTTGAGAAAATAATTGTGCTTACCTCTTCTCTGTGGCACCATCATCGATTTAGATCTTCTTGGCGATCCAGAAATGATCCTTTGAGCTTGAGATCTAGCTAAATGAAAAAACGCGAGGGCACGGTTAAGCTCTGAAACTTGCATTTGAGGGAGGTAAAATGATAGAGGCTCGGGCCTCTTTTTTTTGTTTATAGTAGGCATAACATGTACACGTTATGATTCGGTGATTCCTGAGCTAAACAAATTAAAATGCGAGTGTGTTTTAACGCGTATTAATATTATGTACGCTTTATGTAACACATACACATTATATAACACATATGCATTATGCTTCGGTGATTCACTTAGCTAAACAAATTAAACTCTGCTAGCGCATTTTAACAAAATACGTATGCGTTTTACTTTTTTCAGATTCTTTTCCATTTTTGGGCCCCCCAACTTTGTGCACTTACCCAAATATATATAAAAATTAAAAGAAAATAACAATTTTATAGTCTTAGCAACCTATAAAATATTAAAAGCCAACATCAAGATGACTTAAAAAATATCTTGCAGTTTGTAAAACCCTAATTTAAGAGTCACATATGGTAAATAAATGTTATAGCACAGATCTGACATAGACATTAAACTAAATAAATATGAAACCCTAGGTGCAAGAGAGGGAATATAATACTTAGCTTATTTCACAATGAATCCCAAAGTCTACTAGACCGAGAAAAATTGTATATAAGAGGAACAAACTATCTTTGACCACATGAAGAAAATTTTGTAATTGTCGGATAATCCTAGACTAAGGCACTGGACTAGTTTAGGGTGTGCCTAAACACTTTTGGAGATCTCTTCTTGGCACCCGTGAATGTGAAAATGGTTGAAAAATGATTCTACTTGTGTCATAAGATGGTCACTCGCCTTTGTTTTTGGTCTCCTATGTGTCACTAGATGAACATTGTATTCGCTTGTACCTTCAAAGAGAGAGATAGCCGATAAAACCCAAAAACACATCAAATCCTAAAAATAAAAATATGCAAATGCAAAGTTAGACTAACCTCGATGGTCACCTGAAAGAGTGAAATTATGATTGAGGGTTGCACTACATCTCGAATCCATGTACTTCTTGTGAATTTTGTGTGAAATCATGCCCTAGGAATCTCTTGTACAAGATCCACTTACTATCGAGTGATAGCTAGGTGTAGTAATGTAAATAGATGTTTGGATGATAAAATTAACTTCCCCTCATATGTGTGTATATAGACAATGGAGTCCCTTTTCCCTTAAGTGAGTGTTGGGTGGATGTTTTGATACTCTTAAAATTCCTTTGGATGAAACATTAGGTAGTGAAAGTAGATGATTAGATCTAGGTTCTTTATTATGGTCACATAGCTTTATATTTATATACTTCCCATATTTTAATTTTGTAATTAAAAACTAAAAGGATGACCCATAAGAAAACAAGATGCCCAAAAGATGAAAGAGGAGCAAAATAAACGTGTAAGATACAAATAATTTGGGGGCACCTAGAGGGGACGAGGGTGCACTAGGCATTGGCATTGTGGTTAGGAACCGGTGTCTAGAGTCAATAAATATGGAGCAACGAAGATTAGGACTGGGCTATAGGGTGTCTGAGACTAAAGAGGAAACCAGAAAGACAGAAAAAGAGGCCGAAGATAGATTTCAATTATTATTTTTCTCACTTAAGAATCATATGCATTACGAATACTAGTATGTGATTAGAACCTATAAATGTACCCAAGTGTGTAATTTTATGTCTAAATTTTTCCCCATTTTATGTTGTTGAGTGAGTATACGATAACATAAAGTAGATAAGAGATGTGTACCTGATAACTATGTAGATCAATAGAGAAAGTGTGTCGAGGAGACAAGAAAAAGTGTGGAAGCTAAGGAAGAGGAAGTGACCATTGGGGTGTAGTGTATATATTGTGTCATGTTTGTACCTATTGTATTTTTTGCTTGATGCTGACATGGGGCTGCTTCTTGTTGCATATTAAGGTCGGACCTATAAAAGAAGAGTGAAAGAGTATTTAAAGTCTTGTATATGTGAAAAATACTATCCAAGTATGTGAAAATGTGTAAAAGTAAGTAAAGAAGTAGTAAAAGGGATGTGTGCACCTTATCTGTGATGAGTAAAAAGGATAGAAAATATCAAGAACTGATATAGAAGAGTAATTTTTTTGGGATGTCTCAAGCCAGGAGTGATTTTTTTTGGGGGATCTTATGTCAAGTGTGAGTTTATTTTGCAATCTCACGAGACAAAAAAAAAAGAGTGTTAGGGAGAAAGATCTAGTGTTATTATCCATCCCTGATTGCTTTCCAAAATTTATACTCCATTATAGATGGTGTGACTCTTCTTTTTCATCTTTGATCCAGTTTGATTCAATTATAAAAATAAGGTAGAATGCATTTTTTTTGTTGGAGGACTATGCATGTATTGTATAAACTCCTATATAAACTACTCAAAACTGTGTTGTTCTAAGAAAATGATTTTAGTTTCCCCTGGTCATAGGAACCCGGGAAGGGTCGAGGAGTGCCCAAGCACTTGTGTCTATATCTGGAAGTTGGTGTCTATGCTAATATGAGGACCTAAGTCATAATCAGCGTCGTTCATATGTTTTAATTGTTTTATGTTCTTGTAATCTATAGGCATGTACTAAAGCGGCAGAGTTGTTGAATGGGGTGATTGATTCACCTAATATATGCTCCCCTCGTTTGGGTGCATGTGATTTTGATAGGAGGATGCATGCTAAATGAGAGGACTAGATTTTGATTTGATCCAAATGACCCTACACATGACCCTTGTTATGTTGATCTTCGTCAATTCATATGATACCATACCTACAAAAAGGTACGGACCCACGAGCACAACTACAAATACATAAAATCCTCTCAAATACATACTTAAGGATGACATCTTATACTATCATAACTTTGAAGGAACCCTACTCCAATTCATTAACAAATATGAGGTTCCCCTTATCTTATAGAAATCCATTGGGGAACTTGTAGTGGCCATTGTAGTGGTCATGTTACTGCACACAAGTGCCTACATATGGGTTATTATTTACCTATACTAGAGTTTGATGCTCGCACCTTTGCCAAAAAGTGTCAACCTTGTCAATATCATGATGATTTGATTCAATACCCTCTGAATCATCTTCAATCCATCACAAATCTATTGACCTTCAATATATGGGGATTGGATTACATCGAGAAATTTCCTTCAACCCAAGATGTCTAGATTTACTACATATAAATTCATCCTCAACCAAATCATTTTTCACTTTTTAATTCCCCATACCATTATATCTAATAATGGTGAGAGGTTAAAATGCAAAGAAATGAAGTATATTTGCACTAAACTCAAAATCAAACACCGATTCTCAACACACTATCATCCATAATGTAGTGGATAAGCCAAGTCTATAACTAAAATTCTCAATAATATGCTATAGAAGACAATATGTGAATCACATATAGTTTGGCATACGAAACTAAATCATACATTATGGGCATACTAAACTAGTGTCTATATGGCCATTAGGAAATTCCATTTTCACTTACCTATGGAGATGAGGAAGTCCTTCCACTAGAGGTGGAACTCCCTTTGGTTTGCATCTCCCTTCACAGTATCATTACAAATGAGGAACTCCATGAAGCCTATCTCTATGACCTTGACCTATCGGAAGAATGACATGATAGAGTATACAATTATAATCGAAACATAAAAAACACCTTGCTTTAAATAACATAACAAACTCATTCATCCACGTAGTTTTGATGTGGGTGACTTTACACACCCAATTTTCATGTGCTACATTGTCAAAACACGGTTCAAATTCCCCTATGATAATCATTATATTTTTCATGTTATTTGAGCTCCTTTTCCTCTTTGTATCTTATATTTGTAGCTTATAATACTTTACTTGGCCATTTCTGCAATGTTTTCCTTAAATTTTTTTCAAAACTTACATTCTGGTTTATTTGGGTGGTGGTTACACAACTTATGGTCTACTTGGGAAGTGGTTGTGCAACCGCCGATCCCAACCTAAGTGGCGATTACGTTTAACCACTTCCTATGCTGGACTAGTGGTCTGTGTGTTTTGACCAAGACTTCCATGACATGATTTGGAAGCGTTTTAACTTCTTTTAACTCATATTTTATGCACATTTCTTGGTCAATTTGGTTTTTGTAGGCTTGATAGATGCATATCAACTTCCTCTTCCTCCTTTGTTGTTAATTGAGAGTTAACTGTGCCTCCTTATTGTGATGTGGCACTCCATTATTACCAAATGTATTAGACCATTTCCCATCCTATGTTCTATAAAATCCAAGATTCTTACTGAAACAATGGATGGAGAATTTTATTGTGATTTGTGTCGTTATTTTGTCAAGATCTTGCTGGAAACTACACAACAAAGCATTGTTCCCTTGTTTTTTTCTTCTACCTACATTGTTGTCAGACGTCCACCCAAGCCATCATTGCTCCAACACCTTCTTCTTTTATTTTACTGTATTCCTTGTGCAACTCCTAGACTCACATGAACATTGAAGTTGGAAAATAAAATGAGGGGACACAAAAGTAACCACAACCGGCTTTGCCTCAACACTACAAATTCTAGGTTGGGGATGTACTTATATTTCCTGAAGCTTTCTTGAATATTTTGTTTAATTTGTATGCACATTGTTGATTAGAGTAATAAATCATTTCAATTTAAATCATTGCAATATTTAGATCATTTATTGTAGCTTCCATTTCTTTTATAAATCTTCTGGTGATAGATAACTTCCTTTCCTATCCCTATGGGTTTGTAAGGGAATCTTGTCTTGAGGAAAGCTTCTTCATTTAATTTAGAATCAACTCTAATATCATTTCATTTGTAAAACTTCCATTGAATCCTTTTTTATTCTATCGAGGAAGTTGCGAGGAAGAAAATCTTCTAAGAAGCTTTGATTTCTTCCCGTGCCTCTGAGGTAAAATAGAGGATTCACATCCACAATTACATTTTGTTAAAGCTTTGTTTAATTAGAATATACTAGATTTATTTCAGCACAGATAGATAATCACATCTAGTTATTTATTTATATAGGATCTATTAATTAAATTGTAGAAGCAATTTCTTCATTTCTTCGTATTTTCTCTATTACTTTATAGAAATTTTCAAATACAAAAAGATTAGTTTAATTAAATTAGATTTTTGATTATTGTTGTTTTTCTTTTATATAACTAAAAATGCACAAAAACATAGATTATAATTCCTTTATTTAATCGGTTTGTTTTCTTTCATTAGATTAATTAAATACACACTTCACATGACCATGTTAGGCCCTAAAGAACTTAGAGATTACATTTTTAAGCCCATAGTGTCACAAACAAACCAATAGGCAACATTATTTGACATTGATCAAGGTCTTCAAATTCACATCTTCCTAACCACACATTTGCCTACTATCATTGCAAAATTGAGATATTTAAACACTAAAGATGACAAAACTTAAGAATTTTGGGAAAATCAGCTTGTTTATAGGTTGTCTTGATCACTTTTTGGTCATTCCCGTCCATCTTCCATAATTATTTGTCCCATACGACCATCCAGGGACCAAAACAACCAAAAATAGAAGTGTATGATCCTAGAGTCTTTCGACCAAACGTTACTTAACTTGAGACTATCATTGATACAAGTCTTTAGATTATGGTCTTTAGATCCTCACCAATTCCACCCTTCAACATCCAATAGTTTCACGTCCTTAACGAAGAATCCAAAAAGTCTACAAATTTAGGAGAAACTATATGTTGGGTGAGACTAGTGTCCATCACCCATTCATTTGTCTTATTTCTTACGTTTCCTCTAGCTCATCTATGACCTTATATGGGAGTTTCTATGAGGTGAACGAAGAACAATTTCCTCTAATTCCACAAACAATTGAGAGATTCTCGCACGTGATATTGATATAATTTTACATGTGTGTATCCTTCTTAATCACTCCATCGACCCTCCGGTTAGAGAGGCTTTTGTTTCCCTAGACCAGAATATCCCTTTATTACCCTTAGAGGACATTAGATTTCTTTGATAAATTGTTGACCACATTCACTTATATTCGAGTATTCCATGCATTCACATTATTACACTATCCATATCCATCTATCCATTCCACATCAGGTTGTCTCGGCATGACCTCGGGGGTCGAGTGTGCATGAAGGTCGTGTTTTTATTTTTAGTCATATAAATTGGTGAACCCGACATGAAGAACTAGTTCCTTTTAGTTTCCATTGTCTTACCTTCTTTGACCCATCCTTTTCCTCTCCTATTATTTTGTGGGTATTTATATACCCCAATATGTCAAGTCAAGAATACAATCGACCCATTTTGGGTCTTGAGGCATATTATTACCAAATGGGTATGTGAAAATCACCCTCATTATCTGGGTTGGATGATAACTACTCATATAACCTAGCATCCCCTCATACTTCTCCTCAAACTGCTAACAATGTTTCATTAGTCAGGATCGAGGATATTAATCAACCATTGCAAAACTCGCAACCTGGATTCTCCAACTCTAACAACATGACATTAATATGAGAGAAAGGTTCCAATCCTCGGGTCTTGTTTACACCACCAATCCACATGTAGTCTGATTCACTCCCATTATTAGATGAGAAGTACCTGGCACGCTACACCTAAAGCAAACAACACTTTAATGTGATGGGCCAATCCTTGGATTAAATGTAATATTACATTGATCTTCTTCTTGAACGACTCATTACTGTCTTCCTACATGGAACACATCAAAAGAACACACCACAACAGGACATTATGTACCTTTTCCTTCCAAGTAGTCTCAAAATGCACCTAAATTGAATGCAACGCCATCTGCAAACAATGTACTTTCAATGTTGGTGAATAGGGTCAAGGAGCTAGAGCTTTCACACCCATCTCATGCTACATAGTTTTCGGGGCAAGGCAAGATTCCCCACCATATGCAAAACCTTTGGTTATGTGCCCTTGGCCCCTTCACCTCCTCTAGCTATATGGGTGCTCCCAACCTTGGAGACCTTCTCCCGGATCAGTCATGTTAGTTATGCCCTCTCATACCTCATATAAATACCCTCAGCGAGCACCAGCCCAAATTGCTTTCTCGAATGCCATCCTAACTGACATTACGATGTTCCCTAGTTTTTTACTAACACTTCATAACAGAATAATGTTCCCCATATTTGCATATGTATTCCAAATCACCATAGGGGGACATGTTTTCTTTTCCTGACTCATATGCTTAGTCTCGAGGATGCCTTAGACCTCCACAAATGTTTACACTATTCCATATCAACTCTTATTCCTCCTCGACCTCCCTATCTAGGGTCTTCTATGGTAGAGTCTTATGCATTAGGCACATATGCTAAATATCTTAAGGAGCCTCTTGATTATACATATGATGTCTAATGATACCATGAACACTTCTTGAATTGCCAAAGTTTAAGATGAAGGGGGCCCAAATGCGCATAATAAAGCATATGCGACTACTTTGTTAGAGAGTTACTCCCATGGGATGCGGTTGTAGCTAATATTTTCCCCAAGACCCTTGAGGGAATTACTCTCGAATGGAACTACATAATACCAGAAGCCTTGATCCATTCATTCAAATAAATTATCTCTGATTTCATAAAGGATTTTATTATGAACAAGCCATTGAGAACAATAATCAAGGAATTCCTCCACATCAAATAAGAGCACAATGAATCTTCCACCCATTTTATTTAAAGATGGTGGAAATTCCTTTACTCTTCATCCAGTTCTCCTAACATGGATCAAATGATATTGATAACTTATTCCTTTATTATCTTAACCATGAAACTAAGAAGAGGTCAAAAAGTTTCCTCTCGGGAGCTATAAAGGCGTTTTGGAAGGTTTTCTTTGTATTGACCAAGTAGCTATTGAAAGTGGTTGAAATACCTATGGCACAAATGGGAGGCTAGTCACTCCTCAAAGGTAATTCTAATTACTCGATTAATTCCAATAACAATGACTAAGGGCTTAAGGTCCTTAACAAGAATCATGGTGTAATGATGGATGGCGTAAGAAATCAATCTTAGAAGTTGAACGTTATTAACACCAAAAATGTGAATAATGGTAACAACAACATGAACATAAACAATCAAATGATTAATACCTTTTCTCCTTCCATTAACATGGTGGAATTTAATCATCCTCCTCTCCCACCTCAACAAGTCCAAGCCCAAGTTTCAGTTTAGTACCAAAGGAGTTACCCGAATGAATTCCAATACGGAACCAAGGCGAGAGGCCCCAAAATTTAATTATACCAACCAATAGCAAAATAACAACATAAATTATGGGCCACAAAAAAAAAAAAAAAAAAGACCTCGTGATTATGACCCTAATTTATATTGTGGTTTTCATAGGGTTAGAGGACATGACACTTGTACGTGCCATGATTGTAACAAATTCATCCAATGGATTCCATAGGACTAAAAGAATCTCTTTGTTGATATGTTTTTGGCTAACCTACATCACCAACACAAAATGTTTACACGGGGCATATGTCCCCTAAAAATTCTACTCTCGGGGTCTTCACAAACCCTATACCGATGTGCCATGTGAGCAGAAAGATTAACCTCCATGGAACCAATAAGGGAACTACATTGGAAACAATGACCGCATAAGCATCCATTTCTTCAAACACCCCAAAGATCCCCCTTTAGATAGTTGGAATCACACAAACATTTTATGTTTGGATGAGTTAGAGACCGAACCTAAGGTTAATGCGGTGACTCGGGCTTTGGATTATGCCTCACAACCTCTTCTTGTTTACCATTTGATATCAAACGATATTTCAATGGCTCCCAAACCTATGGGGGCCTACGATTTAATTATGGAGTTGACCAAGACCTTCTCTCAAATTTTCTTCTTAGATTTGTTGAAGAATTTGCCTGCACATCGGGCATATTTTTAGATGCATTGGACCTTGCTCATTTAATTTACATTACCCCTCCTCCGAGGCCCGAGATAATCACATAGACTTTGACATCTATCCTCTAGGTAACTGAAAGAGATGTTGGTTTCGTATTCGAAATTAAAAAATATGCCAACCGACGCCGAGTTGGCACAAAGAAGTTATTTAGTGTTGTACCTCAATGTTTTGATTTACAACAACTATGTCAAATGCACAATGATAAATGACGGGGCAAGCCTCAATATAATTCTTGTCTCATTTCTTGAGATCTAGGCTATGGAGAAACAAGTTTCTCTTGACTCAAAACATGATAAGAGGTTATGAAAGTTTCCAAGTAATGTCCACTTGGATAATAGTGCTTCAAGTTACCCTCAGACCAAAGATGGTGTTAACCAAGTTTTATATTTTAGATAAGGAAACTTGGAAACTGATTATAATATGATTCTTTATTGACCATGGATCCATCGAATGAAAAAACTCTCTGCCATGCTTTTCTAGGAAGTCTGCATTCTACATCTAGGGAAAGTCTTCATTATTCGGGGTGACCGAAAGCCCTTCAACATTCATCTAAGCAAATTAAAGAAGAAACCCATTGTTCACTCTAAGTTTGAACTCCCAGCTAATCAATTAAACAAATCAAAGGATTCAACACCAGTTTCCAATCTGATTCCTACAAAATAATTCAAATCCCCCAAGGTAATTAAAGGGGGTGTTCTACCTAAAGACGAAGCCATTATAGTCGAAATGGTATTGATAAAGACCATGGCTAAGATTTTAGAGTTGTTAGAAAATTACCTACCAATCTTCCTTCCATTTGACTCCATGGGTATGGGGTATGATTTTTTCCTCACTTCTCTTTGATCCAGTGGATACAAAGATATTTTCATGGTCGAGGTCTCAAAAGTGAAGGAAGAAGAATCCAAATATGATAAAAACCTATATCTTCCCTAGTGAGTGTTGGACACTCAATTATGATGGTGCAAAATGTTATTTCAATCCTAGTGTAAGCATGATTCTAACTTCCCCTGAAGGGAAGCTCATGCCCTTTTCCTTTAAGCTTAATCTTGAATGAATTAACAACAATGCCAAGTATGATGTTCTTCTTCTTGGTATTATCGAAGCCAAGAGGATGGTTTTTTGCAACATTAGGGTTATAGGTGATTCCTGACTTCTCACTAATTAGGTCTCGGAAGTATATGAGACTAGAGCGGAACATCTACAACTCTATAAGGTTGTTGTGCTTGACCTTAGTAAAGGTTTTGATTTCATCTCTATTGAGGCTATCCCATGTGATAAAAACCTATTATCCGACTCTATAGCTACTTCCTCTTCTCACTTTTTCCAAGTGAATATTTGAAAGAAACCGAGTTCACTATTTTAGTCAGACTTGAACCTCTAATTCAAAGAATGCCAACTAATCCAATTCTAGCATATGTCAAGGCTAAGAATGATCCACCACTATGGAATTTGTGGAGAATGATGAGGAAATCCTAGGATTCCTCAATGCATACACTGATCTCCATCCCGCTCACCATAAGAGAGGCTTTTCTCTTAGACCTCACCCTTCCTCCTATTTTAGAGATCGCACATTGTGTCCTTCCTCATCCGAATGCCTCAAGATCTATGAGATAGAGGAAGAAGAGTTAGAGTTATCTCCCTCTACCCAAATTTGAAGATGGTAACAACTCTCTAATTGAAGGAACCATCAACATTAACATAGGGACAGAGGAAGAACCGAAGATCTTAACTTGGTTCTTCTCTTACTCCAGAAGAGATATAAGTACACACAAAGGTGCTTAAAGAACACTTGAAGCCCTTCACCTTTGATTTCAAGGAAATGAAAGGAATTACTCTTAATGTGGTGGTGCATAACCTTGTAACCAAACCAGATGTTAATATCATAAAGAAAAATCAAGACCTATGATGCAAAAAGTGTCTTTGATGGTCAAAGACGAGGTTATGAATCTCCTACAGGTGGGTTTCATTAAACTAGTAGACTACTCAATGTCGGTTTCAAACATATTCCCGTTCTTAAAAACAATGGGAAGATTTGCATATGCATTGAATTTAGGGACATCAATAAGGTGTGCCCTAAAGATGATTTTTTGTTTCCTTCCATTAACATTATTGTAGATGAAACAATTGGATATGATTTGTTATCACTTATGGATGGATTTTTGGGTTACAAAAAAATTAATATTTCTTAGGAGGATCAAAACAAAATAGCTTTCACAACTCCTTGGGGACCTTTTTCTACACGGTCATGTCATTTGGCTTGAAAAATGTTGGTGTTACCTATTAATGAGCAATGGCCTAAATATTCCATAATATTATTCATAAGATTGTGGAGTATTATGTTGATGATCTTTTGGCTAAGGTGCATGAAGCACTATGAGCACCCGAGGTGCTTCACGTGATCCTCTCTCATCTCATTGAATATGAAGTGACCTTAACATCGAGAAAAGTGTGTATTCGAGTGATGGGAGGGAAGTTATTGGGATACATTATCCCTTCAAGAGGGATTGATGTAGATCCGAGAAAATATTCAAGAGGCCCTAGAAATGACCCCTCCCTTAAGCTAAGGTTGGGAAGCACTTTGCGATCACCCCAGGTGCTTCACATGATCCTCTCTCATCTCATTGAATATGAAGTAACCTTAACACCGAGAAAAGTGCGTATTTGGAGTGAGAATAGGAAATTTGTTGGGATACATTATCTCTTCACAAGGGATTGATGTAGATATGGAAAAGATTTGAGAGGCCCTAAAAATGACCCCACCCTTAAACGCAGTTAGGCATCGTGGTCCTTTCTTGGAAATCTTGAAGAACTCTATAGGTTCATACTTGATTTAACCTACACCATTCATTCAATTAAAAAATAAATAAATAAGGATTGTTGTAATATCTTGACGGTAGAGTGTTATGAGGTGTTTGATTCCATGAATTAGTTCCTCTTATCACTACCCACACTAATCTTGCCTAAGTCATATCATCCTCTCATTACGTATTTTCATGCTACTGACATCTTTCTAGCTTGCATGTTAGCACAAGAAGATGATGATGAACATGAACATGTTGTTTACTTCATTAGTCATACCTTGCTAGATTATGAGATAACCTATCATGAAGTGGAAAGGGAATGCCTAGATATAGTGTTCACAACAAAACAGTTAAGGAATTATATGTTTAACCAAGAAACGTGGGTAATTGTTAAGACAGACCATCTTCGGAAGTTTATAACTCAAGGTTCCTTGTTTAAGAAGGTCGGTCACTTTATGACTGTAATGGGTGAATTTGAGCTATCTTTAAATCAATCAAAAATACATCAAAAGAAAAATAATTGATGATTTGTTGACAGACAACCCATTAGATGGCAGAGATCTGGTAGATTTGGATTTCTCTGATGAGTGTGTGTATTACATAGAAACCATACCTTCTATTTCTGTGTGTCCATGGTATCCAGAGATTTTTAATATCATTATAGACCGCGCATATCCCGATGGAGAAAACTCAAAACGAGAAGATGGTCACATGTCATAACTACCAAATATGTGATTGTAGAACAAGTGATCTATCACAAAGCCTTTTATGGAATGTTGTTGAGGTGTATCGATGAAGAAGATTCAAAAATGATCCTTTTTGAATCCCATAGTGGAGTCTCTGTGGGGTCACTTTAAAGGACATACCACTACTTACAAGATACACCGGGAATGGGTTATTTTTTCCCACCTTAGAACACAACGTTGTGGAGTACATGCGTAGGTGGCATAAATGTCAAGAATTCTCTCATGAGATTCACATACCTACACGAGCTCTATAACGATAATAACACCTTAACCTTTTTCTACTTGGGATTTGGATTTGATAGGGAATTTTTCTCCCTCATCAATAGATGGAAACAATTTCATTATTATGGCAATGAAGTATTTCACAAAATGGGTCGAGCCCATACCTCTTACCATGGTACTGGGTCTATGATCACAAAGTTCATCTTGAATTAGATCATTTGTAGGTAAGGTGTCCCACAGGTCATTATCTCAGATAATGGCACATATTTTAAAACAAAGAGGTGCATGAGTCATGATCGCGAGTTTAAAATCTCACACCACACAGACCTCTTTATATTACCTTCAGCCAATGGACAAGTTAAGGCTACAAATAAGATGTTAGATTGCATTCTCCTAAAAAAATTTAAGGAGAATAAATGTGATTGGCATTTGAAACTTTTTCTAGCCTTTTGGACCTTGAACTTCGATAAGAACACCTCCTGGGGAAACACCATATTCCTTAGTTTTCAATTAAGGCGGTCTTATAACTTAAAGTTAAGATACCTAATTTTGTAATATCCTTGTAATGCATCTTAGATGAAATGGGATATTGCGAGGCATGACTCATTGAATAAGAAACCCTTTACGAATCTCAACTTAGAGCTGAGTAGAGAAATAATGTCTATGCAAACTGAATGAAACAATAGTATAACAAAAAGGTATATGAATGCGACATACTACTAGGAGATTTGGTATTGATATTTGACAGTTAGATCAATAAGAAAACCATCAAAGGAAGGAAATTTAGGCCCAAGTGGTTGGGCCCATATTGATTCATAGAGGACTACCGAGAATGGGGAATATCACCTATGTACATTAGAGGGTGAAAAATTTGGAAAATTTGTCAACTCTCTTCACTCGAAACGTTACTACAAATGATCCATTTTCATTTCCACATGTACATTATGCATTTGCACTACATTTTCATCTGCCATATCATTTTATGAATTTGTAATCAAGGAGATTATCTTTCAAAAAACTCTTTTAAAAAATTGGCAAAACATTCGATCACATTTCTTCAAATATCTATAATATTATCATCAACATTTCTAATCATTTCATCATTTCAACAAGTTAAAATATATTTTTGACATTAATCCTACCAAGGCCTGTATACTTGGTTCTACTCATAGTTTTCTTATAGCTTAGGTGTCTTTGCCCATAGTCTATTCTAAAAGATTCTTGGTGTCACATCTCTCCCAAAAAACCTCTTTAGTAACAAAAGCATTCTGAAACTTTTTTATCTAGATCGTTTATTCACCTATCTCAGTCTTCAGTGTTGAGCCATCACATCTTACTGGCAGCATGGGGTTGAGGCTAGGGGCAAGCTACCCCTCCCAAAATCACAACTCAAAGTTAAAATTAAAAAAATTATATAACTTAATCAATAAATGCAAAAATATTTCATTTACAAATAAAACTACACTTTCTTGCCCCACCAATCTTTGGTGATGAGCCCATGTTTCCTAATGGTGATGTGAGATTGGAAAAGGAAGGAAGTACCCTTACTCGCCTATGAATTTTCCTCAGCGATGAGCCCATGCTTCTTATTAGTGGCATGGGGCAAGGTGTAGGGGGTCTCTTCTAATAAATGAGTAATCTATAAGTAATTTAGAAAATGAAAAGTTCTTTGAAATTTCAAATCCCAAGAAAGTGAAATAGATGTATATGTTCTAAGAGATTCAAACCTTAAAAACCATATCTTTTCAATCGAGAGGCCATCTATGGGTCTAAGTCTAGATAAACTTTCAATAAAATCACATTCTTGACTGTGTAGTAAATTATGTGTAGAGTTAGGTTGTAGGTTTCTAATTGGATTTCTATCAAAATATTGTCTTTCTCACACTTCCATTTATCAAAATTATATGACTCACACCCCTTTTATCTCTCGGTGTTGAGCCATTCAATCTTACTAATTACCTAGAGTGGGTTCATTTTCTTATCATGTCACATTCATCATAATTTTCCAACTAAATTAGAGGTACCAAATATTGCTTGAAAAACAAAAATTTCAACATTACATTATGTTTGCATAAGCATCATATAAATAAAAACAACACAAGGAAATCATTTTGTTAAGCATATCATCATCCAAAGCATGAATTCAAAAATCATATAAAAACATCAGGAATTATGAGCATCTAAGAGTACACAAGTGAAGTAAACCATCAATGAAGACAACTCTTACACAAGGATAACCGAGCCAAAAATATGTATATGTATATGTATATATGTCCATAATAAATCAAGTTTATACATAATGCCAACACACTCTTGGTGTGGTAAAAGAACTTGCAATGAGCACAAAAAATATTTTTAAAGATCATATATATGTCTCTCAAAATGACATCAATGCAATAAAGGAATGTGGCCTATCCCTCCCTACAGGGTCCCTTAAAAGGTGTGTGGTTAAGGCTCCTAATACAGTTTCTATGGCATGAATGTGAGCCTCTATGAACAAAGAAATGAGAATGGCTATGAGATGGGGCAAGTGATCTTCCAGGTGCTACTGACCTCATTACGGGAGTGGTTTAACCTCTCCATCCTCAGGGCTAGTGAGAATACAATAAGCTCGGTCTTCATCTAAGAAAGAATCTTTGAGGCACACCGGACCGGTGCAAAAATGTCGGTGTGATGGCCGGCTGTAAATGTTCTTTGCATGGTTATAAGAAGCTCCTATCGAGTCTTCCATGTGGGGATAAGCAATGTATCGACCAAGATCTTATGAATAGCATCTCGCCATCCATTAGCAAAGTGGCTATAAAATAAAAGAAAATAATGACGAGTTATTAAGCTATTAAAAACACAAAAAGAAAGACAACGCGTGATTCATTAAAACTTATAAGTAATGTATTAGATGAAAGAGTATCTACATACTCAAATCTCCCTATCTCCAAGAAGGGTCAACTATTACTGATTAATCATGGTGGAGCCACCGTAGGCACTTGCTCCACAATGCCCTATCTTGATGTGACTCACTTTGGTCCATCACGGACTTCTTATCACTTGCCTTCCTCTCAGGAAAGTGGATCCTCAGAAACAAGAATCTCATTCTCTGCCTCCACCTCTACTTTCTCTATAATAGATATCTCCTCTATGACCCACCACTCTGTGTCACTATCCTCCTCACTATCGGGAAGAACCTCCTCTCTAACCTCCTCCCCCATCTCCTCACCTATCTTTTTCTTCATCTCTATCCAAGCCTCCTCTCCAACTTCCTCCCTCATCTCCTCACCTATCTCGGTCTCCATCTCTATCCTAGCATCCGCCTCCTCTTCCTCCCCACTATGTACAAGAGTGACCTTGATCTCTAATATAACTCTCGGCCTCTTTGGATCATGAGCTACCTCTTTGTAGTAATAGGGACTCTAAGCGATGAAAAATTTCCAACAAAGTTGTCATGTTGGGTCAGCTCATGCCTCTCTGATCCAATGATAGACAGTAGGGATTACAATAATTACATCTTCATACACTAATCCAAATTGTTGAGGGACTTTGTCTACATGGTGTACCTCAAACCTAGTTATCATGTCCACTAATTGGGTCACGGTGTTGCATGCAATCAATGTAACTCTATCCTCACCCCATAACCCAATCATATCCTAGTATGGCCTAGAAATGAATTCATCTATCGTAAGTGTGGTGATAGGATGGTGTACCCCTCAAAGAATAGGCATAACTACCCATCTAGAGGCTCTAATAGCCCATGGATCTGATATCTTGACCCCCCTCTGGTAGGGGATGATCCTCTCATAGACCCAAGACATGACCAAAGTAGGGTGGCTCGGTACTTTCCTGTAGCCTAAAAAAGAGGTATAAGTCATGATAAGTAGCTCCCAAAATATTTATTCCCCAAGTAAATATCCTACCATGGTGCTCAATAGCCTAAATAATGGGATTCTAACAATATAAGAGCTTTTCCCCGCCCTTGTCTCCCACCAAGCGCGAAGAAAAAATACCAATGATGGCCTTAAAAAAGGTAGGGATAGGTGCAGAGGTATTATAATGTAACCACATACCTTGCTTGGTACCCACATTGAGCACCCTCCCATCTCCCATGGATGCTTCCCACTATTTAGATAAGACGGTCGATATTGCACTGTCTAGTGTCATTCTCTTTTTGGTCGTAGGAACAACCAAAATCATGTGAACATCCTCGAGAGTGATAGTCCACTCTCCTCTAACCCCAATAAATTAGAAAATATTCCAGTTAGCATCCTAGTAGATCAGTAAGTCACACAGTAAATGACTAGTTGGCACTAATAATGTCATCTGAGAGATCCTCCATATATTAGCCTAGTGTAACAAGTCCCTCTCTGCATGGGACAACTGTTCAATAATCCCCAAAATCCACTCGCACTCTCGGCCCACTCTACCGAACGTAGGAATCCTTCTAGATACACCAAAACAAGAAAAAGAGAAAGTTAGCAACATGATTCAACACATAAGCTCATCAAAAACAATATAAAACAACTCAAAAACCAATAAAGTACTTCTAAGTTTGTCAAAATTTTCCACTTCCTCAACAATTATGAAATTGTCACCTGTGTAGAGCAGCGATTACATAACCACCACCCTCCAGATGTAACATCATGTCTAAAAGGGACGTCTTCCCTATGCCCCATAAACTTAAAAAAAAAAAAGACAATTTTTGACGATTTCTAATGAAATAAAAACTAGACCCACCTAGACACCCCCTAGGGGACAAAAATGAAAGATTTACAAAAATTAACCTAGCTAGATATATATTTATCAATTTTTACATTTTAGATTTGAAATAAATAAATGCAAAATACTAACCTTTTTCTTAGTTTTTTCTCCTCTTGCTCGTGGGGCCATGATCATGTCATCGCACTCTTCGATTTGACTGTACTTTTGCTCAAAATGATCACAGGTAATCCAGAGCTCCAAATTCTCTACAAGGGTGAGTGCAAATGAATTTGAAAAAAATAGTATTGTGTGTGTGTGTGTGTATTGTTTTAACTCTTTTTAGAATGTGTGTACTTTCAAGGCTAGAGTGTTGGTGTAGGTATGTTTCTATCCCCATAGATATGGTAATTCCTCTCATCATTTTAGTTTTAGTATGTTTTTTCGATTTCATATCTATCTACACTTTACTTTTTTTTTGCATCTTGTAGGTAGGGGAGATTGGATGGCTTTATTACAGCACACAAGCATGTCAAGTATAACTTCTAACTCCCCATTTTGGGAATGCCATACTCGGACTCTACATTTTACGCCTCTTCATGGCTAGAATGCTTCTCTGAGGGGGCAATATGTATGCACCCAATTTTACATGTTTTACATTTTTGGAAAATGGTTCAAAGTCCACTATGATGATCACTACACTTTCCTATGGTGTTCAAGCTCCTTTTCCTCTTTACATCTTATATTTGTAGCCTAGAATACTTTACTTATCCAATTTGAGATTTCCTTTAACTTTTCACCGTGTTTTCCTTAAGTTTCGCCTAAAGTTACACAACCGTTGGTCTACCCTAAGCGATAGTTGTGTAACTTCCCTGG
Organism: Taxus wallichiana var. yunnanensis; assembly: GCA_018340775.1. NCBI lineage: Eukaryota > Viridiplantae > Streptophyta > Pinopsida > Cupressales > Taxaceae > Taxus > Taxus wallichiana. Next base: position 282,873,015 of record CM031237.1, read on the forward strand.
CATTGCATAAGTGCCACACTATGTAGACCGGTGGTTTTGTGCATTTTGACCAACAATGCCCGGGCATGATTTGGACGCGTGTTAACTTCTTCCAACTCACCTTTTGTGCACGTTTCTTAGTTAATTAGGTTTTTGTAGGCTTCATAGATGTGTGTTAGCTTCCTCTTCCTCCTCTGCTGTTAATTGAGAATTAATTGTCCCTCCTTGTTTTGATGTGGCACTCCATGGTTGCCAAATGGATTAGACCATTTCCTATCCTATGTTATATAAAATAAAAGCTTCTTCCTGAAGTAATAGTTGGAGAATTTTATTTTGATTTTTGTTGTTATGTTGCCATGATCTTGTTAGAAACTACACAACAAAGCACAATTATCTTTTGTTGTTCTTCTTCCACCTACATTACTACCATAAAGCCAAGCAAGTCATCATTGCTCTAGCAATTTCTTCTTTTCTTTTCGAGAATTCCTATTACTGCAACTCCATGGACTCATGTGAACATTGAAGTTGGAAAAGAAACTAAGCGGACACAAAAGTAACCACAACTGACTTTGTCTCAAAGCTTTGCCAAATTCCGGTAGGGGATATACTTAGATTTTTGAAGCTTTCTTGAATATTTTATTTAATCCATGTGAACATTTTTAATTAGAGTAGTAAATCATTTCAATTTAAATCATTATAATAGATTATATCATTTACGATTATATTTTATTTAATCCATGTGAACATAATCATTAATGATTTATATGGAAGGGCGGTCATGCCCTAACCCTAAACTCCTATGGAAAATCCAAAATAGTGGTTGGGCAAGGCTCGCGAGGAATCAATCCCGAAGGAAATAAAAAGGGTGGAGCATAGGGTAGCGAAGGACTTCATTCAAGGAGGCCCTAGGCAGATTTGAAGGTAATAATCTAGGAAATCAACAGTATTTGGTTGACATTGCTGAAGAAATCCTGTCACTGGTCATCAAAGGCCAGGAAGTGGAGGAATATTATCAAAATTTGTCTCAGGATGCCATAATAGGCTGATTCAATGGAATTTGGCCTTCTTCCACAACATTGTATCAATGGATATTTCAAAATTGGATGGATAAATGTGAAATCTTCCTCTATTCTAGAGGTTTTTTTATGGTTCATTTTAGAGAAGCAGGGGACTTTCAACGTTGCCTGGCTGATGGGCCATGGTTCTGGGGTACCGCTAGTTTATTCTTGACTCCTTGGTTCCCTGAATTTGACCCAAACACACTATCGATCTCTAAAACACCGAGTTTGGGTGAGACTTCCCAATCTTCCTCTACACCTGTGGTATGCTTTGGAAGATATTGGCAATGTATTGGGTAGATTCTTAAAAGAAGACATAGATAGATCTCATGTGGGACTGTGTTCCTACGCCCATTTGTGTGTGGAAGTCGATCTAGAGTAAAGGTCTTCCTAATCGTATCAATCTAAAATTTGGTAATATTCTGCATTCTCAACCCTTAGACTACGAAAATACGGCTTTCGGTGTAGAAATTACAGAAATCTAGGTCATTTGCAGGCATCTTGTCTAGTGATTAAGAAACCAGTTAAAAAGAATGGTTTGAGATTGACCAAAGGATGGGGATCTTTGGATCCAGAGTTGGTTGAGGTGGCTACTTTCAAGGCGGAACCATGCAATGTAGATAAGGATAATAAGGGAGTTGAGAGTGTGGAATGTGGAAAAATGGAAAATGTTTGGGAATCGCAGGGATTTTAGTTGTCAGCAGAATAAAAAGGGGTCTTTCTCCTGTCAAATCAGATTCGGATCAGGAATCTTTATCGAGACAATCAAATGGATTTAGAAAATCCTCTTCAGGTAGCTATTACAGATGGGAATGGAAAGTGGAAAGAAGTCAAGAATAAGAAAAATAAAAAGGTCGAATAGGTAGTATCAAGGACTATTTTTAACCCAGGTTGGGAGATAGCCTCTTTTTATCGCTTGGTTAAACATTATTTCATAGGGTTATAATCTTGGGGTTTTGGCCCAACTCTATTTTTCTTTCAGGGGGACTTAGGCCCTACTTTTATTGGGAACGGGTCCCATCAACCCGGCTTATCAATCAAAAAATATTTAAATTATAGACACAATTTCTTCATTTCTTTGTATTTCCTCTATTACTTTCTAGAAAGTATAAAATACAAAATAATTAGTTTAATTAAATTAGATTGTTGTTTATTGTTATATTTCCTTTATATAATTGAAAAAGCACAAAAACATAGATTATATTTACTTTATTTAATTAGTTTTCTTTCTTGCATTAGATTAATTAAATATGCACTTCGAATGACCATTTTAGGCCTTAGATAACTTAGAGATCACATTTTTGATCACATAGTGTCACAACCAAACCAACAAGAAACATTATCAAACATTGATCAAGGTCTTTGGATTCACATCTTCCGAACCACTTCAGAATTGCCTACTATAATTGCATAGTTGAGAGCTTTAAACATTGAAGATGATAAAGCTTATGAATTATGGGCAAATCGGTATGTTTATAGGTTTCCTTGAACACTTGTTGGTAATTTCCACCCATCTTCCATAGTTATTTGTCCCATATGACCATCTAAGGATGAAAACAACCAATAAAAGAAGTGTATGATCCTAGATTCTTGCAACCAAATGTAATTTATCTTGAGACTAACATTGACAAAAGTCTTCAGATTATGGTATTTATGTTAGGAAATAAGGGATAAAATATGTTGAACAATCCCTCACATAATCACAATAGTAGAAACTAATATGCAAAAAATATTACAGATCTGAAATAAAAGTGCAAAATAAAAAGAACACAACATAAAGAGACAATATTTAATGTGGTTCACCTAATTTGGGCTATGTCAACTAAGAATCACTTGCTCAAATTTTATTACAAACCACCGCTCTCTCAATACAATACCCAAATCTATTTGGATCTATGCTCAACAAACTCTACATAATTCACACCCAAATTCACACACATCTATAATGTTACATCAACCCTACCATATGCACAAAACCACATAAGTAGACAACTACTTAAATAGTTTTACAATATCGTGGGTATCAAAACCATGGGCCAAAACCATCCCATAAACCTATGGGTCAAAAATCCCACCCATATGAGAAGAGCACATTTCCTGAAATATCGGGCACATTTTTGATGCAAAAAAATTCTTAGAGGTTATGCCCCCCCGACCCTCACTTTGGGCCCATCCCAGCCCCAAACCCCGGTGAGACAATTGTGGAAAGTGTATAATAATTTTAGTGTACAGTCTTCAACACTTTCACACATAAAAATAGGCTCCATAACATAACAATCTCCCACTTGGAGACTAGTTTTCCTCTGAGAAAGCTTCTCAACCCTTCACTTCCATTTATTAAAACCAACCAAAGCTAAACACAGCTTCATTTCTCCCTTTTTACCACCTTGGTCATCATGTCTATAGGATTCTGACTAGTATGAATCTTCTCCAACTTCAACTTCTCTTTCTCCAAAGTTGTCCTGATGAAATGGTACCTAAGTTGTATATGCTTCATCCTAGAGTGGAAAGCATATTTCTTAGCTAGGTGTATAGTACACTGACTATCACTATGCAACTTCCTTCCTCCTACTTATACCCTAACTCCTCAAGAAATTTTTGTAGCCAAAGCATCTCTTTACTTGCCTCTGTGGTAACAACATACTCATCCTCCATGGTTGACAAAGCCACTAGCTTCGTACTCGTGAAATTTAACTCATTTTTGTCCCACCTACAATATAAATATAACTTTTTATGTTCCTCCTTCTGTCTACATCTCCAGTTATATTTGAATCTACATAACCACACAAAGTGTTGTTTGATCCACTATGTAGCACAAAATTTTCCCCATGGTTCCTCTCAAATACCACAGGTTCCACTTTACTACCTTTCGGTGATCTCTAACCGGATCACTTATAAATCTACTCACTTTGCTCCCACCGCATGGGAAATATCATGTCTAGTGCACACCATGGCATATATCAAACTCGCCAACTGGTGATGAGTAAGGTACCTTGGACATCTAGTTTCTCTCCTGCTCTGTCTTGGGATACTACTCCTTTGATAACTTGAAATGGAATGCCAAAGGAGTCCCAACCATTTTAGTATCCTTCATATTAAACCTCTCCAAAACCTTCTTGATGTACTCTTCTTAAGATAAATTCAGCTTTTGTTCCTTCTTATCCCTAGATGTCCTCATACCAAGGATTTTTACTGGTACCTCCAAATCCTTCATATCAAAGGAGTCACTTAAGCGCTTCTTGAGTACATTTATTTCCTGCATGTTCTTGCATGCAACCAACATGTCATCTACATACAGACACGAGAATAATATAACTACCATCCTAAAATTTCTTTATATACACATAATTGTTAGAATGGCATCTAATATAACCATGCTCCATCATAAATCTATCAAATTTCTTATGTCATTGGTGTGGAGCTTGTTTGAGGCCATACAATCTCTTCTTTAGTTTACACACCATCTCCTCTTTACATTTGACCTCACATCCTTGAGTTGCATATCTATCTCATCCTCTAAATCACCATGAAGAAATGCAGTCTTTACATCTAGTTGTTCTAAGTGTAAGCTACCACTATTCCAAGAACAATTCTAATAGAATTCATTTTTACTACGAAGAAAAAATATCATCAAAATCTATACCTTTTTTCTATGCAAACCCCTCACCACCAATTATTCCTTGTATCTTTTTTTCCTCATTCTTCCTCCTTGACTCTGTACACCCACTTGTTCTAAAATGCTTGTTTTAATTTGGGTAGCTTCACCAAATCCCAAGTTTGGTTCTCCATGAGAGACTTATACTCCTCATTCATGGCTTGCTCCCACTTCTTTCTAGCATCTACGTGCATTGCTTCATCAAATCTCTCTCGGCTCTCCACTTTGTTATTGAGTAATAAATAATAAAGAGAAGGAGAAAACATTCGGGTTCTCTTCTTACCCTAGAATAAATCCTCAATATAGGAGTTTGGGTTCTATTGAGTAGGTTCCTTAACTGATTCATGGGTCACTTCCCCATTTGGAAGATCCTCTACCACCGCATATTATTTTTGGATTATTCCCTATTTTCCTGAAACTATTTCTTATACATGAATTTATCATTAAATACCACATCCCTAGATCAAATTATTTTTTTGTCCTTAACACTCCAACATTTATATTCAAATTCATCACCTCCATAACCAATGAAAGTACACTTTTCTTATTTAGCCTCTAGCTTTATCCTATCATCTTTGTCTATATGGACAAACACCTCACATTTAAAGACTCTAGAAATGAATAATTAACTTTCTTACCATACCAAGCCTCCTCGGGTATGCCTCCATCCAAGGCACTTGAGGGTCCTCTGTTTATCAAGTACACAACTATGTTCACCACTTCTACCCAAAAAGAAAGAGGCGCTTCTACATGTAACCTCGTGTTTCTAGCACATTCCATTATTATCTTGCTCATCCTTTCTGACACCCAATTCTATTGTGGAGTTCCTAGAACCATATTTTTCCTACAAATTCCATTCTTGGAACAATGATCAGCAAACTCATTGCTGCAATAATCCCCTCCATTATTTGACTTTGAGACATTTTAGCTTAACATTTGTTTTATTCTCTACCAAGGTTTTCCATTTAACTAAAGTGTTAAATACATCAAATTTGTTTCTAATAAAATATACCCAAAATTTCCTTGTTACATCACCAATAAAAGTAACATAATAACTTAAACCCCCAACATATGATACATGATCGACCCCCACACATCATAATACACCAACTCTAACTTACTCTCTTTCTTTGTAGGTCCAACCTTGAGAAACCTTACGTGCTTTTGTTTCCCATATATGCACCCTCACACAACTCCAAACCTATTTCGTATATCTAGGAAAATTCCTCTTTATGATCTTCATTCCCTTATGGTTCATATGACTAAGCCTATAGTGCCACAATGGTGTATCTTTTTCTAAAGCCACAAGATTACAAACATTAGTGCTATCGGTGGTTAAATACAAGGTTCCTACCTCTTACCTCTTTCCACCACAAGATCATGCTTGGTAACCTTTCAAAAGTCCACTATGAATATTAGAGTACAACCATCACTTCCTAACTACCCCAACGATATCAAATTTCATCTTAAAGTAGGAACATGTCGACATCCTTCAATAGCCATGTATTCCCATTCTACATCTTAACTTGAACATAACCTTTTCTAACCATGCTGCAAGGTTCATCATACCAAGAAAAACATGCCAAAATCCCTTTGAATATAATCAACAAAATAATTCCTATGTGGAGTACCATGGAAACAAAGCCTCCGAATCTAAAACTCAATAGTCAATAATATTGTGCAAAGAAAGAATCAAAGCATCCCGACATAAATTACTTGTTGCCATATTTGCCTCCTTGTTTTCTTCATGTTGTTTCTTCTTGTCCCTAAGCTCCCAAAAATATTTCTTTGTATGCCTAGAATTTCCACGATGCAAGGCATACTATCTTGCTTTTGGATTTTAACCTTGTCTGATCTTTAAATTTTCCATGGCTTCCTTTATTCTTCTATCTCCTTCTAGTTTCCACTTTCAAAGAATTCCTGAAGTAGAAGATTCCCCAGGATATTTTTCTTCACATTTCCTCACTTAGATTCACCGCTACAACATCATCAAAATTCAACTTTGAGTTAGAAAAACCGAGTTTCTTACCGCCATTACCAAGCTATTCTAACTCTCAAGTAAAGAGCATAGAATTAGTAAATCCCTAACTTCATCATCAAATTATATTGTAACCGAAGATAGAATATTTACAACCATATTAAAATTATTTAAATGATTTTTTACTAAACCATTCTCAGACATCTTCATATTAAACAACTTTTTCATCAAAAATATCTTGTTAGAGGTAGAGGGTTTTTCATACAACTTCCCTAATGCATCCATTAGTTCTTTTGTAGCCTTTTCCTTTGAAACATTAAATAATATCAAAGATGTAAGACACAACTAGATGGTTCCAAGTTCCTTCCTATCCAACAAATCCCATTTCACATCCTTCATACTCGAGGGTTTGTTCCCTTTCTTAGAAAATAGAATATAAATATCCTTCTGATAAAGGTAATCTTCCATCTGCATCTTCCAAAGACTAAAATTATGCATGTTGAATTTATCAAACTTTAATCTTGCATCATCTATCATAGCTCCTACTCAAGCTAAAATTTTCCCTACGATTTAGCACTTCAAGAAACCAAACAAGGCTCGATACCAATTATTATGAATTAAGGGATAAAATATGTGGAACAATCCCTCGTAGAATCACAACAATAGAAACTACTATGCGAAAATATTACGAGATCTAAAATAAAAGTGCATAATAAAAAGAACTCAACACAAAGAGACTATATTTAACGTGATTCACCAAATTTTAGCTACATCCACCAAGAATCACTTGCTCATATTTTATTACAAGCTACCACTCTCTCAATATAATACCCAGATCTGTTTGGAGCTATGCTCAACAAACTATATAGAATTCACACCTAAATTCACACACATCTGCAATGTTACATCACCCCTACCATATGCACAAAACCACATAAGTAGACAATTGCTTAAGCATTTTTACAATATTATGGGTATCAAAACCATGGGCCAAAACCATCCCATAAACCTATGGGTAAAAAAATCTCCCATATGAAAAAAGCACGTTTCCCAAAATATCGAGCACATTTTTTTAGTCTAAAAAACATTTCTTAGATGTTGCACCCCAAGACCCCCACTCTGGCCTAGCCTGGCCCCAAACCCTGACGAGACAATCATGGAAAGTATATAGTACTTTTAGTGTACATTCTTCAACAATTTCACACATAAAAATAGACTCCATAACATAACACTTTAGATCCTCACCAATTGCACTGTAATCATCTAGTTGTTGCACATCTTTAACAAAGAAGCTGAAAAACTATAAGACTTTTTGAGGAACCATCCTGGAAAAACTAGTGCCCATCACCCATTCATTTATCCTATTTCATATGTTTCCTCTAGCTCTTCTATGACCTTGTCTAGGATTTTCTATGAGGCAAGCGAAGGACAATTTACCCAAATTCCACAACTGGTATTGATAGAAGTTTACGTGTGTATATCCTTTTTATTACTCCATCACACCCGTTTGGGTTAGAGAGGCTTTGGTTTCCCTAGATGAGCATATCCCTTTATCGCTTATAAAGGACATTAGATTTCCCTAATAAATTTTTGACCACATTCACCTATCCTCGATTATTCCATGAATTCTCCTTATTACGCTATCCATATCCATCTATCCATTCCACATCGGTTGTCTGGCATGATCTCGGGAGATCTATTGTCCCCGAAGGTCGTGTTTTGATTTTCATCGTACATTGACCTTGTCCTTAAACTTGATTATACGCATGATAAAGAAGGAAAGTAAGCTCGTAAATAGTAGGGTACCTACCTCCTTAAGAATATCATAGGTCCTAATACATATCGTCTTCAAACCAATGAAGGCCACATCTTCAAAGAACCAATAAATGCTCAATTCCTCAAAAAAATTCATGCATGAAGGAACTTGGGATTTTTGTATTCAACTACCATCTCTCGTCCTTCTTCTTAAATTCACTACTTCATCAACCTCTCTTTCACACTCACAACATTATCAACATTATGACTTTGTATGCCCCGGTCTTTCACATTGGATCACCACAATATTATGCACATCCTCACTTAGGCTTATGGTCTTGCTTGGATTTATGTACCTATCTGACAACCTTATTCTTATAACATCTACCTCATGATTTTTGGTACTTTTAGCATTGTTATCCACCCTTTGGGATAATCATCCATCTTCTCTTTATTTACACCTTTGGGTTTATGATAGTTTCTCTTTGTAGCTTCTACCATATGGGTTTTGTGTGCTTTTCGGTGTTCTTTACCACTGCCGCTTGGCTATGACACTATGACATTATGACATTGCAACATCTCAACATTATTCCACAACATATGTCTTATGCACCTATAACTATGTGATTTATGTCGTATTTTCTACCGATGATCCTCTAGTGTTTCTTTTCGCTTTGTTTCTTTGGGATTCTTATAGCGTTGATTGCACTGCGCATACGAAAGATGAATGACACTATTAGGTACACATTAGTGGGTATATTTCATTTCAGCTAGTCCTTTTTACTTTTAGTATCTACTTTTGATATCAATGTAATGAACTTTTTCTTTCTATTGACCACCCCACGTTTTGTTCTTGTGACATGTAGTGATCAACAAATGGGGCATATGTATACACATAATTTTTCACTTTTTATCTTTCATACATGTTACTAATAATTTCTTTTATGTAGATAAGGGTCACTGATGCATCTATTTCTTGAGCAGAGACCTTAAGGGGCCTTCCGGAATGGGGTATGACTATTCACATGGTCATTATGTGTTAGAAATAATACACAAAGAGAGTATCACTATGTGGTCCCATCCTTAACATTTCCTTACATTAGTTATCCATGTCCTTTATGTATCATATACATTACACTCCACGACACCTTGTTTGCATCTCACCATTTGACACCATGCTCATTCACTTACTTGATCCATGACACATATTTTTTAGAGTGTTGATTTTTAAGTAATTAAAATTAAGTGTTCGAATGCAGATTCGCATAAGAGATACTTTTGTCTCTTTAAAAATTATTATTTTACCCATATAGAAACTTAAAAATTCAAATAGCTAAGTGCAACAAGTTGGTGGACAAAAAAGTGGACATAAAAACTGAAATTGATGTATCATGATCACAACTATTTTTATAGGTTTGGAGATTTTGAACCTAAAACCACAATCGCGGTCCTCTGAGACAAAAATAATGAGATCCGCGACCACTCATTTTCCCCTTTTTCCCTTGCAAACTGCTATTTCTCCTCAATTATTGCACTCAAGCTTTGAATACCCTCTCTAAATTGCTCTTCGGACTATTGGATCATGAAATTTTCAACAATGTCACCAAAATAAAGAGTTAAGCCTTCATTTTGATCAAATTTCTTGCATTTTAGGTTATTTTTGTGAATTTCATGGGTATTTTTAAAAATTATTTATACATTTTTTTGTTTTTTCAGTTGCTCGAAAGCTCGTAATCCTCGTAAAGCATCCAAATATTTCTCAAAATCCTCCTCCAAATGCAAATCCACCTCATGTGGCTTCTTTTTCCTCATGCGAACCAAAGAAGAACACAAGTTGATATCGTTGGAAGAATCTAAAAAAATAAAATTGCCATTTAGAACCTCATTCGAATAATAAGACAAAACCATGCCACAAATCCATCCCATATGACTTTAGTAAACACATTGCAAACATTAATTACCAAAATTGACTCCATAACTAACCAAATAGACGGATGGAATACCTTTAGAGGTTCTTATAGGAAGTTGTATGCGAGATAAATCATCCCATGTGGCCATAAAAGATGAAAAAATTACAAAATACCACATTTGTGCAATATTTACTGACCTGAGAACCAATGCCACCCTGTAATTACTTGCAAACAGTTCCCAATCCATTGGTGCCATGATGACAGAATCAAGAACAATTTTTGGGAGAGGTGGATGCTTTTTGATTATCCACCATGCAAAAACAATGATGTTCCTCTCTATTTTTGAAAAAAATTATATTGCGAGTTCATGCTTAATGAGGTCTCAAATTATTTTGAATTTTCTATGTTTTATGGGTGAGGAGATGGCTCTTCGCACGTAGTAGACCTGGTGCACACATTGGTCAACTAAGGATCCTCATGACCCAAAACCTCCACTTTGCCTTGATTATCCCTCCTACATTGAAGGTGGTGGTGGAGATTGACACACTGCATGCATTAAGGGAGCTCACTGACACTCTTACCCAACATAGTGACTAGATTACATCTGGTGATGTTAGTGGAGGCGCCAGTTCTAGCGCACCACACCATTATGGATTATGTAGTGCCATATGCACTGTGGGTGAGACATCATTTGCTAGATCACATAATTTATTTTCTCTAGATGAGATGATGGTGGATGTTTTTGGAACTGGTGCAAATGATCTTGGTCTTTCACAGGTAAATGTCAAATAAATATTTAATATATATACAATAGTTTAATTCATTTGAGATTTTAATATATATGTATTTGATTACGTCATGTACATACATGTAAAAAGTAATATTTTTTTATTTTAAACAATAAGAGCCGGTGAAGGACGCATCCAACATTGACATCCTAGCTACTACAACTGGGTGTGTTACAGACATAATTTTTAAGTTACTTACATTTCAAATTTCATTTGATTACACTTGTAGTATTATAATATTTCACGTGTACATGTACATATTAATATGTTTGTCTTTTATAGGCAGGAGCCTAATGAGTCATCATTTTCTCTGGGCATTAAGGCTACTGGCATGCCTCATGTGACTTTTACGTAGGTTAGTTTCTATGTACATATTGGTTTGTTATATGTCAATTATGCTTTAGGTCTATTATGTGGAAGTCATGTAGATTAATATTGATTTGTACATGTTTTTTGTATAGCTTATGACTACCAGAGAGACTCCTCCCTATATGTAGATTGTGGAGGCTACTGTAGATACTGCCATAGCATCTGTAGATCCACTAACTCAGGTACAATTTTTCAAATTTGTTAAATTTTAGAGGAATTTTTCTTATTACTTATCTACAATATCAAATTTTGTACATGAAATATTTAATTTGAACTATTTATTTTTATGTATCCTACCCCTCATGAGTCTACCATTGACCCTACAATGCATCGATGAAAAATTGATAGGGATCATGAGATTGTGGTAAGATTTCACATGCATTATAAATTCTAAGTTTCTAAATTTTGAATGTATTTTAAAATTTTGGGTGTTAAAAACTTGTTGTTTATGAATGTGTAGGCTAGGTTGCAGGCCTGCTTAGAGATGCCTAGGACCACACGGATGAAATCTGTAGTGGCATCTCCCTCCACTACATCCACAGGTCGTGGACATGCTTCTTCTAATAGGGCAAAGAGAGGGAAGATGTTTCATGATTAGATTCATAGGACCTGGATGTATAGATATATATGTCATTTGGTCCTAGTTCATGATTCTTCATATAGTCCATGTATATAGCCTTATGTGACCACATGTGGTCCTATATGTATGACACACTTAGTTCGATACATGTTATGAACTTATATTTTCGAGACACGTGGCACACTTAGTTTGATACATTATATCCATGTTGGTTTTCATAACGATATTACTTCTATGTTTGATTTGATTTCATTGCACATGATATCCTTCTATGTATGTTTTCATAACCATATTAGTTCTATATGTTTGATTTGATTTGATGGCCTTGATTATGTGACCATTATGGATATGATATATGATGTTATGTTATTGTTAAATGATATATGATATGTGATGTTATGTTATATAATGGTTTAACATATTGTTTAGAGGAGAAGCCACAAGCGTGATAACATAAGTCTCTTCCTTCTTAAATCACATTAAAGGCATTAGAACTTTAGTGAAATATGAAACAACACATGAAGGATTTTTAGAAAAATAGTAGATAAGTGATGGTTGTTTGGTGCATCAGTAAATGTGTAGAAGGAAGTTTTGTTTTACTTAATTTTAAATTATTTACGTGATTATTATATAATAATTATATGAATGTATATCAATATGCTATTATGGAATCCACATGAGCATACATACATATGCTCATGGGGTTGTTTTCTTTATGATTATAAAATCTAAAAACATGGATTAAAAATTGGAATAGATGGTTGTTTTTCCTCTTTAATTATGACATCGAAACTTTTCTTTAAATATTGGAATGTATTTCCTCTTGATGAGGATTATTGATTATGGAAGTGGTGTACGAGATAGTTGTGTTGTGAAGGATGAAAAATATTATTTTTTATGTAAACTATAAGATCTAGCTTGCATTATCATAGCTAGAAAACTTTAGCAAAGTAATGTATCTAGTTGTATACATTGTTAGTTCATGTATCCTTTTTCTATATTAGTCAGGAATCATATGATGGTATTGGTTTTCATGATCTTATGATGGGTTGTATTTTAAGAATTTGGGTATATTACACATTGTTCTCATATTACTATTCTTTATTGATAGTTGAATGTATCTACCTGCCTTCCTCCTGAAGGTTCGGGCCCCTATCGCTTGTGAGAGGTGTGTAGGGGAACCGAAAGGTTCTGTGGTTAGAGGAAAATCACTCAAATGAGATATACATGTACACAAGAACTTATGGAAAGAATGAGTTAATAGTGTATTACTTGTACTAAAACATATGGTCATATTGTTGTACTTGGCTAGGGACATGCTTGTTGTCTCATGTATTTGATATAGAATATGAAGTAAATATGATATTAATCATTGTATTATGAAATGATTGTTGATCATACTTTTATATGAAAAATTGTGGGAAAAAATGTATAAATTTTAAATGACATTTAATTGATCAACTCTTGTTTGACATTTGGAAATATGGTAATGAAAGGATGTTTTGAACCTTGGATTATTTAGAGGTATTGTTGTAATATTTAATTATATGCATAATTATTTCTAAGTTACCTAATAAGTTTTAAAAACTATTTCCACTTTTAGCTTGTGTTAATGAACGATCATTACAAGATAAAAATTTACCATAATCTAGATATCATCTTGCATGAAAATTTGTCTTTTTGTGTTAGATGTTGAATTATCCTCTAAACAATAGTTTATTTCCATCACCGCCAACGCGTTCTATTGGGGGATATATGCCTTCGGGTGCTATGGCAAGCTCTACATAGGCCCAATTTGGAGTCAAACTACCTGATCCGAGCCAAGACCTGACTATACCAACACATCTGGGTGGTAAGGTGAATGCTAGAGGAGTCATCATTTTAGTTTGGCACAACTTCCTTACTTCCGGGCTACTTCGTTCGGACGTAGTCCCTTAAGAGCCTTGAGACCAAAAATTGTTCAACTTCGACGAGTGATTACTTGGACTCTATGGCACCTAGAGATGTCTTTTTGGATCCTACACCTTGGCTTAAGGACCCTCTATAATATCCTGTCTCGGTTTTTTCCGTCTCCAATCGGTGCTCTCGCTGCCCTATTATTTGTAAATGCATGAAATAGTGTAGTTTGAGCTAGTGTAAGGTTGTCAAATGCTATATTTTGCAAATGGTGGGTCATGGCACTGAACTTCTTTGTGTCAACATTTACGAGTGGTGAGGTGAATGCTAGAGGAGGTGTCATTTTGATGTGGGACAATTTCATTGCTTCTAGGATACTTCGATCGGGCGTAGTCCTTTAAGAGCCCTAAGACCAAAAAACTATTCAACTTCGATGGGTGACTACTCCGACTCCATGGCACCCAGAGATGTCTCATTAAATCCTAAACCTTGGCTTAGGGACCCTCTACAATAGCCTGTCTTGGGTTTTTCCTTCTCCAATCGGTGTTCTCGCTGCCCTATTATTTGCAAACGCATGAAATAGTGCGGTTTGAACCATGTAAGGCTAACAAATGCTATATTTTGCAAATGGTGGGTCGTGACACCAAACCAATCTGCACCAACACATCCGGGTGGCAAGGTGAACACTAGAGGAGGAATCCTTTCGGTAAGTGACAACGTCATTGCTTTTGGGCTACTTCATTTGGGCGTAGTCCCTTAAGAGCCCTGATGCCAAAAAATCATTCAACATCGACGGGTGACTACTCATACTCCGTGGCACCTATTGACAATTTTACACTTATGCAAAAATGGGAAACTTGAAAATTTGTTATGATGGATGGAATTGGTGAATTGGACCTAAGCTAAGGGAGATTATTTCAGTTCAATGTTGTTTCATTGAATTAATTAATGATTACATGAAATTTGTAGCTATGTGTGCTATTACAAAACGTAACAAATCACATAGTCTGCAATTTCATGATTATCTTCAACAAAATAACACAAATCCCCAAATGACATATGTGTTATCTTGATGAAGACATCGAAGTGCAAAATAGATGAAGTGTTAAGTTTTGGAACAACAGTCATAATTGCAGATTACAGCAGTTAAAGTTCATTGCTAAATGTTACAGGTATCTTTAAGGTTATTTCCTTCATGATTAAGACATTCAATTATATTATTGAGTTGTTTAATTCATCATATAATCCATTTAGAAAGCTAAAATACGAAATAAATACACAACTCAGTTTACTAATTCAATGTTTTATTCATAAAGAATTTCAAATGTTCCCACACAAGCCGTGGCATGTAAGCTGAAGAGTAAATTACAACTCTTTGAAGTAAGAGGTACATATGCATGAAAAAAAAAATAGGAGTATGAATGAACCCATAATTGCCTTAATGTTTCTTTCACTTTGGTTGATGCATCCCTAGCTCCAGTTTATTCCATCGTCATCTTTGTTGCTTGGCAAATGGCACTACACGAAAACAAAAAAGAAAAACTATCAAAATTGAGCTCAGGGTTAACCATATTCCTCTACTATCCAAATTCGTATAGGTGGATCTATTAATAACATGAGGTATAAATTACATGAGGGTCAAAGGAACATCGATAAAAAGTACTTTTACTCATGTAACATACATGATTTATTCACCCGAAATAAGGAGAGAGAAGAAAAGAAAAAATATGAAACATAAGAGAGGCTAAAGGGGCCTAAATATTTTATAACTATTTTCTTAAGTGTGTAGGTACAGGTTGCAATGAAGAAGAAAATAAAATCATGTCTTATAGTCCTCACTGTTAGAAAATGATTACATAAAAACAAAGTTCAATGACTTCCATCCTATGGTATATCAATCTGAAATAAATCACAAAAAGAAGAATGTAACTCGATTTCAATAATGATTCTAGAAATAGAAGAAGTTACAGTTTAAATTAGAGGATAAACTTGCATGCTTACTTCCATTCAAAGATAACAAGTACATGTTTCAAAGTTTCAAATAGGTGAAGCAGAAGAATCAGAATATAAAGGCTAAAGTTAACTGGAAAGATAAGATTACAACCAAAACAAAATGAAAAGGAAATCTGAGAAAATTTTGACAGGGCTTCGCCATGTAAAATGGACATTTTACATCTTTCCATCATGCTATTTCAAATGAATACATGCTTGAAAGATGTATATAAATCAAATAGTAATGCAGAAAGCAGATAATGCATGGCGTAATCAAAGATAGCAATTACCATATTTCAGCCACAACAGCAAGCCATGAAGCATCTAAATGAATTGTTACGTCTAGAACCAATTATAAGTGCACACTTTCGATTGCGTCAAAACATATACAAAAATACTACGAAAATGCTACTATACCAATGGAGTACAACTATGACAAGAACAAGTAAAACTCGACTACAAGAATGAATTTCAAAGAAGTATTTCTTTCAAATTTGGAAGTAACAAGGTGTATCAAAAAAGAAATGAATCCAAGCTACAACATGAAGTTAACTATGAAAAATTGTTCAACAAATAGATTTTTCAGATTCAACATTGAAAGAATCAAATCAAGAAATGATAAGTGCAAAGTAGATAATGATAGACCAGGATCAGTTTGAGCTTAAAAGATCAAGGATGCACTAACATAAATGAGTGACACAGAACTTTGTCTTAATAAGTTCAACAACATTGATTCACCAATTAAGGATCAAGTACAACATAAGGGAAAAGCTTTGAATTCTACACCTTCTAAAAGTTGTATCAACTTTTACAGGCTAAGGTGAAGAAAAATTAAGTTTGAAAAAGTTCACTCATGAAGCCAATAAAGATTCAAGATGCCATTAAAATCATGCTACAAGATCTCAAAATGTGTAAAGAATCGATTCTAAGTTTTTAGTTTAGAAAAGTATGGATCGAGCTTCATAGCACTAGGAATGGCATTCAAATGAATTCTTTCAGGCCACAGTAGAAATAATAACCTGGTTAAGAAAAGAAAATTCAACCATTGTTTTCGTATCGTTAAAGACAGAGATCAATTGTTCAAGTTCCATTAAAGTGTAAAACCCAGATGGTGAACAACTTAGATAAAATGAACTTTTATGAAGCAAGATATAGTTAACCTCATTTCTAAGCTACGAAAAGCATATAAATTTTACAATTGGTCAAGATTTTCAAGACCAAGATGAATCAAGGAAAGGGTGCATATTAAAAAAATATCATAACAGAAGGACATCAAAAAGCATGGATCTAGGTAAGTTCTTGTTTTATTTACATCTCGAAACATCAATATCACAAAGCACGATTTCGGAGATTTCGTTACCAAGGCTTGAACATCAATTATAAAATAAAACCAAATGCATAAGAAAATAAGGATGACAGATTTGAATTCATCTCGAAATGAGCTCAAACTTGCAGAGGAAAATATGATTACCCACAATACAAGCACCCAGATCTAGAGTCACAATCAGAGAAAAGTACAGATCTTGGCCATTAATCGAAAAACCCATCAATGGGTATCAAGAAATCAGAGAAATGAACAAGAACTCGCCGATTAAATTGAATCTTTCAAACCCTTGAAATATCATCAAGTTCAGAGCTAAAAACGAGGACCCAAATCCATTTTGCTTTCAAAAAAATTCCTTAGGCGCAAAAAAACACGAGATAAATGAGAAGGAATATGAAATATCAGTCCACATAAAATGAAAATGATAAAGGTTTCAGTAATTTTAATTTACAGTAAAGGGTCTCAAGGAAACGAAAATATATAGCTTTTAAATGACAAAGCTCACCTTCAGGAGAAACAAAGATCCTCGAATGGGCTTAAAAGTTCAAAGAGTTTCATGGCAGCCAAAATGGGACAAGCACAGACCAAAAATATTAGGAATCTCATGCGTAACCTCACGAGCTCTGAAATAATTAGAAATGGTGGATGTAAGACCTCATGAAAGAGATCAATAGAAGCAAAGAATGACAGAGAATCCAAGTAACGAGTGCATAAAGCTTCATAGAAGTATTTTAGTAGAGGAACTGAGCTTAAAATATCAACAATGGTGGCCACTTTAGAAATCACGATGAAATTGAGAAAAACATCGACAATGGATGAGAGAATCCAAACACATGCATGCAAAGAACTTCACATGGCCTCCCACAGAGCTTCATGATCACATTCATGGCTTCCTAGAGTAATTTCAGCATGGCTTTGCCGCTGGAAATGAGTAATTGAAAATGATGAAGTGATAAGCTCGGTGAGATTTTTATGAAACCTAACTCATTGAGTTTACACATCAATGACCCAGATCAATCAAGTACTAACATCAATGATCAAGGATCAATACAAAGTTCAATGTAACCCAGAGGTAACCTCACTCACCCATAAGTAGTGATCAACGGCTCCAAACTTCACGGTACAAGATCAAAGGCACACATTCGATGAGAAATTAAATGCAACCCCAGAAAAGATCAACACCGATCCCAACACATAGTACCACATTAAATGTCGTCGTAAAACCCGACCGAGGGTCAAAAAATCAACAGCTACAAATCAAAAGGACAAGGATCAATGGTTAAAGATTAATCACCAATTTCAAAACTCCATGCCAACCAGGGTTACTCGATGCCACCAAAAATTTCATAAGGTTTGAGTCATCATGGGGGAGGGGACCAAATTTTATGCTAAAATCATTATGCTTTGACCATATTCCAGGGCCATGTGTTATGCAAAGGGGGCTGAATCATCAAACTATGATTATTGTTTATACCATAGTCTATGTCACATGATAATCAAAGGTGGTCGAGTATTATAGTATGTCCGTGATCAAATCAAAGGGGGCCAACTTTGATTGATTAATCATTTTGTTGTTGACCTATCCAAGGTCTTATTCACATTTGCCAACAAGAATAATCAAAGTAAATAATGTCTTTCATAATGTTATTCCCACACCGAATACATGACCAAGGGCCAAGGAGTGGTCATTTCAACATGGGTCAACCCAACTTAGGAAAGAAGGGCCCCTTTTTGCCTTTGATTATTTTGACCTTTTTAGGTCCAACACCATGCAAAGTAATTATTATTAATAGTCAAATAACAATATGATTATTATTATTAATTAGTTACAATTTGAATCAAGTGTAAAGCAAGGCTAAAACACTGCATGGATGAACAACGAAGGTCAATCACTTTTGACTCCATATGTACTGGGATTTTAGTGATAGCAAGTTTCACTTTAGATTGAATAGTCACTTAGCGACAATGAGATGACATGTCCTTCATCAAAGAGTATATTTTAACGTGCCATCACAAGAAGATAGAACATATGTCACATCAACAGCAAGAAGATAAATTTGCATGTATTAGAGAAGACTTACTCATCAAGCAAGGTTTATTATTAGCATTATTCACCCAACTTTATTAAAAATAGAATAGTCAACTATAGTTTGACTGAGTTGTAATCAAGGCTATTAATGCCTCTTTATATTAGCATGATTATTTTTATTAATAAATAAAGGGTAAAAATAGGATGCATGGGTGAGTACAATTTTAGTCTATTTTTAGGAAGGGTGGGAGGAATAATTTTTTCTATATATTGTGTGCAATTGCAAGCACAAGGAGGACTTTTTAGACACAGGAGTGTTGAAGCAGATTTTGCCAATTTTTCCCTCTATTTGCAGTCATTTGTTTGTTCTATTAATCTTTGTGAATGTTGAATTCCCTAATTAATCATCTTACCCTATTGCAAAATTCAGTAATTTCTACATAATATTAATGTGCATGTGTAACTTAACAATATTGTTTTGATACTTTCCCTCAATACATCAAAGTTTTTTTAATATTCTATAGAAAATTGTTGGCTTGTGCATCAAGAATTCATTCTCATATCAATTGTGCATGTGCTCAATCAAAGACCTCATATAAGTTTGGTGTATCACCCCAATTTTGAATCCATTTACAGTCATCTTTTACCCTCAAACCCCAGAAAATTATTTTAGGATACATCAATAAGGAACTGGCCTTGATACCAAAGACTCACCTCAAAATAGGTATACCCACAAACCTGAGGTGTTTCCATTGTATCTATGAAAGAGAGGTTAATTTTGCAAGCTTAGAACACCTGCAACCATCTCTCTAGGGCACACTTTTGAGAGATAACAGCACCTAGAGATGTCTTATTGGATCCTACAACTTGGCATAGGGACCCTCTATAATAGCCTATCTTGGTTTTTTCCGTCTCCAATCGGTACTCTTGCTGCCTGTTATTTGCAAACGTGTGAAATAGTTCGATTTGAGCTAGTGGAAGGGTGTCAAATGCTATATTTTCAAATGATGGGTCGTGACACCAAACCGAATGCACCAACATGTCCGAGTGGAGAGATTAATGTTGTAGTAAGTGTTTTTAGTGCGCACAACATCGTTGCTTTTGGGCTACTTCGTTCAGGTGTAGTCCCTTAAGAGCCCTAAGGCGAAAAAAACATTCACTACTTGGACTCTGTTGCACCTAGACACATCACGTTGGATCCTATACCTCAATGTAGGGACCCTCTACAATACTGTCTTAGTTTTTGCATCTCTAATCGGTGATCTCGCTGCCCTATTGTTTTCAAATGTGCGAAAAGTTTAGTTTGAGCCAGTGTAAGGTTGTTAAACAATATATTTTACAAACGGTGGGTTATGGCACCGAACCGACTACGAAAAAACATCTGGGTGGCTAGATGAACACTAGAGGAGGCATCACTTTGGTGTGGAATAATGTCTTTGCTTCTGGGCTACTTCTTTTGAGCGTAGTCCCTTAAGAGCCCAGAGACCAAAAAATTGTTCAACTTCGAAGGGTGACCACTCGGACTCCGTGGCACCTAGAGACATCTCATTGGATCCTATACCTTGGCGTAGGGACTCTCTACAATATTTTGTCTCAGTTTTTTCCATCTTTAGTTGGTTCTCTCACTGCCCTATTGTTTGCAAACGCGTGAAATAGTGCAGTTTGAGCCAATGTAAGGTTGTCAAATGCTATATTTTACAAACTGTGGGTTGTGGCACCAAACCGACTATGCCAACATGTCTAGGTTGTGAGGTGAATGCTAGAAGAGGTTTTGTTTTGGTTTGTGCTAATTTTGTTGCTTCCGGGCTACTTTGTTCGAGCGTAGTCCCTTAAGATCCCTGAGACCAAAAAATTGTTCAAGTTCGATGGGTGACTACTTGGACTCCGTGGCACCTAGAGATGTCATGTTGGATCCTACACCTCAATGTAGGGACCCTATATAATATCATGTCTCATTTTTTTCGTCTCTAATCGGTGCTCTCATTGTCCTATTGTTTGTAAATGCATGAAATAGTGCAGTTTGAACCAGTGTAAGGTTGTCAAATGCTATATTTTACAAACGGTGGGTTGTGGAAAAAAACCGACTGTGCCAACATGTCTAGATGGAAAGGTGAACACTAGAGAAGGCATAATTTTTTTGTGGGACAACATCATTGCTTCTGGGATACTTCATTCGGGAGTAGTCCCTTAAGAGCCCTGAGACCAAAACCTTTTCAACTTCGACGGTGACTACTAAGACTCCGTGGCACCTAGAAACGTCTCGTTAGATCCTACACCTTGGCGTAGGGACCCTCTACAATATCCTATCTTGGTTTTTTTGTCTCCAATTAGTGCTCTCGCTGCCCTATTGTTTGCAAACGCATGAAATAGTGCAGTTTGAGCTAGTGTAAGGTTGTCAAATGCTATATTTTGCAAACAGTGGCTCATGGCACCAAACCGATTACATTGAAACCTTTAGGTGGCTAGGTGAATGCTAGAGAAGGCATCATTTTGGTGTGCAACAACGTTGTTTCTTTTACGTGCTACTTCGTTCAGGCCTAGTCTCTTAAGAGCCCTGAGACTAAAAAATCGTTCAACTTCAACAGGTGACTACTCAGACTCCGCAGAACCTAGAGATGTCTCATTAGATCCTACACCTCAGTGTATAGACCCTCTACAATATCCTACCTTAGTTTTTTCCATCTCCAATTGGTACTCACACGCCCTATTGTTTGCAAACACGTGAAATTGTGCGAGTTTGAGCCCGTATAATGTTGTCAAATGCTATATTTTGTAAATGTTGGGTTGTGGCACTAAATTGACTATGCCAACACATCTGGGTGTCAAGTTGAATTCTAGAGGAGGTTTCATTTCAGTACAGGAAAATATTGTTGCTTCCAGGCTACTTCATTTGGGAGTAGTCCCTTAACATCCTTGAGACCAAAAAAGAATTGAACTTGGACAAGTGACTACTCGAGACTCCATGGCACCTAGAGACATCTCTTCAGATCCTACACCTTAGTGTAAGGACCCTCTACAATATCCTATCTTGGTTTTTTCCATCACTAATCGGGGCTCTAATCAAGCGCTTATTGTTTTGCAAACGCGTGAAATAGTGAAGTTTGAGCTAGTGTAAAGTTGTCAAATGCTGTATTTTGCAAACGGTGGGTTGTGGCACCAAATCGAATGTGCTAAAATGTCTGAGTGGCTAGGTGAATGCTATAGGAGGCATAGTTTTGGTGTAGGACAACATTGTTGCTTCTGGGATACTTCATTCGAGCATAGTCCCTTACGAGGCCTCGAGACCAAAAACCGTTCAACTTCGACGGGTGACTATTCGGACTCAAGTGGAACCTAGAGATGTCTCGTCAAATACTACATCTCGGTGTAGGGACCCTTAACAATATCCTATATTTTTTTCATCTCCAATCAGTGCTCTCACTGCCCTATTGTTAGCAAACGCGTGAAATAGTGCGGTTTGAGCCGATGTAAGGTTGTCAAATGCTATATTTTACAAACAGGTGGGTCGTGGCACCAAACCGATTGCACAAATATGTTTAGGTGGCCAAGTGAACACTACAAGAGGATTCCTTTCATTGTGTGAAAATTTCATTGCTTTGGGCTACTTCGTTCGGGTGTAGTCCCTAAGAACCCTAAGACCAAAAATTGTTTAACTTCGATGGGTGACTACTTGGATTCCGTGATATGTGTAGATGTCTCGTCGAATCCTACACCTCAATGTAGGGAACTTTTATAATATCCTATCTAAGTTTTTTCATCTCCAATCGTGCTCTTGCTACCCTATTATTTGCAAATGCATAAAATAGTGTAGTTTGAGCCAATGTCATGACTATCAAACATTATATTTTACAAACGGTGGGTCATGGCAAAAAAACGACTACGCCAACACATCCAATCAAGCTAGGTGAACACTATAGGAGGCATTTTTTGGTGAGAGACAATTTCGTTGCTTCCAAAGCTACTTCGTTCATGCGTAGTCCCTTAAAAGCCTTGAGACCAAAACATCGTTCAACTTTGATGGGTGACTACTCGGACTCCATGTCACTGAGAGACGTCTCATAAGATCCTACACCTTAGTTTAAGGGCCCTCTATAATATTTTGTCTCAGTTTTTTCTATCTATAATCGGTGGTCTCGTTATCCCATAGTTTGGAAACATGAAATAGTGCGGTTTGAGCCAATGTAAGGTGATCAAATGCTATATTTTTCAAATGGTGGGTCGTCGTACCAAACTAACTACGTAAACATGTTTGGGTGGTGAGGTGAACACTAGAGGATGTTTCTTTTTGGTGTGATACAACGTCATTTCTTCCAGGCTACTTCATTCGGTGTAGTCCCTTAAGAGCCACGAGACCAAAACACCATTCAACTTCGACAGGTGACTTACTGGACTCATTGCAACTAGAGACTTCTCATCGATCCTAAAGCTCAATGTAGGGACTCTCTACAATATCAAGTCTCAAATTTTTCCTTCTCTAATTGGTGCTCTCGCTGCCCTATTGTTTTCAAACGCATGACATAGTTCATTTTGAGCCAATATAAGGTTGTCAAATGTTATATTTTGTAAATGGTGGGTCGTGGAACCAAACCAACTATGCTAACATGTTTGGGTGGTGAGGTAAATACTAGAAGAGGCATCTTTTTGGTGCACGACAACGTCATTGCTTTCAAGAAACTTCATTCGGGTGTAGTCCCTTAAGATCCCTAAGACCAAAACACCTTTCAACCTAGACAGTGACTACTCGAACTCCGTGGCACTGGATATGTCTCACAAATCCTACACCTCGACATAGGGACCCTCTTTAATAGTTTGTCTCAGTTTTTTCCTTCTCCAATCAGTGCTCTTGTTGCCCTATTGTTTGCAAACGTGTAAAATAGTGCAATTTGAACCAATGTAAGGTTGTCAAATGTTATATTTTGTAAATAGCGGGTCGTGGCACCGAATTGACTATGCACATGCATAGGGATGGCCTTGTAAACACTTTGGGAGGTGTTGTTTTGGTTCTCTACACTCCCGGTGCTTCTGGATACCTCCTCCGGTGCATAGAACCCCCTCCACAGTTACAAAAAACATTATTAGTTGCTTCTCTTTTCTTGTAAAAAAATAAGAGCTTATCTTAGCTTCGAGAATATAAAATTCTCTACTAACAGTTCCAACCACGTGAAGGTGGAAGCTTTTCTAGCACCACTAACCTGCATAAAAGTGTTAGTCAAAGAAATTTAAGTTGAATCAAAACCATACTAGATATATACAAAATACACAAATTTAATAAAATATATGAACTTGAATGATTTGGTTGACAAATTTAAACACTTCAAAGAAATTATATATACCATACATGAGCATGTAAATTCATTCTAATGAACCATC
The DNA here is from genome assembly GCA_018340775.1 of Taxus wallichiana var. yunnanensis. NCBI lineage: Eukaryota > Viridiplantae > Streptophyta > Pinopsida > Cupressales > Taxaceae > Taxus > Taxus wallichiana. Next base: position 282,897,698 of record CM031237.1, read on the forward strand.
AGGATCATATCTACTCTAAATAGCAGACAAGATTGCTTCATGATCTGACTCTTGAACCTTCCAAAGAATCTTGTTATTAGGCCTTCCTCAATATCTATACAAAGCTGAATATTTGTCGCTAAAACTAGATGTGAATATAAGATTATTATCTTGTGTGTTTCAAATTCTTCAAACATCCAAACAAATTATTTTTTTAATGGATACCATCCAATCCAAGTTCCAAAGAAACTACCACTCGACCCCCGTAGGATACTCAAATTATCTTCGCCATCTATAATAGGAGAAGTCAACTTATTTCTTTCCTCGATGCAACGACATAAGAAATAGTTTGTTCCTTCTTCATTTTTTTTGTCGCAATAACTGCAAACACATGTCCTATAAAAAAACTAAAGGTTTCAACTCAAATTTAAATTACATATTAATTTCAATCCAAACATAACTCAATACAAAAATTGTAAATAACCATTTACCTTGTCGCACCAAAATCAAAATTTTGTCAAATTCCTTGGATGTTGCAAATTCATCTAGAGAAACAAGTCGTAATGCCTGTGGAGGTTGATAACTGGGAAGCAGAGTTAGAGGCCTACAAATCCATCCATCCACCCATTCTTGTGAATCACACTCAATAGTGACAAATTTGATACAAGATGCACAAAAACATGTCAACTTTCTTGTCCATGTGGCCCACGAAGTAGCATCTAAGCTACAAAATGAGTGCATATCACTAGACCATGTGAGTGTCATACAATCCTCGTAGTTAGCAATTTGTTGTTCCTCTATCAACCAAAAGTATCATGAACTATGGAATTTTTGGAGAACCTCGGGCCATGTTGTCAATACACTATTCCACTATGCTCTTTGCATATTTCAATTTAGCACCATCTTCATACTTCAACTCTTCTCTTAAAAGATCTCTTTTCACACATGTCCCTACACCGTCATGCTCTCCTTTTCCATGTCCAAATTTCGGTGAAATTCTAAATATGTTGCACACACCATCTTGACGTGCATCCTGCTCATCCAATAAAATATTCCTGCATTCTTAAACTGAGACGTGTAATTATCTAACCATATATAATTTTGATTGAAGCGGATGTCCTTATCAAACAAGTTTCCATAAAATAACCAGAAACACCCTTGCAAAAATTTAGTAGAATGAGTGCGATCATCACTAATATAAAGGTGGTACTCTCTTTTAAAAAAAAGATCATTATCTTTATTGTCAAGAGAATGTATAAATGTTATATGCACAAAAATGGCAACCTATACTTAGATGCAATATTACAATTGAACCTATATTTGTAGTTGTAATGTGTAATTCTCTGTAAAATCGACCACTAAAACAATAGTACCAATAGGAAATGTGTCATTGCATATCTTGAACTGTTCATCCAACCATCGAGCTCTGTGTGTATTCCTAGCATACTCATAAACAATTTCATCCTTAAATTTTCTCATAAATTGAAAAACATGCATATGTTTTGTAACTAGCTCACACCGTTTAGACTCATTTCCATCTTTCAATTGGTATGGTATTTATTTATATTTATCAAACTCAACTAAATTATGTCTTATTACACCTGTAATTTTCTCATGGATACAACTTTCTAATTTAGGTAATCGCCACATGTACCACAACTTCCATCTAAACAATCCTAACTATTAAAAAAATTCCAACTTCTCTATCACAAAATATCGTAAGAATGAAATCCCTGGAAGATATTGGTGGAACTTGAACACCACATTGTGATAACATAGTTTCATAATGGAAATCGGAATGAATACATAAAAATTTAGCAAAATGCATCGCAAATTCAACATGTTTCCTACAACAACAAGTGGTGCGGCGTGGTTGATTTTCACATAGAATGATTTCAACATTTCAAAAAAAAAATTAACTAATTTTAATTTATAGATGCTTTTGTTCAAACTTACGAAAAAAATTGAGTTTAAGTCATATCTAAGAAATGCTTTGGATGTGGTTCGCGATTAGTAGAACCAACTCTCTGTTTTACAACATCTCTTATATAAGGTGAAACTCTAGTGTTATCATGTGAAAATTGAATAACAAATTGTCTTATAACATCAGATATATCTTTGTCCTTATGCATTGCTCTAGCTGAAAATGCCCAAAAATCAATGTTATTGAGTGATTGAATGATATTACGTCTTTCAATTTATTTCATTAGGGTTTTTGATTAACTTTCAACATTCGACTTGTTTGTGTAATCAAATGTTGATTCACTTACAAAACTAGTAGCAAGTACACGATGCACAATATTACTATCCCTAGTGCGTCTCTTGACACCAACAGTGTGATATGCATCATGAAATTTTTCAACAATTGTAGAGGTTTGAACACGTATATTAGATGTTGTCAATCCTAAGGTGTCTAATGTAGGTCTCATTTTAATCGATTTCATCAAACTAACAAAAAAATGACATCTTTGGGAATCATTTAAAATTTTAAAATGATTATCCCAAATTTTAGTGGTTTTTCTTCTGATTTTCCATTCAGAAATTTTGTCATACATTGGTTTCAAAATGTTCTCATCAATTTCAATAAAATAATTAGGTTTCTTACGTAAAATCCTAGGAGGTGTTTTTGTCAAATTTTCCTTATCTATAGTTTCAACCTGAATTTCCTAATTCACATTTTCATTATCTCCTTCAATTTCAACATCATCTACATCACGAGTATTTAATTTTTCTTCAACATTAACGATAAAAACATCTTCATCATGAGTATTTAATTCATCTTCAACATTGACGGTAGAAACATAACCTAGTTCCTAATTTCTTACAATAGTAGGGGTTAAAGATGAACCTCTTCTTGATTCACGAAAATTCTGCAGTCACTCAACATTTTGAAATTTGTTTTCCTCTAATTTTTCTAGTGTTTTTTACTTATTGACTTTCTTTTTTGACTGTTTTTCTTGTCTCCCATGATGTTTTGCTTACGGTGATAAGAAAAACATGTAGAAAGTGACAGAATTTCACAATAATTCATACAGTAAGGTCAAATAGTAAAAATCACATGGTAATTTAAACGTTGGGATACGTGTAAATATGATTTAATAACCTTGCTCATGCTTTATAAACCATGATCATGGTTTGTAAAGTGTGATCGCGGTACTTTCTATCAAAACTATGATCGCAGTTATATCTGTATCATCAAATCTGACCCTAAGGCTTGGGAAATCTTTTTTTTCCCCAACCAAAGCTATGGGAGGTCATTATGGCATGTAAAAGGTCAAAAACTTAAAATTTACTCTTCCATGGACTTGAACCATGCTGAAAATTGAAAACATCTCACAAAAATGGTGCCATCATGTAGGGGAGACTGTTAGCTTTGTAGAAATATTGATTTTAAAGTGAATAGAATAAGATAAATATCATTTTATAATTTTTACTAACAATAGGTCTTTAAGACATTTTTCCCGCAAATGTTCATGTCTACGTTTAAGACTGCAAATTTTGTTTCACTTATCAAAATGTGATAAAACCTATACCATCCCAAGAATGGCGAAATTCTATACACGTTAATATATATATATATATATATATATATATATATATATATATATATTTGATTCGATATAGTTATGGTGGGAAAACAGAAGTGCTCCGTTTTCTAAATTCTTTCAAACCACTTTCTCGAAAAAATCATAAAAAATATTGCTCAAAAAATTTAAAATAAAATTCATCCCAAGATAGACAAACGACATATAACTTTTCACCAAAGGAAAATAAATAACAAGATTTGGTCATCCAAATCATGAGAAAAGGGACTACAATCTTATAGGTTTTTTCAAAAAAAAAAAAAACCAAGTCATATAATTTTGAGTGTTTATTATAGCTTAACTTGTCTGTTTTAAAAAATATAATATTTTAGAAACTAGATTCCGGATGCTGCGATTCATACGTATATAAATATTTCTAATTTTCAGCACATATTGCTAATAATCCCTACAAGTTGATATTTTTCTATTTTTCGCAATATGACGTCCACTTATGACCTATGTTTTCTCCACCAACTTGTTGCACTTACCCAAATGCATCTCACCATTACACTCATACACATTACACTCCCGACACCTTGTTTGCATCTCACCATTTTACACCTTTTTCATTTACTTTCTTGATCCATGACACCTCTTTTTCACTTTGCATAACATTTAGCATCCTTGGTGTAGAAATTAGGCACATAAAATATCAAACAGTAGAAATAAAACAAATAATCTTGTAAATAAACAGAGTATTTCAAATTCAAATCATCACTTCTGTGCATATATATCTTCTTCCTTGTCAGATCTTTAGCTCAATACAATTCGTTTTTGTGTCTTCTCCGTGTCAAAGCTTCGGATCAATACAATTTGTGTGTGTAAACACTTACAATTGCCTCCATTATATAGAGGTATTTCATCTAATAATATAACACTCAACTCTAAAATTATAACATCTTAAAAATATAACTAGCATCTACAAATAGCGCATGCTTTTGTTCATGAAAACAAAGTTATTCATTTTATTTGCTTTTATGCTAAAAATAACGACGTCTAATTAAAACTAACCCATGCATAAAAAGCAACATACTTTTATTTTCCTAATAATAGAAAAATCATGCAAGCGAAATTATCTATTTCTAACACCCCCTTAATTTCAACCTTAAAACTTCATAACCTTCTCGGTTGATTCACATAAACTTCTTCTTCAATAAAACCATTCAAGAATGTTTATTTTACATCCATTTCATAAATAGGCCATTTTTTTGAGTTGTTATCACTAAAACCATTCATATTGTGTCTAAATTTGCTACAAGTGTAAATGTCTCTTTGTAATCTACTCCATATTGCTATGAAAAACCTCTTACAACTAGCCTTGCTTTATATTTTTTTACTTTACCATCAACAATATATTTGGTCTTGTAGACCTACTTAATTCGCATCGCAACCTTTCCTTCTAGAAGATCTACTAATTCTCATGTTTGATTCTTCTCTATGGCGTGTATTTCATCATCCATGAATTGAACCCAAACTTCATTTTTTATAGCCTCTTCAAAGTATACTAGATTTGCAGCTTGAGAAAACAATACAAAAACTAAAAAAACATTAGTTGTATCAACATCATAAATCTCACTAAGACTCCTTGTTTTCTGTTGCAAAGGGCTATCAGATGATGGACTATTTTGTGTTGAAGGAGTTGTTTCTAGTGTTCTTTGTGGTGTCTCTTACATGGTTGAGGATGAGTGAAATCTTGAAGACCTTCTAGTTGTAGATGGAGGTATAGCTTGTGCTACAACTTTTGGTGCATTTCTAAGATTCAAATAAGATACAATACCTTTTTACTCTATAGTGTCATTTGCCCTATCATCATGAGGAATAGTTTTAATCTCAATTTTCAACCCCTAGAAAAATCGATCAAACACGACCCCATGCAGAAAGAAATTCAAAAAATGGTTCCGTCAAAAGATCCTATGCTTCAAATCCAACAGAAAAGTTACAAGAAGGCTCTAAAAATGGATTGGCGGGGTCGAGGAAGGAGAAAATAGAAGGAAGAAAACCAGATGCTCAAAGGAGAAGAAATGGAAAAGACTCAAAGGTTTTGGGCTTCACAAATGATTGAACGAGCCCCAAAATTGGAAAAGTATGGAGGAGACATCGAAGGCTGCCAAGTGTCCAAATGGGGCATCTCCAAAGGTTAAATAAAAAAGGTAGTCCTCAAACAAGATCCAAGCCTCCACGCATCCAAAACCCTAAAATTTGCATCGGTCGTTGAAAATTCTTGACTCAGTAGGAGGTACCAAGTGTCCAAACAACACTAATTCAAAGATAAATCCAAAGAGCGGAGACCCAAATGAGCGCGGTCTCACCACATAGCCCAAATTAAAAAGTGGGACAAAGTGGGCCCAAAATTGACTAAGTATAGAGAACCAACAGCCTTCACATGTCTTATTAGCGTGATTCCAAAAGGAAAATATGGAGGCAGTCCCAAATGAGCGCGGACTCGTGTGTCCTAGGTCCAAAAAAAAGAGACGAAGTTAGGGGTTGAATAGTCAAAGGAGAGGCGAGCCAAAAAGGAGCCAAGTTTCAACATGACATTATTTCAAGAGTAAAATTTGGGGTGGGTTTCCAAACAATCGCCAATCCTCCACATGTCCAGTGGTCGACTTTTGGCTCCACTAAGCAATGAAAGACTCAGGAAGAATATAAAGAAAATGTGGATCCCACTGGAAGCCGCCACATGTTAGTCCAGCGCAATTTCAAGAACATAAGGAAGGGGCTGAATCTTCAAGGTGTGCAAGGACACCACGTGGACCCTGTATGGATAGACTCTTTAAATATTGCGCTCCCGCAATCCGAATATTCAAATGGCCATATCATTTTACTAAAGACTCGATTTGGAAGGGAGAATACTTTTTGGAAACGTCTCAATGCTCTCTATGCCATGGAAGCATAAAATTCCATTCTTAACAAGCATTAGTGGGTGAAAAATGGGAAAAAAATCCAGGCCATTAATATATAACCCAATTTCTTCAACTACCGGATCTGATTTAATTTGTTCCATTTGAGGAACCGAATCGAACAGTTGTAGGGAGATTTGAGAGGGGCATTGATTGATAGTGGTTGAGCTTTCAAAGTGGGATTTAATGCATATCTCAAGGTGGTTGAAGTAGGATTCAAATTCTTCCCTCCTCTCTCTCTCTTATTCTTCCTATATATTGTAATGAAGGGGCATATTCAAAGGGTTGGTCATTGTTTCTCCTCTGCCCCCCTCTCTCTTTCTTCCTTAGGGTAGAATGTGGAGTCTAAGCCTCCTCCCATGGCTCTATAATGGCATTTTCTTTCCTCTTTCCCACTAATGATGTACTATGTAACATTTTGGAGCAATAGAATCTATTTCATGATGCATCTGTCCATCCTTGGCTCATTTTATTGTCTCTTCTTACCTCTCATCATTGCAGGGTATATTGTGCATATTCTAATGTTTGTTGTAGGTCTTGGGAGCTGTGTTTAATGGGTTTCAAGTGGTGTCTATGTGAAATCTATCTTTGGACCATGGTACATTCTATCCACCCTCTCCTCTGCTCACCTCTCTCCACTTCACTTCTGGGCGCGATCGGATCTCGTGATTCAACCACTTCCTTTTTGGTGTATCACTTCTTAGTGTAGGCTCTTTCACCCTCTCTCTCTCTCTCTCTATCCCCTTGGAATGGTTATATTAGGATAGAATAGGTTCTTCTCAGTCTTTGGAGTAGCTTGTGGTAGGTAGATTAGGAAGCAAGAACCGGATTTCTCCGGAGGGCCATCTCAAGTTTTGCAAGTCCCACAGCTTGAGAGATGGTCCCATGTTATGCAATCACACCGAATGCCCCACTCCACACCTAGGCCATTCGGGGGTGATGTTATTCTGCACTAACGGTTTTGGCACACCCAAAGGGGACACCGAGGTCTTCACTTTATTTCATCAAGTTGATGTGTTCTTGGTGACATTCAACCTTAAGACACACATTGAAATCCCATCTAATGACTCCATCTGGTTAATAACCCATTCTCTGAGTTACAGACCTTTTCCATCCATTTTCTTCTTTCATCTCTTTCATTTTCTCCCATTCCATGAAGTTGAGTAATCATGACTTCATTCCCTTCATGGAACTCACACTTGCAGCAACAACAATGCAATCCACCTCCAATGCATTTCCCAACTCCTCTAGATCAGCATTATAATTAGATCTAGGACCATTATGCTTACCCATATGAGTAGGGTCAAAGTCAGTTTGGCTATGAGCTTATCAAGAACAAGGGGACACATACAATGGTGACAACTATGTGGAGAATGTTGGTTTGTTGGAGAAGATTCAAAAAATGGAAGTTGACATGGTTTAGTCAAGGGCCATAGCACAAATGAAGGCATTCAAGATTGGTTGCAGGGCACCTTGTCCATGGGGAGGCCCTTTTCCAAGACATTACAACCCTCAGAGAATCTTGACTTCATGGTTAAAGTTCTACCTCAACTTACACAGTTGATTGAGGACATTGAGGCTTATGAGCAAAGTGCGAGACAACCTTGTCAATGGGTAAGTCCACCACCTCCTAGCTCTTCATTTTCTCTTTCTCAAACTTTATCATTTTAGCATGATCAAGAGTCAAGCCCCTCACTTGCTGCCCTAAGTGTTGATTTCTTTTCTCCATCTCCTAGTCTTCCATCTTACTTCAATTCTTCTCCCCTTTTCCTTCCCAAGCAGTCATTCCCTCCAAACAAACAAGAAGTTCCACCTCCCTCCCCACCACAAACAATTGCAAATCTGGTTGAACCCCAACCTGTCACTCCTCTTGCTTTCCCAAGGCCATGTTGGGAAGAGACTCAAGAATCCAGTCAAGGAAAACAACAAGAAGTGGAGCCCAACAGAGAAGAAATGATAGACAATATGAAGATTTGGGCTACCAAATTTGAGTTTACAAATATCCCCTTGATGGTCAAGCCAATAGAGGAGGTCGAGTTGAAGAGCCAATGGTGGTAGAGTTTGAGTTTGCAGAAGAAAAAAGATCAGCAGTCTATTTTCTTTGAATACAGTGTCCCTAATGGCACTTTTCTTGAAGAGGATGCTGATCTAATCTAAGTTACACAACTAGTTAAGAAGGAGGAACAATCAGCTCCAAGTCCCATTGAAGAGGAGCAACTGGGAGAGATCAAATCAGAGTTGAAGCCACTCAATGAAGAAAGCATCATTGAATATTTTTGCTTTCATTTCAAGGGTCTAATTTGATTGATGAACCCATGATGGAGGAGGATCATACAGTTTTAGAGGCCCCAAGTGTGGAGCAAGCCACAGAAGAACCTTCAATTATTCCTCCCACTTCATCCCCTTCAAGCTCTGATGTTGAATAAGAGTTTGATCTTTTAAACTTCATGTTTGAGGATGAAGGGAACCATGGTGAACTAGTTTCAGATTAGGAGGACACCATGGAGGAGGTCGAGCACTTGTAGCAGGACAGCAAGGAGGCAGACTACCTTTCAGACTTAGAAGATTACTTTAGATAGATAGGAGCCCATGGAGATCATATCATTTTCTCCTCAATCCACCTTCCAAGCACATGAACCTGCTACCATGAAGGAGAGCATTCAAGGACAACATCCTGTGTCTCACAACATCCCTCTGGAACCAAGGTTGGAAGATATGAGTCTTCCATGTTCTTCACAAGAGAAGGAAGGGAAAGAGCAAGAGGATGTCATCATCTCTCTCACACCATCCACCCAAGAAGGTCAACAAGAAGACTCCATTCTTGGAGTTGAAATTCAGAGCAAGGGGCACATCCAAAGGATTAGACCATGCCCAATCAGGTACTTGGCTTCATTGGAGCTAAGAGAGAAGCCAAAACCAATCATGCCTACTTTAGGGCATGAGGATGAGTATCAAAGTACCAAGGGTCATCATCAACACCTCCAAGAGTCCAATTCCAATCAGCTTGAGGAGGTATTTTTGGTTGATGTTGATACCTTGATGATTTGGGTGGAGGACCGGATTAAAGTCAGTTTTCACTCATATAGGTAGCCATATTCAATGTCAAATCATTTGCATGGCTGCCCCTCTTGAGAAAGAGAAGTTAATTCTTCCTCACAATTGCGGGCTTTGTTTAAGCTTTTCTTTCTCTCTGGTTATTACAGAGTAGGAGTAGATTTTGTTTCTAGCGGAAGAAGTGCTTGTGCACACTCTGCATGTCTCATTTGATGCATGTATGATTTTGTCTTTGTACATAAGTTTTGTTCGCATTTCTCCAGAGGTGCATGAGGTTGGGCCCTTCATTATTCATGATAGAAAGACCCATAGTTTCCTGTAACATTTGTGAATTTCAAAATAAAACAAATGTAGAGCAACTAAAAACGTTTTTGAAACAATCTATTTCGGGACAGGTTTAGGGTAACTAAGCAAGTAGTCGGGCTCAGCACTGGCTCGGGAACATATTTTTAAAGCTCAAATTGATAAGTATCGTGCCATCATTCTTGACTCCATGTACAATGGATGCTTCAAGGCTATAGTTCCCTTCATCTAGCAGTGCAAATGTCCCCCGTGAGTCACTAATTGTTATCTCAATTTTCACCCCCGTAAAATGGATCAAACACGACCTTGTGTAGAAAGAAATTCAAAAAATGGTTCCGTCGAATGAGCCTGTGCTTCAAATCCAACAAAAAAGTTACAGGTAGGCTCTAAAAATGGAAGGAGAAAATAGAAGGAAGAAAACCAGAAGCTCAAAGGAGAAGAAACAAAAAGACTCAAAGGTTTTAGGCTTTGCAAATGATTTGGAATGAGCCCCAAAATTGGCTAAGTATGGAGGAGATAGCGGAAGCTACCAAGTGTCCAAATGACACATCTCCAAAGGTTAAATCCAAAAGGCAGTCCTCAAACAAGCACCAAGCCTCCACACGTCCAGAACCCTAAAAGTTACACCAACCATTGAAAAATCTTTAACTCAACAGGGAGGTGCCAAGCATCCAAATGACGCTACTTCAAAGATAAATCCAAAGAGCAGACCCAAATGAGCGCGGTCTCGCCACGTAGCCCAAATTAAAAAGTGGGACAAAGTGGGCCCAAAATCGACTAAGTATAGAGAAACTAGCAGAATCATCCAAGTGTCTCATTGGCACGATTCCAAAAGGAAAGTCTAGAGGCAGTCCCCAAACGAGCGCGGGCTCGCCACGTGTCCTAGGTCCAAAAAAAGGGACAGAGTCGGGGGTTGAATAGTCAAAGCAGAGGCAGGCTAGTAGAAGGAGCCAAGTGTCAACATGGTGTTGTTTCAAGAGTAAAATTTGGGGCGGGTTTCCAAACAAGCGCCAAGCCTCCACGTGTCTAGGGTCGAATTTTGGCTCCGCCAAGCAATGAAAGACTTAGGAAAAATATAAAGGAAAATGTGGAGCCCACATAAGGTGCCACGTGTCAATCCAGCGCAATTTCAAGAACATAAGGAAGGGGCTGAATCTTCAAGGTGTGTGAGGCCACCACATGGACCCTATATGGACAGACTCTTTAAATATTGCGCTCCCATGATTCAAATATTCAAATGGCCATATCTTTTTACTGGAGACTTAGATTTGGGCGGGAGAAGACTTTTTGGAAACATCTTGATGACCTCTATTCCATGGAAGCATAAAATATCATTCTTAACAGATTTTAACAGGTGAAAATGGGAAAAAAAATTCTAGCCCATTAATACAGTAACCCAATTTCTTCAACTACCAGATGTAATTTAATTTGATCCGCCGGGGAACTAGAATCGACAGATTGTAAACAAATTTGAGAGGGGCGTTAATTAATAGGGGTTGATCTTTCAAAGAAGGATTCAATGTATATCTCGAGGTGGTTTAAGTAGGATTCAAATTCTTCCCTCCTCTCTCTCTATTCTTCCTATATATTGTAATGAAGGGGCATATTCAAAGCGTTGGTCATTATTTCTACTCTACCGCCCTCTCTCTTTCTTCCTTAGGGTAGAATGCGAGTCTAAGACTCCTCCCATGGCTCTATAATGGTGTTTTCTTGCCTCTTTCCCACTAATGATGTACCATGTAACATTTTGGAGCAATAGAATTTGTTTCATGATGCACCTATCCATCCTTGGCTCATTTTACCGCTTATACTTACCTCTCATCGTTGCAAGGTATATTGTACATATTTTGATGTTGTTTGCAGGTCTTGGGAGCTATGTTTAATGGGTTTTGAAGTGGTTTATGTTTGAAATCTATCTCCGGACCATGGTGCATTCTATCCACCCTCTCCTCTGCTCACCTCTCTCAACTTCATGCAATCGATCTATGATTCAACCAATTCCTTTACCGGTGTATCACTCGCTTATCAGTAGGCTCTGCTCACCCTCTCTCTCTCTTTCTATGTCCCCGTGGAATGGTTAGATTAGGATAGAATAGGTTCTTCCTGCACTAGAGTACTTTGTAGAAGGTAGATTAGGAAGCAAGAAACGACTTTCTCTGGAGGGCCATCTCAAGTTTTACAAGTCCCACATCTTGAGAGATAGTCTCATATTGTGCAATCACACTAAATGGCCCACTCCACACCTGTGCCATTTGGGGTGCTATTATTTTGCACTAATAGTATTGGCACACCCAAAGGGGACACCGAGTTCTTCACTTTATTTCATCAAGTTGATGTGTTCTTGGTGACATTCAGCCTTTAGAGACACATTGAAAGCACATATGGTGAATCCATCTGGTCAATAACCCATTCTCTACGTTGCAGACCTTTTCCATCTATTTTCATCCATTTTATTCTTCCATCTCTTTCATTTTCTCCCATTCCATGAAGTTGTGCAATCATGACTTCATTCCCTTCATGGAACTCACACTTGTAGCAACAAAGCAAAGCAATCCACCTCTAATGCATTTTCCAACTCCTCCGATCAGCATTATAATCAGATCCAAGACCATTATGCTTACCTATATGAGAAAGGTCAAAGTCAATTTGGATATGGAACTTATCAAGAACAAGGGGACACATACAATGGTGACAAATATGTGGAGAATGTTGGTTTCTTTGGAGAAGTTTCAAATAATGGAAGCCGACATGATTCACTCAAGGGCCATAAAGACAAATGAAGGAATTCAAGATTGGTCAGTAGGGCACCTTGTCCATGGGGAGGCCCTTTTACAACACATTACAACCATCGAGAAGCTTGAATTCATGGTTGAAGTGTTGCCTCAACTTACACAATTGATTAAAGATATTGAGGCTTATGAGCAAATTGTGAGACAACCTTGTCAATGGGTAAGTCCACCACCTCCTAGCTCTTCATTTTCTCTTTCTCAAACATTATCATTTTAGCATGATCAAGAGTCGTGCCCTCACTTGTTGCGCCAAGTGTTGATTTCTTTTATCCATCTCCTAGTCTTCCATCTTACTTCAATTATTCTCCCCTTTTCCTTCCCAAGAAGTCATTCCCTCCAAACAAACAAAAATTTCCACCTCCTCCCCACCACAAACAATTTCAAAGCTAGTTTAACCCCAACCTATCATTCCTCTTGCTTTCACAAGGCCATGTTGGGAAGAGACTCAAGAATCTAGTCAAGGAAAATAGAAATAAGTGGAGCCCAACAGAGAAGAAATTATAGACAATCAAGATTTGGGTTGCCAAATTTGGGCTTCTAAGATCCCCTGATGGTCAAGCCAATAGATGAGGTTAGCGTTGAAGAGCCAAAGTGGTGGTTGAGGCTAATTTTGTAGCAGATTAAGAACAAGAAGAAGAAGAAGAAGAAGAAGAAGAAGATCAACAATTGCTTTCTCCGAATACAATGTCCCTAATGGCACTTTTCCCGAAGAGGATGCTGATCTCGATCCAAGCCGCACAACCAGCTAAGAAGGAGCTACACTTATTGTTCTCTCAATACTTCCATTGCATGCCTCATTTTCAAAAAATTGTACATATCTCATGATTATGCATTTTATGGTAAAAAAACTTGTAGGATTTTGTATTATCTTAATATCCAAATAATATGTACTTTTCTCCTTTTTGTCTAAATTCTTCCTTAGCTCATCACGCACATGAGCATATGCCCCACAACCATAAATTCTAAAATGGAAAACATTGTGTTTCCTATTAGTCCAAGCTTGTTGAGGAACCATGTTTTGAACGATCTTCATTAGACGCCTATTTAAAATGTAAGCAACAATTGTTACTTCTTCTTCCCAATACTCATTTGAAAGATGATATGTCTTCATCATACTTCCGACCATTTTGATGATGGTCATATTCTTTCTCTCTGCCACACCATTTTGTTGTGGTGTATACCTAGTAGTAAATTTCTTGTGTATACCATGATATTTGTAAAAATTTAGAAAATAATTGGAAACATACTCACCTCCTATGTTTTTCCTCATAAATTTGATGTAGTACCCACTTTTCTTTTCCACTAAGACCTTAAACGGCTGAAATATATCAAAAGCATATGATTTGTGTCTCAAAAGTACACGCATGTCTTCCTTGTATAGTCAACAATGAATGTCATAATGTATGAGCAACCTCTAATAGAATTTTTTTCCATGGGTTCTCATAAATTTGAGTGAACAATTTCAAGTGGTGCACTTGCTCTTGTTGTTTTGCCAACTAGGAAGGATTTTATATGTTGCTTCCTTAAAATACAACCTTGACAAACTCTCTCTGGTTTATTAATCAAAGGAAAACCTTTTACCTTTTTTTTTGTGTAACAAATTAAAACCTTCAAATTTTAAATGACCAAACTTGAGATGCCATAACCATGATTCATCTTTTTAACCGATCAAAAGCTGATCCAATTTTTTTAGCTTCACATTGATCTCGTAGTATGAGTTCTGATGTGGTTGGTTTAATCTTCAAAGGAAACATTTTATTGCTTGTCATCTTCACTTTAGAAATCAAACAAGTACTTGGAGCTTTATCCATGATCACACATTCATTATCTTCAATGTAAACTTTGTATCCTTTTTGTACCAATTGACCAATGCTCATAAGATTATGCTTCAAACCTGCAACATAATAAACATCCTTCATAATCTTTTTCTCCCCCTTTTGGTTAGAATGTTTATTATTCCTTTGCCTTTTAGATTAATCGTATTATTATTCCCAAGGGTAACATTTGTCTTTATAGACTCATCTGAATTAGAAAATAAATATAAGTTACCTAGCATGTGATTACTACAACTAGAGTCCAAATATCATAGATCACTAGGACTCTCTTGTGATAGATTACACTCAATAGGCGATAAAGAAGGTGTTGCTTCAGAAATATTTGTGCATGCATATAAACATGAAGCTTGGTGTAGAGCTCCCAACCTGATTTTGATTTTTTTGTTCTGATCATACTGCTTTTTCCTGTAATCATAAGCATAGTGCCCATATCTCTTGCAATAGTGACATTGCACATGCAACTTATCCTGTCTTTGACTAGAAAAATGATTATGATTGTGCTCTTGACTATGTCCTCTTCCACTTGAGTTTGATGGACTTTTGTTATGTCCTCTAGATGAACTTCTTCCTCTTCCTCTAGGGATGAACCTTCCTCTTCCTCTTCCACGAATTCATGATACCTGTGATGAAAAATCTTGATCTACAACTGCATGTGATCTATTCAACCAATGTTCATGATTTATTAGTGATGTATGCAACTCATCAATTGAAAACTAAATTAGATCCTTAGTTTCTTCAATAGTAACTACCAAAGGATCAAATTTTGCAAGCAAACTTCTAAGAAACTTTTCAATAATCCTTCTGTCTTCAATAGTTTCACTATGAGATTTAATTTGATTGACTAAACCAACTACAAAAATAAAGAATGATTCTATGGAATCTGAATCTTTCATTGAAATATTGTTTAAGTAATTGTAGCTTTGTGGTTTTTACTTTCTCTTTACCTTGATACATAACTTCGAGAGTTTCCCATGCTATTTGTGTTTTACTGGTTGTTGCCACTCTAGGTAGGATGCTTTCATGCATGGCTTGATGAATAAAGAAAAGATATTTTTTGTCTTTCTTTCTTAATTCCTTCAAAGTATTTTTCTCTTCTTGTGAGATTGCATTATATGTTGTTGCATCTATAGGCTCTGTGTACCCATTCTCTACAATTTCCCACACATCTTGGGATTTGAATAGTGCCTTCATGGTTAATGACCAATACTCATAATTCTTTCCTGTAAATTGTGGTGTCTACAGACCGAATATAGAAGTCATATTTTGATGTCAATTAGAAACATGTTGAAAAACAATGCTCTAATACCAATTTGTAGAAATTAGGCACATAAAATATTGAACAATAGAAATAAAATAAATAATATTGCAAATAAACAAAGTATTCCAAACTCAAATCAGCACTTCTGTGCATATATATCTTCTTCCTTATCAGAGCTTTAGCTCAATACAATATATGTGTGTGTCTTCTCCATGTCAGAGCTTCAGCTCAATACAATTTGTGTGTGTCTCCTTCCATGTCAGAGCTACGGCTCAATACAATCTGTGTGTAAACACTTACAATTGCCTCCATTATATAGAGGTCTTTCATCTAACAATAGAACACTCAACTCTAAAAATAGAACATCTTAAAAATAGAACTATCATCTACAAATAGTGCATGCTTTTGTTCATGCAAACAAAGCTATTTGTTTTATTTGCTTTTATCCTAAAAATAGGGACATCTAATTAAAACTAACATGTAAGTGAAAAAGCAACACGTCTTTTATTTTTCCTAATAATAAGAAAAGCATGTGGGGAGAAATTATCTATTTCCAACACTTGACAAGATACCCATGATGTTTAGAGTGCAGATTTTTAAATAACTAAAATTAAATGTTAGAACAGGTCACTCATTAGAGATGCTTTTGTCTCTTTAAAAATTATTATTTTACCTATATAAAAACTTAAATATTTGAAATACAAAATCCTAGTTTATAGAAGTAAGAAGAATCAAAACGAATTGTATGTTAATCTAAGTTTCTTCGTGAGGGAGGAAACAATCACAATGAGAACATAAGAAACCAAATAATCACGTTCAGAAAATAAAATACTCATTTACCTTTTCTTTGCTAGTTATATGCATTGAACTGTAACTGAACATAGATTCGAAATTCAAATACAGTTTAACCGAATAAAGTTTCACTCGGTTCAGCCCCATGAAATTTCACAGGTCAAAGTAATAAGAGAAGACTGCTCTTCGTAATGAGCAAGAGTAAGCAATGATATAGACATCAACAAATTTCAGCGTGAAAATGTTTGTTTCCACCAAGGTAGCAAGTGTAGAGTATTAAAAGATAGTCTTGATTAAAAACAAAATACAATAAAGTAACGAAAATCTGTAAGATTTTAGTGTCTTTGGTAACTATGGTTTCCACTATAAAATTCAAATTTCTACAATCCCTGAGGTCATTAAGCTATTGATTTTAACAGATATTTCCATTGAAGGCAATGCCACTTTATCAAATTATCTAATTGTTAATCCATTGCCCATTTTTATGTCATTCCGAATAAGTGTGTTATATATTATGGATTTGGTTGAGACACAGAGAACAGCCTGCAGAATTTGTTAGGTGTTCTTTTGTATGGATTAACGAATTGGATACATCATACAGCCATCCCTTAGGTGCCAGATTTATCGGGGAACAAAGCTTTGTGACTCGAACTTGTAACCCAGCTTTAGTAAAGCCTTTTTGCCCACAGGTGAGCCCCACCCCTCAGGCAGAATTTGTTAGGTGTTATTACTTATTGCATTGGGTTCCATAACTTTTCCACTTTGGATCATTATGATTCATTTCATAACGAACTCCAATACAGTTGTGTTTTCTTTCATTGAGAACAATGCCATCCTCATTCACATTTTCACCAAGAACTATGCGGAGTACCACTGGTGCCTGGACGAGGTAGCCCACATGTACAAATCAAATGGTATAATTATACCCTTATTTTATTATGTGAAGCTAACAGATGTAAGAAATCCTGAGAGACGTGTCTTTGCCAAGGATTTTGAGCAGAAGAAACGAAGATACGCAGAAGAAAGGATTAGTGAGTGGAAAAGTGCTCTGTCTAAAGTTTCCTCCTCCTCTGGCTGGTGTACGGGTGACACATCAGAGTATGTAAGCTAATTTGCTCACTCTTTTGTGAAATTGTTAGTATAATTAACTTTGAATGCTACTCTGAAGAATTCTAGAATTTAAATTCAGTAATATTGATTTTGAGCTGGTGAGGCTCATGGCTCGAATGCTTGCCCTTAATATTTAAAATGCCGTTTTTGAGCTCACTGATAGAAATAAGGATGAAGAAGAGTAAGGAGGACTGTAGATAATAAGGACTGCAATCTGAAGGAGACTAATGAATTTGATGGTGATTATTGCATTGCTGGCAATATTAACAGGAATAAATTTGTCTGTCAAGATCTATAGATATACCTTATTCTCCATCGTCATCCTTTTCCTTCCTAACCTCTGTAGTCCGTATTCTAGATTCTCATGTTGTATGACTTCACAAGTTGACGTATACAATAATATCCAAATTTCCAACCCTTATTGACAACACACTTTTCTTCCTCTCGCTCCCAGATGAATCTTCTTTCTTCATTGTTCTTTAGCTGAATCTTCTTTCCTTATTGCTCCTAGTCCTCAGTATTGCAATGCTGAATCAATTTGAATCTAACAACAATAACGGTTAGACTTCAAGTGAATTTGTCCAGTTTCTCACGAGGTCGTAGTACAACGAAGACATATTCTATATATTGTTGAAGATCTAAAATTATAGAAAGTCCAACAATATTTTACTAGTCAGTACCACTTTACCATCTAAGAGAAAAAATTTCTGTTATGGCAGGTATACAATATTACAGGGGAAAAAAAAAGCAATCTCTTATTTTACAAACTCGTCTGTCTTGCAGATTTGAAGCAGGACTCGTCAAGCTTATAGTCCAGGATGTTTTCAAGACCTTAGAACAAAAGTTTACCCCAGTGGAGGATGTTCTGCCCGAGCCCTTAGAAAAATCCCTCAGAAGCAATACCCCAAGATATCAGAAATGAATCCCTCACAATTTCAAAGTACGTCTTCATCAGTATGGATAAGAAAATGAGCAAAGTTATAAAGATGCTCAATATAGATTCTGATGAGAATGTCCTCACTGTTGCCATTTATGGAATGGGTGGTGTGGGGAAAAGCTCCCTGGCGAAGGCCATCCACAATCACATTTATCCCAAATTTGATGCCACCTGCTATGTATACGATGTCCATCTTAAAGCCCAACATACAAATGGCGTAGCTAAGATGCAGCGTCAGATATTGAAAGACCTCGTCAAGTTTAAGGGTAAAGTAAATGACGGGGCTCATGGAAAGATCTTGATGAAGGACCGTTTGAGGTCCATCAAGGCCCTTGTTATTCTTAATTATGTTGATGATTGGAAGCAGTTGGAGGCTCTTTGAGGGGAATGGTTTGGGACAGGTACCCGATTGCTCGTAACAACGCTTGACATCACCATACTAAAGAATGAACATGATTTTTCTTATGAAATGCAGGGAATGGATAAGGAACATGCTCTTCAATTTTTTAGCTGGCATTCTTTCATGAGAGATAAACCTAAAGTATTTCATAAAGAATTCTCACGCAAAGCTGTGGATATTTGCAATAGGCTGCCATTTTCACTGGAAATTCTGGGTGCTTATTTATATAGTAAACATCTAAGATATTGGAACCAAGCCATTGCCAAACTAGAATATTCTAGTTATCATCACAAGTATGCAATTCTGAGACTTTGTTATGATGGCCTCAAGCCTGAACAGAAGGAGATGTTTTTAGACATCGCTTGTTTATTCGGAGGAAGAAAGAGTGAGAGTGCCATTAGTTTTTGGGAAGCTAGTCATTTGCATCCCAATGTAGGCCTAACAAAAATGAAGCTGAAATCACTCATTAGACTAGATGAAGACGATAGATTTGTAATGCAAAGTGAGCCAAGGGATATGGGAAGAGCTATTGTGGCAGAGGAATCAGTGGAACCAGGGAAACATAGCAGATTGTGGAAGTCAGAAGAGGCTGAGCTAGTTATAATGGAAGGAAAGGTGAGGCTTTAAATTCCTTTTACTTCTTTATTTTTTCTTCCAATCATTTTCTAGTCCTTAGTTTGAGAAGAGAAAGGGTTAGTTTCCTTACGTGTAGACCAAATGCTGCTCTAGATGGAGTATTTGAGATGTGTCTTTTTTAATTTTTGTTATTCAATCTTTCGAGAGTGCTTCATTGGCGTGCAATGGAAGTTGTATTTTATTTACCATAGTGTAATTCAAGGACAATATTGAGGCTAATAAACTTGTTTCAATTTAAATCTGGTCAGGGAACAGAAAGTGTGAGATGTCTTACCTACCTTCAGCAAGATGTTAGACTGCAAACTCATAACTTGCAAAGAATGTGTACTTTGCAACTGCTATAGCTGGATGGAACTCTAATTGAAGGAGATTATGCAAAAATGCCTCCAGATTTGAAATGGCTGAGATGGGAAAACTGCCCTCTAAAATGCTTACCATGTGAATGGAACATGAAGCATCTAGCTGTCCTAGATTTAAGCTTCAGTAAAGACATTGAGGCAGTATGGCCAAAGCAAAAATATCTGATAAAGAGGTGTTTTTCTTTTATTTTGCAAGAAAAAAGAGTCAAGATGCAAAGAGATCCTTTTATTAGTGCATTAATTTTCCATTAATTAGTAAGTTCAGAGGAGCTTTTACAATACCAACATAGAAATAGATGTGAATACGTGCTTAATGAATTCCTAAATAAATTTGTTACTCTATTTGGAGGGGCCAAAAAATCTAAAAGTGCATAAGCTGAATGACTGTGCAAGTCATCAGGTGCTTCCAGATTTAGCCAATCATACATCCCTTATACAACTGGAGCTCTGTGGTTGCAAAGGGTTAAGGGCTATACCAGAGTCCATTGGACTTCTAGCAGAGCTTAAGTACCTGGATCTGTCAGACTCTTGCAATTTAACCCAACTGCCTAACACAATAGCTAACCTCAGATCTCTAGAGGTGCTCTTTCTATCTAATTGTCACAGCATCAGAAACCCAACATTTTTAAAGAGCTGAGAGTTCTCACAAAAATAAACCTGGATGGAATGCCCTTAAAGAATTTGCCTAAATCATTGATGTGTCTGTCCTGCTTGGAGAAGCTGTCTCTTCATTGTTGCCATGAATTAAGAAGCCTTCCTCGATCAATAGGTGAATTGAATTTTCTGAGGTATCTGGATATACATGGTTGTTCTAGTTTACAGCCTCTGCCTGATTCAATTTACGAAATTGAAAGCTTATGCCAGTTGGATATGGCTGGTTGCATTAGAATCAGCCTAGGAGCAAAGCTAGGGACCTTGTTTGTATGGAAAGATTGATTCTAAGTAATTGTGCACCAATAAGGAGCTTGCCTATAGCATTAGGTCAACTTGATTGTCTGCGACATCTGAACCTGAACCACTGCACTTCTTTGTTTCGACTGCCAGAGGAGTTGGGAAATCTGGTCTGTTTAGAAGAGTTGCTGCTTAATGAATGCTTCAATCTAGGTGAACTTCCACAGAGCATTGGAAAACTGTCTTGCCTAAGGAGTCTAGAAATGGAAGAAAACTACAGCCTATCTGTTCTTCCAGCTACCTTTTCTAGACTTACATCCTTAAAGTGTCTAAAAGCAGGTGGTTGTCCTCTACCACAATATATTGGGGGGTTGTTGTCATTAGAAATTCTGCACCTAAAAACATACAAAATTTCCTCTTTACCACAAACTTTTAGCAAACTTCTGCGACTAAGCAAACTCTATCTGCATCACTGCACAGAGCTCGTGGAATTTCCATATCTTCCAAAGGAACTTATTGAAGTGCATATTCAAGACTGTTTGGGACTAGACAGAATCTCAAACATGTCACATATGAAGAGGCTAAAGCTGCTAAGGATACACAACTGCAAGGAACTTGTTGAAATGCCTGACTTTGGGTCCTTGCAATCATTGCAAGAGCTCTCAATATCTGAGTGTGGCAAAGTTAAGCGTATTCAAGGAGTGGAAGGGCTGAAAACTCACCAAATCCAAAAACTCCCCAGACCCCCAAAAATAAAACTCGCAAAAACTCGCCAATATTCTGCCAATACTTGGGAATACTCGGCAACTTAAAAAATACTCAAATTTCTTTAAAAAACATAAATTTTAAGCAACGCATTGCTACAAAATGTATCATACAAAATCGCATCATCATGCGAATACGACAACCGGCTGATAAGTAATATGAATTTATGATGATTGACATTGAAAAATATCATCATAAATTTCATATCTATGCAAGTTACAATATACAATAAATTACATTTTCCTCTTCCCCAATCTAGAGAAAAATTGGGGAGAGGGTCTAGTGCCTCTACTAGTCCCCACACTCGGCTGCGTCTCCACGCTCCTCCTAGAAGGCTGCGAATCTGGCTCGATCATGGAACTAGATGGTGGTGTTGGTGGCTCCTCTGCTGCATGTTGGAGATCACCTCCAAAGATGTCATCCAGTCCAATATCTCCTCGGAGTCCTGCTAGTGCTTCTCCCTCCATAGCCTCCCTCTCAAAAGAAGCAATCTCGTCCGCTGTGAACGCAGGGTTTTCCTCTTCTTGCCCAGTCCACTCACTGTATGGATCTATCTCATCCAAATCAATGAGCTCCTCTGATGTGGCCTCAACTTTTTTGTGCGAAGTCAGAGATTGTATTTCACAAAAACAAAGTCGTTGAGCCTTTTTTGAGTCAACTTGTTGTGCTTCTTCATGTGAATGGCCTCAAACAAACTCCAGTTGCATTCACATCCAGAAGCGCTACAAGGTTGAGCTAGAATTCTGAGGGCTAACTTTTGAAGATTTGGGGTATTCCCTACCCAATCCTCCCACCAAGAACCTACAAACAAGATAATCAAAAATTCATAATTAATTAACAAAATCAAATCTATAACTAATAAGTAACTTGGTAAACATTCTAATTTTTATTACCTGGTGACTGTGTGGTTCTCCCTCGAATAGCTAGCACCGAAGAAAAGAGTCTCCCCCTACCATGTTTGTAACTCTGCAGCTCTAAAATGACGAGGTCCCTCGTCTCAACATCCGGTATCATCCTCTCAATACATGTTGAAAGGCCCTCCATAACCTCTCTGTTCACATCTGTGAAGTTGTCGAGTAGAAATACTTGGGGTTGAGGTAGTACCCCGCTGCATGAATAGGTTGGTGGAGTTGATTGTTCCACCTCCGATCAATAATCTCCCAAAAGGGACCATATCTGACGATATCCCCCCTGTAATAGTTTTGGATAGACTCTTTGGCCCTATCCATGGCCTCATATATAAACCCCATGGGGTTTTGCTCCCCATCAACCAAACGCAAAACTCTCACCAATGACTTTGACACCTACACACAAATTAAAATGTAAGATTGCAAACTTACAATACATATTAGAAATGAAATAAAAAAGTGAAAAGTAGAACAATATATTTATAATTTAAAAAATTAAAATAAAGGCACGAAATATAAATCAAAGTTTGAAATTACCTTGATGATCTCTATAGCTCTCTTTGCAAAGATATCATCAAAAACTATCTTTGCAACCCTCTCTCCGTCAGCTTTCTTTGAATATTGTGAGTCTAGCCATGCTTGACTCACAAACATTTGTTTCAAAGGTGTCAACAAACTAGAAATACTTTGCAATGTCAAGAAGTTAGTTGCAAACCTTGTGACACCGGCTCGAACAAGTTCTTTCCCCTTTGTGTGTACTCTCATCAAGCTCAGAACCCAAGGGTGATTGTATATGTACTTCGTTATAGATCTTGCATCTTCTACAACCGGCCTCACCCAATCAATTTTGCCTATGTCCTCCAAAAGAAGGTCAATGCAATGAGCTGCACAAGGAGTCCAAAAGAGTGATGGATGTCTCTCCTGCAGTAGTCTCCCAGCCGCCACATATGCTGCTGCATTGTCTGTGACAACTTGCACAACATTCTGTACACCAACCTCTAATACAACTGTCTCTAACATAACACTCAAATTCTCTACATTTTTTATTATGTTAGAGGCATCAATAGACTTTAAAAACACCATCTCACCGTTTGAAGCTGCTAAAAAATTAACAAGGGTGCGGTTCCTTCCATCCATCCACCCATCTGAAAGAATGGTGCATCCGAATTTTTTCCATTGTTTCTTGTGCTCTTCTAGCATGGTAGTGGCATTTGCAATCGCACCCTCAAGCAATTTCTGACTCAAATCTTTTGGAGAGGGTGCCTTGTACTCCTTTCCTCAGTGTCACAACGTTGTCACCAAGTACTCCCAAGTATGGGCTCTTTGCCACATCAACGGCGGGTTGTTGTAGTACCAAAATTTGCACAAGCTTTATCCACTTCCTTGTGTATATATTTGTTTTAAACTCGTACCTTCCAATGAAGATTGTGCTCCAGGTGTGTTCCTTGCCACAAAAAAATTCAGTATGCCTTTACTCAAACTCGATGAAGATGTGCCTCTTCCGGCTCTTCCTCTTCGTATGCATGGACCACGAGTAGAGCCCACAATTGTTGCTGCATCATCGTCTAAATCCTCTTCCATTGCAGCCCCATGTCTAATAGCTTGTGCTATGGCTGCCTTCAGCCTTGCCTTCTCTAGTTTCTTCTCCTCTAACTCTGCCAGCTCTGCTCTAATCTCTCGCTTTGCCTCTTCCGACATGTTGAGGCAAACCATAACATCTCAAAGCAAATAATAGTTGAAAGGTGATATTTCAAACGATTGATGCCTCCATTCATTTTTTTGTTACAGAAAGTGCAAAAAATTTCACCCTCACTAGCTCCACGTACAACATACTTCCATGCTATGGAATGGGCATTCGGAGGAACGGTCCCTGCTAGTGATTCAAATGTCAACCTGATGCTGAACCTGATGCCATTGTTAAGCTCTAATCTGCAACACAATGCACATTTAAAAAATTAGAAAACGTAAACTTAATTTAATTTTAAAAACAAAACGTGCTTGAATAACAAATTTGCATAAATAAAAAAAATACATTACAAGCATTCAATTTTACATTACATGTATTTAGAATTACAAAACGAATTGATTACAATACACATACATAAAATTTAACTAGTTTATAATGAATTTACGTTAAAAACAAAATACATACCTCTGGCTACAAATGAGTATAAAAAAATTACAAACATTCGATTTTACATTACATGCATTTAGAATTACACAATGAATCGATTACAATACACATACATAAAATTTAACTAATTTACAATGAATTTGCGTTAAAAAAATACATACCTTTCAACGAGTATAAAAATTACAAGCATTCGATTTTACATTACAGGTATTTAGAATCACAATAGGAATCTATAAAAACTAAATAATATACACAAAATTTGGAAAAACTTCAAAGAATTAAAAAAAAATACCCTACCTCCAAATGCAAATCTCCAAGTTCTCTCCTCGAATTCACTCCAAAATCCACTCAACACAAGCAATGCAAGCTCAAATGGTTGTGTGAGTGACAATGAGGGAGTAGAGGGATTTTTAAAGAGCCAAAACCATGTAAAAAAAGTGGTTTTTGCGTGTGAAAACCGTGTCTGCGTTTGCAAACCGTGTTGGGCGAGTTTTACCCATGAACTCGCCGAGTTTTGGCAAGTACTTGCCGAGTTAACTCGGTGAGTATTCCCAAAACTCAGCAAGTTTTTTTCCGATTTTGGCGAGTTTTTCGGTGATTTAACCATTTTGCAATTTTTTTGTGAGTTTTTGGTGAGTTTTCCATCTATGGTTCTTCTTGGTGACCTGATTGAACAAGTACAAGGAGCCTCATCATAAAGCATAGAAATTCCTCATCTAATATACAGCCACAAATATGGACAACATTAATTGTCGAGAAAACCTTGTTTGATGCATGTTTGCATCAAAAATATATATTGCGTTGGTTAAGTTGTAATCTTAAAAATTACCATTTTCTCTCTTTCCATGTAGGTGGATTGGCAAGTGAGAGTTTCCTATTGAGCCTGATCATGTCATGAGGTCAAGCCTCAGGAATACACAATTTGAACAATTTCATACACCATATTCATGTCTTGACACAACTGACCCAGAAAACTACATTTACCTTTTACATGGTCAAGAATAAGCATTTTTAGCACAGGTAAATGACTCCACCATCTCATACCATTGGCCGGTCATGTTCCAAATAAGTGACCAATTTGCTAGAATCAAAAGAGCTCAATACTCACATTCCGAAGTTAGAGTGGCACAAAGACAATCACATACGCGGACATAATACGTACAGGTTCATGTAGAAACTCAAACGTCTCAAACGAAAAAAATGAATAAATGGCACCAAACGGAATTTGTTAATATATTCAAATAAGAACCAGCTCTCAGCAAACAATTAGAAACTCTTCAATTAAAACACTGGGGAGCGTTGGTTTCACGCAATACATAAAACGATTAGAAACAAAATCTCATCCATCAAATAGCTACAATATTGGAACAAGAAGAAATCTACTAGAGGAAGTGGTCAAGAAAATGATGCGTAGAAGGAGACTCAAATATGAGTTTTTTCACAAATATGTAAAAAGAAGACATCTCAACCCTATACCACATATGAGGAAAGGGGATGACACAATTTTTCAAACTTCACAAGAAATTCTAGAGCTTGCTACTTATTTTATGTGGGGCATGCTCACTACGCAATCCTTCTCCAATGAAAAATCAAAGGTCCAACTGTTAACTGGTCCAGCTCATCCCAAACAAGATTGGACCAGCAGAAAACAACCTCATTTTGAGTTCAATTACTGAATTGGAAGAAAAACCAAATGTCTTCTCCTTCCAATTGGACAAGGCTCTGGGACCTGGTGAATTCCCAACCTTTTTGTATAAATCATTTTGGGAAAGTATAAAATCTGATTTGATAGACCTCGTCGAAGAATCCAGGCAGAGGAAGAAAATGTTCCACAACCTAAATGCCACAAATGTGGTCCTAATTCTAAAAATGTTTCAAGCAGATCAAATGGATCAGTAAAGGTCCATTGAGTTATGCAATATGGTGTACAAAATCCTATTCAAACTAAGAGCCCCGGATTCAAACCTATGCTCTTAAAAATCATCGTTGAAGCTTAGTCAGTGTTTGTTTCTAGAAGGAAAATCTCAGATAATAATATAGTTGTTCAAGAGATTCTTAATCTCTCAAAGCACATAAATGACCAGGGGTTCTTGTGGGACTTGATATCTCCAAAGCATGTAATAGATGATGTTGGAAACTAATCATTCTCACCCTTGAGGCTTTGGGTTTAATGAAGAAGTTTTGGAATGGATTCGCAGCTATGTCACTAATCCAAATGTTCACAATCTCAACTGAGAGGAACCTAGTGTATGTAGACCTAAAAGATGTCTTTACAAGGATCCTCTAAAGAGGAAAAAGTTGAAGAGCGATCTAGATCCAAAACAAATATGCAAGAAGCCGATTCACAAAGCAGTCTAGGGTTGTTTTGGAGAGAAATTAACAAAGGAGATTGTAATGAATCTATAAGGAGAACATACACATAACTTCTAAAGAAATGAAGGGAGGAAGAAATTACTAGATCCGGGGTGACGCTAAATCAAGAGCTATGTAAACTTGCGGTGATAAAGCAAGAGTTGTGAGTAATTAATAACAAGAGCAGCAATGCTGCGAAGTAATACCGCAGTTGAAATGATTATGTATGGTGCTAAAGGTGAAAATTGAAATGATTTCATAGGAGAGACTTGGTACTTGAATTTGGAGAAACACGAATAGTTAAGGTGTCTATTCAAATTTGGAGTTCTACTATTGTATAGGAGCGAGTTGGGAGGTAGGGTAAGATGTTCACTATTTACAGTGACCGTTCGAGAGCCATGTCATCAAGTTCAACACTGAGACCACCCTTACATGAAGATTGAGCCATTAGGTGCGTTGTTTCATTGCCGAGTTAAACATGTACATTGAAATTGAGCTGCTCATTTGGAGCCTACCGGGCTACAAACAAAGCTTTGCACATAACCATTGGGCATATTGTCTCTGAAATAACACAATATGGCGCAAGAGAACTCATATGATTGTACATACTGCTGGATGATTTCTAATTATGACACCAAAAGGATAGCGCGAAGTCTGCCCTAAAGTAAGCAGTAAATTAGTGACATTATGGGGAAAATTCGTTGCCACTTTCAATCCTCAACTATTGGGCAAATCCTATGGCATTTAAAGGGAAAATCCGTCACAGTTTACTCTGCAAATTGATGTCATATTTACAGGGAAAATCTATCGTTGTTTAATCTGCAAATCAACCTCATCAATTGATTGCAACTCCCTCCTACTGCAGACAAGGGAAAATAGTAATTTATTTAAACAGAAAACGATATATGCATCTAAACATTAATTCAAGTTTAGCGTAAATCGTTTACAAACATTTATGCCGGCGTTTTCCTCTATGAGAAGGGACCAGCTTGTTCTGACATCGGTCAGAATTTTCACAGCTGAGATTGAATTTCATAGACACGTTGAAATATAACAGTGGCTGGAGATTGAGTTTCTCGGCAGGACACGTACCTCCTCTTCTTAATCCACGTAGTGCTTTTGTTTAGCGTCAAACATACACGCGTCACATCTCGTAGGTACCTGTCTCTCTCTAAAATGAACGGATTTTTGATTTAGTTCGAGTGGAGTCTATTTTACTATTTCATTTGGTGGTTAGCAATGGCAGAAGAGATGCTTAAATTCGGTAATGTTTCCACTGCAGATACAAAGATACGATTCATCGCCTCTAATGGAAAAGAATATGGAGCAAATCCAATTCATCTTCATTCACGAATAGTTTAAAAAACAAAATTTCTAGAATGTATGATCTACAAGCGTTGGTCTTCTGTCGATCGGCCCCTCAAAATAGAGGTGATAACTACCGTTCAAGGATTTGAAAACTATGTCTAATGTTTTGGGCTGATATATTATTATGTAAATGGAGGGTCTGTTTTTTTTAACATTGTAAGTTGTTCAACAGTTGAATCGGCCTTGACAACATCCATTCTTTCAGAGTTTGGGAGATAATGCGCTAGATTTTTTTATGCCTCGAGATGCTTCGGCCGCCAAGGGGTGATGCTGTCAAATTTTTTTCGTGCACCTCAATTTTTGTCTTTCGAATCTTTGTACTTCTCGCTCAGCTGCTGCTATGATGCCTTTGTGAATTTTGGTTGGGATTGCTAGAGATCCCGCGAGGTGGAGGCGAACTCAGTTCTGCCATGAAGGGATTTCGTTGTAGATCTAGCTTGGCCATATATTGCTCTACCTTTCGAGTTGATTTTTCCGATTCAGATGTGGTCGAGCTTTCTCATGGCTTGACATTGAATTAAAGATGCCCAGGGAATAACACGTGAAACTCTGTACACCTGAAACTCTGTACATCTCGTAATAAATTGAATCTGCAAATAATAAATTACAATAAATGTTATGGCATCATTTTTTCCTCGAAAATGCTGAAGGCTCCAATAACATCTCAAGTTTTAAGCCAATCACAATGAAGATAAATCAAATTTTGTAATTATTTTGTTAAATAATATGCAAGTTTACTAATATTTAGTATTGTTGTGAGAACTATATATTGATTTATGCAGATAATAACAATTTCTAATTGGATAAAAGGTACAAAAATTAACAAAGAATTAAACAGATATGAGGCCTATAGTGGAAACTACCTTCTCAGAGTACTAATAACGTAAAATATGGAAATAAAGTAACTAGTATTTGCTAAACTATCTAATACGTGAAGCATATAACATTGAAAGTATCTACCGAAGTACAAAATAAAAAGGTTGGGGTTAGGGATACTTAGCTTTGGTAGACTTGCTAGCTCATTGAGCTTCCCTTTGGCTTGTAGCAATTCATTAGTGAGTTTTGGGCGAAGTTAAGATGGATAGGTGAAGATCTAAGTAGACCAAAGTTTGTGACTCTAAAGACTCGGTAAACCTAGGTAGTGGAACTCAGATTCTGGATATCTTTAAAGCCTTATTCTGACTCATTTACCTTGGTGTAAACTCCTCTTAACCTTAAGTCCTCTTCTTTCTAAGCCATATTTTCGTAAACAGAACTCGAATATGAAGAAATGATGAAGGGAACCTATAAATATGAATTAAATATCTGTTCAAAACTTGGTTTTAGCCAACATCATTGGCGTGGCGGGTGTGTACAAATAAATCTAAAGAAAACAATATATCGCCAATCAAAATAAGGGATGCTAAATGATGTCATCGATGTGGGTTGATGAATAGGAAATGAGCAAAAATAGGGTCTAAAAGGGGAATGGGAACCTAGGAGGACAAATAAGCTAATGTCATTGTGATATGAAAATGGCGAGTTAGATGAATAGTGCATGATACATATCTCACAACGTATTATAAATCAACACACATCGATATCAACATACAAGTGAACATATTCTCAAGGATATTAATGCATTGACAATCCCAAGAAACATGTTTGTAAAGTGAAAAAATTGTGTATACATATGCCCCAAAAATCTCATTGCTCATAGGCCTAGAAATTGACAAGTCGTTGGCCATTTTTTATTGTTTTATACCGTATATTACATGGGAAATTTTTAGAAACCATAAACAATGACACGCTAAGAATTGTAAAAACCGTAAAAAAATTAAATGGTTTATATAAAAATATAATATCTATTTTTATATATATGACTAGATTATAGAAATGTCTATAAAAATTAGTGCAATATAATGTTGTCCGAAAGAGCTAAACTATCAACGAATTTTGATTCGACTGCATACGTATAATTTGAAATTCCAGTGGCCGGGTAAGTGCATGAAGTTGAGGGGTCAAAAAGTGGAAAAAACCCCGAAAATGAACAAAACCCAGCTTGTGTTTTGCAATTACACGATCACGTTATATTTTCCTAAGCTCAGGAATTAACGAACCTAAAACACGTACGTGTTTCTATGAACACAAAATGCGTACACGTTTTCTCTATATGAAGTTTGTAGGGGCTAGAAGGAGCCATATTTAGTAAAATAAATGTTAAGAAATCTTATACTTTAAATTTATTTTACTAAATATAAGAAATTAGGGTCACTCTGCACCTGATGGAAGTGGTCCCATAGTTCTGACAGTGATAATCTAGAAGATAATTTTTCAAAATCTATTCTCGTCAAGTCTTACTCATTTTCGTAAATTTCAAAGAATGACCTAAAACTTTCAAGCCATATATATTGTAGTCGGTCTTTGTTTTGTGAAAACATATAGTCATTTTGTAGGTTTTTTGACCTTATGGATTGGATTTTGGCCCTACCACTGCTTGAATTGGTACTAATTTTGAAATTTGGTCCATAATTCACTTTAGTGACCACGAATCAGCTCTATGATGCTTGTCTACTTCTTACTAAAATGAGATCCTTACTAAAATGATGTTTAGGGTTTAGGGTTTAGTGTTTAGAATTCAAGGTTTAGGGTTTAAGGTTTAGGTTTTAGGGCTCAATATTTAGGGTTTGGGTTTTAGGGTTTAGGGCTTAGGGTTCAGGGAATAGGGTTTAGGGCTCAAGGTTAAGGGTTTAGGGTTTAGGGTTTAGGGATAAGGGTTTAGGGTTTAGGATTTAGTGTTTAGGGTTTAGGGTTATGTTTTTTGGCTCACAATTTGGGGTTTAGGGTTTAGGGTTCATAGCTCATGGTTCATGGTTTAGGGTTTAGGGTTTAGGGCTCGGGTTTAGGGTTTAGGGTTTAGGGCTTAGGGCTTAGGGTTTAGGGTTTAGGGGTTAGGGTTGAGGATTTAGGGCTCAAGGTTTAGGGTTTCATGTTTAGGGTTTAGGATTTAGGGTTTAAGGTTTCGGGCTTAGGGTTCAAAGTTTAAGTTTCATAGTTTAGGGTTTATTGTTTAGTGTTTAGAATTTAACGTTAAGCGTTTAAGGTTTAGGGTTTAGGGTTTAGGGATTCTGTATTTAGGGTTTAGGGTTTAAGGTTTAAGTTTTAGGGTTTAGGTTTTAGGGTTTAAGTTTTAGGGCTGTGGATCATGGTTTAAGGTTTAGGGTTTAGGGTTTAGGGCTAAGGGTTTAGGGTTTAGGATTTAGTGTGTATGGTTTAGGGTTTAGGTTTTTTTGGCTCAGGGTTCAGGGTTTAGGGCTTAGGGTTTAAGGTTCAGAGCTCATGGTCCAAGGTTTAGGTTTAGGGCTCGTGGATAAGGGGTTTAGGCATTAGGTTTTATGGTTTAGGGTTTAGGGCTCAAGGTTTAGGGTTTAGTGTTTAGGGTTTAGGGCTCAAGGTTTAGTGTTTAGTGTTTAGGGTTTAGGGTTTAGTGTTTAGAATTTAAGGTTTAGGTTTTAAGGTTTAGGGTTTAAGGTTTAAGGTTTAAGGTTTAGGGTTTAGGGTTTAGTGTTTAGTGTTTAGAATTTAAGGTTTAGGTTTTATGGTTTAGGGTTTAAGGTTTAAGGTTTAAGGTTTAGGGTTTAGGGTTTAAGGTTTAGGGTTTAGGGTTTAAGGTTTAAGGTTTAGATTTTAGGGATCAGTATTTAGGGTTTAGGGTTTAGGGCTCAGGGTTCAGGTTATATAAATATTACCCACTACAGCTATCTTCTTTTACCCATCGCATGGGAAATATTTCACTCATTATAATGTTATGTGTCTTACCCATTCTTATTAGTAATTGACAGAGAGTATTCAACTGAAAAGGGTTCATCAACTTTGTAGGTAGAACATTCAAAGAGAGTCATCATAATTTGATGTCTTTCATCTGTTGATATTTTGAAGGAGGGAAATGTCGATTCTCGAATGTTCAATCCTTCCACGCACTCCGTAGTCCTTGATCCTTGGATGTACATGGAGACACCATTATATGGATTCCATTTATAATGATAGAGATATTTTTAAATATGTGTTATGATCTCCAATTCTATAATGAATTTCAAGTTGCTTGGAAATTACATCACACCCTTCACTAGGATTGATGAATACCCCTATCTTTTTAAGGCACTTTTGAAAAGATCCATAGGTTTAACATATAAGGAATTATCAATGAATGGAAGATCACTAAGTCATAGGTCCAGTGACTCCCATTTAGAACTAAACAAGAAATATTTACTAGACGATTGATAACCCCTTTGTATTCTTAGTCACTCCCCTATTTCTATGCTTATTTTGAACACTTCAAGAAGTTATTTCAAATTTACTATCCATTCTAGTAGAACAAGAACTTTCTCTTTCTCCGAAGGAGAGGATACTGCAAGAAATTCAATTATGATCCTACACCTCCACATTGGTATATTCTCTATGTTTCTTTTGTTTCCTTTAAGATTAATTTTTGTGTTGTGATGGTTATTTTTTCCAGCTTCTAATGGGTCATCCTGGCTTGCATAATACCATACATGGAAATATGAGAAATGTGAAATTTGTTTTAGAGTGTGAATAAATTTACATTCAAGAGCACAAGTATATGTGGGGAGAAACAAGTTTGGAAGAGATGTGTAATATGCATTGCAAGGCATAAGGTAGATGTCATATCCATTTAGTTACTTGTCCCACCTCTCATAAACAAGGTAGTTCTATAAGCAAACTCAATGATGTTCTAGGCATGAGACTAGGAAATATTGATGAAATATGGTTCGGGGTTTAGGGTTTATGGTTTAGGGTTTAGGGCTCATGGTTTAGGGTTTAAGGTTTAGGGTTTAGGGTTTAGGGTTCAAGGTTCAGGGTTATGGCTTAAGATTTAGGGTTTAGGGTGTATGGTTTAGGGTTTAGGGTTTATGGTTAGGGTTTACGGATCAAGGTTAAGGATTTAGGGTTTAAGTTTTATGGTTTAGGGTTTAGGGTTAAGGATTTAGTGTTTAGGGATTAGGGTTTATGGTTTATGGTTCAAGGATTAGGGTTTAGGGTTTAGGGTTTAGGATTTAACGTTTAGGGCTTAAGGTTTAGGGTTTATGGTTTAGGGATCAAGGTTTAGGGTTTAGGGTTTAGGGTTTTGGTATATGGTCTAGGGTTTAGGGTTTAGATTTTAGGGCTCAAGGATAAGAGTGTAGGGTTCAAGGCTTATGGTTTATGGTTTAGGGTTTAAGATTTAGGGGTCAAATGGGTCAGGGTTTATGGTTTAGTTTTTATAGTTCAGGGTTTAGGGTTTAGCATTTAGGGCTCATGGTTCATGGTTTAGGTCTTAGGGCTTAGCGCTCTGGGTTTAGGGCTTAAGGCTCAGGTTTAGGGCTCACGCGTAAGGGGTGAATGTTTAAGGTTTAGGGTTTAGGGTCTAGTGTCTAGGGATCATGGTTCAAGGTTTAGGGTTTTGGCCTATAATTTAGGGTTTTGATTATAGAACTTAAACGCTAAAAGCTTTAGGTCAATGTTGAAATCCTCGAAAATTACGTATGTATCGACCAGATTATACTATAAAAACTATCTCCTAAATCGTGACTTGTGGAGCTATGAGACTAATTCCATAAGGTGCACAAAGGACCCTAATTTCTTATTTTTACAAAAATAAATTTAAATTATAAGAAATAATAAAATATAAATAATAATAAATGAAAAACTTATACTTAAACATTTATTTTTGTTAATAGAAGCATGTTAAAGGTGTATATAATTTTCATACTATACGTAATGCTTACGCGTTATAGTGCGTACGCATTTTCATTTTCACTTTTTCCAAGCCATGCCTCAAGGCTTGGGATTCGGTTTGGATCCCCAAGCCCGAGGCATGAACTTGCACAAACACAACAAACGTGTGTTTACAGAAATTGTGAAAATGCAACTTCATCCATGATAAATTAACATAAAACAATCGATTCACTTTAAAAAAATTATACCACGACGTAGAGCAGAGTTTCTTATTTCTAAAAATATAATTTTCTGACTAATATAAGGTTTCCATATTATTTATTTTCTAACTATGCCTTTTTATAGCTATTTTTGAAGTTTAAATATGTTTATCTTTCATTGTGTATCTTTTTTTGGCTCATCCAAATTGAAAAATAATTATACTAGCACAAACTAGGCCTAATTCTATACATATTCAAAAAAAAAATGTAATTTTTGATATTTTTTGAGGTAGTTAGGTGGGGTACAGTCAGAGCTCTGTTATTTTTCAAAACATAAAATTTTTGTACTAGAAAAATCATAAAATAAATAAATTCTTGTTGAACAAATATTAAAAAAATCTAGCACAAACTAGATGCTCCTAGCTATCTTTCTACCAAAGGGTTTTCAAAACTACTAAATGGTGCTCAAAAAATGGTGGGGGCACGAAAGTCACTCTGTTTTTTTTTAACAAAAATAGGAGAACTTGTTAGTATTTTAGTTATTTGACCCACTTAAACTTATCCATTTTTAATAAAATTTAGTAGCTTAGAAACTAGACTTAAAATGCTACGATTCATGTTTATACAACATCTTCCAATTTTGAGTGTAAGTATTTCAAAAACTCATACAAGTTGAAGTTTTTTTATTTTTCAGAAAAATGCGTCCACTTAAGACCCCCTTTTTCCCCCAACTCGTGTGCACTTACCCGCCTTCTCATCACAATAGGGCAGCGAGTGATGATGCTTTGTAAAGAACATGGTACCAAAAGATAATAAATGACAAATAAATATTGATAAATATGACATAAATGAAAGTAAATAAACATATATACATTCACCTTCTATGTTGGTTGTAAGAATCTTACCATCTCTTATCATTGGTGGCATAGGGGTTAAATTTGACGACCACCTATGCATGTCAAAAAATTTCAAGTGATGGTAAATTTTTTATGTTGTCGGTCAAAAATATGAAACAATAGTATTTATATACTACTTGTAAAATTTATCAATGACTATTCCATATTTATTTAACTATGCTTAATATAGACTAATATAATTTACATATGAATGTATATAAAAATTGATGGTCACATTTTAAATATGCAAGTCACATGTGATGGTTCTATAAAATATTTGCAAGTATTTTACGTCTAAAATCATGAAAAACTTTTAAACGGATGTCGATTTAACCCCGATTGGTGCCTTATTCATCGCTGGTTAGCAGCTTGTTCCCAAGATAGGGCGTGAGAGAAACTAAATGTCCAAGGTACCTAACTCATCAACAAGCTAGTAGTTTGATGTATTACATGGTGTGCACTAGGCATGATATTTCCCATGCACCGGGAGCAAAGTGAGTAGATTTATGAGTGATCCGTAAAGATCACTAAAGCAGCCCCGATAAAGTGGATCCTTCGATACTTGAGAGGGACCATGGGGATAGTTTTGTGCTACATTGGATTGGACACCACTTTGCATGGTTATTTAGATTCAAATATGGTAGGAGATGTAGAAAGCGGGATGAACATGACAAGTTATATTTTCATTGTAGAGTGGGACAACAAAGTGAGTTGGATTTCACAACTACGTAATTTTGTGGCTTTGTCAACTATGGAAGCCGAGTATGTTACTACCACAAAGGCAAGAAAATAAATGATTTGATTACAGAATTTCTTGAGTAGTTAGGGCACAAGAAGGAGGAAGGAAAGCCACATAGTGATAGTCATAGTGTTATACACCTAGTTAAAAACTTTGCTTTCTACTCTAGGATGAAGCATATATAGTTAAGGTACCATTTCATTAAGATAACTTTGGAGGAAGAGAAGTTGAAGTTGGAGAATATTCATACCAGTCAGAATCCTATAGACATGATGACCAAGGTGGTCATAAGAGAGAAACTAAAGTTGTGTTCAGCTTCTGGATTGGTCTTCATGGATGAAAATGAAGGGTTGAGAAGCTTGCTTAGAGGAAACCAATCTCAAGTGGGAGATTTTTATGTTATAGAGTCTGTTTTCATGTGTGGAAGTGTTGAAGACTATACACTAAAATTATTTTACACTCCCCATACTTTTCTCGTTGGGTCCCAAGTGAGGTTCTATGGACAAAAGCCTCGAGTAGTGTGTGTTCGGGGCGCAGCCCTTAAGATTTTTTTGGCCTCAAAAATGTGTTTGATATCTCAAGAAACGTGCTCTTCTCATATGGGTGAGATTTTTGACCCATAGGCTTATGGGGCAATTTTGGCCCATGGTTTTGGTACCCACGGTATTGTAAAAATTCTTAAGCGATTGCTTATTAATGTCTTGTTCGACCCTAAAAAGATACTAAGTATAAATGTCATGAGGGTTTTTTATGCACGGGAGTTAGGTGGGAAGGAACACCTAAGAGTAGGATAGACAATGCATGAAGCCTCACGCCCGATGTATTGTAATCTATACCTGTTTAGATTATGAGCCATGAGAAAAATTAGAAAGATAGAGGGTTGGAGTAGTGGCCAAGCAAGGTTTTGGAGATAATAATAGAGCATGAAGACTTGTAGTTCAAGAAAATTCTATTTTGAGATAGATCTCATGCGAAGGAAGTTAAAGCATCATGCAGAGCTTAGAATATTAATATAATTAGATCTATAGTTTATATTAGAATATAATCTCTTATTAGCAATCTTGCGCATGCTCAGAATGGCTTGTAACACACGCATGGCTATTTCTAGCATGCATGCTATTTTTAGAGAGTGCATGGGCGGTGAAGGGAAAGTCCCCACCCCTATATATATGTATGATTCGCATTGTATGGATATACCATGAATGATTGTGAGGTTATGTTGTTGTTTCGCTTATGTGCATAATCTTATGGAGTTACTATTGATGTATACAATTATTGTGTTTTATGGTGATTAATAGAATGGAGTTCTATGGATGGATTCTTGTTATTGATGTCTCTGTTACTAGATCTTGCATGGTAAACATGTTATTGATTCTTGTTTAGCTTGTTTTGCACATGGTTATGATTTATTACTTGTATGCTTAGATCTGGTTCATCTGGTTTATCTATTACTATGATGAGATATATCTTCATGCATGTTAACTCCTTGACAAAGTTGGTATCAAAAGAGGGATGTTACCTTTGCATACCGCGAGTGAGCATTCAGATTCCAACTTGATGAGGTGTTAGTGCACCTAGGATATTGATAAAAGAATAGTGACTTCATTTTGGTTATGTTTTGAGGACCTCTTTTCAAGTTATCATGCTGAGGATGTTACATAATGAATACGTGTCGGTTGACTTTTTCCATTGAGAGTTGGGTAGATAATTTAGAGGAATAGTTTTCTCATATATATAACACTGGACTTTATTTTTATGCTCGCATGTGGATTGAAGAACATTTGTATCATGAACTCTATGAGACATTTTTCTATTGTTTCCCCATAAAGTTGTAAGAGTGGTTGGTATCATATGCATCAAAGAGAAATTGAGGTATAGGAAAATTGTGTGGACACATGAATATTACTAGACTTTGCATGATGTTGATTTGTCTTAGACATGTGTTGTAGATCATTCATGGAGTGGTGTTTTACGTAGCTACATGTTGGAGTATGTTGTTTCTACTTATTCTCGGTCCGCAGGTCACGAGTTTCAGCCTTGCCCGAACACAGAGGATCATATTTTTGTTTTATCCCTTTAGCGATTAAGATCTAGATCAGAACTATGGATTTAGAAGAACACCCTATAGCTAGATAAAACCTACCACAATCAAGGCCGGAGCAAGTGTGGGGAAGGATGGTAGAACCGGTGGTAGAAAGGTAGAGAGAGGAAAGGAGACTTAAGTATAATCAAGTGTGTGAGAGGGAATTGATGAAGAGATGCAGACTGAGGAGTCTTTGGAGTTGAGGAGGGACACGGATCAGAAATATTTGGAACTCACGTGGAAGACATGGAGCCAAAGCATATGGTTCTTCCATCCTAAGGCAAGTGTGGTAGAAGGTACCCCTTGACTTCCGATGAGAGAAACGAATGAGGAAGAAAAATTAAGTGTTGTGGGCATGCATTTGATCCCACTTGGCAATCTATCCTCTTGCACTTGGTGTTCTAGTCCCCGAGACAGCTTATTGAGAATCAAACTAGTATAGGTACTTTAGTAGTGACATGTAGCTGTAATGTCCCCTTTTCCTATGCCTAAGGCCCGAGGGCCAATTCGATTCCAGTTTCTTGGTCACACCCTAGGGGCTAGGGATGTGGGGAGTTTTCAGTATAAATATCTAGTCCATTTTTTTATATTTCTTCAATGACATAAGAATAAAGTGTTTTGGAGGGACTAGATATTATGTTTTGTCCTTAGGAAGGGGCCACATGACACTTAATATTCTAATTTTGCGTTGAGGGTCACTTTTGGACCATGGCAACTAAAAGGGGAAAGTAACTTAAGTTACTTTTATTTTATTGACCCTTCCAAGGGAAAAATGCAATGGGTTTATTGGGGCTCTTTTGCCTTGAGAAGTATATAAGGAGCTGGGGGAGAAAGAAAAAGGGACTTTTGCATAAATAATTATTCTCCTTCACATGCAACTGTTGTTTGCAAATCTACAGCTTGTGGAGTGAAATCCCACATGAACCCTAGCTTTGGTGGTGAGAGATCCATCCCTAGCTAGCAGGGCATTCTTCGGTAGTGAGAGATCTACCCTAACTTGTCATTTTGGAGCCACTTACAGGACTGTGTTACAGAGACATTATCATAGGGTTCAGAGGAAGGGTTTGAGGATTTTGGGGGCATTTGGGGAAGATATCAGAGGGGTTCCAGATCAGATTTATGGCAGCCATTTGGGTAGGGCTTAGCATCACTTTGAAGGCGTCTCCATCAGTTTCCCACCCTTCCCCAAGCGAGGCAACCTGTAGCCTTTATTTGGAGGGTTTTCTAGTTAGCCATTTTCGGATCTGAAGGTTGAAATGCCATTTCCTATATTTGTTAATGTTATTTCCAAAGTCTCATAATTTTTTCTCTTGTATTTGGAGAGTTACGAACCTCTGAAGTTTTCCAGTTGTCTAGGGCATGCTATGATTTTTCTGGCAGCATTTTAATTTCTGTAAAACTCCAAAAATAGTTTTATTATGTCCTTTATAATATTAGCAAGCCCTCTTTAAATTTTCAAGTAATTCGAGTGGATATTTTGGGAGATATTAATTTTCTTTAGTTCGTTATCCTTATTGTAAAAATCAGTATTTTATTTGGCTGCAAATTTTCAATATTTTGTGCATTTTTATGTGGTATCCCACAAGGGATATTTCAGTGGTATCAAAGTTGTTGTCCCTCTAGCTTGTATGGGTTAAATATGGTAGTTTGGAAATATCTCAATGTGGGTTTTATGAAGGAAATGTTCACCAACATGGTGAAACAATAGGAAGCCACTAACCTTTATTTGAGCCAACTCACTCAGAATTTGAATCAAAGAAGATCTGGGGACAATAAGGAAAATGGTGAGAACAGTGATAAAGGGCGGCCAATAGAGGTGATTGATGAGGATTCTTGTTGGAGGAAATATCAATCTTTGAGTAAGGGTTTCAGAGATAATATGCCATTTCCAGATTATTGCATGATGAATATTGGTAGCAAGCCCAAGCAAGGTCATCATATGTCGGTACCTGAATTACAAAAGAACTCATTTGAAGAAGAAGAAGCTTCTAGAGAAAAAGGTATGATTTCCATTGAGAAAAATAATTGCATTAGTGAAACTTTGCTTGTTAGAGAAATTATTCCAGCTCAGGAGAAGAAATTTGTATATGCAAGCAAGGAGGATGTAATGGAAACTCATAAACGGTATAAGGAATGGAATAAAGCAGAACTAGAGTAGCTAGATTGATCACTGTAAATTGAGAAATAGGGGTGGAATCCTATTTAACTTTATTAATCTCAATCAACCAAATTTACAATAATAGGATCGCAATACTTATAGGTATTGTACAGTCATGTGCAAACAAAGAAATATGTTGCACAGGTAAAACAATACTCACAACCGCTTCCAATAATACATCCGGAAGCATATAAATTGTTATAATAATTATAACAATTATCCCTATGAAACAAAAAGACAAATATGGTTTTAAAACCATATAACAACATACAATAACCATATAATATTATTATTTAATTAATAATATTAATTAAATAATTAATCATATAATGCATAATTAATTTATCCTAACATTCCCCCCCTTAATTGTGCATTGTCTCAAGGGATGAGGAGAGGAACTCTTTGAACAAATCAAACTTGTCACTTGTAAGTGAATTTGTGAAGATATCTACTTGTTAATCAGTTGTTGGACAATATTGAAGCTGGATGTTGTGCTTCAACACATGTTCATGTATGAAATGAACTTGTACCTCAATGTTCTTTGTTCTCTTGTGAAAAACTGGATTGCAAACAAGTTTGAGAACACCTTCATTGTCTACATACAAGGTGGCCAGCTTTGTCTTGTGATATTCCAAGTCCTTCCAATGCAACATAGCCAAATCACTTCACAGACATCTTCTCCTATAGAATGATATTGGCTTGTGGAAGAGCAAGAAACGAAGTGTTGTTTCTTGCTTCCACATGATATTGGTCCAAATCCCATAAAGAATACAAATCCAGAAGTGGATTTTCTATCATCAATGTTACTTGCATGATCTAAATCAATATCCAATGAAGAAGAAGTTGTCGTTCTTCTTGTATTCTAGACCAAGATCCACTAATCCTTTGAGATATCTCAAAATGCACCTTGCTTCTTTCCAATGACAAACTTTGGGTTCCTGCATGAACCTGGATAGATAGATCACTGCAAAGTTGATATCTGGTCTAGTGTAGGTCAGGTAAATGAGACTCTCAATTAGTTGCCGATAGAGAGTGGCACTTACCTCAGGAGATGGATATGAATGAGATAACTGCAATTTGTTCTCCATGGGTGTAGTAATTGGTGTGCAATCCATCATCCTAAAATTCTTGAGCATATTCTTGGTATATTTCATCTGAGAAACAAAATTATGATTCTCTTTCTACCACACTTCCAATCCAAGACAATAGTGCATTAGCTCGAGATCGGTCATGTTGAATGATCGATTAAGATCTTTCTTCATTGCATCGATCATCCTCACTGAACTGCTAGTGATGACTAGATCGTTGACATAGAAAACAACAATCGCCATCTTCCCCCCTTGATTTTTGAGGTAGAGATTGGGATCGTATGGATTTCTAACAAATCCATGTTGTATGAGATGCTCATCAATCTTGATATACCAGGCCCGGGGTGCCCTTTTGAGGCCATACAGAGATTTCCTGAGTTTCCATACCTTTGCTTCTTGACCAGGTACTACATATCCCTCAGGTTGAGTCAAGTAAACTTCTTCTTGTAAATCTCTGTTTAGGAAGGCACTTTTTACGTCCATTTGGTCGAATTTCCATCCAAACTGAGCAACTAGAGCAAATATCATCCCGATCATTTTGATCTTAGTTGTGGGAGAAAATGTCTCCTTGTAGTCAATACCTTTTTTTTTTCGCATACCCATTTGCTACAAGTTTTTCTTTATACTTGTCCACTGTCTCATTTGCTTTGTACTTTGTTTTAAATATCCATCTACATCCAATGGGTTTCTTCCCTGGTGGAAGATCGACAAGCTGCCAAGTGTTATTCTTCATCACTGATTGATATTCAAAATCCATGGCATCTTTCCAAGATTTTGACCGTAGGGCTTCCCTGGACTATAGAGGGCTTATCTCGATTTAATAACTCTAATCATCAAAGAAAAGTTAACTTCTTCTCTTGCTTTACTCATGCGAGTCCGTGGTCCAAGGGTGGATGTATCCAATGGAGTATCCATTCTTGCATCTTATAATGTACTTGTACACCATTTAGGCATACATTGAACTGTTCCCATGGGTCGTGGTTCTATCTAATCAACACCATAATCCCCATCAGCACTTTCATCTTCTAAGGGAACATTAGCTTCAATTTTTCCAATAGGTGAAAAACTACATCTTGTGAGTCTAGAGTAGGAGACTCTACTTCCTTCTTCTCAAAAACTCAACATCTCTACTTTTGGTGTAGACTTTTCTGGTCTTGGGATCCATCAATCTATACCCAAGATTCTCTTCATTGTACCCAATGAAGATGAGTTTCTGTGACTTCATGTCCAATTTCTTTTTGTTCTGTTTGGGTATGTGCATGCTTTCTTTACACCCAAATACTCTGAGGTGTGCAATATATGGTTTCCATTTTGACCATGCTTCTTGTGGTGTTACTCTGTCAAGAGCAATAGTGGGTGCTCTGTTCAACAAATACATTGTTGTCTTTGTTGCTTCTACCCAGAATGTCTTTGCAAGTCTAGAATCATCGATCATGCATCACACCATTTCCATGATAGTATGATTTCTTCTCTCAAAAACACCATTTTTTTGCGGTGTGTGTGGAGGAGGCATTTGTCGACGAATCCCGTGATTTTGTAGGTAGCATCTAAACTCATCACTAGTGAATTTCCCCCTCGATTTGAGTGGAGAGTTCTAATGTGACGACCAGTTTAATTCTCAACTACTACTTTGAACTTTTTGAAGGTTTCAAATGCTTCACTTTTCTTGCGAATACAGAAAATCCACATTTTTCTTTAATAGTCATCAACACAAAGCATGAAGTACTAGAACCTAGAATGACTTGGCTGCATCAAACCACAAAGATTGGTATGAACCAAATCAAGTTTACCATGAGCTCAAAATGTACTCCTCTAGAATGAATCTCTATGTTGTTTACCTACTAGGTAGTGAGGACACTTGTCTGTATCCTTCTGAAGAGATGGTAGCCCATGTACCATATTACGTCGGCGAAGTGTTTTGAGATATTTGAAACTTACATGACCAAATATCTGATGCCACAACTATGCTAAGGTGGAGTTCTTAGCCACAAGTTCTTGATCATCTCTGTGAACAAAATCAAGTTGGAACATGCATCCCACATTGGAGGCTTTTGCAATTATTTTCGAGCCTCTTGATTTGTCTCAAATCAAACATGTTTTCTTGTCAGATTGACTATCAAAGTCAATTTTTATGTTGTGATCTAGGAGTTGACTGACTGAAAGAGGATTATTTGTCAACCCAAGGAAATATAGGACATCTAATAGT
Organism: Taxus wallichiana var. yunnanensis; assembly: GCA_018340775.1. Lineage (NCBI taxonomy): Eukaryota > Viridiplantae > Streptophyta > Pinopsida > Cupressales > Taxaceae > Taxus > Taxus wallichiana. Next base: position 282,941,137 of record CM031237.1, read on the forward strand.
CTACATTTGCGTGAACCAAGGGGTAGAGAAATGTTCCCAATCCCCTGAATTGTATATGAAGAATCATCTCCCAATGAAACATGATTTTTCATGGGTGTCTCCCTCATTGAAATAAACTAGTCTCTATGGTTGGTCATGTGTCGAGTGGCCCCCAAATCAACATACCAAACATCACTAGATGACATGGATGGTTCACTTGATTGAGCAGTGAACAAAAAGTATTCATTGTCTGACTTTTCTTGTTGCTCAGTAATATTACCTTGTTGGTGGGGTCTTCTTTTCCACTTCCCCTTTTTCTACCCTTGATTGTAGTTAGAATGTCCCTTGTTAGATTTTTGTGGAGGTCCAAATTTTCTTGATGAACCTTTCTTGTAAGTATTATACCAACAATCTTGTAGTTTATGTCCTCTTTTGCAGATTGGACATTGCTTCTTATGATTTCTATCCCCTTGATACTGATTTTGATTTTGGGATTTTTGATAGGAATTAGGTTTTCCTTTACCTTTTCCTTTCCATTTTTGATGTGAAGAATGTTTCTGCTCCTCTTCATGATCCTTATTGTGCATTGCTTCCTCTTATTGTAGTAGGTTTACTAGCTTGTCAAAACTAATTGTCAGATCTGAAACATTTAGTGTTGTGACAAAAATGTGGTAAAAGATAGGAGTGCTCTCAGAACAATGGGAACGAGAGCATCATCTGTGACCGGTTCTCCTAGGGCTAGAAGTGAAGCCCTCAATTTTGTAACTCTTCTTAGGAAAGCTTCTATTTTTTCATTCTACTTAAACTTTAATGTGTGTAACTGACTCTACAAATTCAGTATAACATTCTTGTTCTTGGCCTTGTATACTATGCTCAACTTATCCCACGCTTATTTGGCTATTTTGGCATCTCGAATGTGGGGTTGCACATTGTCAAACACTCCAAACAAGATGATGAGTTTGGCCTTCTAATCTGCTTTATCAAATTGTCGTTGTTGTGTTGTATCAGTAGTTGATCTAGTCATAGTATCATTCACAAAGAGGCTAGATTTCTTCAAACTCAAGTTGTGTCTTGATTTTAGTCTTCCATGTAGCATAGTTGTTTCCTCTGAGTAATTGTGAATCTGGAAGAAAAAATTTGGGGGTATTTCCCATTTTGAAGAGATCACTGACAGGGTTTGGCTCTTATCACTCCAGTTATTAGGTCTCCCAATCTATATACCATCAGTCCAATATACCGAACCTTTCTATATACGCACCCTTCCGATATACCCAGCGGTACATGGAAGAAGCTCACCCTTTCTATATACCCAGCGGTACATGAAAGAGGTATTAACGTATGTGAAAGAATTCAATATGTGGTACCAAGACAATATTGATGGGGTCTATGTGATTATTGACACCGGCTCAAAGAAATATCCTCATACATGTGCATAACTTCGCTATATACTCAAATAATTTCTCAATCTGGATTTATGTCATGCAATCGTTCACAAATGGATGCGATGGCTCATAGTGTGTGCACTGTGACCTTATTACTCCCTGTTTATTTAAAGGGACGATGCCCAGACAACATTGTTGTAGCTATATTAGGCATTAAGTGCAGTAGTAGTTGTGACGGATTTACCCATAAGCGCTTCCTAGAGGCACTATATATACCGAACGTTGCAAATGAGATCTAGGATCTCGTGAGTGTTACAGAACCAATTTTTGCTTTTTGTGATTACAATATTCGCCAATTTCTGAGCAGTTACAAAGTTTGCAGTTGACTATGGCAACCTGTAAATTAGTACAATATAATGCAGTATACAAATTACATTCAAAAATCTGGAAAAATTGAATGGCAGGTAAAAAAATTTGTTTTGCGGGCCCTGGTGGCCTCCGGAGCCCAAAATGACCCAAAATGTAGGAAATCGTTTTAAAAATGCCATAGATGAAACAAAAAGACAAATATGGTTTAAACCCATATAACAACATACAATTATAATATGGTTTATAATATAACCATATAATATTATAATTTAATTAATAAAATTAATTAAATACTTAATCATATAAAGCATAATTAATTTATCCTAACAAATACCCGCTCAAGCAAGACAACCCATACAAGAGTTCAAGGAAAAGATGTCAGAAAATGATGCAAGGAAGTCTACACCCATGAAGGAAGACTCGATGGAGCAAATTGACACATGAGGAGGAGCCTCACATGGAAACTTGTGTGGAGTTACACGTTGTTGCAATTTCCAAACTAATAACTCATGATACGTTGATTTATGAAGAATTTCAGTCCATTGTAAACCAAAATGCTTAGGATTTGCGGTAGAAAAGTCAAGTCATTTTAGAGACCAAGCTTGATGAGGATACTCCAAGGGATGGTGTTTTGGAGGTTTCTAAATCAGCAATAAGGTGAACCTTTGGGTGATATTATTTATAAGGAGGTTAGTAGTAGCATGGATTTATTTCATCATCTTCACCCTATATCATTATAGTAGTTTTATCATGATGGTATTGTTATCCCAAATTTCCCACTGAAATTTTGGTCTAACAATCCTTACACATAAATAAAACATGAAGGGAAATGATACACCCACAATCTCACGTCCCAAAACCAGAAAAGCAAAAACACAAGCTTGAAAGAGTTAAATTCGACCCCGCACAAGAAGAAAGAGAAGAAATAGTTCTTTTGAGCATTTCCACATCCTAAATCTATTTAAAGGGTCAAGGAGGACTCAAAATGGAGTGGCAGGGGCAGAGAAGAAAGAGGAGACAGTTTTAAAGAGACCAAATGCAAGAAACAAGAAACGGTGATGTCTGGAAGTTCTTAGGCTTGAACAGTTCAGGAAAGGGTCCAAAATTGACTAAGTATGGAGGAGGTAGCGGAAGAGACCATGTGTCCTCATGGAACTTCTCTAAAGATGGATCCAAACAGAGAGGCTCAAACAAGTACTACATCTCCATGTGTCCCAGGGCAGAATAGAGGCAGGGTCAAATGGTCAAATGGAGTTAAAGGCGAGATAGGGTAGGCCTCAAAAAATTGGCTAAGTATGAATGTGCAAGCAGAGAGTGCCAAGTGTCAGTGTGGTGCATCCCCAAGAGTTGGTCCCAAGGCAGAGACCCAAATGAGCGTGAGCTCACCATGTAGCCCAAAGTCTAAAAGGTAAGGACCACTGAAAATTCTACAAAGCAGCGGAGGCCGACAAGTGTCAACTCGATGCTCCTCTAAAGGAAAACTTTGGGTCGGATTTGCAAATATGCGTGGTGCCTCCACATGTCCTTAAAGGGGGCAGAACTAGTTAAATAGTCAATGTAAAAACAGCCTGTAGGCGGAGGTCTGCCAAGTGTCTCAATGGCACTGATTCAAGGGTCAAATAGAGAGAAGGTTCCCAAGCAAGCGCCATATTGACATGTTTCCCAAGGGAAGGCGAGGCGTCGGGAAAATTATTTTTTCGCCCTTTGCCCAAAAAAAGGAGTAAAAGTTACAAAATGGCCCACAACTCCACCAGGGAAAAAGTCAACATATAGACCCGAGTTAAAGCCAAGGTGAGGAGTCAAGGAAAAAAGTGAATGTTTAACAATTGTCCAAAAGGCAAAAAAGCAAAGACGAAAGCGCATTTCCCATCCAATCAAAAGGAGCCACGTGTCCATGAAAAGCTTCAGAGTCATGGAGTTTTCTCTCGATTTTGCAAATTTTGTGAAAAAGGAGAAAAGTTAAGTTCGAGCCCGCAGACCTGATTTTTGTCCCAATATGGCTTCCACGTGTCCCAATCCAAAAGGGGGACCCATTTTTCAAATTGTTTTCCCACCCATTTGTACATAATCAATGCAAAATTTCAAAGAGGCATATCTTTCGACTCAAGGCTCAAAATATAGCAAATCTAACATCGTTGGAAGCATCTCAACGTCCTCTACACCATGGTAGGATTAAAATATCATATTTTGTAGGCCCTAGTACGTACAAAATAAAGAAAAGTCTTACATGCCATTAACACAAAATCCAATCTCTTCAAATACCATATTTGATTCAATTCGACCTATTGTGGGTAGATTTTAGCGTAAGCATTAATAGTATTGGTTGAGCTTCGACCCGCATTTCCCGCTTCTCTCTATCTCTTTCTTCTCTCGATCAAATCTATAAATATGGGGGTAGTATTCATTGTAAAAGTTGTTCATTCTTCTTCTCTCGCCTCCCCTCTTCTTTTCTTCCACATGGTTGAAAATGGAGTCTGAACCTCCTCCCCGCTCTGTAAATGGCATGCTTTGCCTCTTGCTCATGTATGATGCTCTGTGAAAATTTATGAAGCAATAAAACTCATTTTTTTGATGCGTTTTTCCATCCTTCACTTTTTTTCATTACATCTTCTTGCCTCTCATTGTTCTAGAGTATTTTGTTCATGTTTTAGACATTTCATTTACAAATCTGGGAGGTGTGTTCGTAGGGATCAGAAATGGAGTTTTGTGTGAATTTGACATTTGGTCTGTGATGCTATTGTCCATCCTCTCCATTGCTCACCTCACCTCCCTTCATTTCATGGCCGTTTTGATAGATGATCAGCACTTCCCTTTTCTTGGTGCTATCACCTCATTAGTGTAGGATTTCCCTCTTTATGCACTTTCTCTCTCCCTATCTCCTTGGCATTGTTAGGATAGGTGTAGTTAGACGTCATTTCTACATTAGGAGTAGTTTAGCATTAGGATCAGGAAGAAGAATTTGGCTTTCTCCGGAGGGCCATCTCAAGTCCTGCAAGTCCCACAGCTTGAGAGATGGTCCCATGTTATGCAAATCACACCAAATGACCCTACCTTAGAAAAGCAAATCCATGACTCATTTGGGGGTGTTGTGATTTGACACTAACAATTTTGGAATTCCCGGTGAGATAGGACCAAGCACCTTACCACTTCACTTCATCAGGTTCAATGTGCTCTTGGTGAATATTTCATCCTTTGGAGGCACTTTCAAGCACATATGGTGACTCCATCTGGTCAAAAACCCATTCTCTAAGTTGTAGACCTTTTCCATCCATTTCCACTCATTTCATCCATTTCTTCCTCCATCTCTTTCATTTCCCCATTTCATGAGGTTGTGCAATCATGACTTCATTCCCTTCATGGAACTCACATTTTTAGCAATACAAACCCACCTCCAATGTATTTCCCAACTCCTCCAAATCAGCATTATAATCAGATGCAAGACCATTATGCTTACCCATATTAGCAAAGTTGTCAACACTAGTTTTATTATGAAGCTTATCAAGAACAAGCGAGACGCATATGATGGAAATAATTATTCAAAAGATGTTGAAGATTCAAAAATAGAGGTTGACATGGTTCAATTAAGGGCAACAGTTCAAATGAGGTCTTTCAGCATTGGTTACAGGGCACCTTGTCCATGTTAAGTTCCTTTTCCAAGACACTACAGCCCTCAGGAGAAGCTGGACTTCATGATTGAAATGCTACCCCAACTTGCACAATGGACAGTGGAGATTGGGCCTTATGAGCAAAGTGCAGGACAACCTTGTCAATGGGTAAGTCAGTCACCAGCTCCATGTCTTTCATTGTCTCTTCCTCAATCTTTATCATTTCAGCAGAGGCAAGAGTCAAGCCCCTCACTTACTGCCCCAAGTGTTGATTTCATTTCTCCATCTCCTAGTCTTCCACCTCACCTCAATTTCTCTACCCTTTTCCCTTCCAAATCCAATTCCCCTCTACAAGATCCAAAAGAAATGCCTTCCCCACCCACCACTCTTCTTGCCTTCCCAAGTCCATGTTGGGAAGAAAAAAAAAAAAGCCAAGGAGAACATCAAACAGAGGAACCCAATAGAGAAGAAATGATAGAAAATCTAAAGAGTTGGGCTGCTAAATTTGAGTTTTCAAAGGTTCCCTTGTTGGTTAAGCCTATGGAGGAGGCTGAGGTCAAGCCACAAGTGGTGGAAGCTCCAGCTATAGCACAAGTAGGGGAAGAAGGAGCTACTCCTAATCCAAAAGAAGAGGAGTACATTCCGGTTATGGAGGAGGACCATATAGTTTTAGAGGCTCCAAGCACGGAGCATGACACAAAAGAACCTTCCATTCTTCCTCCCACTTCATCCCCTTCAAGCTCTAATGTTGAGGAAGATTTTTAGCTTTCAAACTTCATGTTTGAGGATGAAGGGAACCATGGTGAGTCAATTGTAGATCAGGAGGACACCATGAAGGAGGTTGAGCACTGTGGAAGGATAGCAAGGAGGCATATTACCCATCTAACTTGGAGGATTTCCTTGATGTAGGGGAACCCATAGAGATCACATCATTTTTTCCTCCATCTCTCACATCCCAAGCACATGAGCCTGCTGCCATGGAGGAGAACATTCAGGAATAATGGCCTGCACTTCATAACAACCCTCTGGAACCAAGATTGGAAAACATGACTCTTCCATGTTCTTCAAAGGAGGAGGAAGAGAAAAGGCAGGAGGATGTAATCATTTCTCTCACACCATCCACCCAAGAAGGTCCACAAGAAGAATCCAATTTTGGAGTTGAATTTCAAATAAATGGGCACATCCAAAGGATCAGACCGTGCCCAATTAGGTAATTGGCTTCATTGGAGCGAAAGGAGAGACCAAACCAGTCATGCCTACTTCAAGGCATGAGGATGATCATCAAAGTACCAAGGGTCACCATCAATTCCTCTAGGAGTCTAATGCAGGTCAGCTTAAAGAGGTATTTTCCATTAATTCGATACCTTGATGATTTGGGTGGAGGACCGGCTTATTGTCGATTTTCACTCATCCAACTAGCCATGTTCAAGTGCAAATCAGTTGCATGGCTGCCATTTTTTAGGAAGGGAAGCTATTTCTCCCTACCAATTGTAGGCTTTGTTTGAGCTCCCTTTGCTCTTGGTTAGAGTAGAGTAGGTAGGTTTGTTTCAGATAAGAAGTGTTTATGCACACTCTACATGTCTCATTTGAGGCACGTATGATTCGGCCTTTGTATATAAGTTTTGTTTTTATTGCTTAAGAGGGGCATGAGGCCAAGGTCTTAACTATTTAAGGAAATAAGGCTCATGTTTTCCTATGATTCTGCAAGTTGAAACAGGGGAACAAATGCAGAGCAACTAAAAGTTGTTTCGAGATAGTCCATTTGATGGACAGATTGAAGCCCCTGGGTCAAAACAACTTTCTACTCTCAAACACTATTTCTAAGGTTCTCATATGAAAATTGATCGTGCGAGATGCATGGGTAGGCTCGAGGAGATAGACAAAACATGGAAAATTCTTATAGTCGGATCCCAAAGGGCTCAAGGATTAGTTTCATGTTATCAAGTAGACTCCATGCCCAATGGATGCTTCAAGGCCACTGGTCTCTTCATCTAGCAGGCAGATGTCCCCGTGAGTCGCCAAATTGTTATCCCAAATTTCCCACTAGAAATTTTGGTTAGAAAAAGCCTTACACATAAAGAAAACATGAAGGAAAATGATACAAACCCATGAACTCATGTCCCAGAACCAGGCAAAGTGAAAAACAGAAGCCCGAGAGAGTCAAATTCGACCCCATGCACAAGAAGAAATAGAAGAAACGGTTCTTTTGAGTGTTTCCACATCCTAAATCTATTTAAAGGGTCAAGGGAGGACTCAACAATGGAGTGGTAGGGGCAGAGAAGAAAGAGGAGACAGTTTTAAAGAGACCAAATGTAAGAAATAGAAGAAACAATGAAGTCTAGAAGTTTTCGGCTCGAACAATTCAGAAAGGGTCCAAAATTGACTAAGTATGGAGGAGGCAATGGAAGAGACCACGTGTCCTCACGGCGCTTCTCCAAAGATGGATCCAAATAGAGAGGCTCAAACAAGCACCGCATCTCCATGTGTCCTAGGGCAGAACGGAGGTAGGGTCAAATGGTCAAACAAAGTCAAAGGTAGATAGGGCGGGCCTCAAAAAATTGGCTAAGTATGAATGTGCAAGCGGAGAGTGCCAAGTGTCAGTGTGGCACATCCCCAAGAGTTTTCCCCAAGGCGAGATACCCAAATGAGTGTTAGCTCACCACATAGCCCAAATTCTAAAAGGTAATAAGGACCGTTGAAAATTCCACAAAGCAGTGGAGGCCGACAAGTGTTAACTCGATGCTCCTCCAAAGGAAAACTTTGGGTCAGATTTGCAAATATACGTGGTGCCTCCACATGTCCTTAAAGGGGGCAGAGCTAGTTGAATAGTCAATGTAAAAACAGGCCAGCGGAGGCTACCAAGTGTCTCAATGGCACTGATTCAAGGGTCAAATAGAGAGAAGGTTCCCAAACAAGCTCCAGACTGATGCATGTCCTAGGGGAAGGCGAGGCGTTGGGGAAAAGTTAGTTTTTCACCCTTTGCCCCAAAAGGAGTAAAAGTTACAAAATGGCCCGTGACTCCGCCAAGGAAAAAGTCAACATATAGACTTGAGTCAAAGCCAAGGCAGGAGTCATGTAAAAAAGTGAAGGTTTTCATTTTTTCTAAAAGGCATAAAAGAAAAAACGGAAGCGCATTTCCTAGCCAATCAAAAGGAGCCATGTGTCCATGCAAAGCTTCAAGGTCGCGAGAGTTTTCTGGGTTTTATGATTTTCACAAAAAGGAGAAAAGTTAAGTTATGAGCCCACAGACCCAATTTTTGTCTCAATTTTGTTGCCACGTGTCCCGATACAAAAGGGGGACCCATTTTTCAAAAAAACATTCCCACCTATTTGGATAGAATTGATGCAAAACTTCAAAGGGGTATATCTTTCACTCAAGGTTCAAAATATAGCAAATCTAACACTTTTTGAAGTGTCTCAATGTCCTCTACACCATGGAAGGATAAAAAAATCATATTTTGTAGGCCCTAGTAGGTAAAAAATGAAGAAAAGTCTTCCATGCCATTAACGTAGAATCCAATCTCTTCAAATACCATATTTGATTCGATTCGACTCTTTGGGAGCCATAAGCAACATATTGTGGGTAGATTTTAGTAGAAGAATCAATAGTAGTGGTTACACTTTGACCTATGTTTCCCACTTCTATCTATCTCTTTCTTCTCTCTGATCAAATCTATAAATACAGGGGCAGGATTCATTGTAAAAGTTGTTCATTCTTCTTCTCTGCCTCCCCTCTTCTTTTCTTCCCCAAGGTCGAAAATGGATTCTAAACCTCCTCCCCTGCTCTGTAAATGGATTTCTTTGCCTCTTTCTCGTGTATGATGCTTTGTGTAAATTTTTGAAGTAATAAAACTCTTTTTGTGATGCGTTTTCCATCCTTCTCTTGTTTTCATTACATCTTCTTGCCTCTCATCGTTCTGGAGTATTTTGTGCATGTTTTGGATGTTTCATTTACAGATCTGGGAGCTGTGTTCATGGGGATCAGAAATGGAATTTTGTGTGAATCGGCATTTGGTCTGTGATGTTGTTGTCCATCCTCTCCATTTCTCACCTCACCTCCCTTCATTTCATGGCCATTTTGATATATGATCAGCACTTCCCTTTTCTTGGTGTTATCACCTCGTTAGTGTAGGATTTCCCTCTTTATGCACTTTCTCTCTCCCTGACTCTCTTAGCATTGTTAGGATAGGTGTAGTTAGATGGAATTTCTACATTAGGAGTAGTTTAGCATTAGGATCAGGAAGAAGAATTTAGCTTTCTCCGTAGGGCCGTCTCAAGTCCGCAAGTCCCACAAACTTGAGAGATGGTCCCAAGTTATGAAATTCAAACCAAATCACCCCTGCCTTAGAAAATTAGATCCATGACTCCTTTGGGGTGCTGTGATTTCACACTAATAGGTATTTAGCCCATTGTCGATAAGAATGCTAAGAATTTGGTGTATCAAATTCAATTCATCATGAAGATAAAGAGTGATGATTTTCTTTATGAGGAGATACAAGAGAAGCAAAGATGGAATACCTTACATGATACCGGTTTCATGGGCATTATAAGGTATGGGATCCCGGTAATATGTGGTTATTATCCAAAACTATGAATTCTTATTTTGATAACTTTGTGACTAGTTTCATAAGCAAAAGAAGGAATTCAAAGGTGTCTTTTGGGATTACAAGTGTTGGAAAGCATGATTTATTCATTGGATAGTCTGGTGAAAGAAGGAGAGTACCTCTCAAGGTACTAGCATTGGTTTTCTTATTGCTAAAAAGGGTAAGAGAATATTTTTAATTATCTTCAGCCCGTTTGAATGTGTATAATACATAGTCATAATGAGAGGAGAAAATAGTAATATGGGACAATGGGTTCAAAGAGGTGAGAGTGGACATTCGGTGGTAGTGGCCCCCATTCTTCTATTATGCCTTTGGAGCTTCATGAACCGTCTTCTTGAAGGATCTGAAAGTTTCACAGTACAACACCAATAGATATTTTTGATGAGGAGTCTTGTTGGGAGAGGTGCCGGACACTTTTGTTAGGGCTTTCATAACAACATGCCATTCCAGGAATATTGCAAAATGATGATTGGTAGTATACCCAAGAGAGATCATCAGATATAGCTACCAAAGTTACAGAGGAGACTGGGACAGATTTCCATTCCACACTTCGATGGTTTTAAGAACTGTAGTGCATAGTCTTGGGTTTAGAAGTTGAAGACATACTCCGACTTGAATCCTATGTGTGAGCAATATGCAATTAAGTTTGAAATCTTACATCTTGATAGAGATGCTCATGATTGGTGGCATCATGGATTGATTACACAGGACACATACACATTACTACTTATGCGAGTTTGCACAGAGAGAGGCCGTGAGTAGATTTCATGGGAGGGACCCCGATAGGTATTTTAGGAGTTGACTCACTTGAGACAAACTAGTCCCCTGGATTAGTACATTGTAGATTTTTAGAGATTATCAATCATGGTACCTGATGTCACAAAGATGAGGTTGATTTCACTGTTCATAGCAGGTTTGACCGATGTTCTCACAAGGGTTGTGAAGGCATTTGAACCTTCTTCTTTACATGAGGTTGTTTGGAGAGCTCGGAACTTGGATTTATCCACTCCAAAGTTGAGGGTTCCACCTTACATTCAGCAAAGGGAACCTCCATTTAGATTAAACAAACTTCAGCAGAGGGAGCCTCCACCAAGGTAGGAGGTGGCTAAGAATCCAATCATTTCCGAGAGGACAGAGATGAGTTTAGGTGAAGGAAACTATGTTTCGATTACCACACACCTTGGGTTCTAGGACATGATTGCAGAGGTAGAGGGAAGGCCCAATTCATTGAGGTCTTCAAGGAGAGTAAGGGTGACAGAGGTGAGGAGTTGGAGACTCACGAGATGGATGATGGAGATGGGGTTGTGTTGGATAGTGTTGATATGGGGTAGGAGGAGGAGACTTTTCCTTGAGAGATTATAGCCACATTGTCTAGTACTCTGATGTACAGGGCATTTAGGATTAGAGGAGTTATGAAAGGTCAACAAGTTGGGGTACTCATTGATAGTGGGGCAACCCATAACTTTATTGATGCCTTATTGGTTGAGATGCAAGGATTACGAGGCAGAGGATTTTGAGGGCTTCAACGGGGTGGTAGCCAATGGAGAGTTTATGAGGTGCACACGGCGGGTTCCCAAGTGAGCATCACAGTGGGTAAATATATAATTACCAATGATTTCCACATTTTGGTATAGGAGTGACCAACATATTACCTGGGAGTGCAAAGTGGCTTCACTCTCTTGGTGAGTTTCGGACTAACTTTCAGACGATGGAGCTGAAGTTTAAGTCTGAGGAAGGAATTTGATTTTGAGGGGATTATCTACAGGAGAACCTAAGGTGGTTACAGATGAGAAGGTGGAGAGGACATTCGGCATGGTGAGGAGTTTTATTATTGCAGATTGATGTGGATTATGATGGATGTGGATGTGACCAGCAATGTTGCATAGGAGACAGTTACAGAGATTGGGGTTACATGTTTAGATCATCTAAGTTTATCATTATGTTGGTTATCTAAGGGGTCGGTAGACTAGAGATCTCATTTTCTTGTTGAGTACTCCAAGAACCGACACACTTGTGAGATTCTAGATGGTCACATATAGGATGACACCTACAGATTGGAGGATGAGATGATATTCTATCATGGCAAATTATACCTTGTGTCAGACTCAGGGTTGAGGATGGAGATATTGTGACATGTGCATTGTTCTTTCGTGACCAGACACCTGAGCTTCGATGAGACCTACAGGATCATATCAGAGAGGTTCAGATGGCATGGGTTGAGGGAGGATATCCCCAACTTCATACAAGGATGTATGGTTTGTCGTTATAACAAATCGAGAGCTTACAGGTTCATCATGTTCTGAGTCAACATGGGATAGCACTCCTATGTATTTTACTACTTCTAGGCACGGTGGGCATTTCACCCATGTGCTAGTCAGTGGAGGGATGGATTTAACTCAATTACCTGGTTATTTAGTAGGTTATCACTCATCACAGGAGGTGAACTATGTGGAGTTGACATTGTCGGTTGACCATGTACTAGAATCTTGGGATTTTTCCCCCACGAGACACATTGAGATACATTATGAGGAGTTGTACTCTCACACCAATGTGGGTCATGTGGGAGATTTGGCACACTTTGTGCGTATACAGGTTATTTCAAAAGTTGATCTAGGGAATTCTACAGATTCAAGGTGGGCTTTTGGACCCAAAGCAGTGATCGGAGAGATAGTGATGAGTCCCAGGATGATGGCATCAGAGTGGCAGGGATTGGATAGATTGGCAATCCCGATGCGGTTACTAATGGAGAGTTAGTTTTGGTATCATTCTACTTCATGGAAAACATTTCTCTCGATACAATATGGAGGTCAGGATGACTACATGTGGTTTCTTGGTTACTTCGGATTACACCGATCTTTCGTTGATGACAGGGTGAGGTGGAGAAACTTATGGTGTGGTATTTAGCTTCTGTAACATGACAGGATAATGCTTGGGGTCAAGCATTTCTCGGGAAGGGAGGATTGTAATGTCCCCTTTTCCTACGCCTAAGGCCTAAGGGCCAATTTAAGTCCAGGCCTTGGTCATACCCTAGGGGCTAGGGACACGGGGAGATTTTCGGTATGAATATCTAGTCCATTTTGTTATATTTCTTCATTGACATAAGCATAAAGTGTTTTTGAGGGACTAGATATTATGTTTTGTCCTTAGGAAGGGGCCACATGACACGTAATATTCTAATTTTGCATTGAGGGTCACTTTTGGACCATGACAACTAAAAAGGGGAAAAGTAACTTAAGTTACTTTTATTTTATTGACCCTTCCAAGGGAAAAATGTGACTGGGGTTTATTGGGGCTCTTTTGCCTTGGAGAAGTATATAAGGAGCTGGGGGAGAAAGAAAAAGGGACTTTTGCATAAATAATTATTCTCCTTCACGTGTAACTATTGTTTGCAAATCTACAGCTTGTGGAGTGAAATCCCACAAGAACCCTAGCTTCAGTGGTGAGAGACCCGTCCCTAGCTAGCAGGGCATTCTTCGGTAGTGAGAGATCTACCCTAGCTTGTCATTTTGGAGCCACTTACAGGACTGTGTTACAGAGATATTATCAAAGGGTTCAGAGGAAGGGTTTGAGTATTTTGGGGGCATTTGGGGAAGATATCGAGGGGTTCTAGATCAGATTTACGGTAGCCATTTGGGCAAGGCTTAGCATCACTTTGAAGGCGTCTCCATTATTTTCCCACCCTTCCCCAAGCGAGGTGACCTACAGCCTTTATTTGGAGGGTTTTCCAGTTAGCCATTTTCAGATCTAAAGGTTGAAATGCCATTTCCTATATTTGTTAATGTTATTTCCAAAGTCTCATAATTTTTTCTCTTGTATTTGGAGAGTTACGACCCTTTGAAGTTCTAGTTGTCTAGGGCACGCTGTGATTTTTCTGGAAGCATTTTAATTTCTGTAAAACTCCAAAAATAGTTTTATTATGTCCTTTATAATATAAGCAAGCCCTCTTTAAATTTTCAAGTAATTTGAGTGGATATTTTAGGAGATATTAATTTTCTTTAGTTCATTTTCCTTACTGTAAAAATCAGAAAAATCAGTATTTTATTTGGCTGCAAATTTTCAATATTTTGTGCATTTTTAAGTGGTATCTCACAAGGGATATTTTAGTAGCTTCCATTTTCCTTTGAATACAGGATTTTTTCATATGGGTACATATTATTCTTTGTTTGGTGGTCCTATTGGGAGTATATTTTCTGGCGCATTAGTTGCATAGAGCATGGGCACGCAGAACGTTGGTAATACGTCTAGAATTAACACAACTTCACAAAGTGTGGGCATTCAATTTAACAAAATAGTTGGGACACAAGGCAACACATCCTCTAGTCCAATTCCCACTACATGAGGAGGATCGGTGGTTTGGGATCTAGTGGATCTGGTGGTTCTGGAGGTGGAAGGACTACTGGAGGTAATATATGGTCCGGATCTGGTGGGGACAATCTACACCAACCCCAGCAAGTTTATTATGAAATTTCTCTTCACCTACCAGAATATAGAGAAATTAAAGATACATTTTAGAATGTACACTTGTGTGAATTATTATGGGGTGCTAAGGGAATCATGGCTCATGAGCATAAAGCAAGTCAATTTGCTACTACTTTGCAAAGGTGTGTGCATAGTTGGTATAGGAAGTATGATCCAAACCAGAATTGTGTAGACTACAATGTGTTGTGTGATGCTTTCTTAGCTGAGTTACATATACCCGAGTTTGAACAAAAGAGCATTAGCATGCTAAAGGATATTAAGTAGGGCATGGGTGAGAGCATAAGGAGTATCATGCACATTTTAAAACTTTTCTATCAAAATTGTCTTATGATATTCACCCTAGCCAACATGTAAAATGGTTTGTTGGTGGTTTCATCACACATTTCAAAAGTGCAATTTCTCATAAGACATTTACATATCTGCGTGAGGATTTGGAGGCAGCTCTACACGTTGAGGTAGTTTAAATCATGGACACCGGAGATAGCCCATTTTTTGAGGCATAAGTTGCATCTATGGCAAAACAATTGGAAAATATTTCATCTAATTCATCCCATCAGACGCGTAGTGGTATTTGGTGTATAGATTGTGAGGTGGAAGGACATACTAAGGATAGTTTCCCTTGTAAATCGGTGTGCACCATGTTGCTAGATTGTGAGATCTGTCATTTGGATCATGATTCAAGTAGGTGCCCCCTATTACAGCACATGATCAAGAAGAATGTGTCTTGTTATTATAAGATTTGTAAGTCTACCACTCATGATACAGAGAATTACATATTGATTGATCAAATTCATGATGTTATTGAAACTAGCGTACGTTAGGCCAGTGTTGCAAACAATGTTAAGGAACAAGTTAAACATCATAATTATAATCACAAGTGAAGGGCACTTTCATTGAGGTGGTAGAGGTAGAGGTTACCATGGAGGATTCAGAGGATGAGGTCGTGATGGTGGAAGAGGTGAATTCCCACGAGGGACTTGTTTCACATGTGGATCCCCTAATAATTATAGGCATGAATGCCCTCATAACATTATTTTCTCTTGGTGTGGAAAGAATCAAAATTTTGTGGAATGAATGGATTTATACGAGCATATGAGCAAGAAGCACAAGAAGGATAATGGCGTGGAAATGGTTTGAGTATAATGCATTGTGGAAGATCAGTAGATGCCAAAGTTAGCACCCGACCACGAGATGATACATGTGTTGGTGACTACATGCCGAGGATGCACATGCTCATGAGACTCAAGTAAAAACTTGTTATTAAAAAATAGGAGGTATTACATGCAAAGTATCTAGATCCTACCCATTAGAAGGAATTCTATTAGGAAACTATGGAGGTTATTAGAAACTTGTAGGGTGAGATACAATGCTTGAAAGAGCAATCATGGAAGATGGAATAGGAAAAAGTAGTTGAGCTCCCTTAGAAATAAATTGATGACTTAAAGGAGGTTTGTAAGATGTTGTGCCAAGAAAACATCTTTTCTTTATTAGGGGAGTGATTAAGGGAGAAGGTACAGCTCGCTAGAGTTGAGTGCAAGAGATAGATATTACATGTAAACTTACCACCTCACAGTCTTGAATATAATAAAGAGATCACTTTGAATGTAGTTGTTGAGTAAAATACTCATTTATACAGTGTAGAAGTAAATGTACTCACTTTGGACACATAGAATCGGATGGGGAGGACACCATTACAACTATTTCCAAAGATGTTGTATATGGCGAATAGGACTAAAGACACACCCATTGGAGTATTGAAGGATACCACTATTATTATACAAGGAGCCGAGTTTACTAGGGACTTTGAGGTCTTGGTGCTTGCAGAAGCATATATTTTTACGATATTATTCGGGCATCCTTGGTGTTATCTAAATAATTTTTATCTATGCTTTTATAAAGGTTATATAAGTTTTGAGAACAAGGAAGAGCAGTGATCATTCCTTTGACAGATGGGAAGGTTGCACCATATGTAGAACCTTTGAGTGAAGAGGATTTGAACAGGAATTATGTGTGTACAATTAGAGATCTTGAAGCACTCAAGCCATCAAAGGAAGGTGTTATTCAATGGGATGATGCTTAGTCCATGAGTGATACAACTATTATTTCCTGTGATAAATAGGTACATAGAACATATTAAATCGTCAAAGGGGGAGATTCAAAATATGGTTACCTATTTGATCAAGTTGCACATGGTTAAGCGTTTGGGTCATAACTAGGTACCTCGATACACTGGTAAAGGAATCCCCGATGTATTCTTACACACCATGGAAGCTCAAAGTGGATAGATCAAGCGAAATAATAAGTATGCTTATTTATACCCTATGTGGGACAGCTATGTGTTGGTGGACTACACACGAGATAACCATTTGGAGTGGTGAGAAGAGAGAATCACCTTCTCTACTAGGTTTCTTAGAGAAATGTACCTTTAAAAAATTGTGAATTACATGGAAAGGATTTTGCTTCGTATCACATTCAGAAGTGTGAGAGACTTTGGATGGAGGGGCAAGAGGCCTTTCCACCATCACTATGGGTACATAAGTTCTATGCCACTCTCAGTGGTTGTGCATGCACATGGTATGTTCATGCAGAATTAACAAGAGAAATAGTTAATTGGCGTGAGATATGAACTCATGTATGATTCAAACCTTTGACTATTTTTCTACTAAACCTCCAATGAATGAAGCATTACAGATCATAAAGTGGCAAGTATGATGGGGAATAGTGGAAAGGATGAAGAAATCCTATTAGAAATATTTTGGGAAATGGAATTGGAGGTGCGTTTTGATGAAGAGGAGATAGATGAACCGCATCGTGGGTGAGCCTAGTTAGAGAAAGAAAGAGGAAATTTGGTTTATATAATTGATGATGAAGAAGTGGAGAATATGGATGTTGATCACACTGTAGGTATGCACAAGGTCTTAGATAGTGTTGATGAGAAGGTGCGCGCATACCATGAGCCTATGAAAATGAATAAGGTCAACATTGGAACAGATACATAACCTAAAGAGGCCATTATTGGTGATTATTGGTCTTAACATGAGGTTTCTAAGATAATTGAGTTGTTACACAACTTCCAAACTTATTCTCACAAGGCTATAATGAGTTAAAAGGGGTGCATCACTCTTTAGGTGAGATGAGGATCAAGTTAAAGTAGGGTGCACACTCGATTAGGAAGAGACCTTACAGGATTAATCATAATGTACGTGTTAAGGTTAAAGAAGAAATTCACAAGATGCTAAAGTTTGGAATTATTGAGCCCATCGAAGAGTCGGAGTGGGTTAGCCCAATGGTGATAAGTATCAAGAAATATGGTAGGATAAGGATTGGTGTGGATTATAGGGATTTAAATGTTGCTTATGTCATAGATCCTTTCCCCATACCTTTTATTGAGGATATATTGGAAGGTGTAGTAGGTTGCGAGCTTTACTCTTTTCTTGATGGATTCACTATCCGGATGATTAGACGGTTTATGGCTAGTAAAGGATCACTGTGATAACATGAGATTAATGGTTGAGAGGTGAAGGTAGCTGAGCATATCTCTTAACATTAAGAATTTTACTTTTGCTACGCCCTTTGGCATATTTTTGGGACATATTATTTGTTAGGAAGGTTTATTGGTAGATCTTGCTAAGTTCGATGTTATTTTGGGCTTGGAGGAACCTACCTATCATAGTGAAGTGTGTGGGTTCTATGGGCACACATGGAATTACGTGAATTTTATCAAATTTTATGACAAGATTTTTGTGCCCTTAGAGGAACTATTGAGAAGCAGAGGACTGTTTCATTGGGATTAGGTGCAATAGACCACATTTGAGACATTGAAGGAAAGACTTACTTTTGTGCCCATTCGCACTTTCCTTCTTGGGATAAGCCATTTCATGTACATGTTGATGCCTCTGGCATGGCCATTGGTGTAGTATTAGCACAACCTAGAGATGGGATTGTTGATCATCCTATTTATTTTGTGAGTAGGAAGTTGACACTAGTTGAACAGAATTATACAACTACAGAGCATGAAGCATTGTCCATGATTTATGCCTTTGTATAAATTTAGATAATACTTGCTAGAAAATCCCTTTATATTTTATATAGATCACATGGCACTTAATTACTTGGTTAATAAGCCCATTTTGTAGGGGCATATATGATGTTGGATTTTCTTGTTTCGGAAGTTGACTTTATAGTAGTGGTAAAGCCAAGAAAGAGTAAAAGCGGGACCGAGATCATATGTCAAGGATTAACTCAGGTGAGGATGTATAGATCATTAAGGACACAATTCCAAATGCAAAGCTATTCATATTGAACTATGCACCCTCTGATTTGGAGGATTTTCATGTACTTTTATGTACTAGCGTAACGACTAAAAGAATGAAGAGTATAGAGAAGAAGAAGCTTTCCATTTGTGTTACACCTTACATGTTGATCAGTGGAGATTTATACAAGCTAGGTCGTGATGAGGTTTTACATCGGTGTGGACTTGAGCATGAGTGTGAAGCTACTACAAAGGAGGCTCATGGTGTAATTTTTGTAGGACATTATGCGAAACTTCCACCGCACACAAGATTCTAATGGTTTTTCTGTCAGTGGAAACATTGTATAATAATTTTAAAGAGTATGCCAAGGGTTGTGATCGTTTTCATCACCTTGGAAATCCTAAGCATAGGGATGAAATGACTTTGAGGCCTACAGCCATTACAAAACCTTTTGAGGAATGGGAAATTGAATTTTTGGGTCCTATTTTCCCACCGGCAGACAAGACCGTTCACGCTACATTATTACTCATACAGATTATCTAACACGGTGGGAAGAAGTAGTGCCTACAAAGGATTACACGACAGCTACTGCAACAAGGTTCTTATGGGAGAACATCATCAGCAAGTATAGATCTCCAGTGAGCTTGACCAGTGATAGGGGTAGTCATTTCTTGGATGATACTATTAGAATATTATTGGTAGAATTTATGGTAGCACACCATAAGACAACACTCTATCACCCACATGCCAATGAGACTATTGAGGCTTTCAACAAGATATTGGGACATAAATTGACAAAGATTTGTGATGTTGGAAGGAAGGATTGGGATGATAAAGTCTCTTATACTTTGGGCATACATGACAACTTACATGAGGTTGAATAAGGCCACACCCTTTCAGGTGGTGTTTGGCGCAAGGGTTTTTTTACAAATGGAATTCATTTTACCTTCCATATGTATTACACACATAGGTGGATTGGGTGATGACAAATCCCTTGAAGAGTGAATAAAAAAGCTAATGCAGATTGGATGAGCAATGATCCATAAGACGTTGGAGCCAAAATATAGAGAAAGTAAGACAGAAGGCATGACATGATAGGCATATTAAAAGTAAGAAGCTTGAAGTTGGGCGATTGGTTCTTTTGTATGACTCCAACTTTTTGTGTCATCCTAGAAAATTCCAAGTGCATTGGTTGAATGTACATACTTTATTCAGAGCTTTCCGATTGTAGACATTGGATGGCACGTGTTTTCTCGATTACTTTAACAGAGTAGGCTAAAATCTTACTATAAATAAGTCTTCCTTGTGTTTGTAATAAGGTAGTATTATCAATAGATTAGATTTCCTTTATATGTGTTTCCTTCCATTGTTGCTATGATTTTTTAATTTAGTTCGGTGTTTTATGAAATAAGCACTCTTACTTTTGAAGAACTAATTATTATCTAAGTGATTTCATGCGTAGAGGACCATGCATATATTTAGTGTGGGGTGCATTAAAGTGCAGAGATGAAAATGGTTAGCGCCCTCTTATTATAGGTGTATGCAGAGAAAATCACCTGAGAATGAAAGATAAACGAAACATGTAAACCTTTCCAACAACCTTCAGGCAAACCTCAAATAATGGTCTCCCTGTGAAACCTTGTAAGATTGATGTTAGAAATGATTGTGGATGCTCTTGAGTGCTCTCTAAGCTTTGAATGCAAATGTTACGGAGACACGGTTCAACAGATTTTTTTGTATGTTAGATTCAAGAGGATTTGAAACGAAAGTAATCATGTAATTTATAGAAGCAGCAAGTAGTTAAAATTGGTTACACATGTATAAATGAGTATGCTAAAAATAGCATTATGGGCAAATTGTAATAGTGTCGGTGGAAGTAAATGAATTAATTGCAAAATTTTGCATCCGGAAAGGTGGTTATACGTGAATTTTAATTTCCCCCACCTTTCTAGGATTTTAGAAGTGCAGTTAAGTAAGGTAAGGATAGGGGGTCCAAGTGGAGTCTAAGTGGAGTTAGATCAAGTGGCGTGATGCCTAGGATGTGTACACACTTAATTAATTATTTTAAAATAAATAAAAATTAATTTAGCCAAATGGGTGCAAAGGGTGCATGGGATTAATTTGATTAATCCAAAGGGTAAAATGTGAATTAATTAATTAATTTAATCAATTAATTGCAAATGGGTGAATAATGAGTGTACTAGAATAATACTGGGAACAAGTGGAAACAGAAGTGTAATTTTGGGGTGTCTACATTTTTCCCCTCTTTAAAGTGCTATTGCGAATAATAGTGCTTTAAAGATAGTAGATGCATGCAAATCGGTGAGCGAAAAAATTGTGAAGCATTAAGATGCCCCAACAAATGAATAGTAGAGGAATGCCCCCTCAAGTGGATGGATGATGCAGCAAGGTGGTGGACAACCACTTGATAGGAAGAAAGAAAGGGATTAGAACAAGGATGGGAAAGGACTGTGTTCATAGCATGAGCATTATTTGGAGAGTAATTTTTAGAGCAACCTGATTTTTGTTGTTGCACAATAGAGTTGTCACCATGATTATAAAAGAATCAAGATGGTTAACCCAGATGCACATAAACAAACACACACAAAAAAGAAAAGATAAAAAAATAAAACAAACCCAATATATAAATTAGGTGTCGCATCAAGGTTATAAAGGAACCAAGATGTGATCACACTACTTGTAAGTGGTCCAAAAAGAGTAAACATCAACAATGCAACACAAAGTTGAAAAAGAAGACAATCAGCTTATGCCCTAATGTGTGTCACAATGATGATTAAGTAGATACAAATTCTCCCAAGTGGGAATAGGATCAGATTGGAAGAGCGGAGTTAAAGTGAATCCTTATGACACTCTTGTTGAATCCATTGTGTAAATGATCAAAGTTGAAATTTCCCAAGTGAAGTTATATCACGAAGGAAAAACAATTGAGTGACTTGCCCCAAGCAAAGTTAGCATATCATGCAAAGGGAAAAAATTGATAGTTGTAAGATCTGAAACAATCACTAGGGTAATAGATAAAAGTATGACAATTATCAAGATTTTATTGAGATGTTGAATGATGCACTTTAAGGGCTTTCCAATTGTAGAATTTCTATGATAAGTGAATGTTTATCCGAAAGTTTTGTAGTTTCTTTTATTTTTTTGGATTTTTGAAACATTTGACTTTTTGTGGATTTTCGCAAGTTTGGAAATACAAATGCAAAAAAATGAAGACATTCCATGGCTTAAATAAACCATGAGGAAAACAAAACACGTGTAAATGACAAAAAGTTACAAAATAAGTAATAGAAAGAAACCGAATATGAATAAGAAAGAACCACACCAAAGTTATATGTGAACTAGGATGTGAATAAATTTCCTACAATTGGTCCATGGGTGCATTCCAGATACACATAGTACTAGTTATTTGAACTATCAAACATAAGGAGATAAGCTAAGAATATACAATACAAAATTCCATATGTACAAATGTTAAACAAGAAAACAAATTAGTGAACAAAAACACACTAATGTAAAAAACATTCTAATAAAGAAGCGAATATATACAGATGTCAAGTTTCCCCCAGAGAAAGCCAAAGAAAATGCTATCCCTATGCAAAGTAACATTGCAAAGAGTGGCTTGATTGATTGGGAACAATCAGATGAAGAAAATGGTGAAAGAAATTACATAGTCATGAGATTTTTTTTTGAAAACGTTTTCGAAACATTTTGTATGTTTTTTTTTGTATTTTCTGAACAATTTTATATTTTTGGGGATTTTGAACAATTTTATATTGTTTTTGTAGTTTTTTTTAGTGAGACATTTTTGAATGTTTTTGGTTTTTTTGGAATTTTGAACCACACGCCAAAGAAGAGGGAAAGGAAATTCCCAATTCAAAACCAACATGATAAATGGAAGGTGAACAATGGTGGTAAACAATGGGCATGAAAACCTACCAAGGAGAACATGTGACACACGGCGAGGTGAAAAGTTACAAGTGGGAAAAAAGTGAAATGACAAAACAGGTGGATGCACTGATATGCCCCGATAAGGGTTACTTTTCGAGAGACTCGGGATTAGAACTTCTTCAGATGAATGGAATTCATAGGCTCCTTCAACTCTTTTCCATCCTCGGTAGATAATTTGTATGCACCAAATCAAAATTTAGCAGCTTATAACATAAGGACTCAACCAATTAGGCTCAAATTTGCCCTTTTTTCTTGTGGTTTAGTTGTGTTATTTTTATTTTCCTTTAGGACCAAATAACTTATTTCAAATTGTCAAGGTTTGATCTTACGATTTAATTATAGCACAGATCTATTCGATATACTTGCATATGGTCTAACGCATGAATTTGTCTATCATCCAAGATTTCTAGCTCTGTAAGGTGTGCAACACATTAATCCTCTTCATGAATGAGATTTTGGAGGGAGAAAAAAAGTGAAGGCATTTTAACTTTGATAGGTAATATGGCTTTGAAGCCATATACTAGGGAAAAAGGAGTAGCTCCTGTAGGTGTATGGAAGGAAGTGTGGTAGGCCCAAAGGGTAGGATATAACTGTGTATGCCAATTATATCCGTGTTTATTGACTATCTTTTCTAGAATGGACTTGATAGTCTTGTTTGATGCTTCGATTGGCCATTACATTATGGATAATAGGGTGTAGCCCATTTTAGGTGGATATTATATTTCTTAGCTAGGGCCTTGAGATCCATATTCTTGAAAGAACCGTCATTTTCAAAGTGACAATAGCAGGGGATGCCAAACGAAAAATAATATGGTTGAAGATGAATTTATAAATATTACACCCAATAATGTTAGTAAGAGGCATAGCCTCAACCCACTTAGTGAAATACTCAGTGGCGGTTATAATAAAAGTGTGGCCATCAGAAGATGTGGGCTTTATTTTTCCAATTAAATTGAGTCCCCATTTTGAAAAGGTCCAAGGTGAAGTAATGGGTTGCAAGGCTTGGGATGGTGCATGAATGAGATTACCGTGTTTTTGGCAAGCCTAACATTTCTTCACAAATTTGCATGCATCTTCCTCCATTGTGGGCTAGTAGTATCCAATGCGTAAAATCTTCTTTGCAAGGACTATTCCACTAGTATGGGCACCACAAATACCTGAATGTACTTTAGCTAGCGTCTAATTAGCTTCATCTTGATTGAGACATCTTAAGAGAGTCCCATCATAGCCTCTTCGATACAAGGTGTCAGCAAGAAGGGTGTAGTGCGAAGCATGTTGTGCTAAGGCTATTTTATTAGCTGAATTAAAATTAGGAGGATAGGATTTAGTTTGAATGAAGGTGTATATAATGTGGTACTAGGGATGATCAAGACCAACAATCTCATAAACTATGGTGGACTCTGGAAATTTGTATATGGGCACCAAAAGATGTTCAACAAGGAACTTGTTGTGAGCTTGATTATTGTTGAATGAAATAAGGGAAGTGATAGTTTCCATGGCATCTGTTGTTTTTTTGTACGTGAGGAACTTGTTCAAAATTGATAATCCGAATACCCTCTAAGGTTATCAACCATTTTTATAAAATAAGAGCTTTTCATCCTTTACTTGATATTCTCTGTTAAATTGATTAATGACTAGAAGAGAATAACCAAGAACTATCAATTCTTGCAGGCTCCATGAGATAGAAAACCCTAAGCCTACTATTAGTGATTCATACTCTTCTATGTTATTTTTGCAAGGGAAGTTTATACGAAAAGATTTAGGTATGATCTCTCCATCCGATGTACACAAGATAATTCATGCTTCGAACTATGGATATTGAAAGATCCATACAAGAATAATTTCCATAAGGGTGTTGCTTCTATGTACAACGAATCTTCATCTCAAAATTCAAAATTTAGCGGTTGTGAACCTAGTAGTGGTGTTGCAGCCAGTTGATCTTCCAGTGCTTGACCTTTGATAGCCTTTTGATTGACAATTTCAATGTCAAATTTGTTGAGTAGTGCAATCCAGCTAGACATTCATCCTATTATGAATGGTCTCGAAAGTAGGTACTTAAGAGGATCAACCCTAAAATTATCTTGGTGGTATGATTTAGGAGATAGTGTCATAGATTTCCAAAAGTATAAGTAATCTTTAGCTAAACAAGATTTTGAGCTACGAGTACTTGGTCTCGTGCTCAAGAAAAGTTTTGCTCAAGTAATACACAACTTGTTCCTGACCCTTATCATTGTGTTACACCAATAATGCCCCAATGGCATGTTCTATTGTAGATGTATACAACAACATAGGCTTATCCTATATAGGTGGCATGAGTACCGGTGGAGATGCCAAGTATTCTTTCAATTTTGCAAAGGCATCTTGACAGTCTTGTGTCCATTTGAATTGGACATCCTTTTTAAGTAGTTGGTTGAAATGATGGCACTTATCTGCCAATTGAGAGATGAAATGACGAATAGACTATATTTTTCCTTTTAGGCCCCTTAGTTGTCGAAAGTTATGAGGAGGTGGCATATCTATTATATATTTGATCTTGGTAGGATCCACTTTAATTCCTCTTCGTGAGATAATGAATCCCAAAATTTTCCCTGAAGTGACACCAAAGAAACATTTTTTTGGATTAAGGCGAACCTTGTACTCCCTTAATTGCTCAAATATACACCTAAGAACTGCCGAATTATCCACCCTAGTCTTTGATTTAGCAAGAATATCATCAACATAATCTTCCATTATGTCATGAAGAAGGTCGTGAAAAATAACAATCATTGCACATTAATAAGTTACACCAATGTTTTTAAGGCCAAAAGGTATGACCTTGTAACAAAATGTCCCCATGGGGTTGTAAAAGTTGTTTTATGTTGGTATTCTTCAGAAATTTGAATTTGGTTATACCTGTAAAAATCCATCCATAAGGGATAACATCTCATGGCCCGCAGTAGAATTGACAATCATGTCAATATTAGGCAAAGGGAAATCATCCTTAGGACATGCCTTGTTAATGTCACGGAAATCTGTACAAATACGGATTTTGGGGTCTTCTTCACAACTGGTACCATATTAGATATCCACTCTGAGTAGTCAATGCATCGTATGAAGCTTGCATCCAATAATTTTTGTAGTTCGGCCTTAACAATAAATGCAATCTTGGGATGCATTTTACATTTTTTTTTCTAGATAGGTTTAGCATTTGGGTGCACCACAAGGTGATGAATGACAAGAGAAGGATCAAGACCAAGCATATCTTTGTAAGACCAAGTGAATACATCTTAAAACTCGATTATAAGTGTTTTGAATGTTTCGATTTTGGTTTCTAATAAACTAGCACCTAATTGTAACAATTTTGGTTGGTCTTCAGTTCCAATGTTAATGGTTGTCGTCTCTTCTACCAACATCTTAGAAGTTTCATTATCTTTAAATGAGGCTAGAGGCTTATGTATATTTTCAGATATTTCTAGATCCAAATATCCTCTCTCTAGTGCCTCTAAAATATTTTCACTAGGAGATGCGTCCTTTTCTTTCTTTTTCTTTTTCATTTTTACTTCTCGTATACTGCCTCAGAAAGGTTTTCACTATACTAGATATAATTTGTCTTTTTTCTGTGTTTAATTTCTTTTTATTTAGGATTAGAGTTTGTAAGTCCTTTGCAAAGTAGGTGGTAGCATCAAGGTTTATATCGAAACCCTTCTTGTGATCCAACAAGGGAAAAGGGTCCCGAGCCCCAAGGAACTCTTGGATGGCCTCATCATTTTGAAAGAGATCCATGGAAATATGACATTGTTGGTCTTAATCAATGAGAGAAGGATAAAAAACGTCAAGGGTTTGAATGGATAAGTAGTTGAGGAAAAGTGTAGTTTCGGCTAGGTCTTCGAAGAGGCTATGTGTGGAACCGGTCTCAATTTTGGAATATGAGTCCTCATTGCTAGGTAACACATCAAAGACTATAGGCATCTTCTCATGTCTCATATCCAAGACCATATGTGTAAAGGTTAGAATTGATATTTATATCTTCAAGAACACCATGCCCTTATAGGCCAAGACCTCTTCCTTTCCAGTTCATGTTTTTCATCATTTTATGGCCCTTGGTGTAATCAATGGATTCATAGCATTCTACCATTCTGTCATCGTATATCCAAGATTTGTTAGATATTTTAATATGTATCCATATTGTCTCCAAAGAGTGTTTCTGAGATATTAAGCTGGAGGTGTTATCAAAATTTTACCGCCCAAGAAAACTTGATCAAACATGACCCTCCACGAGAGAGATAACCGAAGGGTCATTTTAGTCCTACGAGCCCACATTTCAAATCTGAATCAAGGGGTAGGAAAGCCCGAAAATGGAGGAGCAAGGTCAAATATGAGAATGAACAACACAAAGGAGATTAGAGCTCAATAGGAAAAAATAGAGAAAGACTCAAAGCTTTTGGACTTCGTATATGATTCGACTTGAGAAAACACAAAGCAAAGTCATGGGAGGCTCCACGCATCAGCTCGGTGCAATTCCAAAAGTTGTAAGAGGAATAAGGTCTCCATATGTGCGTGGAAATTCCATGTTTCCAAGGTCTAAAAATGGATAGAGTCGGTGATAAATCAACTAAGTATAAGAGGGTCGATGGAAGCCTCCACATGCCTCATCAGTGTAACTTTAGAAGTGAGACCCAAGGGACAGTCCCTAAATGAACACAAAGCTTCCACATGTCCTAGGTCTGAAAAGGAGAAAGAGTCAGTAGTTGAAAAGTCTCAAAGCTAGCGAAGCCTCCACACGTCTCGTCGGTGCATCTCCAAAGGTTAGGTTCAAAAAGGTTCCCAAATGAGTGCTAGCCCGCCATGTGGTCGAGTTAGAAAGTGATAGAGTTCATCATTGAAAATTCCAAGGCTGATGGGAGGAGCTATGTTTCCCAATGGTGTGACTACAAGGGTGTGTGCCCTAAAATGTAGGACACAAACATGCACAGCCCCCACGTGTCTCGAGTCGACATACTTTGCCCCACCAAATAAAAGGGACTAAGCCAAACATGAGGAAATTGACGGGCAGCCCACGAATGATGCCACACATTCCACTATCATAATTTAGGGGGCTGACTACAAGGGTCCCACCCATAAAGTTAGTATTCATTTGAAACTCAAATTGGCTAAGTATAAAGGGGCTAGCGGAAGCCTCCACGTGCCTCATCATTGCCGCAACACCAAGGTTGGGTCCAAAGAGCGGTCCCCAAACTAGTGCCAACCCTCCACATGTCCAAGGTCCAAAAAAGGACATCAGCCATTGAAAATTCCAAGATTGGGTCAAGCCAATAGAATCCTCCACGCGTCATCTTGGCACATCTTCAAAGTTACAATTCGGTCGTCCCTAAAAGAGCGCTAAGCACGCCGCATGCCCTAGGTCAAAAAGGGGTCTCACCGGCCATTGAAAAGTAGTAGTGCCAGGTAGGAGGAGATATATGTTGGCTCGGCACATATTCAAAGTTAAAATCCACAAGCAATTCCCGGACATGTGCCATCTCTCCACATGTCTCGTGTTAGGTGCAGGTCTCCTCTAACAAGAGGGACTCAAGTAGAAGAACAAAAGGAAAAGAATATGCCTATGGACAACGCCACGTGCCTTGATGACACTTCTTTAGAAGTGTAAAGGAGGGGGCCGAATCTTAAAAATCATGGGGCTGTCACGTGGACCATGTATGGGAAAACTCGTTCAAATAATATGAGCCCACATTAAGTGCCCGACCCTCGACCTTCAGGCAGCCATAACTTTCAACCAGGAGCTTGGAATTAAGTGGGAAAGGACATTTTGGAAAGTTCTCAGTGCCTACTACTCACCTGCCACCATTACTAACTTGATCCGTCATTTTGAGGTTTTCAAGTCTCTCACCTACCGCCATAATGAAGGACAGACCTCCTTCTTTCCCAACACGGAACATCACGAGAAGGCATGGGTTTTGCAATGAATCCCATCATTGTTGCACATGGATTTTAATGGTTTCTGGGGTGGTTAGAGTAGGTGGATTCAATTCTCTTGTAGGGGTGGTTGGAACAAGATGTGAATTCTTCCCTCGCTTATTCTCTCCTTCTTCTATGTATTGTAAAGGAGGGGTATATTTCAAAAGGTTGGTCATCTTTTCCCTCCTGCCCCCCTCTCTCTTTCTTCCTTAGGGTAGAATGTGGAGTCTAAGCCTCCTCTCTTGCTTCGTAATGGAATTTTCTTTCCTCTTTCCCACTGATGATGTACCGTGTGAACTCTTGGAGCAATAAAATCTGTTTATGATGCATTTTTCCATCCTTGCTTATTTTATTGTCTCTTCTCGCCTCTCATCATTGCAGGGTATACTGTGCATATCTCTGATGTTTATTATAGGTTTTGGGAGTTGTGTTTAATGGGTTTGAAGTGGTGTTCTGTGTGAATTTTATCTCTAGTATGTGGTGCATCTTGTCCACCCTCTCCTTTTCTCACCTCTCTCCATTTCAGGAAACTGAGATTGTGACCAGCAACCTCCTTCTCTGGTGTATCACCACTTTAGTGTAGGATTTGTTTCTATGTGTTTCTCTCTCTCCCGTATCCTTGGAAGGTTAGATTAGGATTAGATAGTTTTCTGCACCATAGTAGCTTATGATAGGTAGTTTAGGAAGAAAGAGTTAGCTTTCTCCGGAGGGCCATCTCAAGTCCTGCAAGTCCCACACTTGAGAGATGGTCCAATGTTATGTGGATCACACTCGAATGCCCCACTCGGATCTCGAGGCCATTCAGGGGGTTTTTGATTTTGCATCAATGGGAGGTTCTTGTAAATGAGGAGCGTTAGGATGCCCATAGCTGTGAGGTGATAATGGGAGTTTTCCAACAAGAAATGCATTGTCAAGTGTGTACTTACCTAAGCCTTTATGAGAGAATGTAACTTTAGGTGACACCTTAGATGTAGATTCTCTAGAGGAAGATGCAGAGGCATGAGGAATATCCTCAGGTGACGCTTTAGATGTAGATTCTTCATAAGAAGATGTAGAAGCATCAGGGTGCAATATTACATCAGGAGAACAATACGGTTAGTAATAATAGAAGTTGCGCTAGATCCAGTTGTGCTATCAGTAGATGGACAATACTTTGTCTTTTTATACCTTGCTTCAAAAAAATTACAGTATTCAAAGGGTTCAGTATCGCTATGCAAGGTGAACTCTTTTTCGTTATGTGGAAACTTTATGCATTGATGGAAAGTGGAAGGTACTGCGTGCATTGCATGTATCCAAGGTCTACCCAAAATAAGGTTATATGATGTGTCTCATCAACTACATGACACATAGTGTCAAGGAGCTACAAGCCTACTTGTATTGGAGAAGTGATGGTACCACAAGATTAGTGCTCATTATTATCATAACCATGAATGGTAATGATATTAGCATCTAATTCATTTATTGTATGACCAAGGCAACAGAGCATTTTTATAGAACAAATGTTAAGAGCCACTCCATTGTCAATAAGAACTCTCTTGACTTTATGATTGGTAACATAGGCTTTGATGTACAAGGAGTTGTTGTTAATCAGATTTGGGTTCAAGATATCTTGAGGGCCAAAAGATAGGATAGGAGTTTCAAGCATAAGGTTTGCGATCATAGCACTCGAAACTGTTGAACATTGAGAGTATGAGGAACATGCAATTCATTTAGAGCATGAGTGAGAATATCCTAAAAGCTAGGTGACTCTTTCAGTAGTTCCATGAGAGAGATATGTGTTGGCATGGTTGCTAATTGTTTGATGAAGTCATACTGACCTAGAGTGGAAGATTTGGCATTAGAATTTGACTTTTGATTTGAAGGAGCTATTGGTTTGGATGTTTGAGGTTCTACAAAAGACATAGAAGGTTGGTTTTCCACAAGAACCCATATCTTCTATTGGCATGTGGTCACAACATTACTCAAAGGTGTGAATTTAATGGTCACCATTGTAGATGGTACTTCCTCAATAAATGAGATAATTGAACTAAAATCAGTGTTATTGGCAAAGGGACCTTTGTCAAGCATTTTTATTGTCACCGCCATGTTTGGGAAATGGGTTTGAGAACACCTTAAGATTTTCGTTAGGTGTTCTATTTGGTGATGGTTCTTCAACAGTGATATCTCCACTATCAATGAGGTCTTGGAAAAAGTGACGTAAGTGAAAGCATCGATCACGGGTGACCATCAATGCGATGAAAATCACAATAAGTATCAGCCTTGTACCAAGTAGGCTTGGGTTCTCCCTCAACCCAAGGTCTGTGATGGGATAAGTAACCATGTTTGCATTAACAAGTTGTTGAAGGAAATTTGATAGAGGTTCTCCCAAAGGAGTGAAATGACGTCATTTAGAATCAAGAGAGGAGGAAACCTCTTTGCTAGGAACAACAAGAGGTTGTTTACCTTTGTTTGGTCTAGTCTGAGTGTTTTGGACGTTGTGGACATTGTGGTTTTCTATAATACCATCATTGACCATATTACAATTGTGGTTAACATGTTTAGATTTGTCTTGGTGAGAGCTATTAGGATGATTACTATGTTGCCCATTGTCTTTTGAATGAGGTTTAATCAAACCTTTTGCGATAAGGGATTTTTCAATCTACAATCCTTTCTCAATAACTTCTTCGAAAGTATTAAGGCAATGCATTTGCATGTGAAAGGATAGTTCACTTTTTGATATTGGGTACAAATATGATCACGAGCTACTTCTCGAAGCATGGAGCATGGGAAACTACTGCAATCCCATGCCATCTTTATAAGAATTGTGTAAAGGTTTCATTTATTCGTTGTTTGGCATTACACAAGTCCATCATTTTAATTTCAAATTCTAGGCTAAATGATAAATGTTTGACGAACTTCTCTGAGAGGTCCATGCAAAATTTTGTATAGAGCCCTTGGGGAGGATTAGGAACCAGTCCAAGGCTTTTCGTCCTAGAATTCATGGAAAGAGACAAATTAAGAATACATTGATATATGCCACCTCTAGGCAAGCCATTTAAAACTCCTTGATATGCTCTCTAGGATCACTCTTGCCCTTGTATTTGTCAAAGTTTCACGTCTCAAAAGATTTTGTAAAAGGAACACGTAAAATGTCCTTATCAAAGGGGTAAGGACACAATTCTTCAAATCTGAATTGTTTACATTGATGTTGCATACTAGAGATGGTGTCCTTCATCATTTTCCATTCTTGGGAAAACAGTGAGTTGTTCTATAAGAAAGATAAGGAACCATCACTTGTAGATTTGTTGTTATCTTTGGTGTGCGTGGTATGACTCTTAAATGAAGCATCACTAGATTTCTTTGGTGCCTCATTGTCATGGGATTCATTGGTGACTTTGGAATTTAAGATAGCAATTTGTTTAGCCATGTCATTAATTTGATTCATGAGGGCTTGAGTAGGATCAGTGGCTGAATCAGTTGATTTTCCTTTGTCCCTTTCATCAAATTTTTCTTTGTTTGATTCAATACTTTTGGTTTTGTTTGAGGTGGACTTGTTTTAATCATCATTATTCGTGTGACTAGGTCCTTCCTCATCATCATTGTTTGTTGAAATGAAAGGTTCAAAATTGTTAGGTGGTGGTTTTCCAAGTAATGTTTTTAAACTAGATTCATCGAAATCAGAGGGTAATTTTTCTCCCATCTCAAGGAGACGAAGCAAAAATTGCTCCTTATTCATACGTAAAATATTTTCAACATGGGATTGTTCTTTGAGTGAGATTTCATTCTGATCATCCTCAGAGTTTTGTTCATTATCACTATCAAAATTTCCAAAAGGATTTTGTTCACCCCTTCCAAAAGGACTATAATCTCTATGTCGTGTTCCCACCATTTTTAAAAGAGGGGGGAGAAAAAGAGATATGCAAAAGATAACTCAACCCATAGAAAATTGAATGTGATGATGGAAGAGAGGTGTGTGATTAAGTTTGATAATAACTTTTCCCTTAAAAATTGAATGCTAAGATGGGCAAGAGGTTTGGAAGATATGAGTGACGCAACCCTTAACAAATTGAATGTCAAGATGGAAGCGTGTGAAAGTGTTTGATAAACTTGACCCTTGACAAAGTGAATTCCAAGATGGAAGAGTGGCATGATGTGATGAAGGTTCTCATCCTCTAAAAAAGTGAATGCTAGAATGGAGGAGGGTTATAGTGACAAAATTCCAAATGTGTTCAACCTCTAACAATGTGAATGCTAGAGTGAAGAAGCGAGGATAGATTGATTGCAAATGCACTCTACCACCTAGCAAAAGTAAATGCTAAATGGGAAGAGGGTATGAAAAAGGAGTCAAATCATATGTGATGTGCTCAACCCTTAACAAGAATTAGTTAAGAAGGAAGAGGCTAATGAAGAGATAAGACTCAAATACTGATAGTGTAAATGTTGGAAATAAGATATGATGAAGTGTCTAGAACGCAACAAATATGTTGTCAAGTTAGAGATGTGAAGAAAGAAAACATACATTTTAACAATGATGTTGTCAAACTAAAGGATGCAAGAGGAGAATGAAGAGAAAATGTGATGAAATTGAGTTGTGGAAAAGTGGAACACAACACCGTTAAGATGTGAGTCATAAGATGAAAGTGCTTGAGTGAGGATGTGGATATCCACAACTCAAGACTTGATGTCAAAAATAAGATGAAAACTTAAACTTTGGGAAGGTTATCCAAATGTTTAAGTGTTGAATGGAATGGGAGATAAAACCAAAATGAGGTGAATACGAAAGATAGAAGAATCTGATAATCGTGAAAGGGGAAGAATCAAATAAGTGAATAAAAACTCCAAATGAATGAAAGAAGATCAAATGGAGAAGACAATGAGGATGAAAAGAAGAGAAGATTGAAATAATGAAAAGAGATGAAAGTTCTGAAAAGGGGAAAATTGAGAGTAAAATGAAGGTTAGTGAATGACTGATGACGAGAAGAAAAGAAGACGAGAACAAATGAAATGAGGATGAAAGTAGAATCCAAACAAGGATAGTTTGGAAAATGACAAAAAGATAAGAAAAGTGAAATATGGATCCCAAACAAGGAGTATTTGGGAAAAACAAGTGTGGAACACTACTACAAAAGAAAGAAAAATAAAAGAAGAAAATTGAAAAAGAATTTTTGTTTGAATGTTTGTTTTGTGGCCTCTACCTTAGATTGGCTTGGAAAATGTTTGGCTTCTTGGGTGGCTCTCTCAACTAGGTGTTAGAAAAATATCCGAGTGAGTATGACGCTATTGCTAGCTAACGGATTTACTTTACCCCCTTTGAAACCCGATCAAAGATCTTACTCAAAATGAATCGCACTAGGGTCGCCACTAAGGATATCCATGACTCTAACTCACAAGGCTTTACTAGTCAAGTAGGATAAAAGGTTCATGTTTCGTCCACCAGTTCCTCAAGGTGTGGACTACTTTGGGGTTCCTAGAACCACCCCTTTGTTATAGCTTAAGGCTTATGCCAAGGGGGTTATGTTCTAGTTAAGCGGTCGATCTCGTAGCTCTTAACCAAACATGCAAATCAAGTGTGTTGAATGTGGTATTTGTTTTATCTCTTGATTTAGGTGTGATTTGGTTGAACTCCTTTGGCAATCAGAATTATTATTTTTCAATTTTTATCCACCTTGAGTGATATCGGGTCCTACAAGAAACAATTAGAAATTTGTTTAGAATGAGGTAAAAATAAAAATTCAAATAAACAAGATGAAAAAAGTGAACCCACGTTTCGATTTCCAATATCGCTTAGAAAGCGCCAGAAAGAGCATACGTGTGCGTCGGCTTTGGTTATGTGGAATGGTAATTCCCAAAAAAAAAAAAAAGAAAGAAATGACCACGTTTATGATTCCCAAGATTGTTTTAAAAAGTGTGAGGGAAGAGCATATGTGTGAGTGATTCATGTTAGTCTCACAAAAACAAAAGAAAATGATAAAGGAAAAGTATGCAAAACATGTGTGAAAGAGTTAGTCGATGTAGAAAAATGACTAAATGGTGATAAAAATTCATGAAGGAGTGAGGATAAAAGGAATCTAAATGCCCAATAAACTTGAAAAATGAAAGGAAAGAATTAGTCTAGTTTGTAAAATAATTAACTATGCATAAAATTATGAAAAACGTTAAAAATTGGACCGAAACATCCAATAACCCTATTTTGGAAAATTGCATAGTTAGTTTAAGAAAAAGAAAGAAATAAACTAATTTAAGTGAAACTTAAAGTACAAATAAGAAAATAGAAATAGAAATAAATAAAATAAAATAAAAAGAAAACCTAACCCTAAAATTATATAATATAAAATAAAAAAAACTAATGTATGCTAAGGTGGCTTTGTGTGTGGTGTGTGTAGGTTGAAGCAATGGAGGAGCTCAGTGTGCAGAGGTGTGAGCCAAGTATGGCTCGGGGTAGGGCGATTCGGGGTGAGGAGTGAGTTGTGTGGGGGTGGGGACGGGGTGGACACTTGGTAGGGAAGGACTCGGGACGAGCCAGCGCGAGG
The DNA here is from genome assembly GCA_018340775.1 of Taxus wallichiana var. yunnanensis. NCBI lineage: Eukaryota > Viridiplantae > Streptophyta > Pinopsida > Cupressales > Taxaceae > Taxus > Taxus wallichiana. Next base: position 282,976,220 of record CM031237.1, read on the forward strand.
TGGGAGTAGATGGTTGGATCGGGAGTGGGGTCACAGGGACAAGTTAGGGGGAAGGGTGAAGCAGAGAGCTCGGTTGAGCGAGGCACTTTGGAGAGGGACAAGCTCGGTCAGCAAGGTTACAAGGATGGTGTGAGGGTCGAGTTGGTCATCGGGACTACAAATGGGGATGGGAGTCGAGGAATCTAAGGCTCGGCGAGTGCCGAGGTGGGAGGGATTTCTTAGGGGTGGGAATGAGAATTGGTGTGAGGGGATTGAAATGGGAGTGGGGTCAGGTTAGGAGGTAGCTTAGGGCATAGACGGGGTGTGAGGGGTTACAGGAACAAGGAATGGGGTCGGGTAGTGAGCTAGGTAGGTAGGACGGGTGGTTGGGTGAGTTAGGATCGGTGGGTAGGGCTTGGTCCGAGTGGGTAATTAGGGATGGGGCTATGGAGTATGTAGTGCAAAGGGGTTGTGAGGTGGCTCAGTCGAGCCGGCCGAGCTAGGGAGGTAGGGGTCTAGGTTAGATCTAAGTTTTTTTGTTTTTTTTTTTTTTTTCAAATGTATTTTTAAAAAAACAATAAAAACAAACCTATATATATATGCAAAATTGGAATTAAAAGCTAATCTAAGCCTGTGATTTTTTTGGTTTTGTGTGCAGGTGTTGCAAAATGTGTAGGTGAATTGACTTACCTACACACAGACTAAAAGTATAATATGAAGAACATAGAAACTGGTATATTAAAAGAAAATAAAAAATGGAAAGTAAACAATTTCTTGTAATTTACGCAAACACACTCAAATTTCAATTCACCTGTAAAATCTTTAGACAAATAAGAAGCTTATTATCAAATGAAGAACACAAGAACAAAGAAAGTAAACTAGAAATGAAAGAAAATGGGGTGTGAGTCCCATCGGGCGTGCCAAAATGTAAGCAAGGAAAATCACTGTAATAGAAATATAAACAAGCAATGCAAACCTTTCCAAGAACCTTCTGATGCAAACCTCAAATAAGGGTCTCCTATGAAACCTTGCAAGATGGATGTCATAAATGATTATGGATACTTTTGAGTGCTCTCCAAGATTTGAATGTAAATGCTACAGACATAGTTCAATAGAGTTTTTATATGTCAGATTCAAGAGGATTTGAAAGGAAAGTAATCCTATAATTTATAGAAGTAGAGGGTAGTTGAAATCGGTTACACATGGATAAATGAGTATGCTAAAAATAGCATTGTGGGTAGTTGCAATAGTGTTGGGGGTAGTAAATGAATTAATTGTAAAGAGTTGCATCCACAAAGGTGGTTGTACATGCATTTTAATTACCCCCACCTTTCTAGGACTCTATAAGTGCAATTGACTAGGGTAAGGATAAGGAGTCTAAGTGGAGTCTAAGTGGAGTTAGATCAATTGGAAAATGACTAGGATGTACACACACTTAATTAATTAATTATTTAATTAATAAATAACAATTAATTTAACCAAAGGGGTACGTGGGATTAATTTAATTAATACAAACGATAATATGTGAATTAATTAATTAATTTAATCAATTAATTACAAATGGGCAAATAACGGGGTGTACTAGAATAATATTGAGAACAAGTGGAAACATAAGTGTAATTTTGGGGTGTCTACAACAAAGTTGATTTAGATGCGAGCTTATTTTGGGATGTTTACGTGGAAAATGAAAAGTTATTATATGTGTTATGTAAAGGTGTTCTGAGGAAGGTTGAGATGATTGAAGACCATGCAGAGAAAGTGATCACGTAGTGTAATGTGAGGTAGGCAACAACATGCGAAACTACTTGGGATATGGTGTAGAGGTTTTCTGCTTCCAACACAGGGAGAGCATGTGGAGGAAATTTGAGGTAGAGAAGTAGTATTAGTGCACCAAAAGGTTACAATCTGCAGCTGGTGCACGAGGTGAAGTCGCAGAAATTAACATTAAGCGGAAAAAGTACTTTCTTGAAAAGTGACTTAAAATGTGTGGGTAAAAGGGACAAGAAGGTCATGAAAAAGTATAAATAAGGGGGTTAGGGTAGTCATTTGGCTACCTTTATTTCAAAGAAATCAAAGTGCTACCGAGTGGATTGAAGAATGACAAAGAGCTTAGAAGTGACGCAAAGTGTTTACAAATGATAAGTGCTTGGGAGGCGTGCAAAGATCCTTGCAAAGAGGCGAGTTGGAGTTGGCAATGGAGCAGTGAAGGGTTGTATGCAATTGAAGTGGTTGGAAGTCGCGAGGCTTAGGTAGATAATGGTTAAAGGAAAAAACACCTAGGGCACATGGTGAGAAGTAAAATGGCACCAAAACCTAGGAAGTTGCGAACAAAGAGACCTCAAGTGGAGGCGAAGGAACCATTAGAAGAGATATATTCTAAAATATAGTACCCTCCTAGTGTTTTGTGGGTGGAATTGTGGAAATCAAAGCTCACTCATTGCAAAATTAGTGAGTTTAACCACCACATGGAGGAAAATGAAAAGAAAATGAGGGCATACTTAGTAAATGTAATTCCCGGGAGAAGACGAGGCTAGAAACCCTCGAATTGATGACTCTATGTAGAGAGAGCTAGCAAAAACTGGTGTTTTGCAATTATGGGAGCTTCCATTCTTCACAAAACCCACACATCTATTTCATTGGCTGATGTCACAGGTGCATGAATAATTCTTCTACTTTGCGGGAAGAAGGATGTGTCTCACAATCTAGTTGATTGGATGAATTACAGGGATTAAGGAGCATGGGGAGGATATGTCTCTAGATTTGTGTGTCACAACCAAGATTGAGGAGCTTGCAAATAAATTATGCTATGAGAAGGGAGGTAGGGCACAGACCATTATGGATTTGGATGATCTCGACACTTAGGGTCACTTCTTGACTTGTGAGTTATAAATTGGGCACTTCAGATTGTTGGACTAATATAAATAAGAGGATATTATACATGGCCTATAGAATCTCAAAGAGGGCACACTTGTAATATTCCCAATGAGATACTACTTAAAATGCACAAATTATATGAAAAATTGCAGCAAAGTAAAATACTTATTATTACTTTGAAAATGACTAGCTAGGACAGCGAATGGTATTTAATCAATATCTCACAAAATAATTGTCCAAAGTGCATGAAATTTTGTGGGAAGCTTACAATAATAATAATAAACACTAAAACAAAAATTTTGGAATTCTATATATCTGCTAGAGAATTATAGAGTGCCCTCATGGCAGTGTAAACTTCTAAAATCCGTAAATCACCAAATACATGAGCATAAATTAAGGGTCTTTGGAAATACATTAACAGATACAATAAATAATTTTTCCACCTTCAGATCTAACAACACCCAACTGGAAAACCCCTAAATAAAGGCTGCAAGTCACCTCACTTAGAATGGGTTCAAAAAATAATGGAGGCGCCTTCAATGTGCTGCCACGCCCATCCCAAATGGCTGTCGTGAATCTAATCTAGAGCCCCTCTGATTATCTTCCCCAAATGCCCCCAAAGCTTGTGAAATCCTTTCTCTAAAACCTCGTAATATATCTACCATGCAGGCCGAAAATGGCTCCGAAATGACAAACTAGGGTAGGTCTCTCACTACCGAATAATATTTCCACCTTCGTATTTGACAACGGCCAACTAAAACCCCCAAATAAAGGCTGCAAGTCACCTCACTTGGAATGGGGTTGGAAAATGATGGAGGTGCCTTCAATGTGCTGCCACACCCATCCCAAATGGCTTCATGAATCTGATCCGGAGCCCCTCGATTGTCTTCCCAAATGCCCCCAAAACCTATAAAATCCTTTCTCTAAAACCTCCGTAACATCTCTACCACACACTAAAATGGCTCAAAATGACAGACTAGGGTATATCTCTCACTACCGAAGAATTCCCTACTAGCTAGGGATGGGTCTCTCACAACCAAAGTTAGGGTCCCCAGTGGGATTTGACTCCACAAGCTATAGATGTGCAATAGTAGCAGCTGTTTGCATGTGAAGAGTTTAATAAAATCTATATGAAAAATTTTCCTTTTCCTTTCTCCCCCAGCTCCTTATATACTTCCTCAAGGTAAAATAGCCCCACCGATCCTATATGCATTTCATTCTATGGAGGGGCCAATAAAATAAAGTGACTTACGTTACTTTTCTCCTTTAATCCGTCATGGTCCAAAAGTGACCCTCAACGCAAAATCAAACTATTAGAACCACATGGCCCCCTTCCCATAGCTCCCAACGTCCACAGCTCCTTGGGTCTGACCATGGCTTGGACTCAACCTGGCCCTTAGGCCTTTGGCATAGGAAAAGGGGACATTATAGTCCTCCCTTCCCGAGAAATGCTTGACCCCAAGCATTATCATGTCCTGCTGCAGAAGTTGAATACCACACCATAAGTTTCTCCACCTCACCCTATCATCCACCAAGGATCCATGTAATCCGAAGTAACCAAGAAACCCCATGTCGTCATCATGACCTCCATATGGTACCAAGAGCAATGTTGTCTATGAAGTAGAATGATACCCAAATTGACTCTCCACTAGTACCCGCACCAAAATTTCCAATCGGTCCAATCCCTGCCAATGCAAGGCTATCATCACGGATCACTCACGGCCTCTCCAACCAACTCCTGGGTATGAAAGTCCACTCTGAATCCTATAGAATCCCCCATATCAGCCTATGAAACAACCTGTTTACGCACAAATGGTGCTAACTCTCCTACTTGACCTGCACTCATGTGAGAGCCAGGATCCTCATACTATATCTCGATGTGTCCCGTGGAGGAAAAGTCCCAAGACTCTAATAGACAATCAACTAGTAATATCAGCTCCACATAGTCCACCTCCTGCACTGAATGTGAACCTACTAAATAACCATGGGTCACTTTCTTCTCTCCATTGACTAACATGTGGGTGAGGTGCTCATTGAGCATAGAAGAAACAAAAATCATATGAGTGTTGTCCCATGTCGATTCAAAAATGATCCTGTAAGCTCAGACTTGTCATAGTGACAAACCATATATGCTTGTATAAAGATGAGGAAATCTTCCCTCAACCTCTACCATATGAACCTCTCAGACATGAGCCTATAGGTCTCATTAAAGCTCAAGTTTCCAGTCATGAAATAACAATGCACATGTCACAATATCTCCATCCTCCACCATGAATCGACACAAGGATCCATCTTCCCGAGAGAATATCATCTCATCCTCTAATCAGCCGTCATCCCGTACATGTGACCACCTGAAATATCACAACAAGTGTTGGTTCTTGGATTACTCAACAATAAAATGAGATCTCCACTCTACCAAAACTTTAGATGACCAACATAATGATAAACTCGAATTATCCGAACATGTAGTCCCAATCCTTGTAATTGTCTCATGTGTGTAACATTTCTAGTCACACCCACATCCATCATTCTCCACTTCAATCTACAATAATAAAACTCCTTCCTATGCTAGATCTTCCTCTCCATCCCCTCGTTGTAACCACCTTTGGTGCTCCGAATACTCCCCCTCAAAATCACATTCTCGCCCTCGGACTTAAAATTCAGCTCTATCATCTGAAATTTAGTCTGAAACTCACCAAGAGAGTGGAGCCACTGCACTCTCAGCACTATGTTGGTCACTCCCATACCAACCATTTGGAACACATTGGTAACTATATAGTTACCCATCATGATGCTCACTTGGGGAACCCACTGTGTGCACCTCGAAGACTCTCCATTGGCTACAACCTTGTTGAAGCCCTCAAAATCCTTTGTCTGTGATCCTCACCTCTCAACCAATGAGGCATCAATAGAGTTGTGGGTTTCCCCACTATCACTGAGTACCCTCACTCATTGACCCTGTATAACTCCTCTACTCCTAAATTCCTTGTACATCAGAGTACTAAACAATGTGGCTATAATCTCCGAGGAAAAGTCTCCTCCTCCTGCCCCGCATCAGCACTATCCAATGTAACCCCATCTCCATCCTCCATCTCTCCAGTCTCGAACTCCTCACCTCTATCACCCTCACTCTCCTCAAAGGCCTCAATGACTTGGGCCTTCCCTCTACCTCTACAATCATGCCCTAGAACCCAAGGTGTGTGGAAATCTAAACATAGTCTCCTACACCTCCACTCATCTATGTCCTCTCAGGAAATGGTTGGCTTCTTAGCCCCCCTGCCTCGGTGGAGGCTCCCTCTACTGAAGTTCATCTAATCCAGATGGAGGTTCCCTTTGCTAAGCGTGAGGTGGAGCCCTCAGCTTTGGAGTGGATAACTCCAAGTCCCGAGCTTTCCTAACAACCTCGTGCACAGAAGAAGGCTCAAATTCCTTTACAAACCCAATGAGAGCATCTGTCAAACCTACTGTGAAAAGTAAAATCAACCTCATCTCCATGACATCATGTACCATTTTTATAATCTCTAAAATGTTGTGATGTACTTATCCAGGGACCGATTTGTCTCAAATGATTCCACTCCCTAAAATACCTGTCAGGGTCCCTCCTATCAAATCTACTCACCAGCCTCTGCGCGAACTCTACATAAGTAGTAATGTGTATGTGTCCCTATGTAATCAACCCATGATGCCACCAATCATGAGTGTCTCCCTCAATATGCAAGATCACAACATTAAATGCATCTTCCTCACACATAGGATTCAAGTCGAGTATGTCTTCAACTTCTTGACCCAAGACTATGCAATACACTTCTTAGAACCATCGAAGTATGGAATGGATATTTGTCCCAATATCCTTTGTAACTCCTTAGTACTTGTTTCTGATGATCTCCCTTGGGTCGACTACCAATATTTATTTTGCAATATTCTTGGAATGGCATGTTGTTACAAAAGCCCTCACTCCAGATCTGGTTCCTCTCCCAAAAATACTCCTCACCCAAAATATCTACAAATGTTGTACTATGAAATTCATGGATCCTTTAAGAAATAAGGTTCGTGAAGCCCTAAAGGCCCGGAAATAGAATGGGGAGGCCGCTGCCCTGAATGTCCACTCTCACCTCTTTGACCATGTTGTCCCATATTGTTATTTTCTCTTCTCCTTATGACTGTTGTTATACATAGTCCAGCAAGCTGAAGATGATTAAAAAATATTCTCTTACCCTTTTTAGAAATCATATAACCAACGTTAGTACCTTGAGAGTTACTCTCCCTTCTTGCACTGGAGTCTACAAAGAAGAAATCATGCTTACCAACACAAGACACATTTTAATTCCTTCTTTTTCTTATGAAATCAGTCCCAAAGTTTTTAAAATCAGAATTGATAGTGTTAGATGATTGTCGCATATATCCGTGATCCCATAGATTATAATTCCCATGAGCCCTTGTATCTATTAAGTAAGCTAAAACTTGCCACCATATACTATCCAAAAGATGCTCATATACACTTAGTTGGAGAAATGGTCCAACCAACTCCATGATGAAGACTTCAAAGCATCTACCATACCATGCATCCCATGATGGAAATAAATTAGAAGAGGAAAAATAAATAAGACACATTAGTGTGCTCTTCATACCTTTCATGGCCATCAATGTCCTCCATGTGTTCAAGAGAGACATATGTTTTTGCTGCCCCCAAAATGTTGCTTGAGTGCCTGTTGAAATTATCTTAAGGCTAATCAAAATTTGTTGGTTTGGAAATTACTGCAGGCTATAATTTTACACAAGTGTCCATGTGAGGCTCCTCCTCATGTGCCAGCTTGCTCCATAGAGTCTTATTTCATGGGTGTAGACTTCCTTACATCGATTTCCCTTGTAATTTCCTTGAACTCTTGTAAGTGTTGTCTTGCTTGAGTTGCTTTATCAACCTAGAAGCTCTAGCTCATTATTCTGTTCCTCACACTTTTAAGATTCTCCATTACATCCTCCTTGCTTGCATAAACAAATTTCTTCTCCTAAGCTGGAATAATTTCTCTAACAAGAAAAGTTTCACTAATGCAATTATTTTGCTCAATGGAAATCATACCCTTTTGTCTAGAAGCTTCTTCTACAAATGAGTTCTTTTATAATTTAGGTACTAGCATATGATGATCTCGCTTGGGCTTGCTACCAATCTTCATCATGCAATAATCTAGAAATGACATATTATCTCTGAAACCCTTACTCAAAGATTGGTATTTCCTCCAATAAGAATCCTCATCAATCACCTCTATTGGCTGCCCTTTATCACTATTCTCACCATGTTCCTTATTGTCCCTAGATCTACTTTGATTCAAATTCTAAGTGAGATGACTTAAATACAGGTTAGTGGCTTCTTGTTGTTTCACCATGTTGGTGAACATTTCCTTCATAAAACTATCATTGAGATCTTTCCAAACTGCCATATTTAACCCACACAGGCTAGAGGAACAACAGCTCTGATACCACTGTAATATCCCCAATGGGATACTACTTAAAATGTAAAAATTATATGAAAATTTGCAGCAAAGTAAAATACTGATTTTTACTTGAAAATGACCAGCTAGGACAGCGAATGGTATTTAATCGATATCTCACAAAATACTTTCCCAAAGTGCATGAAATTTTGTGGGAAGCTTACAATAATAATAATAAACACTAGAACAACATTTTTGGAATTTTATATCACTGCTAGAGAATTACAGAGTTCCCTGGTGGTTGGTAAACTTCTAAAATCCATAAATCACCAAATACATGAGCATAAATTAAGGGTCTTTGGAAATACATTAACAGATACAAGAAATAATATTTCCACCTTCAGATCTGACAATGGCCAACTGGAAAACCCCCAAATAAAGGCTGCAAGTCACCTCGCTTGGAATGGGGTTAGAAAATGATGGAGGTGCCTTCAATGTGTGTCACACTCACCCCAAATGGCTGCCATGAATTTGATCTAGAGCCCTCTAATTTTCTTCCTCAAATGCCCACAAAATTCTATCTCTAAAACCTCTTGTAATAACTCGCCACACACTTACCACGAAAATGGCTCCAAATGACAGAGTAGGGTAGAACTCTCATTACCGTATAATATTTCCACCTTCGTGATCTCGACAACGGCCAACCGGAAAACCCCCAAATAAAGGTTGCGTAAGTCGTCTTGCTTGGAATCGGGTCGGAAAACGATGGAGGTGCCTTCAATGTGCTGCCATGCCCAGCCTAAATGGATGTCATGAATCTGATTTTGAGCCCTCTGATTGTCTTCCCCAAATTCCCCCAAAACCCGTGAAATCCTTTCTTTGAAACCTCTGGTAATATCTCTGCCACGCAGCCTAGAAAATGGCTCCGAAATGACAAACTAGGGTAGATCTCTCACTATCGAAGAATGCCTTGCTAGCTAGGGATGGGTCTCTCACCACCGAAGCTAGGGTCCTTGTGGGATTTGACTCCACAAGCTGTAGATGCACGACAGCAGTAGCTACACATGAAGGGGTCAATAAAATGTATATGACAAAAGTTCCTTTTCCTTTCTCCCCTAACTCCTTATATACTTCCCCAAGGTAAAAGAGCCCCAACCAACCCTATACACATTTCATTCTATAGAGGAGCCGATAAAATAAAGTGACTTAAGTTACTTTTCCCCTTTAAGCCGACATGGTCCAAAAGTGACCCTCAACACAAAATCAAACTATTAGAACCACGCGGCCCACTTCCCATAGCTCCCAACATCCACAACTCCTTGGGTCTAACCATGACTTGGACTCGACTGGCCCTTAAGCCTTTGGCGCAGAAAAAGGGACATTACAACACTACAATTTGTCCCAAAGTATGTTGTAGAGATATCATAGAGGAGGCAAAGTTGCAAAACAAGGAAGGAGAGAAGATTACATGGGGTTTCATCCTTCTCTTAATCATATTTTTGGACATAGGCATTCCAGATGAGCCTGATAAGAATATGTGGGTTTACCCACCAGTAGATCCATCACTTGTAGTTCATTTTGTAGGGTTCACTTGTGATGGCACCATCATAATTACTTACAAGGAAAGAATTAACAAATGGTATGATAGACTATGTGGGGCCTTTGAGAATGAATGGTGCATTCCACTCAAGTTGCGTGCAATGGTTGGAGACCAAGTGAAGTTTGCAGTGATGCAACACTTCAGTCTTACAAGATTTAGGATGGAGAATGGAGAGATGGGGCCATGGTGTAAAATCTCATTTGCATTCATAGCTAAGTATTTGAAGTGCTCCATCAATAGATTGAAGGATGCACAAAAATTGACATATGACATGGATAAGGTGGATTCTGACCTACATAATTTGCATGCCACATATAAATATGACTCCATGCCCGTACATGGAGGTATTGGAGCCATAATTTCTATATCTAAAGATGCAAATAAATGTGACAATTAAAGGGTAGATTAGCATAATATTTTGCAACTTCACCTAAAGACGCAAGGAGGATTCAAAGTGGAGGTCACATAATCCACTTTTCCATAACTAAGGGGAGCACCAATGCCACCTATCAAAGTATTTCATGAGGAAGAGGTGCATGAGGAAGAATAATGTGATGAAGAAGGGTGGAAGCTCGATACCTCTCAAAAAAGAAAGTATTATTCTCACGAAGTAGTAGTAGGGGTGTGGGGACCTCTCAGTAGGGCAAGGTGAAGAAAGAAAAGGATAAGCATGCTAAAGTATAAGTGGTCTCCATTTCTAAGACATAAATAGGGTCCGACGAGATAGGATTCACCATGCTAAGGGATAATTTGGAACAAGAAATGGAGGAGCAAGAGAAGCGGGTGCGAGAGAAGGCAGCAGTCAGGCAAGCCCGTGAAAAGAAGAAAGAGCCTATGATAGGAGAAGAGATGAAGAATAGCCCAAGTAAGGGATAGGACACTAGTACAAACATTAGAGAAGGGGAGAAAGATACTGGTGACACTTTCATCATCAAGGAAGATAAAGGATTAGAGACAGTGACAAGCACCCAACACTGAATAAGCAATGATAAAAAATGAAGGCACAAAAGAAATAGTGGACTCCAAGGTCATTGTACATGGATTTTGTAGATGATCCAACAAAATTGTTGCCAGCAGTGTGCTTCCAAAGTATAGTACCTACAAAGAAGTTACATGCTTGGGAGCTGCTGGACCAAAAGGATTATCTAGAACAAAGAAAACATTGAGTTAGAATTTACATACTCATTCAGAGGATTTTGAATTTGAGTCAACGAGCATGCAATTGAAACAATGATATTGCAGAAAAATCCAAGAAATAAGTACAAGGCCATAGACCCAAATCATTTAACAAATGAGCAGGTGTGCAACACCTTGAATAAGATGGCCTCAGAACTAGTGAGGAGAAATTTGGATTCATGCACCATTGTTTGCACCCTTGTAGTGGATAAGAAGGAGAAGGAAAGATAAATAGATAGAATGTGCAACGTGCTTTGAAAGGTGAATAGGCCAAGACAAAAGAAGCATATGATAGGGTTGGTGCACTAGTTCAAAATATTTTAGCGCAATGTCCATCCTTGGTTAGCCAAGCATAGACAGATTATGGTGATGAAATGGAATATCTTGAGGACTTGGTGGGAATTTTATTGGTTAACATTCAAAATTGTGTGGGACCATCTGTTGAAGAGATCGCCAAGGAAAAAGAGAACAAAAAGATAATAGTTGAGGCTCGGATCACTAAGTTGGAAGAATTGCTCACCCAACTCAAGGAAGCAAGTACATTGACAGATGTGGGCTTTAACTGAGAAAGTGTGAGCCATTTATTGATGTTAGAATGGTGGATGAGGAAGCAGTCCTGAAAGCCATACAAGAAAAGGTCCCCACCAAAAAACTTGAGTGCACTCAACTGATTATTGAGACCACCGCGCAGAAGGAAAAAATCAAGACAAAGCACGAGAATATTGAGTTTAGGATTGGCGAGTTCCGAATTCCATATTGGAACACATGGATGTTTTTGATGGAGCTTTCACAGAGCTAGTGGTGTTCATATAAGAATTGAAGAGTAGAATTGAGGAGATACCATCGGACCAACTAACGGATATTGTGGAGGTGTTATCACCAATTTTGACTTCGCAACATTAATAAAAAAATGGAAATTTTGAAATATTTTAAAAGTATTACTTTGCATGGTTTATCACTCTCATCACAACCGTCTCATTTTTGTGATCGTTCCGGTCTTCATTTTGTCTATTTCAGGTGAGAACTCCTCCCACTAGGTCTTAAACTATGTTAACCACTAATTAATTAATTACTCTTTGTTTGATAAAATTAATTTTTAATAACTTTGGAGTATTTAATTAAATAAATATTAATTAAAATTCATTCGAGAAATTTTATTTTAATTTTTGGGAAAAGTAAGCTTCCGCTTCCCATTGCCGGGGATGCCAAATTGGCTTCTCGGGCCCAGATTTCCCCTTTCTTGGCAAAATTGCTTTAAATCCCCGCTCGTGGGATTTCTTCCCCCAATTGCCAAATTAATGAATTGGAAAACGTGCAAAAATCTCCCGATTTCCCACATGGGGAAATAAAATGGAGATTGTCAACCCACTTTGCCATTCCCATTGGCAATTGGTCATTGCTTTCCCCATTTCCCCCTGGCAATTAATTCCACTACCCAAGAAGAGGGGAAGTTGGGTTAACCCTCATAAAATCCTCCGTCAAACTCATTAGAAAGATTCGTACGAAGCTTTATAAAATTTCTTCTTACTTCTTCTAAGAAACATAATAATATTTTTATCACATTCCTCAAACTGTGAACGCCATTGTGAAGGAGAAATACAAGGAGGACAACAAAATCATTTTTCACGCATTGGTGAAAGAGGACAGTCCAAACCAAATCATTTTTCCATGATGGTGAAGGAGAGGACAGTCATAGAAATCCAACGCATTACCATTGGAGAAGGGGGACAGCATAAACAAGTTTCCACGCATAGGAAGGAGGCAACAAGGTGAAAGAAAAGGACCACGTGGGAAACCAACAGAAAAGGAAAACAAAATTCAACACAGGTCAAGCTTGAAAAGATCATCAGCAAAAAGGACAACAAAAGACAATAAAAACTACATCCATACATCAAAAAAGCCGGGGCAGGTCCAAAACAGCAAGGAGACAGCGAAAAAAATGAGTTTCCACGCATAAGTCAAGGGGGCAGCAAGGTAAAAGCATAGGCCACGTGGTAAATCAAAAGCAAAGGAGGATTTCACACAAAACAAGAAATAGAACTCAGTCTCCAAGTCTCCATGCATTCTCCAGGTCTCTCACCACGCAACCTTCATACGAAAAAGCCATAGAAAAGAATAATTTCTATGCATTAGCAAAGGTCAAAAAAATATCCTCCACACATTGGGAAACACAAGTCCATCATGCATGCCTAGAGAAGAAAGATAACAAGCCACGTATTCACATGGAGGAGACGCAATCCCAATACACATTTATAGGAAAAAGAAAGCCAAGCCAGTGAAGATATAAAGATGCATGCAACCAAAAATTAAAAGGCCATGCATTCTTCAAATAGCCATGCATTTACTTGTTATTCCATTGTTCACACATCCATTACCAATGAATGTTGAACCAAAGAATTACCAAACATCCATCTGATTGGGTAGATTTGTAGAATAAACTCCAAAACATGCCACACGTGGGAAGGATAATTTTTAAAAAAATTATTATTGTTTCCCGATTTGGAACTCGAGCTTAGTCTCGATATATTTGTATTTAAAAAAAATTGTAATCGAGATCGGTTGTTATTATTATTATTTTTAAAATAATAATAATAATATTAAAGCAAGTCATATTTTTCTTACATTGACGGGGGTTTAGGAGACTGAGACTCGACCATGCTTGCATTTTTTTACGTTCCTGAGTCATTCTTCTATGAAATTCATAATGGTGAGAAATCTAAAAAATCCACAAGAAGATCGAGGAATCTAGTGGAGAAATCAAATAAGTCTGCACTCAAGTATGAATTCCAAGGAATCATCCCTCCCAGTTCCATTAAGTTAGCATACGACAATATCACTGATACAAATCTGGGTCACATCAATGTGCAACAATTTTGTGAACGGGTGAAAACTAAAGGCAAAACCATATTCTTGGATAGGCTTTACCATAGTGGTCTACCTCAAGCAACAACATTTCTGTCTCGGTGCAGCTTCCAAGTTGGTTATCGCTTATGTGGAACACTATGATTCTGAGAGAGGATGAATTTTTAAAGATAATCATGAGCCTTTCCTCTTAATCACACCAAAGCACATTGAGGAATTGCTCGGCATACCTAACTTTCCTAAGAATGTGGATATCACTCACCAGCAAGACAAGAATTTTGGGATGAAGAACCCCTGAGATGGAGCAAGATGGTTAATAATAATCTGAGTTAGTGACCAAGAGACCTTGAATTGGCCGGCTTCCCAAAGAATCGTACCGCGTTGAGTTCGTGGACGAAATCGGTGACATGATTACTCTCCTAAGTCAAGTTTTCAATTTACCCTTTACTAGGATTTCCACCCATGGATGTATCATTTTATCTCGTATCATCCTTACCAAGAAAGAGTTTTGGATTGGACCACCATCATCGGTAATACCATTCAAAAAGATTGATATAAGTTAAGATGACCGGATGCTTCTACATGACATCGTATCGACTTATGCAGAGCAAGAAGAAAGCTATTTTCTCGGACTCAAAACAAGATGAGTAATGGGGCCAAACATTGTTTTTCATTATTACCCGAACTTAGTTTCAAAGATAGCTCTCACCATTTTAGAAGATTTAACGATGCATTCACCTTCTACGTGATTCAAAACCTGAATCGGAATATAGAGGAAATTTTTTCTAAATAATCCATGAATGTCATTTCCTAATGGGGAACCTAGTTTATTCAATTTTCATCCTTTTCCTACATTCGCGTGAGTGGCTTTGTTGGTACTCCATGGAAGCTTCCTAAGTACGTCAGTGACAGATGGGCATTAATAGAGCATGCACGAAAACTATTCCAAGTTCACTATCTTCTCAGTGACAAGCACTATTCAGAAATTCATTTCCCAATACAAATCAGGGAATACCAATGTCCAAATATTTTTCATGCACAACTCATGGAAAAAGAGTTCATTCTCATAACCATTCATCCATATGCAAAGAGATCCCAGTTTGATATCAATGGATATATGCGAGAATATTCTTAGAGCAAAGTATCAACATAACCCTACCACTGAATATTTTTGGGCTTCCTATTCGATGAACATGAAGTAAGAAGACTAGAGTTTTTCGCCTAACACTTACTCGAGATCAAGTCCTTTCACATCAAGAATCCTCTCAATTCGTCGGTAAATGATGATGAAGATGTTATTGATCCCTCATATGATGCAATTGCTTTTACCCCATTGCCTCGAATTGACTAGACCAAAAGAGATGAATTTTCTCTTGATAGCAAGAATCAACTGATTCTTGAAAGAAGCACATCTTGGTACAACAGAGAACTTTTCAAGTTACAATCAATTTAGGATCATACTTTTGGATTAGAAAAATTGCCAACTTGAGGAGGTCTTCATTTAACCAAATCTCCTTCTTAATCAACCTATGTACCATCCAATCATACACAACAAGCAAGAAAAGAATGGTTTTCAAAATCCACTTCGCCAAATAATGTGTCACGAGGAGAAAATATAAAGGGCCTAGCCAGGTGAAGGAAGAGAATGTGTATTAAGATTTTCTACTTCAAGTAGAGATTCTTCTACCCACATTGTTAATAGTGCTCAGAAGCTTGTGACAAACGATCCTCAACCATTCTTTACACAAATTTCCACTCAGTGCGGGTATTCCAAATATCAAACACTTCGAAGCATGCGATTAATGAAGAGATTTCCCAAAATCTCCCGAATGATTAGGACGTGGATGTTGAGCTTATTTCTCCCAAATCGAGCTCGTATATAAGATTCTTACAGGATCTCATGATGTCGAGAACAATGAGAATATTGATTCGAGATCTAGGATATTGTATGTGTAAATAGTGCATGATACTCCTTCCTAAGTTGATTCCGAGGTTAAGAAAAGGAAGAGGGTCGTCAAGGCAATTGAAATTGATTTTGATGCCCTTTTCAAAATTTCAAATGATGTCATTCCCAAGAAGCCTAAGGTTCTTTCTCAAATAATGGTGGATAATGACGGAAATAGATTTATAGATCTTACCATCCCACAAGTTGATAAGGAGCATGATTCCATGACACTGTTGATTATGAAGTTTCCATACTTGGACTTGGGAGGTTCACATTGGAAAGTGACATGGCGATGGCTCGAGATTCAATTAATATCATGCTAAAGAGACTTGAGAAATATAAGTCTCAAAACTCTCAGCTCAAGGCCAAAAAGAATCAATTGGTCGAATATGTTCAACATTTAATGAATCCCATAGCATCCACTTTCCCAATACATGATGCAGTGGCTGCTCCTGATGAAGAAACTCTCAATTTATCAAAAGAAATAAACACATTAGGCCATGTCACTAAACCTTGGCTTTTAGAGATTCTCATTTTAGGCCAAGGGATGATCAAAACAATGATTAAGCTCCATGTAGATGTCATTATGTATCTTGATCAAATTCTTTCTTTCAAGGAAACCTTTGTTTCTAATATATCAAATTTGGATGATATATTGCCTAGTTTGCAGGAGATGACGAGTATGGAATCCTCAGTTTTAGCCATTGAAGGAATTCTCAAATTTTAACATCGAGGGACACATTTTCTTTGGTGTCTACATCTCAAATCGAGGAAGACACTTCTCAAGGATTCTATGATCCATTATGAGAGCATATGCAATGAAGCCTTCACTTCTCGCCCGATTTGAGAATTCGTAGCCGAGATTCCTTACAAACTCGTAAATGAGCATAATCAAAGGTGTTCATCGGAACAGGTGGAAGAGAAATTTTCACAATTGTTTAAGGACATGTACACTCCCACCAATAATTTCTCATCAGTTTCAATGGAGTGGTGCATCAAATTAAAGAACTTATTTGAGAACGCTCAATCAAATATTATTAATTTAAATGATATTCCAAGTAGGATTCTTGAATTGCAGGTATTTTATGAGGCTATTCTTTGACCAAATGAACCTTCAGAAGAAGAAAAGATGTTTGAAACTTTGAGAAGGTTCAGATCCTTTCAACTGGTAAAAGCGGCAGATCCTAATTTCACCAAATACGTTTCAGTGGAAATAATTTTCTTGGTATCTAACGAAGTGGGACAGTCCATTTCTCATATGCTTGAGATAGGCAGACCCCATTTCAATGGATAAGGCACTTTAGTTATTATTGTATATTTTAAAAAGTGGATTTTTAAGAAAAGGATGTTGTTATTTGCTTTCAGGAAGTTGTGGATAACTTAAGTGATTTCTTTTTTAGTTGCTTTTGATAAAATTGGTTAGAAAAATTCAAAGGTCACTTAAGTGCCTTATTTAATGATCATGTAAAACCCTAACTACTTTGTAACCAACTTTTGGGTTATAAAAGGAAGTGAGGGGCTCATTTGTAAAGGTGACTTTGAGAGAGGAGAAGAAAATACTTTTGTATGCAAGCTTTACTTCAAAGAAAGAAACTTTGTGTTCTTTTGAGAAGACATTTTGGAGTTAATGAAATATGAACTTTGTGTCCCATTCATTGTCTCTTATAGCATTTGATGTTCTTATGTTCATTAGATGTTAGTGTTTGAATCTTGCATGCAAATATTGTCTTTGATCTTATTGTCAACATTATTAATATGTTGTTCTAGTTCACAATGATCAAGCTCTAATTATCTACTTGCTCACGTATGTTCCCATTACACATTCCTTCTTAGCTAACTCAAACTCCGTTTTATTTTTGTTAGTTATTCATCTTTCCTCTTCGTGTAATATTAGGTTCTATTTTTACCTAACCATTACATGTTCTTTCAATTCATTCCATTCCTTCATTTCATTCCATCTCCCTCATTTACTTTTATTTCCATTGATGTTCCAAAACACCCCCACATATAATTTTGAATGTATAGATGTAAATACAGTTTTGGTTTTCAATAAAGGCAGCCTCAACTTCATTGAGAAGGGACTTCATTCTCACACTTTTGCATGCATGCAAATCCATATGCTAATAATTTTTGGCTACTCTATTGGGGATTAAGGAATCATTAACTAGTGCTTGGTTAAATCAGTATGACTATCCCTCTACACAAGCTCCAGCTTCTTCAACCGAACCTTGTGCTCGGCGAATATTTTCAAGGAGACGTTGTTGCCAACCTTCAAACAGTAGCTTGGGAAAACCGTAAAAGTTTGCAGAAATTTGTGGCTATTGATAGAGTAATTGACAGAGAAATCTACATTGAAGACCTTAGAAGAAGAGAACCCACACTTGTGGCTAGAAGACCTCCTGGACATGTGTTGATCATTGTTCACTGACGCTGTCCTCTTCCACCAAGGTAATAAGTTGTATGACTATTACAGGTAACCGACCTATCTTGTAACCAAATCTTGTTTTTGTAGATACTCAAGAAGACATATCATCATATTTTAGGCAAGATATTTGGGAAAATCACACGAATAACTATCATTTTCATCTCACCACATCAAGTACTAGATAATGAAGAAGAGGAAGTTGTGAGAGTTGCTAGAGTTATTCAAGTGAAAATAGCTCAAGAAAGAGAGCAAAGAGAAAAGGCTAGAGCTGATCAGAACATGTCAGTGATCCCTTCACAATAAATATTTCAAACTGGAAGGAAAGAGGTTTACGCGAGGAGAAAATCTAAAGGTTGATCTAATCCCATTTTTTACTTTCAAGGAAAGTTTGGTTTCAAGTTATCTCCTCCAAAGAAGAACACACCTCATAGATCTGCAAGCCTTGCATCAAGTCCTGAAAGAGCAAGCAAGGAAGGAATCACTACCAGTCAAGCACTTGTCCTTTCTCATGTTGTTTTACCTTTACATACCACCTTTCCCAAAATGGAATTCAACGTACCATGGGGAAATTCCATAGGCCCATTGGCCTTACTAGCTCGACATGACCTCCCAAGAGGATCAAGGAAGATTCTTCCCAAGTTTGATGGAGATGGGAAGACGTCACCAAATGATCATATTTCTACTTTCTTTGTTGCATGTGTTGTTTTGTTGGTAGAATATGAAGATGTTGTTATTCACCTCTTCATCGAAACATTGCATGATGTTGTTGTAGATTGGTTTCATCATCTACCAAATGGATGTATTACAAATTAGAATGATATAAAAACTAAGTTTGAATATCGATTCAAGACGGAAGAATATGAACATGCTCTTCTTGCCCAACTCGGGAGAAGAAAGAGTCAACAGAACCCATGAGGAATTTTGTGGCTAAGTTCAACAAAATGGTGAACAAATTTCCTGCCGAGATTCGTCCAAACCTTTATGGACAAAAAAATTTCTTTATTAACGCACAATAACCGAAGTGTGTTATCACTTAGAGGGGCTAGAGTGGCTACTTTGGAACTTTCTCAATCCTTGGCCATAGAAATTGAAGATGAATTAATCATGGCAGGAAAATTCAAGAAATCTTCCCTCAAGGGAAAGATTCAAGAAACCCCCAATGTTTCAGAATCTATACTTACTAAGTTAGCGATGATGTGTTGGCTTTGAAAAAGTAAGTTTCTCGAGTATTAAACCCTCTCCTTACAAAGACATCCCAAGAAAAGGATACGTTCCCAACAAATCTAGGAATGCAGGTGCTCTGATGAGGCTTGTTATTGAAGCATCTTCCGCAACTAACTCAAAATGTGATTTCATTAAAGAAAGCAATGACGAAGTTGAATTCCTTGAGGTTTATGAGGAAGAACCAGATTCTGGAACATCTCGAACTCGAAGTTGAAGATCCCGAGGAGAAAGTAATAATCATTTCTTTGAATGTCATTCGAAATAAGAAGACGAATACGAAGAAATTATAGAAGATATGAATAGTCGAGTAGAATACCACCAAGGCCGGAGATAAAGAGGTTTCAAAGGAACTTCCAAAAGAATTTAAGACTAAGGAAACTTTCAAAGAATCCAAGACAAATGAGACTCCTCTGATTCCAAGCTGATTGAGGTTTCAAAGGTCAAAACTATCTTAAAGAAATGAGGGCCTTTGTTAAATCAATCAGTTGATAAATCAGCTACGAATAAATTTTCTTCTTCTATATCAGTATCAACCAAGCCCAAAGAAAAGGTAAAAAGTGTGCCATCATCAAGTTCGAAATAACTAGTATCTAAGACATCAAGTATGGTTACTTTTCCCAAATTTGATATCATTGATCATATCAATAAAACAAAAATTTCCATGTCATAAGCAGAGTACTTGAAGTCCAATAAGGATCAACTCAAGAAATTGGTCTAGTTTATCAAAGGTGACTCTACTGTTCATTCCTCCAAAGGAATTCTAAAAACTCCCAAAGATGGGAAAACTCAAAATATTGTGGCGGCCACTACACCTTCAAATGAAAAGATTGAACCTTTCTTTGTGTCCTTTCTGATCAACGGATGTAAATTAAGTAATTGCATTATAGATTTTGGAGCCTCGGATAATGTGATGTCTGCCAAGGTAGCACATGCTCTTGGGTTTACTTAGTACGAGAACATTTGGATCTTGTTACTCTATGGAGACAAGACAAGTTCCTTTGATTGGGTAGATTAAAGACGCTCAAATGGTTTTAGCCCAATTTCCTCATAAACGAGTTAAGGTAACCATTCTAGTTGCTGACATTCCTGCTTCATATGGTATGTTGTTGAGTAGGAAATTTTGCAAAGATCTAGGTGGAGAGATTCAAATGGATTGGTCTCACACCATGATCCCTATCAATGGAGAAATGAAGAAGCTAATGCTAGAAACTCAAGAAAAGTTCACAGTAACTAAAACCGAAGATCCTCGTGCACAGATCCTTTTCCAAGGCTCAAGTATGGGTAATTATATGATGACTGCAGAAGTTCATGCCCCTGAGGTCACTTACCAAGATCCCAATGATATATGGACTCTTGAGTTCAATGGAAGTTTTTGTTCAACAGGTTTCAGTGTAGGAGTGGTGCTCATATCTCCAAATAGTAAAATATTTCCTTTTTCCTACAAACTTGAATTTTCAAATACTAATAACACTATAGAATGTGAGGCATTAATCCTTTTCCTTCAAGCTACGAAGAGAAAGGGATCAAAAATTTGGAAGTCTTTGGAGATGTGGAATTGATCGTGAAATAGGTAAGAAATCAGTTCCAAGTAAAGAATGATCGTTTGAGACACTACAAAAATAAAGTGTGGGACGCAATAGAAGTCTTCGATGATTTTTCCATAAAATATGTCCTCGTGAAAAGATTGATGAATCAAATTCTCTAGCAGTCTCAGCTTCATTAATGATTCCTCATTCAGAGTTTGATCAAGAAAAATACACCATTGAAATGGTTTTTAGGCCAAGTGTTCCTGACAATGTAGAAAATTGGCAAGTATTCAATGATGATCAACAAATTATTGCCTTCTTGGAAAAGAGAGATAATTTTAAACAATTTTACTTTGAAGGAAGTGATTATGTATTTCATAAATCAACGACCTCACCCATTCAAGAATGAGTTGAGAACGAAGATCCTGGTGATGGCATCATCCAACTCAAAGGGAATAAAATTCCAAAAGGATTGGTTTCACTTGAATAACTTTTTGATAAACATGACAGGTTTATCAAAGAGAAAGAGCAAGTAGGACCTGTGAATTCTACTGACTATGAGCAAGTTAATATTGGTACCAAGGATAAACCTCACCTAGTCAACATCGGTAAGTGTTGCTCACCTAAGGAGCACAAGAAATTCATAAGCCTCTTTACCAAATATTCTGACGTTTTGGCTTACTCATATGAAGACTTGAAGTATTTCCAACCCAAGGAAATGGAGCATGCCATACCCTTGAAGCCTGGTGTAGTTCCTTTCAAGAAAAAGCAAAGACAATATAATCCCAAGATTACAGGGACAATATTCCATGAAGTTCAAAAGATGTTAGATGCGCAGATAGTGTTTCCTATTCAACATTCGACCTGGATAGCTAATATTGTACCGGTTCACAAGAAAAATGGATAAATTAGGATTTGCGTGGATTTCCACAATATTAATCAAGCTTCCTTGAAATATAATTATCCACTACCAATCATGGACCATATTCTACAGGAAGTAGCTGGATTGGAAATGTTATCCATGCTAGGTGGTTTCTCCGGTTATAATCAGATTGAAGTGGCTAGAGAAGATCAACATAAAACCTAGTTCACCACCCCACAGGCACGTGCGTTCGCATATAGAATAATGCCTTTTGGTTTGATCAATACCGCGCTACTTTTCAAAGGGCTATGGCTATGGAATTTATAGATTATAAAGACAAGGTCATAGTGATATACCTAGGTGACTTGACAGTGTTCTCAAAGAAGTGAGAAGATCACCTAGGAGATTTAGATAAAATATTGCAAAGGTGTAGACTTCATAAGATCTCTCTAAATCAAAAAATTCTATGTTTGGAGTTATGGAAGGGAAACTCCTAGGTCATATTGTTTTTAAGGAAGGAACTAAGATCAATCCTGAGCGTGTTCAAGCTATCAAGAATCTTTCCTTGCCTACAAGTAAGCCTAGAGTCCACTCCTTCTTTGGGAAGGTGAAATTTTTGAGAAGGTTCGTGCTAGATTTTGCCAAGCTGACTAAATAAATCGCTCATATGATGAAAGGAAAAGAATCCTTTAAATGGTCAAAGGAAGGTAGAGAGGCATTTGAAAAGATCAAGGGTGCTATTGCAAAAGCCCCTACATTGGTGTGTCCTGATTTTAAAAAGGATTTCATAATTTATTGTTATGCTTCACCACACACAATCTCCACCATTTTGACTCAACACAATCAAGAGGGAATTGAATATCCTATTGCATTCATGATTTCTAGGTTCAAGAAACATGAACTCAATTACATTCCCCTTAAGAGGTATGTGTACGCAGTGGTGAGAGCCCTGAGACACTTCAAGTACTATGTGTTGAATTCACACACCAAAGTATTAGTTCCAGACACCGCAGTTAAATCAATGTTGATACAACAAGAACTAGGATCTAAAAGAGGTAATTGGGTCTCCAAGATTGAGGAATATGATTTGGATATCAAGCGTACCAAGTTGGTTCGAGGAAGAGGACTCTGCCAACTCATCATGGAGAATGAACGACGAGATGACACTGAAGAAGAAATAGTTGAAGAAGGTTTTCCACTTTGTAGTTTTCATCAGTGCCACAGATGAATGGTATTCTGATATAGCCTACTTTCTCACATATGGCGAGTTTCCAAAGAATCTGACAAATAAGGAAAAATTATTTATCAAACTAAGAGCTTCCAGGTACATCATTTGGGATAACACTTTGTTCAAGAAAGGAATTGACAACATGTTCCTCAGATGTGTTGATAAAGAGCAACAACCTAGGTTATTGGAAGCTTTTCACAATCATGCTTGTGGTGGTCATTTCTTTGCCCCATGAAAGCCCATAAATTTTTGTGAGAACATTATTACTGGCCCACTATGTTTTCTAATGCTCAAAAATGGGTGACAAAATGTGAAGCTTGTCAGCAATTTGTTGGAAAACCAAAATTAGCAACTTTTCCTTTGAAGCCAGTTGTCATTGAAGAACCCTTTCAACAATTGGGTTTAGATTTCATCGAGGTTTTGAATCCTAATTATAGTGCTAGTCATACTCACGTGCTCACCACAACTGACTACTTTACAAAGTGGGTAGAAGTTATACCAATGAAACAAACATCTACTGCAGTAATCTATGACTTCATCAAAGAAAATATATTGGTCCGTTATGGAATTCCACACAAGATCATAACGGACAATGCCTCAAAATTTTCTTCTACAGAGATGATAGGTTTTTGTTATGGGTATGGGATATCTTTGTCTCATTCGTCAGATTACTACCCTCGGGAAATGGTCAAGAATCTAGTAACAAGAACATCATTACTATCGTGCGCAAGTTAGTAGAAGAAAATCAAAGAACTTAGCACAAAAATTTATATGATGCATTGTGGGTTGACTGCATAACTCCCAAAAGAGCAATCAGGATGTCTCCATTTCAACTTTTGTATGGAACCAATGCTCAAATTCCCATCACATTGGAGTTACCAACATTACAATTGGCTCAAGCAGTTGATGATGAATGCTTCACCAATGTGTTAGATAAAAGGATCATGTTCCTAAGAAATCTTGAGGAAAAAATAAGTCAAGTGGAAAACAGGATCGAGGAACATCAGTCCAAAGTAAAGAGGTTGTTTGACAGGAAAACCAAAGAGAGGTAATTCTAAATCAATGACTTGGTTCTTCTCTGGGACAAGAGACGTGAACTGAAAGGAAAGCATGGGAAGTTTGATTTGCTGTGGCTAGGCCCTTTCAAAATCAGACATTTCTATGGAGATAGCACCTATTACTTGGCATATCTTGATGGAACTCATTTTCCTTTGCCCTACAGTGGGCAATATCTCAAGCACTATCAAAATTGAAAACGGGTTGTTCCCATATGTACATAGGTAATTAGGATTTTGGTTTGTTTCTTTTCCCGTCTTTTTCGTCTCCTCTCTTGTATCACCCCATTTTTGTGCCCCATCATTTTGAGATCATGTTCATGAATATTTTGGTTTGGGTCCATTGCTGCGTCCATGAAGTCCTTGTCCCCAATTAGAGCTAGTTATTATCAGCCAATTTTGACTTCGCAAAATTAATAAAAAAATGGAAATTTTGAAATTTTTCAAAAGTGTTACTTTGCATGGTTTATCACTCTCATCATGACCATCTCATTTTTGTGATCGTTCCGGTCTTCGTTTCATCCATTTCGGCGAGAACTCCTCCGCCAAGTCTTAAACTACGTTAAATATTAATTAATTAATATTTAATTAATTAATTACTCTTTGTTTGATAAAATTAATTTTTAATAACTTTGGAGTATTTAATTAAATAAATATTAATTAAAATTCATTCGAAAAGTTTTATTTTAATTGCGGGAAAAATAAGCTTCCGCTTCCCATTGCTGGGGATGCCAAATTGGCTTCCCGGGCCTAGATTTCCCCTTTCCTGGAAAAATTGCTTTAAATCCCCGCTCGTGGGATTTCTTCCCCCAATTGCCAAATTAATGAATTGGAAAATGGGCAAAAAATCTCTGATTTCCCACATGGGGAAATAAAATGGGGATTCAGCCCACTTTTCCATTCCCGTTGGTAATTGGCCGTTGCTTTCCCCATTTCCCCATGGCAATTAATTCCACTACCGGAAAGAGGGAAGTTGGGTTAACCCTCATAAATTCCTCCATCGAACTCATTGGAAAGAGTCATATGAAGCTTTCTAAATTTCTTCTTACTTCTTCTAAGAAACATAATAATATTTTTATCACATTCCTCAAACTACTATGAATGCCATTGTGAAGGAAATGAAATACAAGGAAGACAGAAAAAAAAGGATCTTTTTCACGCATTGGTCAAAGAGGATAGTCCAAACCAAATCATTTTTCCATGCTAGTGAAGGAGAGGATCTTCCATGGAATCAAAGCATTACCATTGGAGAAAAAATCGACAAAGATAAACAAGTTTCCACGCATTTTTTCTTTAGGCATGAAGGTGAAAGCAGGACCACGTGGGAAAGCTTATTGAAACCACGAAAGAAAAAATAGATTTCAACGCATTGGTCAAGCTTAGTCGAAATGGATTCATCAACAAAAAAGGATAGAAAAAGACAATAAAAACTACATCCACGCATCAAGAAAAGCTAGGATAGTCCAAAAAAACAGTCTAAAAAAAAAATGAGTTTCCACGCATACATCAAGGGGTAGCGATTCTCACGGTAAGTCAGCCTTAGAAAAAGCAAAAGCGTGGTAAAATCAAAAGTAAAGGAGGATTTCACACAAAATAAGAAACAAAATTCAGTCTTTAAGTCTCCACGCATTCTCCGAGTCTCTCACCACACAACCTTCATGTAGAAAAGCCATAGAAAATGCATTAGCAAATTTTCCACGCATTTAAAAAAATCCTCCACACGTTGGGAAACATAGCTCCATCACGTATGCCTGGAGAAGAAAGATAACATGCCGTGTATTCACAGGGAGGAGACACAAGCCCAATACACATTTATAGGACAAAAGAAAGCCAAGCCAGTGAAGAAATAAAGATCCACGCAACCAAAAATTAAAAGGCCATGCATTCTTTAAATAGCCACACATTTACCTGTCAAGCCATTGTTCACACATCCATTACATAAATGCATGATAAAATCAGAGAATTACCACACATTCATCTGATTGGGCAGATTTGTAGAATAAAAGCCAAAATGCAAATATTAAAATCCATGCGTGGAAGGAGAATTTTAAAAATAATTATTATTATTGCTCGATTTGGAACTCGAGCTTAGTCTCGATATATTTGTATTTAAAAAAATAATAAAAATAAATTTGTAACCGGAGACTGGTTGTTATTATTATTATTTTTTAAATAATAATAATAATAATAATATTAAAGTGAGTCATATTTTTCTTGCATTGACAGGGGTTTTGGAGACTGAGACCCGACCCCACTTGCGTTGTTTTACGTGCTGAGTCATTCTTCTGTGAAATTCATAATGGCCGAGAAATCTAACAAATCCACAGGAAGATCGAGGAAGCTAGTGGAGAAATCAAATAAGTCCACACTCAAGTACAAATTCCAAGGAATCATCCCTCCCAGTTCCATTAAGTCAAGCATACGATAATATCACTAATACAAATCTGGTCACATCAATGTGCAACAATTTTGTGAACGGGTGAAAACTGAAGGCAAAACCATATTCTCGGATAGGCTTTACCATAGTGGTCTACCTCAAGCGGCAGCATTTCCTATCTCGGTGCAGTGTCCAAAGCTGGTTATCGCTTGTGCGGAGCATATGATCCTGAGAGACGAGGAATTTTTAAAGATAATCACGAGCCTTTCCTCTTAATCACACCAGAGCACATTGAGGAATTGCTCGGCATACCTAACTTTCTTGAGAATGTGGATATCACTCACCAGTCAGCACAAGAATTTTGGGATGAAGAACCCCTGAGATGGAGCAAGATGGTTAATAACAAATTGGTTAGTGACCAAGAGGCCTCGAATTGACTAGCTTCCCAAAGAACTGTACTGCGTTGAGTTTGTGGAAGAAATCGGGGACATGATTACTCTCCTAAGTCAAGTTTTTGGTTTACCCTCTGCTAGGATTTTCCACCCATGGATGTATCAGTTTATCTATATCATCCTTGCCAAGAAAGAGTTTGTGGATTGGGCCA
This sequence comes from Taxus wallichiana var. yunnanensis, assembly GCA_018340775.1. Classification (NCBI taxonomy): domain Eukaryota; kingdom Viridiplantae; phylum Streptophyta; class Pinopsida; order Cupressales; family Taxaceae; genus Taxus; species Taxus wallichiana. Next base: position 283,003,383 of record CM031237.1, read on the forward strand.
CCATCATCAGTAATACCCTTCACAAACAATTGATAGAAGTTAAGATGACTGGATGCTTCTACATGACATCGTATCTGACTTATGCAGTAGCAAGAAGAAAGCTATTTTCTGGACTCGAAACAAGAGGAGTCATGGGGCCATCAAATAGTGTTTTCATTATTACCTATAACTAAGTTTCAAAAATAGCTCTCACCATTTTAGAAGAGTCAACGATGCATTCACCTTCCACGTGATTCGAAACCTAAATCGGAATACAGAGGAAAGATTTTCTAAAGAAGCCATGAATGTCATTTCCCAATGGGGAACATGGTTTATTCAATTTTCATCCTTTTCCTACATTCACGTGAGTGGCTTTGTTGGTACTCCATGGAAGCTTCCTAAGTACGTCAGTGATAGATGGGCATTAATGGAGCTTGCGTGACAAAACTATTCCAAGTTCATTGTCTTCTCAATGACAAGCACCATTCAAGAATTCATTTCCCAATCCAAATCGGGAATACCAATGTCCAAATCTTTTTAGTGCACAACTCATGGAAAAAGAGTTTTCTCTCATCACAATTCATCCATATGTGAAGAGAGCCCAGTTTGATATCAATGGATATATGTAGAATATTCTTGGAGAAAAGTATCAACATAACCCTACCATGGAAGATTTATGGGCTGCCTGTTCGGATGAACATGAAGTAAGAAGACGAGAGTTTTCTCACCTAACACTTTCTCATATCAAGGCCTTTCGCATCAATAACCCTCCTAATTCATTCATAAATGATGATGAAGATGTTATTGATCCCTCATATGATGTAGTTTCTTTTACCTCATTGCCTCGAATTGATTGGACCAAAAGAGATGAATTTTCTCTTGATAGCAAGAATCAACCAATTCTTGAAAGAAGCATATCTTGGTATAACAGAGAACTTGCCAAGTTACAATCAATTCAAGATCATACTTCAGGATCACAAAAATTGCCAACTCGAGGAGGTCTTCATTCAACCAAAGCTCCTTCTCAATCAACCTCCATACCATCCAATCATACACAACAAGCAAGAAAGGAGTGGTTTCCAAAATCCACTTCACTGAATAATGTGTCACGAGGAGAAAAATCTAAAGGCCCTAGCCCCAGTGAAGGAAGAGAATGTGTATCAAGATTTTCTACTTCAAGTAGAGATTCTTCTACCCACATTGTTAATAGTGCTCAGAAGCTCATGACAAATGATCCTCAGCCATGCTTTGCACAAGCGTCCACTCAGGTGCAGGTAGTCCAAATATCAAACACTTCGAAGCATGCAGTTCATGAAGAAATTTCCCAAAATCTCCCGAATGATCAAGAGGTGGATATTGAGGTTATTTCTCCCCAAATCGAGGTCATAGATAGGATTCTTGCAGGATCTCATGATGTCGAGAACAATGAGAATATTGATTCGAGCTCTAGGATTTTGTATGTAGAAATAGTGAATGATACTCCTTCCTGGGTTGATTCCGAGGTTAAGAAAAGGAAGAGGGTTGTCAAGGCAATTGACATTGATTTTGATGCCCTTTTCAAACTTTTGAATGATGTCATTCCCAAGAAGCCTAAGGTGCTTTCTCGAATAATGGTGGATAATGACGGAAATAGATTTGCAGATCTTACCATCCCACAAGTTGATAAGGAGCGTGATGCCATGACACTGCTTGATTATGAAGTTTCCATACTTGGACTTGGGAGGTCCACATTGAAAGTGACATGGCGATGGCTCAAGATTCAATTGATATCATGCTAAAGAGACTTGAGAAATATAAGTCTTAGAACTCTCATCTCAAGGTCAAAAAGAATCAATTGGTGGAATATGTTCAACATTTGATAAATCCCATATCATCCACTTTCCCAATACCTGATGCAGTGGCTGCCCCTGATGAAGAAACTCTCAATTTGTCAAAAGAAATAAACACATTAGGCCATGTCACTAAAACTTGGCTTTCAGATATTCTCGTTTTAGGCCAAGGGACAATCAAAACAGTGGTTAAGCTCTATGAAGATTTCAGTGTATCTTGATCCAATTCTTTCTTTTAAGGAAACCTTTGTTTCTAATATATCAAATTTGGATGAGATATTGCCTAGTTTGCAAGAGATGACGAGTATGGAATCCTCAGTTTTAGCCATTGAAGGAATTCTCGAATTTGAACATCGAGGGACACATTTTCTTTGGTGTCTGCATCTCAAATCAAGGAAGACACTTCTCGAGGATTCTATGATCCATTATGAGAGCATATGCAATGAAGCCTTCACTTCACTTCACTTTCCTTGATTCAAGAATTCATAGCTGAGATTCCTTGCAACCTCGTAAATGAGCATAATCAAAGGTGTTCATCGAAACAGGTGGAAGAGCAATTTTCACAATTGTTTAAGGACATGTACACTCCACCAATTAATTTCTCATCAATTTCAATGGAGCGGTGCATCAAATTAAAGAACTTATTTGAGAACGCTCAATCAAAGATTATTAATTTAAATGATATGCCAAGTAGGATTCTTGAATTGCAGGTATTTTGTGAGGCTATTCTTTGACCAAATGAACCTCTAGAAGAAGAAAAGATGTTTGAAACTTTGGGAAGGTTTAGATCCTTTCAATTGAAAAAGCAACAAGATCCTAATTTCATCGACGGTTCAGGGAGATAATTTTCTTGGTATCTAACAAAGTGGGAGAGTCCATTTCTCATACGCTTGAGATAGGTGGACCCCATTTCAATGGATAAGGCACTGGTTATTATTGTATATTTTAAAAGTGGCATTTTTAAGAAAAAGATGTTGTTATTTGCTTTTTTGGAAAACTATGGATAACTTAAGTGATTTCTATTTTTAGTTGTTTTTAATAAAGTTGGTTAGAAAAAGTCAAAGGTCACTTAAGTGCCTTATTTAATGATCATGTAAAACCCTAACTACTTTGTAACCAACTTTTGGGTTATAAAAGGAAGTGAGGGGCTCATTTGTAAAGGGTGACTTTGAGAGAGGAGAAGAAAATACTTTTGTATGCAAGCTTTGCTTCAAAGAAAGAAACTTTGTGTTCTTTTGAAAACATTTTAGAGTTAATGAAATATGAACTTTGTGTCTCATTCATTGTCTCTTATAGCATTTGATGTTCTTATGTTCATTAGATGTTAGTGTTTGAATCTTGCATGCAAATATTGTCTTTGATCTTATTGTCAACGTTATTAATTTGTTGTTCTAGTTCACAGTGATCAAGCTCTGATTATCTACTTGCTCACGTGTGTTCCCTTTACACATTCTTGTTTAGCTAACTCAAACTCCATTTTATTTGTGTTAGTTATTCATCTTTCCTCTTCATGCAATATTAGGCTCTTTTTTACCTAACTCTTGCATGTTCTTTCAATTCATTCCATTCCACTCCTTTCCTTCATTTCATTCCATCTCCCTCATTCACTTTTATTTCCATTAATGTTCCAAAACACCCCCCATATAATTTTGAATGTATAGATGTAAATACAGCTTTGGTTTTCAATAAAGGCAGCCTCACCTTCATTAGGGAGGGACTTCATTCCCACACTGTTGCATGTCATTTGCATTCCTGCAAATCCATATACTAACAGGAGGCAACACCAAGGTGAAGGCTTTGAAAGAGTTGGAGGAGTGGAAGAAGAGCTGAAGGATTAAGTAGATGCAGAGTTCCCAAGCTACTCAAGGGCCTCTTGTCTTCCTCGAAGCTTTTTTACTTAGTGATTGAGGAATTATCGGGGTAGAAATCCAGCTAGCGTGGGGTAATGTTGGACCACTAAAAATGATACTAAGTATAATTGGCACTAGGGTTTTTCACGTGTAGTAGTTAGATGCAAAGGAATATGTGAGAGTGAGACAAACAACACATGAAGGCTCGTGCCACGAAATATTATATTCCATACTTAGTCGCATTATGAGCCATAAACAAAATTAGAAAGATAAAGGGTTAGAGTAGTGGCCAAGCAAGGTTTTGGAGATAAGAGTAGAGTATAAATACTTGTAATTCAAGAAAAGTCTTTTGAGATAGATCTCATGTGAAGGAAGTTAAAGCATCATGTAGAGATTAGGCTATTAATAGGATTAGATCTACATTTTATATTAGAAGATAATCTATTATTAGCGAGCTATTTCATGCTCTTATAGTTGCCTTGTAACATACTCATGGCTATTTCTAGATGTGAGCTATTTTTTGGAGAGTGTATGAGCGGTGAAGGGCAAGTCCCCACCCCCTATATATGTATGATTTTCACCAAGTATGGATATACCTTGAATGATTTTGAGGTTATGTTGTTGTTTCACTTATGTGCATAATCTTATGGAGTTACTATTGATGTATACAGTTACTATACTTTATGGTGATTAATAGAATGGAGTTTTGTGGATGGATTCTTGTTATTGATGTCTTTGTTCATTGTGGATCTTACATTGAAACTGTTATTGATTTTTGTTTATCTAGTTTTGCACATGGTTATGATATGTTGCTTGTATACTTAGATATGGTTCATCTGGTTTATCTTTTGTTATGATGAGATATATCTTCATGCATGTTAACTCCTTGACAAATTTGGCATCAAAAGAGGGACATGGTACCTTTGCATGCTTCGGAAAATGAGCGTTCATCTTCCAATGAATTATTTAGGTTCAAGTGCACCTAGTATATTGATAGAGAAATAGTGACTATATGTGCTTTTGGGATTTTGATAGGGCAAACAAATCATTGCATATGTGTGTGAGTTTACGTGTGAATTTAGGAGAGTTTATTGAGCATAGATCCAAACATATCTAGGTATTTTATTGAGAGAAAGAGGTGCCTTGTAATAAAATATGAACAAGTGATTCTTGGTGGACGTAGCCCAAATTGCGTGAACCACATTAAATATTTTCTCTATGTTGTGTTCTTTTATTTTCTACACTTTATTTTAAATCAGGATTTTATTCTACATAGTAGTTTCTACTATTGCAATTAAAGAGTGAGATTGTTCAAACATTTTATTCCTTATTTTCTAACAAGAATGTCACTTTAATCATCATGATTTTCTATTAGAAAATGAAATAGCAAATCGATAGCTAGTGAATGAATTTTGTTTGTGCTTAGAATCAACAATTTTTGTTTGTGGAAAGGAAAGAATATAAACTCACAAACACCAACAAGTTTTATCCTGGAAACCTCTAGAGGAGGAAAAACCAATCGGGAAGGGCAATTGCTCTTTCTTCCCACTTTTATTGGCCAATTCAAACAATAAGTACAAAATTACAATAAGTATGAAAGAGAAGTAGATAATATCTCACACTTCCTCCCAATTACTTGTTTTCTATCTCAACACTCCTTTCTTCTACAAAACACAATTCCAACACTAAGAACTTCTTGCTCACTTGCTTTCATGCTTGATGATCTTATTCTCTTCTACAAACATGTATTTATAGCCTTTCTCATGTCCTCCCATGCACTGGAGAATGGGAAAGGTCATGGAGGAGAAGAGACACAACAACCTTTCAAATTCTAGGTTGTTCGTTTCATATTTTTATTTTTCTATCCGAAAGAGCCAGACCGCCACCCAATGCAAACCGGTGGTCTCAGGACCGCCACCCTAGTTGGGTGGTGGTTTTTCTAAACCACCACTCTTCACAGATTGGTGGTCCTATTACTATAAAGATAGAACCTCTCGTGTATTTATTTTCCTTCTTCGTGTTGATTGATCTGATGAAGTAGAGTCATTTTGGATCCCTATGGATCACACCTCCCTACTTAGGAGGATTTTGGTCCAAAATCTTAGTGGGGGAGTAGATGAGGAAATAATTCCCTCACTTGCTCCTTCGAGTACCACCGGGCCTGCCTTGGTGTCTTTCCTTTCAGTCCATCTGCCAAGACTCCTGCGGACCTCTCCTAGTCTCTCTGACCTTCTTGTGCACTACATCCTCCTCCAATTCACCTCATGAGTCCAAGATGCAATCCTCAATGGAAGGTAGCAATTGTAGTCCTTCATCTTCATCTAGCATGGATGGCTCATATAGGTGCAAGTTCTCATAGTTTACTACAGAGTACATCCTCATAAATGATGGTAAATCAAGTCAAAGGCATTTTCTCCAACCTGCTCCAATATGGTGAAGGGCCCATATCGTAGTGGCTTGAGCTTCCATGCTTGACCTTGTAGTCTCTCCTTGCTCAAGTAAATCCAAACTCTATCTCCAACATGAAGCTTATGTTCCCTCCTATGCTTGATCGTGCCTAGCTTTGTACTTGGCTTGAGATTTCTCTAGTTGTTCTTTGACTTTGAGATGGATTTTTGGATCCTCTCAATGAATTTGTTTTCTCTAGTCACCTTTGTGTCTCATGTCTCCTCCTCATCCTGCTTGCCCAACTATATATCCAGTGGATTTGTAGGTAGATATCCCAAGCATGCTTCAAATGGTGACTTCATAGTGGATGTGTGTACTTGCCTGGTTATAGGAATGTTGAATGTAGGCTAAGGACTCATCCCAAGTCCTTGGGTATTTGTTGTTATACCCTCTGATCAATTGTATACCAAAGTCTTGTTCACCACCTTTATCTGTCCATCTATCTGTGGATGGAAATTTGTGCTCCTCTCTGTAACCTAGTATCCATCTTGTCCCACAAAGTAGTCCAAAACTTCCCCAAGAACCTGGAATCCTGTCAGAAACAATAGACTTTGGCAAACCAAAATGCACCCATACATTAGCAAAGAAAATCTTTTGCCTCATGTGCTTTTACTTGTCTTTTTACATGCCATAAGAATACACATCTTACTGAATCTATCAACAACAACATAGAGATAGTCATGGCCATGTTTAGACATAGGTAATCCTCCTACAAAATCCATAGAAATGTCCTCCCATGGATGTAGGTACTGGAAAAGGCATATACAAACCCTCCTTCCTAGTCTTAGGCTTGTTGGTACAACAAAGTTTACATCCACGTATAAATTTTGATACTTCTTCTTGCATATTGGGCCAATACACGTACCTTTGCAAGTGGGCTAGGGTCTTACCAACACCAAAATGTCCCACTACTTTTGAGGTATGTGCTTCCCTCATCAATAAAGTCTTTCTTCTTTAGGCACAAAGCTTCCCCCATCGGTAGAGCAGCCCATCCTTGAGATAACAATCTTCAATCCCTATCCTTTCAGTCCCTTGGGACTACAACTACTGAAATGTCACCCCAAAGTCTCTATCCTGGGCATATGCCTCTCCATAAGCTTCCTTCGTGAAGGGCTCGATCTGAGAGATAGTGGCCAAACAGGAAAACTTCTCATGTGGGGTGGCCTAGACAACATGTCTGCCACCAAATTTGTATACTACCCTTCTTGTATTTGATCACCGATGGAACTACTAAAGGAACCCCATCCATTTGTAGTGCCTTTCTGCTGTAATTTAGATTGTGCTTGCAAATACTAGAGAGGTTTGTGGTCAGTGTGCACAATAGTTTCTTTACCCAACAAATAATGCTTCCATTTTTAATTTCTTGAACTAGTGCATACATTTCCTTATCATATACTGAATATCCTTTAACTACTGAAAGTGAAAGTTTCAGAATGATAGCATATGGGTTTACCTCCTTGAAGCAACACTGCGCCCATAGCGTAATCATTGCATCTATCTCTACTTCAAAAGGTTGCTGCAAAATTAGGAAGAGCAAGTATTGGAGCATGACTAATCTTGTATTTCAATAACTCAAAGGATTTTCTTGTTCCTTACCCCAGTCAAAACCCTTACTCTTTGTGGCCACTGTGTGTAGAGGTGTTGTACAATCACGGAGAAGCCCGAAATGAACTTCCACATGTATTGTACTGCTCCCACAAAACTCCTAGTCTTTGTGGCTCCTGTTGGTGTTGGCCAATTAGTGATGGCTTCCACCTTCTTTGGATCCACTCGTAGCTCTCCTCCTCCAACCACATGCCCAAGATAGACAAGTGACTATTTGGAAAATTCACATTTCTTCATATTACAAAGCAGTTGTTTCTCCTGAGAACTTGCAAGACTTGTTGTAAATGAGTTAGATGTTCTTCCCATGTGGCACTAAAAATCAAGATATCATCTAGATATACAATGACACATGAATCTATGAAATCCCACAATACATCATTCATCAATCTCATAAATGTAGCGGGTGCATTGCATAACCCAAAAGGAAGTACTAACCATTCATACAAACCTGTTTTGTCTTGAAGGTAGTCTTCCATATATCCTCCTCCTTCATTCTGACTTGGTGATAACCTGACTTGAGATCCAACTTCATGAAAAATTTGGCATGTTGAAGCTGGTCCAAGAGATCATCTATGTGGGGAAGTGGATATTTGTTCTTTATGGTGATCTTGTTCAAAGTGCGGTAGTCGATGCACATTCTCCAAGAACCATCCTTCTTTGGCACCATCACAATAGGTGAACCACATGGTGAGGTGCTCGGATGTATCACCCCTTGGTCTAGTAGTTCCTGGAGTTGTTTCTTTACTTCAGTACTCTCAAGCAAAGGATTTCCTATACAACCCGATGTTCGGTAGAGGGGACTCTGCAATAGCTGAATCTCATGCTCTACTTCCCATTTTGGTGGTAACCCACTTGGGAGCCTGAAATACTTCCTAAAAAGACTGAATAATACTATCCAAATCATGCTTTCCTGGTTAGAAATCTCTAAAACTTCTACCCCATCTTGTTTATCCTTTAACAAAAGTAAACAAAATTGATTATGATTTTCCTGAATAAGTCATTTTTCTTGGTTAGCACTCACCATAGTAACTCATGTGTCTTCGTTGGTGTGCTCGATGTTGTAGTTGATCCCATCCTTGACCCATCTGTACTGGTTTTTCCCTTCTCATAAATATAGCATCCCTAATATACAAGTAAGGACTCTAAATACAACATCAAAAGCATCAAGTGGAATAACATCAGCTTCCAAAACATCAATATACTTGGGAATTTATCCCAAACTTGACCTTACATCTTCTTGTTACCTAAATTTCAACACCCTTCTTCACCCAACCCAAAGGATAAGGGTGTGGATGCTCGTAAGTCTCAAGACCAAGCTTCTTTACAACTACTTCAGAAATCAAGTTAGACTGAGAACCGATATCAACCAAAGCATTTACCTTAGTTCTCTTGATCTGGATTTTGATCTGGAATAGTCTACTCATCTCCTCTTCTTGGTTGTCCATGTTGGTGGCCGTGCATCCAAGCCTTTCATCTACATCAGAGTCATCTTCGATTTCCACCTCCCCTTCTATTTTTACAGTTGTCATGGACTTCTTTGAGTCCTTGGTTTGGTTCTTCGGATGTAACTCGGATGCAACTTCCAACATGTAGCGTCAGTATGACCATTGATATCACAGTTCTTGCAAAAATTCTTGGGATCTTTACAAGTATTTAAAGTAGTGGCAGCTTGTTTACCTTTCCCTTTCCACTTACCCTTGTTACTTGTTTTCCCATACTCTTTTTTCTGATTTTTTTGACTACTTTTTCCCTTGGCTCTTGCTTCTCCTTGCTTCTTTTCATCATCTATGTAGTATGCCTACACACACACCTCGTTGAGATCTTTGGGCTTTGTGGAGATGAATTTTCTTTGAAGGTGAGTGTGAAGTCCTCCCAAGTACTTAGTCAAAATATCCTCATCCTCCAAGTCCATGTTTAGCAACATGGCCTACCTCTAAAACTCCATAGTATAGTCCTACACACTTTGACCACTACCTTGTCTAAAATACTACCATTTAATCATTTGGTCAGTCTTGTGGCCAATAGGATAGAAGTTAGCTCTAAGTAATTCTTTAAATTCTTGCCAAGATTTCACAATAGGATGCTTCTTCTTTTCACAAGTGGTTAGATGGGTTTCCCACCAAACCAGAGCATGTCCCTCCATTTTGAGATGTGCAAAGGTGATCCTCTATGCCTCAGTGACATTATGGATGCTAAAGTAGACTTCTAACTATTTTAACCATTTATCAAGCAACTCTGCATCTACTTGTCCTTCAAATATTTTAATCTCAACTTTCATCTCAACTTTAAAAGGAGTATGATCAGATTTTACCTTTTCTCTTGCATTTGAAGTCTCTTCTTCATGCTCTTCCCCATAATATTCCTCATGGTGGCTCCTCCCTATGCCAAAATTTTCAGCTAAGCCTCGAACCACTTGAGTCCATGGAGTCTTGCTTGACAAAAGTTGTCTTCTACAAATCTGCAAGTTCTTCTTGCCTTCTAAACATCCTATCCATCATGGTCTCTCAACATCTCGATTCTACGGACCAAGTTCTCTTCCTCCATTTGTCCCCAATTCTCTGTTTCCACTTCTTGTAGAAATTTCTAGATCGCAAGGTAAAGCCTCTTCACCTTTAGATCTCATCACTATCATACAAATCCAAGAATGAATACCACAATCCTGGATACTTGTTAGCTCTGATACCAAAATGATCTGTAAACTCTTCAACTTTGGAATTATCCACAGAATCACAAATTAAACGTTGTTGTTCTACTTTCTATTAGAAAATGACAGAGATAGCTAGTGAATGAATTTTTCTTGTGCTTAGAATCAACAATTGTAGGAAAGGAAAGAATATAAACTCACAAACACCAACAAAGTTTTATCCTGAAACCTCCAGAGGAGGAAAAACCAGTCGGGAAGGGCAATTGCTCTTTCTTCCCACTTTTATTGGCCAATTCAAACAATAAGTACATAAATTACAATAAGTATGAAAGAGAAGTAGATAATATCTCACACTTCCTCCCAATTACTTGTTTTCTCTGTCTCAACACTCCTTTCTTCTACAAAACACAATTCCAGCACTAAGAACTTCTTGCTCACTTGCTTTCATGCTTCGATGATCTTATTCTCTTCTACAAACATGTATTTATAGCCTTTCTCATGTCCTCCCATGCACTGGAGAATGGGAAAGGTCATGGAGGAGAAGAGACATGAACAACCTTTCAAATTTGAGGTTTTTTGTTTCATATTTTTTTTTTCTATCTTGAAAAGAGCTAGGACCGCCACCCAATGCAGACCGGCGGTCTCGGACCGCCGCCCTAGTTGGGTGGTGGTTTTGTAACTCGCCACTTCACACAGAGTGGAGGTCATGTTACTATAAACTTCCATGATTTAAAACCTCCATGTATTTATTTTCCTTCCCTATATGGATGTATGAAAACTTTCTCCCTCGTTTGGATGTTGTTTTCAGTCCTTTCCTTGGGTTGTGGTTCACATTGAGTCTTGGTTTTATTTACAGTCTTCCCTCTACGGGAAAAAATTTGTTGTTGGGCATCTTCCACGATTGTGCCTCCTCTGTAAATCATGTCCCAACATCCGTGGAAACATGGTATTTTCTAATTGGATGTAGCGTGGTGGGTTTATTTGATATTTTGATGCATTATGGTGAAGGGCTTGAAAGTATAAGGTAAATTCCTAAGACCCGCAAAAGGACATGTGGAGGGCTGTGCTCATTTGAGGATCCACCTCTAGGTCTTACCTTTGGAGTTGCGCTAAGGAGACACATGGAGGCTTCGATGACTCCTCTTTATACCGAGATTTCTCAAATGGACGAAGTGACTTTTCTTAGGCCCCAAACATGTGGAGGGTCTACGCCTGTTTGGGGACTTGCCCCTGATTTTACTTTTGAAAGAGCATCAAAGAGACACATGGAGGTTTCCGCACTGCTCGCCCATACTTAAAAATTTTCAGTGGCAAATACAACTCAATTGGGTTCTAGACACGTGGAGGGCCTATGCTCATTTGAGGATCCACCTTTGGGTCTCACCTTTGGATTTGCACTAAGGAGACACATGGAGGCTTCCATTGGCTCCTCTTTATACTGAGACTTCTCAATGGCCAAAGCAACTTTCTTAGGCCCGGGACACATGGAGGGCCCGCGCCTATTTGGGGACATGCCCCTAAATTTTACTTTTGAAAGAGCATCGGGAGACATGTGGAGGTTTCCGCTCACTCTGTCCCATACTTAGACTTTTTCAGCGGTGGATGCATTTCTGTCGGGTTTTGGACACGTGGAGGGCCTGCAGTTATTTGAGGATCCACCTCTAGCTTTGACCCTTGGATTTGTGCTGAAGGGACATGTGGAGGTTTCCACTATATCATCCCATGCTTAAACTTTTCAAGTGGTCGATGCAACTTTCTCTAACCCTAGGCACGTGGCACCTTCCGCTGGTTCTTGAACTTTGTCAATGGCCAGTACAACTTTTTTGAGCCTGAAACACATGGAGAGCCCACGCTCATTCGAGGACCTACCTCTAGACTCTTCCCTTTGTAGTTTCACCCAGAAGACATGTGGAGGCTTCCACTGGCTCCTCTTCATACTCGGCCGACTCGGACTCGCAAAGACAGATAAATAAAGGAGGAGCCCAAAAAATGCCATAGTTGGAGGGCGAGAGACCATATTGCTGAGTGAAGTGTAACTGCAATTATTATGGCACTAATTTTGTGAACCTAAGAAGGAATGAGATGAAGATATTTGATTTCTATGATATAATCCATGCGAGGAAACTCATTTCTAAGAGGCATGAATGCAAGTATTTGTTCCTCAAGGTGTATTCTCATATGTGAAAAGGATTGCTTGTCAGATCAAGCCATATTGGGGCCACCTAAGGATTATTAAAAAGGTGATTTCTTGCATGACGAGAATAAAAGAATGATTAAAAAGATGACAAATGTTATGACATGGCATCCCGGTCATAGTTGAGGAACAGAAAAACTTGATCGATTCATGATTTATCCACTTGGCAACAGAAAAGTAAGATATTTTCAAAGGAATAAACATGATTAAATGACATGTTTGTAAAGTGGAATATTCTCTTGAAGATTTATAATTTTGGGGAAAATTTGGGATGAGTGAGTGAGTGAAATTGTATAAATGCAATAAGAATACTTTTGCAAAAGGAGGTGGAAAGGTAGAAAGGGAGTTACATTTTCTGAAAAAGTAAGAGAGAAACCATTTTCTCGAGAGAGCATCTAAGAGACCAGTTCATTTTCCTGTGTTTTAGATTTAATCACTTCAAGTTGGTTGCAAGTGTACAACCATTAACAAGCTCTGAGATTGTTAAAGAGACTTTCCCCTGCTAATGAATCTATTGAACCTTGAATGACTCTGTGTTGATCATGAGCATAATTGTGTTTGTTGTTATTTCATAATGTTTTCAAATAGTTTTTCTTGTTAAAATCTCTCTGAGTCACACAAGATCTTGTCTGTGTGTTAGTATTGTGGCATTTGCAATTTCATTATGAGAAGAGATTTCATCTGGTAATGAAATAAACAATTTAAAATCACTTTACTTTCACTATGTTGATAAAGATTATTTGTAAGCCTATGAGTGTATCTTAGGCATGACGAACCAAGGATTTCTAACATTTAATTGAGTCTTTAACATGAGCCTTTGTGTTGAATTCTTGAAGAATGTGTTAAATTGTGCATCTCTAGGCCTCCATTGATACACATCTTCTGGTTGAAGGAATATTTTGGCTATTTTGAAGCATTTTGTTTGTGAGTGTTCCAAATTTTGTAAAGGTTCACAAAGATTTGGTATAATCAACTTTATCCTACTTAACTTCCCACCAAAAAGTTCTCAAACGATGATTCCTACATGAACTACCCCTATTTGTACTGTGTATCCATAAATGAAAAATTCCATTGCCAAAATATGCAGAGACAATCAGGTTTCAATTATTGTCTTTAGTAACCCGAACCTTGTCCAGGAAACATCTCCACTCTCTAGTGTGACAACTCGTGAGAGCTAGATTGTGTTGTACTGATCATATTTTCTCAAGGTTCTCATGAAAATTGTGCAAGGAAGTATCTCTTGATGTCCTTCACCAAGACGGGTTATAGAATGGGTCCTCTCACCCTGCTTGAAGGCACGACCTAAAGTGGTGAGGGTAGATCAAACCCTCAGTGAGGTGCTATCCACTTCTCTAATGCCTGAGTGACAAAGAGTCAATTGAATCCCCTCCCCAGCTACAAAACGACTCATATCATGATTCATCTGTCTCTAAGCATCCTGTCGGTTTGTGATGCCTTTGCTTAGCCCTCGCAGGAGAATCAATTTGGATACCAACAGGTTCTACAATCACCAATCTTGGGTCTTGAACCTACAGATATTTCCAATCTAGCTCATGAATCAAATATCCTACATATTTCTTGAACAATGATATATGAAATACATTATGTAATTAAGACAATGTTGGAGGTAAGGCCACCTATAAGCCACTGGGTTTATTTCCTCTAGAACTTCAAAAGGTCCAACATATCTGGGTGTTAACTTAGTAGATTTCCCAAATTTAATGGAACTCTTCTTTGGTTTAACTTGAAGAAAAACCTTGTCCCCAATGGAGAATTTAATTTTGTTTCATTTCTTGTTAGCATAAACATTTTTTCTAAGCAATGGCTTCCTTAAGCCTCTACCTGGTTAGCTTAGCCTAATTTTCCATTTCCAATAACATATCGGATCCTATTACCTCTCTATCCTCTACCTTATCCCAACTGATTGGTGTCTTACACCTTCTACCATAAAGAGCCTCAAATGGTGTCATTTTCAATTAGAGTGATATTTATTATAATACATGAATTCTACCAAAGGAATATAATCTTCCCACTTGTATTGTTGATCCATGTAATACATCCTAAGCATGTCCTCAAGGACCTAATTGACCCTCTTAGTTTTTCCATCGGTGGGTGGTAAGCGGAACTGAAGTTCAACTTCATTCCTAAGGCTGCATAAAGCATCTACCAAAATCTAGATGTCATGTAGGGATCTCTATCCAAGATTATCCGCTCTGGTATCCCATGTAATCTAAAGATTTCATACACAAATATATTTAAATGAGAGTAAGTGAATCATCCTTCAAATTCCCAGGTATAAAGTGGGCTACCTTGGTCAACTTATCCACCACAACCAGAATCATATCATGCTTATTCCTAGACATAGGAAATCCCTACACAAAGTCCATACTAATCACTTGCCACTTCCATAGTGGTATATCATGTGGATATAACAATCTTGTCATACGCACATCTTCACCTTAACCTATTGGTACTCTAAACATTTCGATATGAACTTTATTGTATCCCTTTTCAAACCATTCGGAAGTAAATAGCTTTTAAATCAACATACATCTCATTCACTCTCGGATGTCTAGAATATGGAGCATTATGAAACTCCTCAATAACTTTATCTCTCAATTCCCCTTCCTTTGGCACATACATTTTTCCTGAATAATGAAGCAATCCATCATCCTTAAAAGTGTAGCCATCATACATATGATCTAGAGGATTTTCTTCTAGTGTCTCCTTGAATTGAAGATAAAATTGATCCACCGACAACTAATTGAGAAAATTTCCCTTAAATTTGATCTAAGAGTGATCAAAGCGGCAAGATACCTACAGAGGATAAGGGCATCAACCACCCTATTCTCTTTTCCTTTAATATAGCCAATATCAAAATCATATTCAGCAAGGAATTCCAGCCATCTTCGTTGCCTAGCATTTAGGTTCGCTTGAGTGAAAATATATTTCAACCCCAAATGATCAATCTTTAGTTCAAAGGGTTTACCCAAGAGAAAATGCCTCCATACTTGCAAAGCATGGACTATGGCAGCTAATTCCAAATCATGCAGAGCATAGTTCTCATGAGGTTTGAGTTTGTGGGATTCATAGGCAACAACTTTCCCATCTTGCATGATTACTCCACCATAACCATCCCAAGATGCATCTGTCACTACTATGAAATTGCCATTGGGGTTAGGAATCCTAAGAATTGGTTTTGATGTCAACTTATCCTTTAGAACTTGGAAAGCCTACTCACATTTTTTGGTCCACTCAAATTTTTTACTCTTCTTTTGTAAAGAAGTGATAGGGTTGGAAATCTTGGAGAATCCAAGTACATATTTCTTGTAGTACCCTGCCAATCCCATGAAGCTTCTTACTTTGTGGACATTCTTTGGTGCCGGCCATTCCATAATGGCCTTAATATTTGTTGGGTCAACTTTTATTCCGTCAACTGAGATGATATGACCCAGATATTGTACTTCCTTCACAAAGAAAGTACATTTCAACAACTTTGCATAAAGCTTGTGTTGCCATAGTTGTTCCAAAACCAAGTTCAAATGTTGAAGATGTTCTTCCTCATTCGAGAATATATCAAAATATCATCGAGGAAAACAAGAACAAACTTGTCAAGATAATCATGAAACACATTGTTCATTAAATTCATGAAAGTGGTAGGTGCATTGGTCAACCCAAAAGGTAAAACCATGAACTCATAGTGTCCATACCGAGTTTCAAAATTTGTTTTATGAATATCTTCTTCCTTGATCAAATATCTTCTTCTTTTTGAGAATATTCGCCCCTTTCATTTGATTAAATAGATCATCAATACGGGGCAATGGGTGTCTATTATTGATTGTGGTTTTATTTAGAAACCTATAATTTACACACAATCTTAGAGTACCATCCTTCTTCTTCACAAAGATTACAGGTGCTCCCTAAGGAGAAACACTAGGACATATTAACCCCTTTTCCATCAATTCATGAAACTGAGCCTTAAGCTCCATAAGCTCAATAGTAGTCATCTTAGATGGTTCCTTTGAAACAGGTTTTGAACCAAGTACTATGTTGATAGAGAAATCAAATTCTCTTTTAGGTGATAGCCAGGTAAGTCTTCAAGAAAGACATCTTGATAATCCCACAAAATGGATATTCATCCATCATGGGCTCTTTTTCCTCCACCATGTTTAAAATCTTTATAGCATAAAGAGTGCACCCCTTTTTCTTATCCTTCTTGAGCTGCATAGTTGATATCTATCTCAGACTAATCTCTCTTTTAATTCCTTGTATCATTATAGAATGCCATTATCATCCACACATTCTACTATCTTGGTGAAGCAATCAACCTTGGCCCTATGTTGAGCTAACCAACTTACACCTAGGATAACATCATATGATCCTAAGGGTGCTACATACAAGTTTACCTCAGTAGTGAATTCAAGTAGCTTCAGTTTTTCCTCAAAGAGACATTGTTTTACCCTAAACTTGACCTTATTCCCATATAAAGCAGTCCATGATTTTTCCATATGTCATGCTCTCTAGGTAGTTTAGATACTAAACTTTGAGAAAAAAAGATTTAGTAGCACCAATATCTATCAAAATATTTACATGAAAATCAAATAAGATACTTGAAGCTTCTACTAGTGTAGCCTAATGTTCTATCTCACAATTATTCATCGTTGCATGTATCTTCTGCTGAAAAAATCCTCACTCGATCAAGAATGGTTCATTGTTGTTGGAAAATTAACCCAAGTTTTCCTTGGACAATTATTAGCGTAGTGGTCACCTCCACAAGTAAAGCATCCGTCAATCGACCATTTTCTCTCTATTTTTTTTTCCTTGAATCCATAATTGTCATTCCCTTTATTGGAATTGTTTCCCGGTTATTTTCCTAGAACCTTTTGATAACTGGTTTTCCTTTCTTGTTATCCTTTTTCCACCAAGGCTTTTTGATGTTTGAGGGGGGTGTAGACACGAGCTATTTTTTCTTCTTTTCTTCCCAGAAAGTTGTTGCCACTTGCATTTGATGTTCCTATTTGATTGCCTTTTCAAACATTGCATTCATAGTGGTAGGTCCATGCACATCTACTTCTCCGCCAATGGTGGTATTTAGTCCTACAATGAATTTTTGAATTCTAAATTTCTCATCCTTCTGGTATTGGGGTACATATTTGAGAAGACAGGTGAAATTCTCCCAGTATTCAATCACTGACATCTCTCCCTGACACAAACCTTGAAACTTTGTCATCTTTTGGTCATAAAATAGTTGTGGCAACCATTATTGGCAAAAATTCCCTTAAATTATTCCCAAGATATGGTAACTACATCAATGTCGAGCTCCATCTTCTTATTATCCCACCATGATAAAGTTTTTTAGATAACTAATAATCTCCCCATAATGCCTTTGTTTCCATAGAGAAAGCCCTTATCTCGAAATACTTCTCCATCTCACTGAGTCAGGACTCAACACCATCTCTTAAGGTGGTTCCATCAAATTTAGGAGGACTAATCCTCTTTATATCCCTTGAAATCTCTACAGCCATCTAAGCCTTCTTGGCTTCCAACCTTTCTTCTTCCTCTTCTTCTTCATTCTCAAAACCTCCTTATTCCTCACCACCTTACCTTTCCTCAGGTTCTTCCTGAACCTTTTACTCTAAGGTGTTGATGTGATCGCGTGTCTCATGGAGGGTAACAAGTATTTGATCCAATTTGTCTTGTTGGTCTCTAGTAGCATCATTGGATCCACAATTAACATTCATTCTAGTGTGAGTCATTATACATGTTGGCATTGGCCAAGCTATTAGCATACTGAACTTATTGGGTACAAGTGTAAAGAACCTAGTTAAACCTTGCTCGATACCAAGATGTAACGACCCTTCATTAACACTAGCTAAAATTGATTTTTTTTTAAGTTTAAATATTAATTCTTAATAGGTAACTTAGAAATAACTATGCATATAAATAAATATCACAACAATGCCTCTAAATAATTTTTGAGGAGCAAAACATCCTTTCATTATGGTTTCAAACAAGAGTTGATCAATTAATTGTCATTTAAACTTTATACACTGATTCCCACAATTTTCTATACAAAATATGATCAACATTCAATTCATAATACAATGATTAATATCATATTTAATTCATATCAAGTACATAAGACAACAAGTTTATCCCTAGCCACATACACCAATAAAATCATATATCATAAGTACAAGTAATGCATTATCAAATCATTCTTTCCAGAAGGTCATGTGTACATGTATATCTCTTTTGTGCAACTGTTTAGAGGGAGAGCATCATTGGAGTGATTTTCCTCCAACCACAAAACCTTTTGGTTCCCACACATCTCTCGCAAGCAAGAGGGGCCCGACCCTTCACAAGGAAGGTAGATAGAGATATTCAACTATCAACAAAGAATAATAATCGGAGAACCATGTGTAATATACCCAAATTCTAAAAATACAGCCCATCATAAAATCACGACAACCAATACCATCATATGATTCCTGACTAGTACATAATAAGGATAAGTGAACTCAACAATACATGTAGCTAGATACATTACTTTGGCCAAAGTTTTACACATGCTAATGAAACTTAATCTTATAGTTTTTGCAAAGAAATAATAGTTTTCATCCATTACAATGCAACTATCTCATACACCACTTCCATAATCGACAATCCTCATCAAGAAGCACTCCATTTCAATATTTAAATCAATGTTTTGATTTAAATAATCAAAGAGGGAAAACAACCATATAATCCCAATTTTAAAGCCATGTTTCCAAATTTTATAATCATAAAGAAAAACTACCCACAAGTGTATGTATGTATGCTCATGTGGATTCCATAATGGTGTATTGACATGCATTCATAAGCTTATGGTATGATAATAATCATAATTAGTTCAACATTAAGTAAAAAAAAATCCTCTTACACATTTACCAATGCACAAAACATCCATCACTTATCTACTATTTTTCCAAAATCCTTCATATGTTGTTTCATATTTCACTAAAGTTCTAATGTCTTTAATGTGATTTAAGGAGGATACTTATGTTATCATGTTTGTGGCTTCACATGAGCGTGATAACATAAGTCACATTCTAACTACGATCATATCATATTTGGGACATAATGATAACTACATCCTCATGCCCAAACAATAAACAACAATAATAAACATAGTATCACAAATCAATTACCACAAGGTAAAATTATTTTATAATCAAGAAGTTGTGTTCACACAATAAGACATTGTGTAACCACCTATTTTACATAGTCATTCTTTCTTGTTTCTTTCCAAAATGTAAGCCCAATATGGGTTTGATCAAAATAACAAATTTGCACAAACCCAAAATAGGTGTAGGTAAAACCGACCCGATAAAGAATGTATTAGTATTTATTTAAATAGACAATATGCATATCCAAATTGGGTTCCCAAATTGACCAAACAAATGCAATTTCACACTAAGATAATGCACAAAATGTGCAGGCCTTAAATGGGTAAAGATTTTCCCTCAAACAAAATTTTAAACAGCCATAAACCATAATAACAAATAAAGACCCAAATGGGTATCGATTAAACTCTTTGCCAAAATACTTTACTCCAAATGGGTTCCAATCGACTCTAATAAATCAAATAAATAATGAAAACGTAGTCCCATAAATGGGTATAAATCCAACTCTTTGCAAGACGTTTTCACAATCAAATAAATAATAAAAACAAAGTTCTAAAAATGGGTAGTATTCCACATATTCATTTACAAAACATAGCTCCGAAATGGGTATAATATCAATAAAACATTTCCAGTTTTTAACATAAATTTTCTTCAAAAACATGGACCCAAAAATGGGTAAAATCTTTTAGCAAAAATTTTCATGTTTAAATAACAATTTTTCTTTTAAAACGTAGACCCATAAATGGGTAAAATCTCAACAATTTTTTCCATTTTTAAACAACAATTTTTCCTCAAAAACGTAGACCCGCTAATGGGTAAAATCTCAACAAAAATTTTTCCATTTTTAAACAACATTTTTCTTCATAAACATAGACCTAAAATGGGTAAAACCAACTCTTTAAAAATGTTTCCTTACAAAGACCAAACAAATACTAAAATCACAAACCCAAATAAGAAGAAAAACATGTGTATGTTAAAATGCAACTAGCTTGATCTTGCTTCCAAAATTTTCAATGCTCCAGCCTCTAAGTCCAAACAAAAACCAGATGCCAAAATAAAACAAAATCAAAATGAAATAGACCTGCTCCCAACAGCTTCCTCCATTTTCTCATCCAACCCCAGTTCAAATTCCTCTTCTCCATTTTTCTTGCGCCCAAAACCATTTCTCCCACAACTTCCACATTAATCACAAATAAAAATCAAAACAACTTCATATTAACTCTCACTTCCAAACACATCATATTCACTTAAGTCATTATGCCCAAATATTGGTACATGTTTAATGAAATCAATTAAAATCTAAAACAACACTTATCTCCTCCTTACTATCTAACAACCTAGCTTAAGCTCCATGTAAAGTAGCCAAGTCCATATGCATGACAACCAAGATAATAATGAATATTATATTATATTATTTTAATAAGCATGTTATGGTCAACTTATACGTAGAACATTCCACGATAACGAAAAAGTCACCGAGATTCATAATGGTTATTATATAATGTCAATCAAACTATCATCCACATACAAGTAAATATAACACACAAACATGGTCTTGTTACATTTTCCAACTTATATCCATAAGTCTAATAAACTGCCTATAAAAGGAATAAACCTTCACTCACAACATCACATTAATAGTGATATATGATGGTCGGGTTATGTCGGTGGCGTTTAGCCACGTCGACATAATCCGCTCATGACTATTGATATCAACCGAATAGACAAAGAAAAAGAAAAACATAAAGAAGTCACACATCACACAAATAAACTAAACTATACCCGATCTTGTGGTGTGTGTCGGTTCTTATATTACCTTCGTTGTTTTAAGTTCAACATCTCGATCTAACAACCTCTCTTTGATGATGTCCTCCCTCACCATTTCAACAAGGGTGTACCTATTCCTACATTCACCTCATATCACCAAGAAGGTGGTTAGCCCAAATCATTAAAATTCAACATAATGATAATAAGCATGTTAAATTCTACGTTTAAAATGATCATAACAAATAATTATCCAATTTAAACATGTCATTTTAATCATCGTGATTAAAAAAGTTTGAATTTTTGAATCCAGTGATAGGAGGGATGTGACACAACTAATAATTTTAATGTAGTACTAATATCCATAGCTAGATTATCTTGATATTTAGGTAAAGAACACAAAAGAGTAATACATTTATCTTCTTTTTTTTCATTTTAATATCCACAAAAATTACGACTTACTATAATATTGAAGACATTCAAATGTTTTGTGACATAATCACCATCATTAATTCGTAATGAATATAGCTTCTTCTAGAGAAACAATTTGTTCACTATAGACTTTTTCTAATGTAAAGGCCCCAACTTCTCTCGTAGCAAATGAGTGGTTCTCTCTATTGATACCTTCAACAATTTTTAATCCAGAAAACACAATCTGACCGAGCTATCTTCCTTTCTATAAATATTTTCCCAATCCTCTACCTTCATACCTACAGACATGATTCCAACACAACAATCCATTGATCTCTATCCACAAGAAGATCTTCCATCTTGAGCTTTCATAACTCAAAATGTTGGCCATTAAATTTTTTTGATCTCAATCCTTGTGCTTCCAGTCATTTTCCTCTACTCAAAATAATTATCACACGCTGAAAACTCCCACTCGAACAAAAACTTATCAACAAGGTTCATAACCCTAACTCTTCACACAAAGCTAAAACCTAGCTCTGATACCAAATGAAGAGAATTTGATCTCGATAAATAAATAGGATAGAAGAAACACTTCGCATAATCTTTTAGATAAGCAAAAATAGAAAAATAACATAAACAACATAACATAGTACACAAGATTTATCCTAGAAAACCCTTTCAATAACTTATCTTCTTTATTATATTAACTTAATTGTTTCACCATACAATAACGTACTTCTCAATTCTGGTCTATCATATTGCATGTCCAGTATATATAAACACATCAATAGATAACTATCACAAAGCTATTACAATATAATGGATACCAAAACCATGGATCATGAATACAACATATAATTATTCCCCATAAACATGAGTTATTTAACTGCCCATATAATAACATAAGTTATTCCACCTATACGGGTTCGTAATCCTAGAAAAGGGAGCTTTAAAAAAATCAAGAGCCAATGCCCAAACCCCCAATGAGGGCAATACCTTTGACCCCACAAGATGTGTCGGGATGTGCATTTCGCCTTGTTATACGATCTAAAAGGAATAACTCGTAAAAATATACAACTCGTTTCCAAGTGTACCCACACAACCAATCCTCTTAAAGAACAAAATTCTTCATACTTCAACATAATTTGCACATATTTGACATTCTAATGGAATGCTCTTATTTAAAAATTCGTATATCAAGATTGATATTTTATTATCCTATCGAATGCAGATACATATAGGTTTCACTTTGCTATTATGTTCACTTCTTCCAACAAATCACATGTGGAAAATCTAATTTCTATCTTTAATGTTTTCTAATGTTGTGCAAGGAAAATTTTCAGAATATTCCTCTCATGTTATTGGAGAATATTCCATTATTTTACTTCAAACTATAGTTTTGATGATGCAAAAATATAAGAAATATTTTTGTTACCTTTCTTTGCAAAAATGAAGCATAAAATTTTACTCTTTCAACTATGTTTTTAACCAAAATAAATTTGACATGACATTTAGGCATTAATAAATTTGCAATGATTTAACAGAGATGGGTGGTGTAATGCAAGGCAAGTATTCTGTGAAATCTTGGGCAAGGGATAAACATGACAACGATTTGGCAATCTCAAAAATGTACTTATCATAAACAAATGCATTTAATTTTAATTTGTACCCATGTAAAACAACATGAACCCCAAATTCCAATACGACACTAATTTTGAAGGTTAATAATGGCAAATAAATCCAACTAATAACAAATTAATCATCAATAAGTAGATCGGTGGTAGAACAATCAATGTCCATACGCCCATGCCACCTCCAAATTTGGGGAAAATCAACTCACCTTCTTCTTCACGCTTTTTGAGAGGTCCAGAATGTCAATTCACCCCAAATTTGCCAAATATGGATAACCTGGAAAGCCAAATTGCATTTATAACTAGTTCCTTCAATTCCCATTACATCTTCTCCTTTGTTGGAAATGTATTTCATACCCTCTTTGTTTAGTCTGCGAAAGTTGGAGTGGACACGAAATTCTTATGTCCTTAGGTTTATCCCGAGGACTTACATATGACCGGGGGTCATCGCCTTTGAGTCACCGAAATGGCGGCCCATGTACTCCTATTGGCCACTCGATCTGCACCATCTATTTCGTCTCCCTAGCCTCTACATATCCTCCTTTGACCCTGCCTCTACGTTGACCTCTTCCCGGACCCGACGCCTTTAATCAACCTTGGTTGATTCCAAGGGTTTCAAGTCCGTAGGAGCCCATCTTATTGAAGAGTGTCGGAATGGCAACACATGTCCCTTCCGGATTTCGTTGATCCTATCTCTATGTTTGGCGATTAAAATTGACAGAAAATGAACGTCCCACAAGTTTTCAAAACAGCTTATTCAAATATTTGAACGCAGAGCTATTGGAATCCATAGTGTTTAATGCTCTATTTATAAATTCATATAAGTTTCATTTGGGATGGGGTTACCAAAATATTTATTGGGTGTTAATTTACAGCAGAATTTGGACCAAAACGCCCTCCATAGCAACAAATTTTGAGCTCCACATGGGATTATTCCGTAGACATGGTAAAGTTAATTATATTTTTGAATAATTGGAGTCCATAATGCTTTAATTTTAACTAAAGTTCGCATTACTACGTGACATGGCAATGCATACAATAAGGTGAGCAATCATTTTCACCATATATTTGGAATGTTTATCTTCATCGTTGCCAATTAAAACAAGTTTTAGACTTCACGAGAAGCATACAATCGATATTTCAAAAGGTTTATGGTCTAGGTTATCTGGAGATGTCATTCAACAATATTCAAAGTGAGAAATGCCAAGGAGCTAGGTCAAATAAAGAAGCTCACTAATCTCATTCTTGATGGTAATAATTTAAATGGAGTTATTTCGAACTTTTCATAGATTTGCTTTGTCTTTGGGTGTGATCCATCTCCTGCACAAAAAGCATGTACCATTTTATGGTATTCAATCCAACTACATCTGAGGATATTTTTAATTCCTGCATCTTTCATCAATCTCCTCATCATGTGAAACTTTTCCCACCTACCCCCTTTTGCATAGATGTTTGACAGAAGAACATAAGTGGTGTCATTTTGATAATCCAACTCAAAAGAAGAGTTTTTATAAATACTACTAATTTTATATTCTTATGTGCTCTATAACCACCAAGCAAACATCTCCATACAAACACTGCAAGTTTAATTGTCATTGTGATGATGAAGTTAAAAGTTTCCTGGAGATATCCAACACGGCCAAGAAAGTCAACCATGCACACAATGATAACATGTGACACCTTTGGTTTATTGCGGGGTTGGGCTTTGCCTAAGTGTTCTACCACGAGTTAATCCCTTGCCACCTATTTTATTTCTTTGCCATGTGTCTTTACTTTCCACCTGTGCTTTGACCTCGCCCCAAAGCTCCAATTAAATAAGTTAATTCCGTAGAATTTACGTCTGTGGAACCAATCTCCTTCAAGTCTCCTAGAATCTTGCCACGTGGCACCCTTTAGCCATTTGATGATTGCCACTTGTCCACCTCTAACTCGCCCTTTCCCGCCATTTCCCACCACCCCGTCTCGCCTTGGTTACCGACTTTCCTGACCGGACCGAAAATTAATACACCCGCATTTATCCCGGGTACTTCACGTCTGCCAGGCGCATCTCGGTGAGAGCGTGAGGGAACGTCGCCACGTGTTTCATCTTGGCGAGTTCCATTTTCACCACCTATCCAGCTTCGCTTCAACCGCGTGTCCTTTGAATGTTGACCCATTCACCCGGACCCGAGCCTTTATCCTCTGCACCATTAATTACGCGGCCTTATGCCCACTAAGGTATTTAAGCTATGAAGGGGCCCGAATAGCTCCATGTGTCTCTTGCTTTTGTGATTAAACTTGACGGCTTGTCCCTTCCTTCATTAAAAACAAAGTTGTCCTCCACACCACAAAACTTCATTTTCGGCAGGATTTGCCATATCATGGCCTTGTTCCTTTTAGCCACAAATTCCTATAAAAAATGACTTTGCCTCCGGCTAACTCTTGAGAATTTAGTTTTTTTCATTCTTAGTACATCTTTAACAGCATTAAAAGGGTCTACGCAATCTATACCTAGGAAAATGCCACAACTTTCCTCGATACTTCAGACTTTTATGAAGATTTTGTCTTCAGCCTTTTCTTAAGAACGACCCTTAATTTCTTGGGTGTTTATGATTTTGATTTGAAAACATATAAAAAAATAAACGTTGGAAACGAATGCATTGTAATCCTATCGAGTTTCTTGGGGAAGAAGGAAACATTATTGCATGTTATTTGAAGCTTGCAGACACCAAGGAACAACAAGGACAAACTCATTTACGCAACACCCACAACGACATTTTCCTGGAATTTTCTGAATAAAATATTGAACTGTACAGTCGAGATTCTAAATTCAAATGCACTTCACCCACATAAAAATTTGAGAAGTCAAATTAGTAGGTTTGCACTGCCCTTCCTCGCAGATTACAGGCAATTTCTTTGCAAAAACCCAAGTAAATTCAACAGGACATTCACTGATAAAGACTTTTAACAGTGGAAAGAAGTTTCAGCCAGAAAGACAGTTGATACCTGTAATTTTTATACCATAAATTTTTACAGATATATTTATAAAAGGCTTTCATGTTGCAGTCAGCAGTGACATAATCACATTATCTAGGGTTCCGTGAAGAATGCAATTAACAATATTGATGGACCACGCGTTTATAAGGCATTTTTGGTTTATTATTCTTTGTGGGTATGTTTATATAGTGGATTGTTTATTGGTTGTATTTGCATAGAGTTCCATAAATCTTCCATTTGGGATTATTATGATTCATTTCACAAAAAAATTGGTACGGTTTCTTTTCTTTGGTTTTGGGTTTCGATTTTGAGATGGGGAGGCCCAGGGCTCTCCAGTTTCGTTTGGGTTGTGGAGAAATTCTCTATTGACAATCCATTTTTTATGTGATTACAATTCTTATGTTCCCAAAGCAATAAATACAATATAAGATGCCCAGATGTGGATTGTATTTTAAATTAGTTTTTCTCACATGCTCACCTGCAAGCTAGTTATACTTTTCCAACCCCATTGATATACTCCGGTCATTTGTGAACATGAGCATTGAGACATTTCTTTCTTTTTCCCATTGTCTAACAGGACGAGCTGTGAGAATCGCCGGAGGAATCACCCGAGTCTTCCAAAGAGACAGCGAACAATTTTCCCAGCCTTGATAAAGAATATTAGCCCAATACCATCCAATGAGAAATTGTCGAGGAAACCCAAAGCTTTGCCACCAGTAAAAACCCAGTAGTCTGTATCTCACCCAGATCATTGTAATCACATCTAGCAGGGAAGAGTAAAGGTCCAGTTAGCTGTAACTCAAGTATTACATCTTTTAGAATTGCCAAGAGTACAAACCCAAGAGTCTTCAACCCAAAATTACACCTAATAGCTAATAGCAAGAGGATTCACCCTAGAGTTGATATAAACTAATAGTCTTAAACTCGTAGATGGCACCTAATGGCAGGAGGAAACTTCCTTTCTGAACAGTAAAAATCCAATAGTCTCGAACTCAAAGATTAAATTATATGACAGGAGAAAAACACCATCCTTGCAAAGAGAATTCGTCCAATAATCTGACTCAGTACCCTTGCAAACAGGAAAAGCCCAATAGTTTCAAACTCTAATTATAGCTAAAGGTTGAGAAAATACCCCAGCCTTATCAAGGTCAAAATCCTTAAAATCAGAAATTAGGATAACAAGTTGAATGACACAGGCCTTTAAAAAGCAAAAAGTGCAATAGCCTCTAACCCAGAGCTTACAACTAGTAGCAAGAAAAATCCTCCCAGCTCTATGAAGTGTGAAGGCCCAGTAGTCCTGAACTTAGAGATTACACCTAATACCAGGAAGAATCACCTTAGCCTCTGTAAGAGTAAAATTCCAATGTTCTAACTCAGAGATCAGAGTCAACCAACTTTGCAAAGAGTAAAAGCCCAATAGTTTAGCCTCTATATACTAGACAAGAAGGTTTGGGCTTTCAATTGGCAAAAGAAGAAGAAAGCATTGCAACAAACTGTAATCTGTCTATAATTTAACAGAGATTATGTCGCTGACAAGATAGAATCCCTCACACAGGACTCTGCCCTCTACATCCAGGACATATGGTGTTTTCCTAAGTTTCAGAGGGGAGGACATAAGAAGAACATTTGTAGATCACCTCTATGCTTCGCTGAAAAAGCAGGGGTTAATGCATTCCTGGATAGCCAAAAGCTGGAAAGGGGGGACGAAATCAGTTCAACTATTCAAGAGGCAATTGAGAACAGTGCCATCCGGATTCCCACTTTCACCAAGAAGTATGCAGAGTCCCACTGGTGCCTGGACGAGGTAGCCCACATGTGCAAATCAAATGGTATAATTATACCCTTATTCTATGATGTAAAGCCAACAGAAGTAACGAATCCTGAGAGAGGTGTCTTTGCAGAGGCTTTTGAGCAGAAGAAACAAAGATACACGCAACAAAGGATTAGCAACTGGAAAAGTGCTCTGTTTAAAGTTTCCTCCTTCTCTGGCTGGAGTATAGAGGACACATTAGGGTATGTAAGCCAAATGCTGCTTCTTTTTGTAAAGTTGTCAGTAAAATCAATTTTGAAAACAAATGCATGAAGAGATTGTGTTCGTGCTACTATGTAGAATTCTATGAAAGTTTGGTAATACTGATTTTGACTTGGTAAGGCTCAGGGTTAAAATGCTTTGCTGCAATAATTAGAATGCCCGAGTTTGAGCTCAACTGCCATGAAAATTGCCTCTTCTCGACCTCAGCTAGAAATAATCTCTTCTGTCGAGGATACTTACTGGTAGTGTGAGATAGCAATAGGAATGGTCGTTGATTACACCTCTAGCTGCAGGTGTTATCATTACATTCTGAATAGTGAAAACCCAAAAGTCTCACCTCTGGATACCCTCAAAGACCGTTTGTCCAACACAATGGGATCTCTGCTCACAGAGTCTTACTTCACTAATAGGAATGTTATTTGTAAATAAGCAAATTGTGTTTTCTTTCCTTGGTATCAGTAAAATTGGAAAGAAATGCATCAAGAATAAAGATATTTTGATCATGCTCCTCTGCAAGCTATTAAAACGGCAATGCTTATATAGCATATTAAACAGTTATACGGTTGTTAACTGTGCAACCAATTGTAACTACCTCTTACAATAAATACACTCTGCCTGTGTGTCATTTAGACAGCGCAGTTTTTGCCTTCTGTATTCTTTCTTCTTTGTGCATCTTCTAACATTGGTATCAGAGCGTTTGGTTCGGTTTACGATCGACGCCATTGGAGGAAGACGAGTTGCAGTGAAGTGTGTGTGAGGTCGACGGTAAGATCGACGCCATTCTTGCATAACGAGGGGAGAAAAGAGGGCACACGACGTCCATTGTTGTTGTCGCTGAAGGAAATACATGGACAGCAAAATCATTGGCTTTGCTGGAGGAATGCGTGAGAAGTTGGAAGGCAGAATCGTGGAGATCCAGGGCAGAGGAAATACGTGAGACGTTGGTACGTGAGCAGCAAAGTTGTGGAGAAAAATAGGGCAGAGGAAGCAAAAGGTTTTATTTTTATAAAACTATTTGGTGTTTTAATATTTTCCTGCCACATAAAATATTTTCCCACAGCCACGTATATTGCTGGAAGTAATTCATTTAATATTATTTGCTGGAAAATTGGATATTTTATTATTTTCCATTACTTTGGAATAATAAAATGTCAAACATTGCAAATTTGATTTTGCTGAATACACAAAAATTAACAGGCACAAATTTTAATGTGTGGAGCCATAAGATCTTCACATTGGCAGAATTTCGTGGTTTTGAGAAAATAATCATGGGTGTCGAGAGTAGACCTGCAGCGAATTTCGATGATTATGACAAACGTCATCGGGAGGCTCTTCTACTATTAAAATTGTCGGTATCGGATGAATTGATACCTGAGGTCCAGAATGCCACTGAGGTGAGTAAATTGTGGGTTAGTCTGAAGGACAAATATCAGACGTCGGAGAAGAGTCGGGTTCTATACCTCAAAAATATGCTTTTTTCCGTAAAATTACAAGAAGGTGGATCGCTATCTGAGCACCTACTTCGGATGAAAGATCTCCGAGATCAGCTTGCTTCCATCAACAAGCCGGTTGATGATGATGATATGGTGGCTCTCATTTTAAATGCTTTCCCTTCTCGTATGACTGCGTCGTGGAGGCTCTTCATTTAATGGAGTCAAACTCTTACGTTTGACAAGGTGAGTTCCTACCAGTTGCAAAAGGAACGAAGACAGATACAAGTTCAAGAGTCCAGCTGACAATCGAGAGTGCATTTGCTACACAGTCCAAAGGAAAGTGGAAGCGACACGCTGATACGTCGCCTTCCTCTCCTAAATTTCTGGTAAAGTGTTACTATTGTCACAAACTTGGTCATGTGAAGAAGGATTGTCAGAAGCGACTAAGTGCCCTGAAGAAGCGGAAGGGGCAAGCACATGTGGCAACAGTTGAGCAACACGAGTCAGAAGATGAGTATGCCCTCATGGCATCTTGCTCGGATGGTGGCAGCCCTACACGGTGCTGGTTTTTTTATTCCGGTGCATCACGACACTTCACGTGTCAACGAGATTGGTATGTTACTTTTCATGCTAATTCATGTTCTTCTGATTCAGTTACTTTAGGGGATGGGAGATCACATGCTGTGGAAGGGATTGGGGATGTTCGTATCATGTTAAATAATAACACTAAATTGCTTGTGAAGAGTGTTAGATATGTGCCTAACATGAATAAGAACCTATTATCCATCAGTCAATTAACTGATAATCCTCATATCTCTGTAAACTTTTCTGGTAAACAATGTATTGTGTCTGATGTCAAACATAATAAGGTGGTTGCCCTGGGAATTGGGCATGGAGGTTTGTACAGACTCGTTGATCCTGCCACGGTCAACTTGCATGCCTTAGTTGTGGTAGAAAATACCAGTGTTTTGTGGCATGAAAGATATGGGCATCTCAATCTTCCGTATTTGGCCCGTCTTCATAAAGACAACATGGTTGTTGGTTTGCCTCCTATCCAGGAAAAGCAGGATATGTGTGTTGGATGTTTTGCAGGCAAACAAAAGCGGAAACCTTTTCCTCATGAAGGTGTTTGGCGTGCAAAGGGGCTCTTAGATCTTGTCCATGCAGATCTATGTGAGCCATCGTGGAAGACTCCCACAGTTCTTGGTGCACGTTATTTTCTCTTATTGGTGGATGATCACTCTCGGCGGATGTGGATCTATCTCTTGAAAAAGAAGTCTGATTGCTTTGCTTCTTTTGTCAAGTTCAAGGCATTGGTGGAGAACCAGACCAGCCGGCGGATAAGACTTTAAGATCCGATAATGGGGGTGAATTCACTTCTAAACAGCTCGCTATTTTTTGTGAGAAAGAAGGGATTCAACATCGATTAATGACAAAGACTATATACTACCCAACAGAATGGGGTGGTTGAGAGGCGAAATAGAACCATCATGGAGATGGCCCGGTGTATGATGCACGGTCGTGGAGTGCCATACACATACCGGGAGAAGCTATTAATACATGGTCTATATCCTCAATCGCAGTCCTTGCAAAGCCTTGCAGAGATCACACCAGGAGGAGGCATGGTCCAAAATCAAACCAGAGGTATCAGCAACTTTTCGTATTTTTGGTTCAGCTGCTTATACTTTGGTTCCTGATCGTAAGAGGAGTAAACTAGATTCCAAAAGTTCTAGATATTTCTTTGTTGGTTATAGTGATCATTCTAAAGCATATAGATTGATTGATACTTCCACTAATAAAATCATTATTAGTCGTGATGTTGATGTAAAAGAAACAGAGTCTTTCTTTGGCTGTAATCAGCAAATAGACCAGCAACATGACAGCGATCAGCAAGGGGTGGTCACAGAGATTGGTACTCTTTCCTTGCCTGATGATGAGTCTAGTCATTCTCATACTCCTCCACAAACTCCAGTACAGTCTATGCTCTCTCCTACTAAGTCTTTTCCATCTCCTGGAAATCAACTTGCATTGGTTTCACCTCCAGAAGTCCCACTAGCTTCCAATCCTCAGTTCAGCGACGGCCCAAGTGGTATTATTCCACTATTCAGGATCTGACACGAGACGATTTGTCTCCACTCTTAGATGGCCAGTCTCGCAGACTTGGCAAGAGGATTGATTACTCTGAGCAAGCTCAATTTGCTCTTGCTTCTGATCTTCTCCATATTCGCGAGCCACAAAAATACTCTGACGCACGAGGCATACCAGAATGGGAAACTGCCATGCAAATCGAGTATGATGCCTTGATTAAGAATGATACCTGGAAGTTGGTGCCATTACCTCCAGGTAAACACCCTATTGGTTGTAAATGGGTGTACAAAATCAAGTGTAAAGCAGATGGTACTTTGGATAAGTACAAGGCTCGACTTGTTGCAAAAGGTTTTTCGCAACAGGAGGGGATAGATTATGAGGAGACTTTTGCTCCTACTGCAAAGATGGTCACTTTTCGGTTACTTCTTGCCTTTGCCACTCAATTTGGTTGGAAAATATATCAGATGGATGTGAAAAGTGCATTCTTGAATGGCGATTTGGAGGAAGAAGTGTATATGACTCAACCTGAGGGTTTTCAGGCATGTGGTCATGAGCATCTAGTATGCAGGTTGATTAAGTCCTTGTATGGGCTTAAGCAGGCTCCTCGAGCCTGGTATATTAAGATCGATACACATCTCAGAGATTCGGGCTTCAAACGAAGTCATTCTGATCCGAATCTCTATGTCAAAAGCACAAATGATGACATTGTGATTCTTATTGTTTATGTTGATGACCTTGCCATCACAGGCAGTGGAGATGCTGCGATTCATAAGGTAAAATCAGATTTGTGCACTGCTTTTGACATGACTGATTTAGGCCTCCTTCATTATTGTCTTGGTGTAGAATTCTGGCAACAAGATCACTTGATTTTCATTTCTCAAGTTAAATATGCCACAAATCTTTTGCAAAAATTTAAGATGTATGATTGTAATTCATCATCTACACCTATGGAGGTCGGGCTGAAACTTTCAGCTCATGATGATTCACCATCGGTCGATGAAACATTGTATAGACAGTTGGTAGGTAGTTTGATCTATCTCACCACTACACGACCGGATTTGTGTTTTGCTGTGAGTTATCTTTCTCGTTTTTTGTCTAAACCGAAACTCATTCACTGGGGAGCAGCAAAACGTGTGTTAAGGTATGTCAAAAGAACTCTTGACTTTGGCATCTTGTATCAAAGAGTTGCAGATTTCACGTTGATTGGCTACACAGACTCTGATTGGGGAGGTTCAGTAGATACTCGGAGATCTACCACTGGATATATCTTCTCTCTTGGTTTAGGGTTATTTCTTAGCAGAGTAAGCTTCAGCCCACTGACTATCTCTTCCACAAAGTAGCAATACAAGGCTGTTGTTAGTGCTAGTTGCGAAGCGGTATGGCTTCGCCGATTTTGTTGATTTTCAGTTTTCACGGGTCACCGCTACACCTCTTTCACTTTTTTGTGATAATCAAGGTGTGTTGAAGATGGTCAAAAATCCTATCTATCATGCCCGCACTAAACATATTGAGATTCATCATCACTATATTCACAATTGGTTGACTCAAGGGAAATATCTCTTCATTTCAGTCCTTCTCAGAGCAGTCTGCTGATGTAATGACTAAACCTCTTGGTGTTTTCTTGTTTGTCAAGTTTCGGGATAAACTTGGTATAGTTTCTAGGTTAGTCATATATTCCCCCCCCCCGCGGGGAGTTAAAATACGCTAAGAATAGCCTATTCGCAGTTAAGCGGCAGTTGAGGCTGAGAGTAACTAGAAAATTGTAACCACCTCCATATTAAAAATAAACCTCTGCCAAATCGCATTCGGGAGGACAGTGCAGGGAAGTCTTCTGTATTGTTTCTTCTCTTTGCATATTCCAACACTATATAGGTGATGAGTAGAAGTTAAAAAATTCGTTTCATCGGGAGCAGGGCGCAATAGGCTCAATATAATGGATTTCAAAATTGAATAACCTCTGAAGACATGGTCCCTGAGAAGATTCTAAGAGAACTACAGAAAAGGAAAGTGGAAAACATTTCATGCTTTCAGTCTTTCCACGTGCTTTAAATGCATGTCGGAGCCCGCAAAGCCCGACACCAAAAGACATGTCGCAAGGTCCTTGTATAAAACCCTTACGCCTATAAGATCGGGTTTGGGCTAAACAAGTTCAGAGCGACATGGCGCAACGAATACATGTCGGGGGTCTTCAAAACCCAAACAACAATGCACATTTCAAAATTCAATTCTCGGGAAAACACGCCGGAAGAGCATGGAAAATAGGAAGCATGTCTATTTCTTTTTCTTTCAAGCCCGATGCAAATGCAAGAGGAAGTTCCAACCACAGCTTTTTAGGATCTCATCTTGCACCATTTATTGTTGAAGAATTGAATGCCTTTTGGAGGTAGTTAAGGCGATCAAATTCCTCTTTCTCTCTTAAACTCTTTTCAAAAATAAAAATGTAAGGAGGGGGCTGTTTTTAAAGGTGGAACATTTTTGTTTTGTGCCTCCTCCCTTCTTCTCAAATACATAGTGGAGTTGTGGAGCTCAAATGTCCCATTTGAAAAGAAATACTTTGCCTCTTATTATTTTTTGAAAGTTTGGATCAACCTTGAGCAAATAAATACATTCATGATGTTTCCAACCCTCTATGTGTTTCATTTTGCATCCTCCCATCTTTCAACCGTGAATATTTTATGTTTCATGTGCATGATATTGCATTGCATTCCCGTGGCCAAACAAGTGTTTAATTGGCAAAACATATGTTCTTCATTCCTCCAGATATCACCTCCTTAGCTTAGGTTTATTTTTATGCATTTGTATCTCATGCATGTATATATTGGTAGTTAGATTAGGTTTTTGGGTAAATCTGTGAATGCGTTTCATTGGTGTATCCACAACAGAGGAATAGGAGCCGGCCTTCATCCGGAGAGCTTTTCCGATTTATCAAGGTCCCACATTGGGAAAAGCTCCATGTTGTGCAATCGCACCTTTTCAACCCAAATCCAATGCCTAGTCCTGGGGTGAGTGATTCATCACCAACACTAGGTTAGTCATTAAGAGGGGGTTTAAAATGACAATGCTTATATAGCATATTAAACAGTTATACTAATTGTTAATCAGTGCAACCAATTGAACTACCTCTTAAATAAATACACTCTGCCTGTGTGTCATTTAGACAGCGCAGTTTTTGCCTTCTGTATTCTTTCCTTTGTGCATCTTCTAACACAAGCCATAGATATTAAAATAAGAATTCTAAGACAGTTCAATAATATGAATGTTAACCATTCTTGAGTGAAGCAAATTGAGCTTGGATAGCCCTTGTTTGTTTAAGGAGGGGCTTATGAAAATTAGATATTGGTCTGAGTGATTATATAAGAAATAAATTTATTTGTCATTGGTTTCTCTTCATTGATACTGTTGTAAACTATCTGGAATTATATACTAAAGGTGAAGGAAATTGAGAAGAAAGGACCCCAATTTGAAGGAGATCAATGAATCTGATGACAAATAACATGTTGCAAGTTATGTTGAAATGAATAGATTTGTCTGTAAATATTTCGAGAAATACTTTCTTCACCATCATCATAAATTTCATGTTTCTCCTTCTGCAGCTCTGTGGTCCTTATTCTGTTATCCCATGTTGTGTGTCTTCAGATATAAAATAATATTCAAAATTCACACACAAACATCTTTTTCTCAAATCAATCCTCTCTCTTCATTCTTCAGTCAGACTTAAAGCACATTTGTCCAGTTGCTCCTGAATTCATTGTAAAAGATAGGCATCTTTTATCTAATGTTGAAGACCAAATATTCTAGAAATCCTCAAGTTATACTGTATTTTACTAATTGGTACCCAAGTAAGAGAGAATTTCTGTTATAGAATGCAGATATTATTACAGAAAAAAAAGAAGCAATCTCTTATTTTACAAAATCATCTGTCTTTCAGATTTGAAGCTGAACTTGTCAATCTTGTAGTCCAGGATGTTTTTAAGACTTTAGAACAAAAGGTGACCCCAGCAGAGGAACTTCGGCCCGATAATAATCTCTCAGAAGAGGATTCCTCAGAAGCAATACCCCAAGAGATCAGAAATGAGCCCCTTAGAATTTCAAAATCTGTCTTCATCAATATGGAAGAGCACATGAGTAAAGTTATTAGGATGCTAAATACAGATTCTGATGAGAATGTCCTCACTGTTGCCATTGATGGCAAGGGTGGAGTGGGAAAAACATCCCTAGCAAAGGCTATCCACAATCACATTTATATCAAATTTGAAGATACCTGTTTGTATATGATGTCCGTCATAAAGCCCAACATACTAATGTTGTAACTTTTTTAAGATGCAGCGTCAATTTGAATAGATTGTCAATCAATTCAAGGGTAAGGTTAATGAATTGCCTCATGGAAAGATATTTTTGAAGGGGTTGCTTGAGACCATCAAGGCCTTGTTATTCTTGAATATGTTGAGACGACTAGGAAGCAGTTGAGATGGCTCTGTGAGGGTGATTGATTTGGACCAGGCAGCAGAGTGCTTGTAACAACTCTTGATGCCAACATACTAAAAGAATGAATATATTGATTTTGATGAAATGAGGGACTGAAAAAAGAACATGCTCTTCAGTTTTTAGCTGGCATGCTTTCATGAGAGATACAGCTAAAAAGTTTACACGGACTTGTCAAACAAAGCTGTGGATATTTGCAATAGGCTGCCATTGTCATTGAAGTTCTAGGTGCTAACTTGTATAGTAGAGATATAGGTCACTGGAATCAGACCATTGAAACACTAGAATATTCAAGTTATCATGACAAGTATGCCATTCTTAGAATTTGTTGTGATGGCCTTAAAAGTCTGAACAGAAAGAATGTTTTTAGACATGGCTTGTTTATTCTAAGAGGTTCCAAAGAGGGAAAGTTCATTGCTTTTGGGAAGCTAGTCATTTGCATCCCAATTTAGGGGCTGTTTAAAATGATAGAAGATGAAGATCTAGAGAGATAGGAGGCGCCTTTAGACCCCGCCACCAGG
This sequence comes from Taxus wallichiana var. yunnanensis, assembly GCA_018340775.1. Classification (NCBI taxonomy): domain Eukaryota; kingdom Viridiplantae; phylum Streptophyta; class Pinopsida; order Cupressales; family Taxaceae; genus Taxus; species Taxus wallichiana. Next base: position 283,040,436 of record CM031237.1, read on the forward strand.
TATCGGTAATGGGTGGACGCATGGCCATGGCTGGAAATACCTACGACGGACAGGGTCAAATTTCCAGCCGTATATAGTTTATAACCCGTGGGTTTGATGTTTTAATTACCAATTAAAAAAAATTCAAAATGTTTCATTTCTTTTTTTTATTAATAATTTTTGTTTTTGGATTTTTGGTGAAAAAATCACAAGAAGAGAAAAAATTGCCATTTTTAGAAAGGGTCCAGAAGATGTAGCATCAAAAACTTGCATGATCTATAACTTTCATCCAACTGTGACTCCGTTTCAAAGCCAAGACTCTAAAAGTGTATATTTTCTTTGAGCTCTACGCATTGATGGCAATAGTTTTCTTATTTTCATAAAATCCATTTTTGCACCTTTTGGACCAAGCAACTTCGCAGCCCTCTCAAAGAATCACGAGCTTTGATCGCATGTAGACAGATTAGTAATTAAAATCCATGAAGATGATTTTGAAAATCATCTAGATTCTATGCTCGGACTAATCGTCCCACCTGAGAACTTGGATCCATATTTTGTTATTAGTTATTATGTTTTGAAATATGAATCAAACAATACTATCGTCTCGAGTGGATCAAAGGTCACCATGAACAATCAAAACTTTGAATCTTATCACAATTCTATAAGATAAATAAGTGTGATAGAGAAATATTAAATTTCAAAAATTTGTATGACTATTAAATTTCAATAAAGTATGCAAATGCTTCTTTAAATTTATAATTTATATACATATTTATATATATATATATATATATATATATATATATATATATATATATATATATATATATATATATATATATATATAGATATATATATATATTATATATATAGATATATATATTTATATATATATATATATATATATATATATTTATATATATATATATATATATATATATAGATATATATATTTATATATATATATATATATATATATATAACATACCCAAAACGTACCATACCCAAGATTTTTAAAAATTTGTCGTATTGGCATACCGTACCCGTATCCGTGCAGTCTAGATGAAGATGATAGATTTGTAATGCATAGTGAGCTAAGAGATACAGGAAGAGCTATTGTAGCAGAGGAATCAGTAGACCCAGGGAAGCGTAGCAGATTGTGGAAGACAGAAGAGGCTGAACTAGTTATAATGGAAGGAAAGGTAAATCTTTGAATTTCATTTATTTTACTCTTCTTTCTCTAATATTTTCCTAGTCCTTGAACTTATTTAGAAAGAGAGGTTATTATTTTCCTTATGTGTCAACCAAATGTTGTTGTAGACAGGGTATTTGAGAAGTAAACCTTGATATCTTTGTATTTGGTCTTTCCCCTTTTTCTGATTGACATGTCATATGGGAAAGTAGTAATATTTTATTTTCTATACTGTAATTCAAGCCAATATTGAGGCTAATATACTTGTATTAATTTGAATCTGATCAGGGAACAGAAAACGTGAAATGTCTTACTTACCTTCAGCAAGATGTTACTCTGCAAACTCATCATTTGCAAAGAATGTGTAATTTACAATTGCTTTGGCTGGATGGAGCTTTTATTGAGGGAGACTTTGGAGAAATGCCTCCGAATTTGAAATGGCTGAGATGGGAAAACTGCCCTCTAAAATGCTTGCCAAGTGAATGGATTATGAAGCATCTAGTTGTATTAGATTTAAGTTTCGGTAAAGACATTGAGGCCTTGTGGCCAGAGCTATCCAATATAGAGGTAACTTCCTTACTTTTTGCAAGGGAAAAAAAGAATCAGTACATGAAGTGATCCTGTGATTATTGCATGTACTTTTTCAGATGATGAACGAATGTACAAAAGCTTAACAATACCAAAAAGAAATAGATTGCAATACCTGCTTAGTGAGTTCTGAAATGATATTTTTGCAGGGGCCGAAAAATCTCAAAGTACTTAAGCTGAACGACTGCACAAATCTTAAAGTCCTTCCAGATTTAGCCAGTCATACATCTCTCATACAACTAGAGTTATGTGGCTGTAAAGAGTTAATGAGATTACCAGAATCCATTGGACTTCTGACAGAGCTTAAGTACCTTGATCTGTCAAACTGCTGCACTTAAATCCAACTCCCTGACGCTATAGCTAAGCTTAGCTCCCTGGAAGTGCTCTTCCTATCTAATTGTTGCAGCATCAGAATGTTACCTGACTTATTTGAAAATCTGAGAATTCCAAAAAAATTAAATTGGATGGTATGATGCCCATAAAGAATTTGCCTAAATCCTTCAGATGGTTGTCCTGCCTGGAGAAGCTGTCTCTTCGTTGATGCCGTGAATTAAGGAGCCTTCCTCAACCAGTAGGAGAACTGAATTACTTGTGGTATCTGGATATACATGGTTGTTCTAGTTTACAGACTCTGCCTGATTCAATTTATGAACTTAAAAGCTTATGCCAGTTGGAAATGGCTGGTTGCAAAAATATTGGCCTAGGACCAGAGCTAGGGGACCTTGTTTATATGGAAAGGTTGATTCTAACTTCTAAGTAATTGTGAAGCAATAAGGAGCTTGCCTATATCAATAGGCCGACTTAATTGTTTGCGACATCTGAACCTGAACCACTGCACTTCTTTGTTTGGACTTCCAGAAGGGTTGGGAAATCTGGTCTGTTTGGAAGAGTTGTTGCTCAGTGAATGCTACAATCTATGTTAACTTCCACAGAGCACTGGGAAACTTTCTTGCCTAAGGGCTCTTGAAATGGAGGAAAACTACAGCCTATGTGTTCTTCCAGCTAGCTTTTCAAGACTTACTTCTTTACAGCGTCTAAAAGCAGGTGGCTGTCCTCTACCGCAGCACATTGGAGAGTTTTCATCATTGGAAATTCTGCACCTTATCATACAAAATTTCCTGTTTACCACCAACTTTTAGCACACTTCTTCAATTAAACAAACTCTACCTGCATCACTGCACGGAGTTTGTGGAACTTCCGCATCTTCCAAAGGAACTCATTGAAGTGTGTATTCAAGAATGTTTGGGACTGAAGAAAATCTCTGACATGTCACATTTGAAGAGGCTAAAGCTGCTGAGGATACACAATTGCAGGGAACTTGTTGAATTGCCTGATTTTGGATCCTTACAATCATTGCAAGAACTCTCAATTTCAGAATGTTGGAATGTTAAGCGCATTCAAGGAGTGGAAGGGCTGAAATCCTTGAGAAGGTTGCATGTTACAGGTTGCAGATTGGTTAGCTCAGGAAGCTCAATATTGAGACCCCGCCAATTAATCAAGGTATCTCTCATTTTCCTCTGAACCTAATGCTTATCAAATAGTAGCGCTACCGATAGTGTAATTACATAGCTCGGCTACTAGTTTCAGAGTATTATAGGAAAGAAAGATCAAAGACACTGGATTCTAACACTCGTAGGCCTAGTAAACTTGTCTTTGACAATAACTCCCCAGAAATATGGGGTAGAAAGGATCCAGGACACTTGATTAAAAAGACAGCTTCCTTGGTTTGAGCTAGTGACCTCAACACGCTAGGGCAAGCACTGGGATCACAACTTGTGACGCCTCCGGTGTTCCAACATGGGATATTCAAGAATCTAACTTGGATATCAAACATTAGACATACAAGAATCCAACTCGCATATCCAACATGGATAGTGGGTGCCTTGTTGAAGACTTCAGTTTAGTCTTCTGGTTAAGGACACATATCCGCGAGTACCATTTGATGAGTTCCATTCTGCTTGACATGAGTTATGTTGTTTACTAATAGTAATTACTATAATCTGCTGTTGGAATTACAGGAGACACGTTGTCTAGAGTTATTCAGCTTTTCTGCAAATGGGGTTCCAGAGTGCTTAGAAAAGAAGATGGAAACTGACGGACATGATTTTCTGTATGTCACATTGGACAGTAATGAGCAATGTTCAGGGCTTGTATTATGCTTTATGGCAAGGTTCAAGAGTGGGATTAGTTCAGTGGGTATAGAACTAAGCACTTCAAGAAATGGCAAGGAAATTTTCAATACCAGGCTTGTCAATCACTCAAAATATGTAGAGGGAGATCAGATTTTTGTGCACATTTGGCGAAAAAATCACCCCGTGTTTATGATGGTGCAGAGTGGAGATGTGGTCCGGGCCAAGGCAGATAGAGATGATGAAAGAATGTTAATAAGAAGTGGTGGAATGCAGTTCTTCTTTGAAGGAGAAGATAGGAAAAGAGAAGATCTAATATTGGAGAGCTTGGGAAAAGGCTTAACAGTGTTACTGGAAGATTACAATGAAAATCTAGCCTTTGAAGCCGAATAAAACTGGAGCTGGAAAATTTTCAGAGTTAACTGTTATAGTCAGTGAGCATCATTTTTAATGGAATGGTTGCCTTGTTTTAGCAGCCTCAAAAAAATAGCATGATACCTGTAAAAGTTTTTGACTATAAATAATGGTCGGGTTACTAGATACTAAATCAGATATGTGCGATATTGGAATGTCCTATATGGACAATTCAAATAGTTTACATGTCCCACCAAACAAGTGGCTTATAGAGCTAATATAACTGTAAAATAGTTTAGTGCAGAGATATATTTCCGTGTAAATAGCAGCCTCTGTTTGTAGCATCTATGTAAAATGTATTTAATCTCCAGAAAACCTGTTTAAAATCTTCTGTTCCAGAGATCCTACATATCTGGGATATTGACTTGGTGTGTGTACTATAATGATTGTCAATTAATCTATAAGCTTGTTGTGTGTACTGTAATGATTGTCAATTAATCTAAGCTTTCGTAAGATGAACTTCTTGTATCTGGTTATTTTTTCCAGGGTTGTATGAGTTCTGTTTCTGTGTAAAAGTAATGATTGGAAATTGATGATTGCAACACTGTAACTAAACTTTATTTAAAGCTCGCTTTCTATTTGATATAAAATGCACCATGAACGCATTTTATATTATCTATTTGTGACAGTTCGTCAATACCATAATTAGACTTGAATATGGGTTTTGCCATTAGCAAACACCCCTAACCACTTCAAAATAAAATCTCCATGCCTTCATAGTATGTCGAAGAAGGCATTAGATACAATAGTACCAATGTTCCTCTCAGTACAATAGTAGACCTGCCATGGACGTTGCACTTGCCTCTCCGTATTCCAGCTTCACAAGTAACTAAACCCTAGAATCCCTGTATACACATTAAAGATCCTTCAACGGTTGATCCTGATATACATTGAATATCTGTCCGTGGTTAGTATTTGTGCGGGGGAGGGGAGTTCTCAAAATGGGTATACTCCACGGTAACTATGAGCGACGGGGAGTGGTAGTAAGCCTACGAGTGCTGATGGAGATTGGGCATGTGCTTCGTGGAAACCCAAAGAATGCAGATTTGAATGACTCTACCCTCAATATTGTTTACATGTGTGAAGCGGAATACTTCCCATGGATTAACTCAAGTAGAAATGGCATTATGAATGTATGCAAACCTTCGAATCATTGGGTACTTCCAAACGTGCAAACACAACACCACCACACTAACCGCTAATTGACCAAAGAATCGCACGTGAGGTGTGCGATGTTAACGTTGAAAGAGAAATAATGGTGAGTGAAAAAGGAAATTGAAGTAAACAATAAAGCATCGTATATCCATCAAAGTTGTTGACAATAAGTAAAGACAAACCAGGTGGATGAATGAATTGTCGTAAACAATGTCGATAATAGAGCTAACAACACCATTAACAAGACATGTTTCAACCCACAAATTTGCGCAAAGCATGACTTTGTGGTTGACATAGAGAAAAAGTTTGTGTTGCAAAAGATCCACCTCAAACATCTTCTTCTTCTTTACTCTTTCCACAATTGTGCGTGCTTGGGTTTGAGGCGGCTTTGGGATGTTCAAAATCAAGCGCCTAGAGCTCACCATTAAACATGCCTTGGATGTGACAAGGTGCTCTTTCTTTGTTGCTCACTCTTGATTCTCTTTCCTTAAATTAATTTTTTTTACACGTTCATTGCCCCTTTCGTCGTTTGGAAAAGCATGAGATTTCTAGGCATGGGGTTAGAGGGGAAGATCAAGTTCATTCCCAAATTGCAATCCCGAGACTGTTCAAATGAATACACCTGCTCAGAGGACCATTAACAAGACATGTTTCAATCCACAAATTTGTGCAAAGCATGACTTTTTGGTTGACGCAGAAAAAAAAATGTTGCAAAAGATCCATAATCAACCTATTATGAGTCAATCTGCCCAGTGTTCTAAGCAATTGATCTGGCAACAAGAGAGTAAAGGGGTTTCAACAATTGAAGATTGTGGTTGTCCAACTCGTCATCAATCGCTATCATTACTCGTAGTTGCTTTAGGAAAATACATGATTTCTTTATTTTTGGTTTGTTTTTATTCTTTACATCACTCGACGCTTTTACTCCTCCTTTTTCTCACCCTCTTTTCTACATCGAACGCTACAGTTTAGGCCTCCATGAATGGCAAACTTTTTTTTTGCGGTCACACCGAATCAAAAAAATTGATTACATTCTAAAAACCATGTCCGACAACTACCCAAAAGGAGTTTATTGAAATCCATCTTTGACTTTCTTCAGGGCGACGACATCCTGAGCACAGATGGGCTAAAGGGGGAGTGTGTCGTAAAGAGCATGAGCTTCATTCTACATGCCCTCACCTTTAAAACTCACATCATTCTCGCCCACTACCGCTCCATTAACGACATATTGCTATTGTTGCTCGTCGACACCTCTCGATTCATCTCACCGCTCCATCTCGAACATCTTCTTTTTCATTTATCTTTCCACAATTGCGCATGCTTGGGTTTTAGCCGGATGTGGGACGTTCGTAAATCGGATGCTTGAGCTGGATGTGGGATGTTCGAAATCTTTAACACATCTTCAACTTGTTTCTACAACTCTAAAAATCCTTATTAAACTAACCTCAATATATTGGTATGTCAACAAGGGTGACACCACAATGGAAGTGGCCTACTTATTAATATAATGGTTGATTGGTTTCGGAGAGTATATTTGCTAGCTCGACCTTCCCATCTCCTCCTTTGCAGCTTCAACAAATATTCCTCCAAAAAAAAATACATACTTACCGCAAGTTGGTCATCCCTCTAAGTGCATCTTGAAATATTATTTTTACAAATCCTTAAAACCAAAAATCCTCATTATTCTAAGGGGAATATTCAACCTAGTCAAGTCAACGGTATGGATTACAAAATTCCCATTTATAATATCCCCCAACCCCTTCTCTATTTAACTTTTTGAATGAGTATATTTTCTAATTATACTTTCTCCTCTCCTTTATGGCTCCAAAAATTGCCTCTAAATACATGTTTACTACCTCAAGTTGGATATGTCTTTTTAGTGCATTTTGGAATTATTTCTACAACTCTATACATTCCTCATTAAATCAAAATTAATTTAACATTAGTGGATTGGCTTCGTTCACGTTAGCATATACAACCTAATATATCATGATTTTAATATGAATAAGGGTGTCATCACAATGGAAGTGGCCCTCTTAGTAACATAATGGTTGATTAGTTACGGGATGAGTCGCGGGATGAACTCTATATTTGCTAGTTTGGTCTTCCCCTTTCATCTTATATGGCTTCAAAAAAAACTCCAAAAGCTGTCATTGAATACAAGCTTATTACTATAAGTTGGGTTTGCCTCTTCAATGCATCTTTATTACGCCCTTAATCATATATCTTACATTGGATATATATAGCCGACTTGTGGCTATCATAACTTCTTATCATGATGTATCTCTTTCATATATGTTATATTATCATTAGTGGGTCAGCCTTGGTGATGGCCATAAGCATAGGAATAATATATATAGAGGTTAGTAGGTAGTAGTTGATCATCATATTGAGCATTTGAGTTTTATTGCATGGTTTGGAGGTTGCCCCCTCGAAGTGGTTGAGCTATTCTACTTGCATATTGTGATCAATTATTTATAAATATTGTGTTCTTTGGTTTTCTCTTGCTACTGATATTCTTATTTATCTAAGTAATTTCCTTACAAGTGGTATTAGAGCTTGATCGCGGCCAGAACGACGTCAAAACCCTAATTTCAAATAATTGGCTATATCTCCAAATTGGTAGTGATTTTTTTGTAATTTTTTTGGGGTGTTGCGAAATCAATCAAGCTCTTCTCCAAATTTCAAGATATTTTGACTTGTTTTACAAAATTTACATCAATTTTAGGGTTTTTTATAAATTTGCTCTATCAAATGCAAATTGTGGAATTTTTCCAAGTTCTTTACATTTCCAAAGAGGATAAAAAGTAATTTGATTTCATTCTTTAATTTTTTCATATTTGGCCAAATTCATATCGAAATCCCAAACCCTAAATTTTGACCTCAATCCCTAAATCCTACCATTTTGCGGCATCATAACAAGGCCTTCCATAAGAGGCAAAAAGAATCCCATCACTCCGGGTAAAACCCTAGACAAGGATGAGATAATAGTTGAGGAGTTAGAGTCATAAGGGGTAACTACAAAGTCCTCAAGGTTAGGGTTTACTTCAACGGACCATAAGGTAAGCCAACTTGAGTTTGAGTTACGAAACCTTGAGGTTAGAATGACCAGCAAAGAAGATGTAGAAAAATTAGACAACAATTAGAGGATTTCATTCACCAATTCAGTTCCAATCTAACGGGTCATCATATCCTTCTTAATCAGCCATAACTCAATCATACTCATATCAACCAAGGTGGATCTTCAGGTCAAAGTAATAGACAAACTAGCCAGGGTGGATCTTCGAGCATGCCCAATCCAAATACAAACAATCTACAGGCACGTAACATGATTTCAAAGGTGGAAATGCATAAGTTTGATCGAAAGGGTCCACTCAATTGGATTAACTAGATGGAGAATTTCTTTAATTTTTGTCATATTCCATCGAGACAAAAGGTTACCATGGCATCCTTTTATCTTGAACTTGACCAATCTGTTTGGTATCGATGATTATGTGCTCAAAGGCAAAAGAGTGGTCTCAATGAACTACATGGACGGTCTTCACCAACGATTTGCAATTACGCTATAGTTCTAGTGTGTTAGAGAATTATTTTAGCCAATTAACAAAGTTAAGACAAATAGGATCAATCGGGATTACATTCATTAATTCCAAAACCTTTCCTTACGGGTGGAAAATATTACTAAAGAGAATCTGAATGACTTATTTCTTGGGGTCTTAAGGAACACATTGAGAATGACGTACATATGTTTATCCTCATAAGGTTTCAGATTATATTATCATGGCACGTAGGGTGGAGGAAAAAAATCTTTCCAGCAGGAAATAAAATGTCAGTAATATCAAAGATCGTAGCACCTTGCCACCATCATTCCCTCGACTAGTTATACTAACACCTCAAAAAAATGAAGAAAAGAGAGCTAAATGGTTATGTTTTAATTGTGACAACAAATTTGGACTAGGACATAAGTGTGTTGAAAAAGTTGTTCTACATTGAGGGGCCTAATGAAGAAGAAGAGAATAAAGAAAATGAAGAGGTAGAGCCAGAAGAGGAATTACGATTTCCCAAACCAACGATATCATGTCATGCAATTTTAGGTATTACCACTCCCAAAACTCTCAAAGTGGTTGGATTCTTAAAAATAGAGGGTAACAATGTTGATTGATTCGGGAAGTACTCACAACTTCATCAATCATAAGTTAACAAAGACACTTGAAATGCTTTGTTTATCCAACTCCGAGAATGTCAAGTGATGATTGAAGATGGAAAAATTATTAGTTGCATAGGAAAATTCCATAACATTAATCTCACCATGGGAGATTACTTGCTAATTAACAATATGTATGTCATTGTCATGGGAGGAGCAAACATTGTGTTAGGAGTTCGAGTGACTTACCACCTTGGGAACCATTTAAATGAATTTACAAGATTTGTTCATGCGATTTCAAATCGAAGGGAGGATTTTTAAACTAAAAGGATTAAAAAAATTCCCCATAGTTGGTGAGCTCTCATCATATGCAAAAATTGCTTACAAAATGTGCGAGGGGTTTGTGGCACAACTATTGTCATTGTAAGCACATTATGCAATTATATTTATACCCTCGGATATGCAAACAATTATAAATGAGCACTCGGTGTGTTTGGAGATATTTCAAAGGGTTTACTTCCAAAATATACCATGACTATGTCATCCACCTAGTACCAAGGAGTCAACCATCCAACATCAGACCTTATATGTACCCCTATATGCAAAAGAGTGAGATTGAGAAGATAGTACAAGAGATGTTAGAAGCGGAATTATTTTTCATATTCTGCTTATTCTTCTCTTGTGGATGGTACGAGAAAAAAGATGACAATATGTGTCCAGTTACATGGAACTCAATAAGTACACAACAAAGATAAGTTTCCTATTCCTGTAATTGATGATTTATTAGATGAGTTACATGGTGTTGTTTACTTTACCAAAATTAATATTCATTCTAGATATCATCATATTAGAATCAGGGATGAAGATATTCATAAAACATCCTTCAGGACACATGAAGGCCATTATGAGTTCTTGGTAATGCCTTTTGAACTAACAAACACACCCTCTACATTTCAAAGCTTGATGAATTCTATCTTTAAGCCATTCTGCTGAAGTTTGTTTTAGTGTTCTTTGATGATATATTAATCTATAGCAAAACATGGGAGGAACACCTACATTATGTAAGTAAGGTGTTGGAAACTCTTAAAAACATCAATTTTATGCAAAGCCTTCTAAGTGTTCTTTTGGAGTCAAGGAGGTTGAATAGTTGGGTCATATTGTCTCTTATGAAGGTGTTAAAGTGGATCCTAACAAGATTAAAGACATGCTTGAATGGAAGGTTCCTAAAACCCTAAAAAATCTTTGAGGATTTTTGGAGCTTATAGGTTATTATCATATATTTGTAAGGGATTATGGTAACATGTACACAAAATGACCTAGGTAACATGTCCGAATGGAAAAATGACCCGTGTACACAAAATCTCATTCGAATCTCCAACAGGATCCAAGTATGTCGAAAAAAAGTGTATGGAAAGGAGATGCTTTATGGTATAAAGATATATTATACCTATGTAGGAATTCAACCCTTAAAAATAGGGTTATATCTAAGCTCCATGCTTCTCTAATAAGAGGGAATTATGGCTTCTTGAAGACTTATCATCGAATCAAGCACAATTTCTTCTAGGAATGGCTAAAAGGGGATGTCCAAAACTTTGTGGCAGAATGCATGGTTTGTCAACAAAATAAGGGTGAAACAATTAAGTCCCCAGGTCCTTTACAACCTCTATCTATTCCTAGTCAGAGGTGGGAAGAGGTGTCCATGGACTTCATCACAGGATTGCCTAAATCAGAAAGGAAAAATGTAATCATGTTGGTAGTGGAAAGACTCACCAAATATGCCCAATTTTGTGTTTTATCACATCCATTTGTTGTGAGTACTACAGCAAAAACTTTCGGGGATATAGTTCGAAGCTACATAAGACACCAAAGATTATAGTAAGTGATCGAGACCCTATCTTTACTAGTAATTTTTGGACTGAGTTGTTCTCATGTTTGGGCATGCAACCATGTCATATTTCCTCTTATCATCCCCGTATGATGGGAAAATAGAGGTGGTAAACAAGTGCTTAGAGGGATATCTTCGTTTTTTTACTTGGATAAGCAAGCGAGATGGGTCCAATGGTTACCACCGACATAATGGTGGTATAACACCTCCTTTTATACTTCATCTAAAATGTTTCCTTTCTTGGCATTATATGGGTACCACCCACCATCCATCACCTTGAGAGTCCAACCAAGGGTTTGAGAAGTTGAAGAACATATTCAACACCAACAAGAGGTGCTTTCTAGTCTTAGAGAGAAATTGACCATGGCACAAAACCCCATGAAGTAGCAGGGCAAACCAACATCATAGTGAAAGACATTTTGAAGTCGATGGTTGGGTTTTTTTGCATTTACTGCCATATAAGCAAATGTCCTTGAAATAATAGAAAAAGGATAATAAGCTTTCACCTAAGTATTATGGCATTCTAATTACTATAATCTGTTGTTGAATTATAGGAGACACGTTGTCTAGAGTTATTCAACTTTTCTAAAAGTGGGGTTCTAGAGTCCTTAGAAAAGAAGATGGAAACTGACAAACATGATTTTTTTGTATGTCACATTGGACAGTAATAAGCAATATTTGGGGCTTGCATTATGCTTTATGGAAAGATTCAAGAGTGGGATTAGTTTGGTAGGCATAAAACTAAGAACTTTAAGAAATGGAAAGGAAATTTTCAATACCACGCTTGTCATCCACTCAAAATATGTAGAGCGAGATCATATTTTTGTGCACATTTTGTGAACAAATCACCCCATGGTTATGATGGCACATAGTGGAGATGTGGTCCGGGCCAAGGCGATAGAGATGATGAAAGAATGTTAATAAGAAGTGGTGGAATGCAGTTCTTTTGTGAAGGAGAAGATAGGAAAAGAGAAGATCTAATATTGGAGAGCTTGGGAAAAGGCTTAACAATGTTAATGGAAGATTACAATGAAAATCTAGCCTTTGAAGACGAATAAAATCTGGGGCTATAAAATTTTCAAAGTTAATCTATAGTTAGTGAGTATCGGTTTTAATGGAATGGCTCCCTTGTTTTAGTAGCCTAAAAAAAAATAACATGGTACCTATAAATTTTTTTAACTATAAACAATGGTTGGGTAGCCTAGATACTAAATAAGATATGTGTGATATTGGAATGTCCTATATGGGCAAGTAAGACAATTCAAATAATTTACATGCCCCATCAAACAAGTGGCTTATAGAGATAATGTAACTATAAATTTTCGAGTTAACTATTTTGAGCTGGATAATTTTGTTTATAGGTGTGAAGGCGAAATACTTCCCATGGATTAAATGAAGTAGAAATGGGATTATAAATTTATGCAAGCCTTAGAATGAATAGGTGCTATGAAACGTGCAAACACAACACCACCACACTAAACCTTAATTGAAAATTGGTTACATTCTATTAGGTACTAGTGGTTGCTCCTCGAGGAGTAAGTCTACACCGACGTGGTGCGGGTAGTGTAGGAAGTAGAAGGGTAAACACATGAGAAATACTGTAATCTTTTATTTTACTAGGCCGAAGGCATTTACAAGTTGGGCTCACCCTTGTTCCTCTAATAAAAACAATGACATGGGCGGCTAATCTATTATCTACATAATCGAAATATTAATATTTCAATGTTAATGAAATGTACTCTATGTCAACGTCAAGTCTCCTCTTTCTGTTTCAGTCATGTCCACATCTGTCATGGGAATGGTGTTGCAATAGTTATAGTGCATGTAAGCACAGTGCTCATAAGCATAAGAAGCAAAATAAATACAAACTGGACATTACACTCGAATGAAATGCCTCCTAATGTTAGGGTTTTTTTAGTGGCGAATATTTGTAATATGGCGTATATTCCATTTTAGAAAAAATTGAAAAGGTGAATTTTCTGGCACGAGTCAGTGACATGTTCGCCTAAAAATTACAGTTTAATTTTTTTAGGGGTCGACTTTACCTACCCTTGAAAATATCCCCTATATAATCCTAGATTATTTGTCGGGTAGAACACTACTAGCTCACTCATACCACCTAGGGGCATATCTATTATCAAGTACAATAAACTTGCGAAGCAACAAAGGCCAATACACAAAGTGTAGTTTTATAGATATTCATCAGATTTGTAGTCGGGTGACAAGTATTGTTCTCAGATGCCCGACAAGAAAGTTCTAGTGACGCACAACAAGGTGATTCTGTTGATGCATGACAAGGGCATTTTGTTGATGACGAACAACTGAAGTTGCGGGGAAGGTTATTGACGCACGATAAGAGGTTTTTGATGCATGGCAGGAATTTATTGACACACGACTGGAGGTTATTGGCGCACGACGACAATCCTTTGTTATAGACACACAACATGAGGGTGAAGGTTGGAGATGCATGAAATAAGGTTGTTGACGCGCGACATGAGGTTTATTGACACATGACAATCATGTGTTGTTGACACATGACAAGAGGGCGAAGGTTGCAAATGCACGATAGAATATTTGTTGTCATGCGACAACAAGGTTGATGTCGTGCGACAATGAACCTCTTTTCGTGCAACAATAAGGTTACTATCACGCGACAACAAACTTGTTTTCATGCAACAATAACCTTGTTGTCACGCGTCGATGAGGGTGTTGTCGGATAAGCACCTCGCCATTGCCGATGCGCGACGACCCAAATCTCTCCTTTCACGCATCTATATCCTTTCTCACACAACTTGAAAATGAAAGCTTCTTTCAAGTGAAAAATTTGCACACAAACCCAAAAAAATTACCTTTCCTAGGTGAAAGAGGTTCCAGGGATATTTTTCGGGGATTTTCCACCTCCGATTTCCCAGAGGTATCTTAAAGTGAACCCTTCCTAATGTTCAATCTTCTTCTTCTTCTTATGCATACAACAAACAAAACAGTGGGAGGCAGTAGTTTCCTCTCGAGATAATTGAATCCGCTTCGAATACGATACAAATCCACATCGATAACTTGTTTATAGTAAAATGAGGAGATCTTATAGTTACAAATTTATCTTTCGTGCAAGTCTGCTTTAATCCATAATGGTGCCAATTTTAGGATGGCTATTATCGAGAGCTCCGTTTAGCACAGTTCCCTGTATTTGTTTGGTTTTTTAATTATATTTTTCTTGAGGATTTTTAATTACAAACTCTTCTAAATTAATTGATAATGATAACCGATGACTTTTTAATGTTTTTTAAATTAATTTCATATGTAGGCCCATCACAAAGTAGATTTTAATTATAAAATATTATGATTCCCATTACTCTACATACTTTTAACTCTCTATATATTAAGTACCAATTATCTTTGCTAAATTTACAACGTTAACTTGGGTTTCAACGTGGTTAATGCATTTGGATCTCAAATAAAGTTCTTGTATTATTATGCAAGGAAAATGACAGTCTGAAAGGTTGTTTAGGATGTGTCACTCTCCATGTTTTATTTTGGGTTTTTAAAATCGTTTGACCTAGTTGGTGGGTTTGTTTGACATGGGTATATTTTTCCCATTCAACTTTTATTTTGTTGTTAAATACATGGAGAAACAAACAACAAATATGATACTAGGGATGTTATATGGTTCATATAATATATTTTCAACTGGAATCTTATCACTTTAAGGAATATCTATATCAAATGCCCTTAAAAACAAATCTAAAATGTGTCCTAACTCGAAATCCTAAATTTCCTACATTAAACTTGTCTTATTAAGAAAATATTGATATTGGCATACGGGATGAGGATAAATAAACACGCACCTCGTTGTCTACGTGTCTCACTTCAAATGCATGACACGCCTTACTGTAATGGGCCTCCCTCTTTTTGGAACAAAACATTGGTAGGAAGTTGCTATGTTGGTCACCAGTATCTCCATTCTAAATGACATGTTTACAGTCTTTTTCCAATCAAAGAGACCAAGTGAATGTTAGCATATTTCTTCTGATCTATTGAACACACATCTTCACCATTTCCTTCAAATGTAAGCTTTTATTGGTGTTTTTCCATGCCATATTGAGGTCTTTCATATATGTCAATGTTGTTTTATTGAATTTAAATCAGAAAGCTTGAATTAATACTATTTAATTTTCCATCAGACGTAAATCCATTCCCAGCGTGGTTATTTCGGATGATGGTCAGATGTGATCACTATTTCAAATTCTCGTCTGTTGTTTAAATATTTTACTCATATGGTGCCAATGATGAAATTAAGATTTTTTTATCATAAATGTAAAGCTTAAAAATTTATATATTTACGCCAATGGCATGTCGAGATGGGTTTGGGTGAGGGGTGGTCTAACAGTTACTTCTAGTAATCTCGAATGTTAGAAGGTCATCAAGTCTAAATCGGGGATTATTATTTTTGTTTAAAGAACAGAGCTAGAAAAAAATAAGATTTTAAAAACATTAAAATTAAGTAGACAAGATTCTCCTTATCACTACTAAAATGGCCATCTTTTTCCATTGTATTTATTGTCTCACTTTAGCACCAAACACTTTCACATAAACTTGTCGGGATGAAATGGTCGCTTCAAAACCCTTGCAAGGATAAAAATTCCACAAAGATGA
Source organism: Taxus wallichiana var. yunnanensis (assembly GCA_018340775.1). Classification (NCBI taxonomy): domain Eukaryota; kingdom Viridiplantae; phylum Streptophyta; class Pinopsida; order Cupressales; family Taxaceae; genus Taxus; species Taxus wallichiana. The sequence continues at coordinate 283,056,572 of CM031237.1, forward strand.
AATGGGACTATGTTACCATCATCATTGAAGTTTCGTATATGTACCTGAAAATGTCCACAAAGGTTTTAAAAAATGCATTCGAACAAAACACAAATCAAGGACCTCAGGAAAAGTTACTTAAATTTTGTTAAAATATAAAATATATTATATCCTGGTAATGGTTTGCTTAGTTGTATTGATAACTGGTTTCTATTTTGATGTCTCATGTTACTCATTACTTATTTCATCATGTCCCACAACGTATTTGTGGCTCAATATGAAAGCTTACTTCCGATAATCTCGAATGTTAGAAGGTCATCAAGTTTGAATCAGGATTATTATTTTTGTTTAAAGAACAGAGCTAGGAAAAATAAGATTTTAAAAACATTAAAATTAATCTGACAAGATTCTGCTCATTGCTACTAAAATGGCCATCTTTTTCCATTGTATTTAGTGTCTCACTTTAGTGCCGAACACTTTCACATAAACTTGTCGGGATGAAATGGTCGTTCAAAACCCTTGCAAGGATAAAAATTCCACAAAGATGAAATGGGACCACATTACCATCATCATTGAAGTTTCATATATGTACCTGAAAATGTCCACAGATGTTTTAAAAATGCATTTGAACAATAAACAAATCAAGGACCTCAGGAAAAGTTACTTATATTTCGTTAAAATATAAAATATATTATATCCTAGTAATGGTTTGCTTAGTTATATTGATAACTGGTTTATATTTTGATGTCTCGTGTTACTCATTACTTATTTCATCATGTCCCACAACGTATCTGTGGCTCAATATGAAAGCTTATAGTGGGAACATTAATCACGTTATTCAAATCGAAAGAGAAACCATTATCTTACATGAATATGAGAACGACATCATAATGAACCCTTAATGCAAAATTACAATTTCCTTAACAATTGTTGGCTTCCACATCGAACCAAAAATGCAAGTTTTTCTTTAAACTATTCATTGACAACACCTTTCTTTCTAAGATATCTCAAGACTTTCTTTCCACCACACCCTACATGTCATATCCCACTTATCTGTCAAACAAATGAAAAAAATACACATGACACATATCTTCTTCCTCCTCCAAAAAAATATAGCTTCCACAAAATGGTCCCCCTCAACATTATCCTCTCCCAATTCCTTTTCCTCCCTCTAACCCCCTCTTCTACAACCCTCTTCCTCCTTTATGTTTTGGTCCCTCAAAATCAACCTCATTGTAGAATTCCCCTTCGGCATTCACATCACACATTTCACGTGTGATTGCTAGTATATCATAGTTTTTTTACAATGGGAAAGACCATGGAGTCTCTGACACATGTTAGTAGATGGGCGGCCCACATTTTCCCTATGTCAACGTCCATCCAGATGAACCTCTGACCTTACGATATCTGTGCCTCTGTAAACCTGTCCACACACTACAAATTAATGGTGTTCTTATCATACTCGCTACTGCTTAGTACAGCTGTGAAAACCAGAAAAAATAGATACATCCTGTGTCACAAACTTGAGGTAAGATACATGCACTTCCCTCTTCCCACAACTTTAGAAGATGGATCAGGCAATTCTGTTAGTGCGTCTTTAATCACCGTCATCACGCCGAAGCCCAAATTACAGATGTTGTAATATTCTCTTTGTAGTTGTTTTTGCAAGTTTTCTTCCAGCTTCCCATAATAATAATACGAGGCTTCATTAGTTATTTAATTAATTTATGACGTAATAGTCGTGGTTGTTTAATGGTTAAATTGGGGCATTGTTTTCAGTCCCCTATTTAGCATTTTAGGGTATATTCGTGTGTTTTTAAAGTTCAATTAAAATAAAGCATTTCAAAGGTATGGATAATCAATCATTTATTAATTTACGATGTGAATATTTTAAAAAACAAAAATAATTAATTTCTGATCGGTTACAAGGTGAAAGAATCTTGTCTCCATATGTTATACCAACGACGTCTCTTGTACCTATTTACTATTGGAACAAGGTTTTATCATGCCGACAACGTTTTTTACAATAGGAAAGACCTTGGGTGTCTCTAGCATGTCTCACTAGATCGATGACCCACATTTCCCCATACATTGACGCCCGTCCTAACATCCTCTCGACCTTGAGATCTTTGTCTTATGAACTTTCTATACGACGGTCTATTTTTGAAGTATGGAAGAGTTCTTTTTCCAAATTTTCCTCAAAATCTCTATTGGCGCCCTATTATATTTGATATATTTTTAAGTTCGGGCAACTCTTTCCTTAAAATATGCATCCGCTCGCTCTCTCTGCTACGATGTATGTCATCTCCCTCAAGAGGCAAGCCTCTCTAAGGTTCCATTTTCTTCTAGCTCACACAACCGATTTAATTTTTAATAGTTTTTTCTCACTTCTACCTCGAAATCTGATCCTCCCTCAAGTCTAAAGACTGCAACAATGTACAAGCTTTTTCCTTTTCCCTCCACATTGGTGTCCACTCCCATCTTACAATTGATGGAGTTTCAAGTCCCAACATTTTTTTGAAGGATTCCAAATATGTATAAATAATTAATTGCCTTGTTCCTTCTGAGGGTTAAATGTGATGGTCATTTACACATTTTTTGTGATTTTAACCATAAAATACTTGCAAATATTTGAAATAACCATCACACGTTACTTGTAAATTTAATATGTGACCATCATTTTTAATATAGATTTGTATGTAACTTGTATTAATATATATTAAAAATAATTAGATAAATATTAAATAGTTGGTATGAATAACACGAATTCGTAGTTTTGAAGGACAATACTGAATTATTTCCATCACCCAAAAATTGTTGGACAAGCGTAGGTGGTCGTTAAATTTAACACCTGCTTCACATCAATGCAACATTAAAGTTAAAATAAATTTATGATTTTTTCCCCATGAATGGTCTTTTGTGAATGATTCCAAGGGTGCTCATGATTTTGGTCACATTTTTATATATTCAATACGTCGAAAGGCGTGTTTACAAACGAAAAGTGCAAGGGGGAGGATCTAACATAAGATTGTAATCTTTGTTGTCTACATGGTCTGTCGTATAAACAATCTTCATCATCCACGCTCATTGACCATAATATAGATTTGTATGTAACTTGTATTAATATATATTAAAATTAATTAGATAAATATTAAATAGTTGGTATGAATAACATGAATTCGTAGTTTTGAAGGACGATATTGAATTATTGTTGTCCACCCAAAAATGTTGGACAACTGTAGGTGGCCATTAAATTTAACCCTTGTTTCACATAAGTGTAACATTAAAGTTAAAATAAACTTTCTAGTTTTTTCTCATGAATGCTCTTTTGTGAATGATTCCAAGGGTGCTCATGATTTTGGCTATATTTTTATATACTCATTACGTGGAAAGGTGTGTTTACAAAGGGAAAGTATGGGGGGGCTCTAACCTAATATTTTAATCCTTGCCATCAACGTGGTTTATTGTATAAACGTCCAGGTACTAAAGAAATATTCACCATCCACGTCATTGACTGTATCAACGTCCAAGTAAGTATCATGTTTCCTAGTTGACCTTCGACAACTGTGAATCATAATATCACATGTGTATAGATTGATACTAATTTTGATTGTTGATTTAATTAAGAAGATGATGGAAATGTTAGAGGTGTTTCCTTTCCATTTCCGATAGGAACCCAAGATGTGGTTTTCAAGCATAATTATGGAGTGTTTTGCAGTTCTAGTTTTTGTCGAAAATATTTGGATGTGGGTGGGGTGCATTAGAGTGGGGGCACGACATTTTCCTAAAACAAAGAGTTGAGGTGTTACTTCATCAACTAGCGTAGATAAATCCAATTTAACAACCAAGAAGAATTGTGAGAGATTGCACAAAACAACAAGCTTTAGAAGAAGCTTGCAATTATCTTGAAATGTTTATTATCCTCATGTAGAAATTACTAGCAATAATACTACCAGTGTGTGAAATGAATGCAAAGAACAATCATTCTCGTTAGCTTGTTCATCACTACTAGAATCCCACTGTTAGTCATCTATTCAAGCCTTATACCATCAGACACGCCATCGTTGCAAATAATAACACAAAATGAAAGTAAAGCGCATTAATTTATCAATAAATAGGGCATGAAGCTCATCAAATCAGCTTCAATAGGACCCACATCCAACTGATTTGGTTGTTTACGTATGTATTTAGTTGTTTCGTTTGAATTTATTTTTGAGATTTCTTGGAATTGAATTTTGAGATTTGTTTTAACATTTTTACACATTTGAACTCTAATTTAAATTTGAATATTATTAATAGATTGCATATTTTTAGTAACTAATTATTCCATGTCTATACTTTACAAAACATGAACTGCTTAAACATAGACTAAACACATTAAATTGTAAATTAAGAATATAAACAACCTATTTCCATTTGTAAGTTACACAGTACAACTTGATGTTTTATTAGTTCAAATATCTCTTTCAAATGGAAAATAAGAGCCACCTTTCTCTCATTTGGCCAATTGCTTGAAGGATTTGAATATCAATGACTTCTTTTGTGTTGACTTTTCTCGTGTGCTTTCTCGAACTTGAAAATGATAAGAGCAATTTGTTGGGGTTTTCTTGTCTTCCTTGAACATTCCCTTTATGCATCCATGCTAACTGATCCGATGGAAGTAATTTCAGCTGACGGGTTTCCATCTCAAACACCTCTCAAGTGAAAAATCCATTTCCAAAAGCACGTTCCATTTCCCTTCACGCTTCCAAGGTGTGCTTCACCTACATCATTCACATATACAAAACTACGTGCCTCACGGCTAGAGGCAAATATATTTGTTTTGTTGATAGCTATACAAAAACCTTAATCACATTTATGTATGAAACCCTAGCCCTTGGGTTTTAGGTCCAATCGACATATCCTTGTCTGTAAATTATCCATAAAAACATGTAATTAAATCCTCCTTTCAAGGGTTTAATTCCCTTGTTTTTACTCACTCATGGAGTGGGTATGGGACATGTAGGTATTTAATTCTAGGGTTTCCTTCACCTACATTGACCACACATGTAAAAATTGTGTGCCTTATTGTTAGAGACAAACCCTATTATTTTCCCTTGTAGCTACATAGAAACCATGATCCCTATTTCGTAAGAAATCCCCAATCACAATTATGTATAGAACCCTTCTCGCATTTTTGTATAAGGTAGAGCACATAACATATATTATTTGGGTAGGAATGATCTAAACTGAGGAATAGGTGTGGGACATGAAAGGATTTAATTCCCACATTTTTACTAAGTCGTGGAATAGCCGTGGGACATGTAGGTATTTAATTCCCATGTTTTAATTTTAAAAACCCTCTTTCCAATGACAAATACAATACACATTTTTCTCATATGGCCAACCGTTATAGTGGCTCGATTATAAATTATTTTACAAGAATCATCTATTCCCCTAAAGATAATAAAGCTTGAAACATAATAAAAATGTTTATTGGGTTGTCCTCATTTTTTACATTTTCGACCCTTTAAACACAATTTTCATCCATGCACATAATACGTACAATGCAAGAACTACATTTTTGTTCTAACTATATGTAAAATACAAGAACTGAATTTGCAAACAATAACTATTGACATCGACAATACTCATTTCTCTCTCTCTCTCTCTTTAGATATCTCTAAAAATATGTTTCCTTGACCTCTTTGACATCATTTTATTTGTGGACGCTTCCAAATTTGGAACATGTTGGCTTTTGCTTTTTTAGTTATCCCCTTTAAAGTTAAATTGCACTCATGTGAATACTAAACTACCCTAATTGTTAACTTGGTAGTTGGCCAAACACACCAATCTAAATTTTGCATGAAATCACTAAGTTAGCATTTTAAGTACACTCTACGTCTTCATGTCCCTGTTGTGTCCTCTGTAATGTGCATTCTAATGCACCTTACATTTAATTTTTCTAACAATCTGAATAAAGTCAAGAGCTAAAAAATCAAACAAGTATTCTCCTTAGCAACATTTTCCATCAACTACTTGCATTTTTAGATATCTCCCTCTATAGTTTCATCTTGCATCTTTCCCGGCATGAGATTTCTCCTAATTTTGATTGGCATACATGTCATGCTCTTCATAGAGACTTCATTTCAACATTGACTCCTCTATTTCTCTTTCCTTTCCTTGACCCTTCTTTACCCTCAAATGTATTTTACTGCACCCATTTTCCTTTCTCGTTGTTCCTCTCCCTCAAAATTCACTTCTTCCCTATATCCCTTTCAGCTTTCCTAGAATTGCCTTTTCGTTTTGGTGCATGTCTTATTCCACTATGACAGCATAATGTAGAGAAAAAGAGAAAAAACAAATCATTTAAAGTTAAATAATTATAGTTTTTAAATTTAATTGTTTTTTTTTGCTCATGATCCATACCCAAAGCAAACAAATTTTTAACCAAAATCTCCACTTCTGAGTTACTTTGTGGCTGAGAAGAGGAGGAGGATTGATCCACACAACATTTAGGAATCACCACTTTGGCCTTGTCAGGGAGCCGAAGACCTTGATTCTCTACAACCACCTCCAGACCATATGAAAGGGCCTACATCCCACGAGCCAAAGCATGAATGTGGTACTACATACTCACCAGCCTTGCCTCCAAATCCTTCAGCTCTTTATGTAGAATAAATTGGCCTGATGAGTTCAAGATAATGTTTGCAACAATCAAACCCTAAGCCACATCAAAGAAATTTTACCTCCCATAGATTGACCCAGAGTCAAGAATAAGGTTTTTAGTTTGTCACAAATGACCACCTCCTCTTCATCCACATCAACGCTCTCGCCACCGACCATACCTGCTCTAATACCACACGTAGCCACATTCTTGATTCTTACGCACATCCACCAAAAATGATTCACCTAAAGAATCACTAGTCCGGGCCCAACGAATCTTTCGATCGTAACCCTCTACGCATCCCTCCCCCAACATGATGTTCCCCACGGAAAAGCAACACTAAGAAGACCAAGACAATGCTACATAGAGCAAACCAGAAGCCGAACCAAATAAAGGGAAAGAAGAAATATTCAAGGCATGTAAAATGCCCTCACCAAACCAACTTTAAAAAAAACACCACCGCCCAAACCAATAAATTCTACACACGTGCCAAGGCCCAAAATCTCTACCCAAATATTTCACCACATCTAATGTCACACAAAAGGGTAAGGAAATAAAGAGGGGCATCCTTTATAATCATTAGCAATCACCAACCGACGCCATTCGTGCATCCTCTACTAAAAGAGCCTGAATATCATTAGGGAAGCTCAAATCCCAAGAATGGGAGGTTAAATGAAAATTATCCCATAATCCTACCCCTCTATTAGCCAAGCAATCCGCCACCCTATTACCATCCCGCAAAGTATGAGAGAAATTCACTTCCGAAAAGGAGACCAAAATGGACTTGATATTCGAGCAAATGGATTTCAATTGCCACGCTTTAGGGACCTTCCTAAACCATATTTAGAATGGCCAATGAGTCTCCTTCAATCTATATTTGAAGCCAATTCTTGCGCTTTTCTTCTAGTAAACCAAAGAGGAGATCCATACCTTCCACAAAATTATTGGAAGAAACACCACAATCCATAGCCATTGCCAAAAGAGGCTGACAATTTACATTTCTGAAGACAAAACCACAACCTGCAACACCTAAATTTCCTTTAGAGGCTCCATCAAAATTTAACTTAATCCAACCTTCAGGAGGAGGATACCATATAACCACCTTTATTTCCTTTCTCCCCTTATTAGGGCGAGAACATCAAACTTCCATGGAATAGAAGGCCACTTCCCACAAATAAATTTATCTTCACCATTCCTATAATAAAAACTAAGCACCCATAACCCATTAACTCGTAAAGAAGGCTTTCAATTCTATTCCATACCTAGCGCACCAACCTTTTGATCCTTGAAAAATCCTTCTATTTCTTTCTAGCCAAAGACACCAGATAACCACAATCGTGGTTAAATTCCACATGAGCAAAAGGCCCTTGTGAGACACCTTCCTCTGCCACTGGGAGATGAGATCCATAACTGAATATGGGAGAATCCATGTAATATTCCACTTATTCCAAACACAAGACCACACTTGAAGAGAAAAGAGAAATGCATGAAGATATGGATTCTAGAATCCTCTTCTTCACACAAAAACACAGAATCGAGACCATAAAAACCTCTTTTAAACAAATTTTCATAAGTTAATCACTTACTAAAGCAAAGACAACCACATGAAGTGATTAACATTAAGAAGGCCTTCCTGGATCCAAATAGAAGTAAATGGGAAAGCCTTTGGGTAGACATCAGGATTAACTCTTCTAGAGATAAAAGAATATAAATCCTTAACTATAACAACACCCAAGCTAGATCCAACCCAGGTTAGTCAACCTTCAAAAACACCATCCGGGCATGGAGAGCACCCGAGAATTTTAGAAAAATCAAAGGCTCCTTCCCAATTATTAATGCTCTTATGGCTCAGATAAATCCATCTTTTTATTGCACCTGAACCACATAAATAACCCTCCACTTTGGATCCTGTTAGCATATGGATTTGCAAGTATGCAAATGACATGCAACAGTGTGGGAACGAAGTCCCTCCTCAATGAAGGTGAGGCTGCCTTTATTGAAAACCAAAACTGTATTTACATCTATACATTTAAAATTGTATGGGGGGGGTGTTTTGGAACATCAATGGAAAGAAAAGTGAATGAGGGAGATGAAGTGGAATGAAGGAAAGGAGTGGAATGGAATGAATCGAAAGAACATGCAAGAGTTAGGTAAAACCAGAGCCTAATATTGCATGAAGAGGAAAGATGAATAACCAACACAAATAAAATAGAGTTTGAGTTAGCTAAACAAGAATGTGTAAAAGGGAACACACATGAGCAAGTAGATAATCAAATCTTGATCACTTTGTGAACAAGAATAACTGATTAATAATGTTGACAATAAGATCAAAGATAATATTTGCATGCAAGATTCAAAACACCTAACATCTAATGAACATAAGAACATCAAATGTTACAAGAGACAATGAATGAGACACAAAGTTCGTATTCCATTAACTCCAAAATGTTTTTCACAAAAGAACACAAAGTTTCTTCCTGAAACAAAGCTTGCACAAAAGTATTTTCTTCTCCTCTCTCAAAGTCACCCCTTACAAATGAGCCCCTCACTTCCTTTTATAACCCAAAAGTTGGTTACAAAGTAGTTAGGGTTTTACATGATCATTAAATAAGGCACTTAAGTGACCTTTGACTTTTTCAACAACCTTATTAAAGACAACCCAAAAATAGAAATTACTTAAAATAACCATTGTTTCCCAAATAACAACACCTTTTAAAATATACAATAATAACCAGTGCCTTATCCATTGAAATGGGGTCCACCTATCTCAAGCATATGAGAAATGGACTCTCCCACTTCGTTAGATACCAAGAAAATCAACTCCTTACACCGCCGGAAATTAGGATCTACCGCTTTTGCTAGTTGAAAGGATCTAAACCTTCCCAAAGTTTCAAACATCTTTTCTTCTTCTGGAGGTTCACTTGGTCGAAGAATAGCCTCACAAAATACTTGCAATTCAAGAATTCTACTTGGCATATCATTTAAATTAACAATTTTGGATTGAGCATTCTCAAATAAGTTCTTCAATTTGATGCACCACTCCATGGAAACTGACGAGAAATTTTTGGTGGGAGTGTACATGTCTTTTAACAATTTTGAAAATTGTTCTTCCACCTACTCCGATGAACACCTTTGATTATGCTCATTTACGAGGTTATAAGGAATCTCAGCCATGAATTCCTAGATCAAGGAGAGTGAAGTGAAGGCTTCATTGCACATGTTGTCATAATGGATCATAGAATCCTCGAGAAGTTTTTTTCTTGATTTGAGATGTAGACACCAAAGAAAACGTGTCCTTGATGTTCAAATTCGAGAATTCCTTCAATAGCTAAAATTGAAGATTCCATACTTGTCATCTCCTATAAACTGGGCAATATCTCATCCAAATTTGATATAGCAGAAACAAAATTTTCTTTGAAAGAAAGAATTGGATCAAGATACACACTAACATCTTCATGAAGCTTAACCGTGGTCTTGATCATCCCTGGCCTAAAACAAGAATCTCTGAAAGCCAAGTTTTAGTGACATGGCCCAATGTGTTTATTTCCTTTGACAAACTGAGAGTATCTTCATCCGGGACAGCCACCGCATTAGGTAATCGGGAAGATGTATGACATGGGATTTATCAAATGTTGAACATATTCCACCAATTGATTCTTTTCGGCCTTGAGCCAAGAGTTTCGAGACTTGTATTTCTCAAGTCCCTTTAACACGATATCAATTGAATCTTGAACCATCACCATGTCACTCTCTAATGTAGATATTCCAAGTCCCAGTCTGGAAACTTCATAGTCGGCCGGCGTCATAGCATTGCACTCTTTATCCACTTGTGGAATGGCAAGGTCTGCAAATTTGTTTCCATCATTATCCACCATTATTTGAGAAAGCACCTAGGCTTCTTAGGAATGGCGTCATTCGAAAGTTTGAAAAGGGCATCAAAATCAATGTCAATTGGCTTGACAACTCTCTTCATTTTCTTTACTTTGGAATCAACCCAGGAAGGAGTATCATTCACTATTTCAGCATACGTAATCCGGAGTTTGAATCGATATTCTCATTATTCTCGACATCACGAGATCCTTCTTGAATCCTATCTACGACCTCAATTTGAGGAGACACAACCTCAATATCCACTTCCTAATTATTCAGGAGATTTTGGGAAATCCCTTCATGAACTACATGCTCTAAAGTGTTTGATATTTGAATTACCTGCACTTGAGTGGATGTTTGTTTGAAGCATGGTTGGGGATCATTAACTACTAGCTTCTGAGCACTATTAATGATGTGGGTAGAAGAATCTCTACTCGAGCTAGAAAATCTAGACACACACTCTCTTCCTTCTTCGGGGTTTGGATCTTTGGATCTCTCTCCTTGTGACACGTTACTTGGCGAAGTGGATTTTGGCAACCACTCTTTTCTTGCCTATTGTGTATGATTGGATGGTAATGAGGTTGATCGAGAAGAGACTTTGGTTGAATGGAGACCCCCTTGTATTGGCAATTTTTGTGATCCCAAAATGTGATCTGGAATTGATTGCAATTTGGAAAGTTCTCTGTCATACCAAGATATGCTTCTTTCAATAATTGGTTGGTTCTTGCCATCAAGAGAAAATTAATCTCTCTTGGTCCAGTCAATTCGAGGAAATGGGGTAAAGGCAACGGCATCATATGAGGGATCGATGACATCCTCATCATCATTTATGAATGAATCGGAGGACTCCTGATGTGAAAGGCCTTGATCTGAGCAAGTGTTAGGTGAGAGTACTCCCGCCTTCTTACCTCATGTTCATCCGAACAAGCAGCCTAGAAATCTTCCATGGTAGGACTATGTTGGTAATTTTCCCCCATAATATTTTGCATATATCCATTGATATCAAACTGTGCTCTCTTCACATATGGATGGATGGTTATGAGAGCGAACTCTTTTTCCATGAGATGTGCACTAAAAAGATTTGGACATTGGTATTCCCCGATTTGAATCAAGAAATGAATTCCTGGACAGTGCTTGTCACTAAGAAGGCAGTGAACTTGGAATAATTGTCATGCCAGCTCCATTAATGCCCATCTATCACTGATGTACTTAGGAAGTTTCCATGGGGTACCAGCAAAGCCACTCATGCAAATGTAGGAAAAAGATGAAAATTGAATAAACTAGGTTCCCCATTGGGAAATGACACTCATGGCTTCTTTGGAAAACCTTTCCTTAGTATTCTGATTCAGGTTCTAGATCACGCGGAAGGTGAATGCATCGTTGACTCTTCTAAAATGGTGAGAACTATTTTTGAAGCTGAGCTGAGGGTAATAGTGAAAAACATTATTCGATGGCCCCATGACTCCTCTCGTTTCAAGTCCCAAAATAGCTTTCTTCGTGCTACTGCATAGGTCAGATATGAAGTCATGTAGAAGCATCCAGTCATCTTAACTTCTATCAATTGTTTGTGAATGGTGTTAATGATGATGGTGGCCCAATCCAAAAACTCTTTCTTGGCTAGGATGATACAGATAAATTGGTACATCCATGGGTGGAAAACCTTAGCAGAAGGTAGACCAAAAACTCAACTTAGGAGAGTGATCATGTCTTCAATTTCTTCCACGAACTCAATGCGGTACAGTTCTTTGAGAAGCCTGTCAATTCAAGGTCTCTTGGTTACTAACCATTGTTGACAACTCGATCCATCTCAGGGGTTCTTCATCCCAGAACTCTTGTGCTGATTGGCGAGTGATATCCACATTCTTGGGAAAGTCGGGTATTCCGAGAAACTCCTCAATGTGTTCAGGTGTGATTAAGAGGAAAGGCTCACGATTATATTTGAAAATTCCTCATCTCTCAGGGTCATAATGCTCCGTGCAAGCAATAACCAATTCCGGACACTACACCGAGACAGAAATGTTGCTACTTGGGGTAGGCCACTATGGTAAAGTCTATATGAGAAAATGGTTTTGCCTTCATTTTTCACCCGCTCATGCAAATGCACATTGATGTGACCCAGATTTGTATCAGTGATGTTGTCATATGCTGACTTAATGGAACTGGAGGGATAATTCCTTGGAATTCATACTTCAGGCCGATTTGTTAGATTTCTCCACTGGCTTCCTCGATCTCCCCGCAGATTTGGATTTTTCGGCCATTATGAATTTAACAGAAAAGTGACTCAGGCATGCCAAACAACGTAAACAGGGTTGGGTCTCAGTCTCTGAAACCCCATTGATGCAAGAAAAATATTTTTCGCTTTAATAATAATAATAATAATTGTCCCGAATTACAAACAATTTTTTTAAATGTCAATACAAACACATCGAGACTAAGCTCGAGTTCCAAATCTGACAATAACAATTAAAATCTCCCGATTTTAATATTTTGCGTGGATCAATTTTAATCTTTGCTATGGTGTTTAAATCCTTTGGTGTTGACAAGTGTGTGGAAACTGTTCTAAAATTTCTTCGTGGGTGTTGTCCTGCATGGGAATCCTCCTGATCTGGGCGCGACCTGTTGTTCTCTTTCTTCCCAAGGCATGGGACAATCTTGCTTTTGTTTTGTATATATTTCTTGGACTATTTTTTCAGCTGGGCGCGGCCTACTCTTTCCTTTTTTTTATTTAAAATTGTTCTATTTCTCCTAGGCGCGTGGAAAGCTTCTTATGCTTGGCGCCTCCTCCAAACTGTGTGGATTTTGAGTTCTTTGTCTTCTGCAGCTACACCTCTCCTTCCTGGGAGCATGGAAAGCTTCTTAATCAGGCTCTTTGTTGATGTTTTGGTATCTTTAACAATGCATTAAAATTGTTTTATTCTGCCCATGCATGTGTGGGAGCTCCTTTGAATGGGCGCCAGAGAATGCGTGAACTTCTTTTATTTTTTTAAAGATTGTTCCTCTTTCTTCCCACATGGGATTCCTCTTGGGCTGGGAATTTCTTGATTTTATTTATTGTCTTCTTCTATTTCTTAGGCATGTGGACTCCTCCCGGCTGGGCGTGGCTTTTTACTTGAAAAACATTTTGTTTTGTTTTTAAAAACTGTTCCACTTCTTCTCACGTGTGGAAAGGAAATCTTAAATCTTTGTTTTATTGAAAACTCCCTCCTTCTCCCTTAGGCGCGGCTTCTTCCTTTGATGCGTGGAAATTTATTCCTTTCTATACGTGGAAAGTTGTGTGTTTTTTTTATTATTATCTGAGCAATCTTGGATTCATGCATGCATTTTCCTTTGCTCCTTCCTCTGCCCAATGCGTGGGCTCAAAACAAATGCTTCTTCTCTTCCTTGGCGCATGGAAAGCTCCTTTGCTGTCTTTAATTTTTTTGGACTGTTCTAATTTCCTTTGCATGCATGGAGTTCTCCTTCTTCCTTCTTGGCATGAAAAACTGATTTTGGCAATGCATTTGGACTGTCCTCTTTGCCCAATGCGTTGAAAGTTGATGCAAAGAAACAAATCAATGCGTTGAAACTGCTATTTTGAATTTTCTCTCACTATCCCTAGCTGCAGTAACAAAAAGATTTAAAACTTCCCCTGCCAATGCGTGGAAAGCTTCTGGAGAGTGCGTGGAAGATTGTTGGATGTGACAAAATATTATGTCCTTCAGGAGAAATAAGAAGCAAAGCTTCGCACGACTTTTTCCAACGAGTTTGACGGAGGAAGTTATGGGGATTAATCCAACTTCCTCTCTTCTAGGTTAGTGGGCTTAAGTGCCGGGGAAATGGGAAAATCAATGGACAATTGCCAACGGAATGGCAATGTGGGATGACATCCCGCTCAATTTCCCCATGTGGGAAATTGGGGAATTTCTTTCCCGTTAGCCAATCCATGATTTGGCAAATGGTGGAGAAAATCCCACGTGCGGGAAATTGGAAGAAGATTGCCAGAAACGGGAAATCCGGGTTCGGGAAGCCAAATTGGCATTCCCGACAGTTGGAAGCATAAGCTTACTTCCCGGCAATTTAAATTTTTCGAATGAACTTTTTAATTTATATTTATTTAATTAAATACTTCTCAAGTTATTTAAAAATCAATTTTATCAAACAAGAAGCAATTAATTAATTAATTTTAATGTATTTTAACGCGATTTATAGCCTGGCGGGAAAAGTTCTTTCCCGAAAAGGATGAAATGAAGACCGAAACGATCAAAAATGAGATGATTGCAATGAGGGCAATGAACCACACAAAGTAACACTTTTCAAAATTTTCATTTTTTATTATTTTTTAATAATTTTGCAAAGTCAAAATTGGTGATAATGAGATCCCCATTTCAAAACCACTTCAAATTTAAACCCTTTCACCGAGTCTACATCTACTAAGGGGCCTAAAGGAAGCCAATTCTCATTCCACATGTCCACTTTTCTGTCATCGTGAGGCTGCCACATCGACCGCAAACCACCATATCTTAGCAACTTTTAATGAAATTCCAAACTCCCGAACCACTAAGGAGAACAAGATGAAAAAGATATCTCGCATGATCCTAATATTCCACATATTTTGCCACAAAACTTTTGCTCCAAGACGAAACTGTCTTCATAAACTCTCCACAAAATCTTACCCCAAGGGCACTATTCAAAACTTACAATTTCTAAAACCCAAGCCACCATATTTTTTTGGGGCAACATACCTCATCCCATGCCACCAAACTGAATTGTTTCTTCTCCTCGAAATGCACCACAAAACCTCCTCTGTATACCCACAATGCACCGAGCCACTTTCTCCGACAACTTAAAAAGTGACATAAAATAAGTGGGAATCTCTTGAAGAGATGATTTATTAACATCGCTCTACCCACTAAGGAGAGCCATTTACCTTTCCAAGAAGCCACTTTTCCTAGATTCTTTCCACCACTAGTTTCTAAATGGCCTTGCCTACCTTCCCTAATTAAAGGCATCCCTAGATAAGAACTGGGCAAAGAGCCAATAAAAAAACCAAATATGCCAACTATCTTCCTTTGCAGCCTTGGATCCATATTAATAACAAATATGACTGATTTAGGGGCACTTAACTTTTGTCCATCCGCCCTTTCATATAGAAGAAGAATCACTGAATTTCTTTGCTTCAACCATCGATGAATCACCAAAGAGCTTTGTGTCATCAACAAACCATGCATTCAAACTCGGGTGTAACCTCAAGATATTTTCAACCCTTTCAATTCTTTACTATCCACAACCTTTTGAATTTACCTTGAAAGGCACTCATCCATTATGATAAAAAGGAAAGGAGAAATCGATCCCCTTATCTAAGGCCCCAAGAAACAAATTTTTAAAATTCATTATTGATGATGGGAAGAAAATAGAATATTATTATTTATTAAATAAATTAATTCATTGATTAGTTATTTAAATATTAAATTTAATTATTGATAATTTTAATAAGTAGTTATTTAACTCTTAGATAACTAAAAAAAACTCTATTTCTTTTTAATATTTTTATATGGCAGCACAATGTTGCATCTTCCCTCTCTAATAGTTGATTGGTTGCGGTTATGATGGCATGCGCCTCATTCACTAAGTTTCGAAATCTCCATATAATACCTCGACATTGTAGTTTATTCTATTGTCAATCAGAAAAATATCTACAACATGTAAATCCCAACATATCATGATCCTTATGTCAAGAAGGATGTTGCCACGAGGGGAGTTCCTCATTCAATCAAAAAAATCCCCACATTGGTTGGATTTGTCTACAATAACCTATAAACCTTAATAAATCATGATCCTTATGACAATAAGGGTAGCACCACAATGGAAATGACCCTTCTAGGAAAAGACATGTATAGATCCCATGTTCTATATATAATATATATATATATATATATATATATATAATTGAAATCTATTATTTTGAGAGTTCAAATGAATTAGTTTTTTGAGCTTTCATAGCAGGAAATTATCAAAGTATTTATCTAATATTCTTTTCGTAACTTCCCTACATGCATTGATGGTCTACGTAATTTCATAAAAGTCTTGCTTCACCAAGTATATTTATCTCATCTCTTGGCTTGGTTTTGCATTGATTCCCATAACTCTTTACAAAGCAAGAATACTTCATGAGATATTATTTCATTCTCTTTTGCCTCAAATCAATATGCTTTGACCTCAATTCTTGTGATCTATCTTTCAAATGTTTTCCTCTTTCTTTGGTTCACTTTGTGACACCTTCAAAATATTAATGCCATGTTCGAACTTTTCTTTCGATTTTACTAAAGGTGTTATTGTTTGTATCAAAATGGCCTCGCTTTCTCAACTTTCATCACGCTTGAGAACAATGAGTTGTAGAGTTGTTTGATATTCCGCAAGTTTGAAAGAGGTTCCATTTATGCGAACATTGCCTTGCATTAATAGAATACCAACAAATAATCTATAGTAAAATCTTCGTTATATATTATCAATTACGTTTATATCTTGTAAATGATACTTTTCAGTTTATAAAATCACAAAAGTGTGAGAAGATAATTGTACACTACAATATTTCCACATTAGAAGATTCTATCAATACATCTAAGCATGGACGTTGGAACTCTATATTACATATTTCTCATGTTCAATATTTGTGCTATTTTCATTGGTGCCTCTGAAAATCTCGACGCGTGACAACATTATAATTACTCATTTCATAATCAAAATACACATATCTTATAAGCATATATAGATGTTTTCCTAATATTGTATTGATCTTGCACCTAGCTCAAATATCTTATTAGTATTTCATAAAATAATATTGAAACCTCTAAACAATAAGTCAAGGATCGCGTCCCTAGCGAACCTTTCTTTTCAAGATATCTCTAAACTATATTGCCAACATGCCCTCCATAGTGTACCCCCTTTCCCTATCGAACATTCAACAACAAGTACACCTCTTACATATGTGCCTCGTCATAACATGATGGCTTCCACAAAATAGTTCCACCCAATATTTTCCTCTCCCGATTGCTTCTCCTCCCTCCAACCCCATCTTCTACACCCCTTTTCCTCCTTTTATGTTTTTCTCCCTCAAAATCAACCTCATCTTACGCTACCCCTTCGGCGTTAACATCGCACACCAAAGCATCATCACTCGTTGCACTATTGTGATGAGCAAAGAGGTGAGATTTGTGGGGGCATATGTATACACAATTTTTTTGCTTTACTCGACATATTTCATGGGATTGTCAATACATTAATATCCTTGAGCATATGTTAGCTCATATGTTGATATTGGTGTGGGCATCTTCATATCACAATGGCATTAGTTTATTTGTTCTCCTAGGTTCATGTTGCCCCTTTCATACCCTATTTTTGCTCATTTCTGCTCATCGGCTTGGTTGATGACATCATTTAACATCACTTATTTTGATTGATGATATATTGTTTTCTTTAGATTTATTTGTACACCATTAACCACGCTAATGATGTCGGCTAAAACCAAGTTTTGACTAGATATTTAATCCATATTTATAGGTTGCCTTCGTCATTTCTCAAATGATAAGATACACATTCAACTCATGTTCACGTAGGAAAATATGACTTAGAAAGAAGAGGACTTAAGGTTAAGAAGAGCTTACACCAAGGTAAACAAGCCAACATAAGGCCTTGAAGGTATCCAGAATATGAGTTGCACCAGCTAGGTTTACCAAATATTTAGAGTCACAAACTTTGGTCTACTTAAGTCTTCACCTATCCATCTTGACTTCACCTACAACTCTCCAAACGAATTGCTACAAGCTAAAGGGGAGCTCAATGAGCTGACAAGTCTACCAAAGTTAAGTATCCCTAACCCCAACCTTTTTCCTTTGTACTTCAGTAGATATTTTGAATGTTGTATGCTTCACGTATTAGATAGTTTAGTACATACTAGTTACTTTATTTCTATCATTTATCTTGTTGTTAATTACTCATTAACTCTTGCTTTATCATCCTAAGTTTACATAGCTCTTGCTTTAGCGTCTAATGAAATACTAGATCTAGTAATGTCTTCCTCCCTCTATCTCTGAAGATTCTCTCTGTATGTTCTCATTATAGATTCATTACAATCTCCTTTGTTAATTTCTCTCGTCTACAACCCTAGACGGATTTGTGAATCGCCTTCTTGCATATTATTTTTGGATCTAGAACGCTCTTCAATTTTTTTCCTATTTAGAGGATCCTTGTAAAGACATCTTTTAAGCCTACATACACTAGGTTCCTCTTAGGCGAGATTGTGAACATTTGGATTACTGATCCAACTGCCAATCCATTCCACAACTTCTTCATTAAACCCAAAGCCTCAAGAGTCAGAATGAATAGTTTCCAGCATCATTTATTAAATGCTTTGGATATATCAAGTCTTACAAGAACACCTGGTCATTTATGTGCTTTGAGAGATTAATAATCTCTTGAACAACTATATTATTATATGAGATTTTCCTTTAGAAACAAACACTGACTAACCTTCAAAGATATTTTTAAGAGCATAGGTTTGAATTCGGGGCTCTTAGTTTGAATAGGATTTTGTACACCATATTGCATAAATCAGTGGGCCTTTACTGATCCATTTGATATGTTTGAAACATTTTTAGGATTAGGACAATATTTGTGGCATTCAGATTGTGGAACATTTTCTTCCTCTTCCTGGATTCTTCGACGATGTCTATCAAATCAGATTTGATAATTTCCCAAAATGATTTATAGAAAAACGTTGGGAATCCATCAGTCCCAAAGCCTTGTCCAATTGGAAGGAGAAGACATTTGGTTTTTCTTCCAATTCAGTAATTGAACTCAGAATGAGGTTGTTTTCTGCGGATCCAATCTTGTTTGGGATGAGCTGGACCAGTTCCAGTTGCACCTGTGATTGTTCATTGGAGAAGGATTGCATAGTGAGCATCGCCCACATAAAATAAGTAGAAAGCTCTAGAATTTCTTGTGAAGTTTGAAAATTTGTGTCATCCCCTTTCCTCATCTGTGCTATAGGGTTGAGATGTCTTCTTTTTACAGATTTGTGAAAAAAATCATATTTGAGTCTCCTTACGCATCATTTTCTTGACCACTTCCTCTGATAGATTTCTTCTTGTTCCAATATTATAGCTATTTGATGGATGAGATTTTGTTCCTGATTGTTTATGTGTTGGATGAAACCAACGCTCCCCAGTGTTTTAATTGAAGAGTTTCTAATTTTTGTTGAGAGCTGGTCCATGTTTGAATATACTACCAAATTCCATTTGTTGTCATTTCTTCATTTTTCCTTTGAGGTATTTGAGTTTCTACGTGAAGTTGTACATATTATGTCCGTGTAAATGATTTTCTTGTGCCACTCTAACTTGGGAATGGGAATGATATGTTGATGCTAACCAATCGGTCACTTATTTGGAATATATGACCAGACAATGGTCTGAGATGGTGGAGTCTCTTACCCGTGCTGAAAAATGGTTATTCTTGACCATGTAAAAGGTAAATGTAGTTTTCTAGGTCAGTTGTGTCAAGACACGAAATTGGTGTATGAAATTGTTCAAATTTTGTATTCCAAAGGCTTGACCTCATGACATGATCAAGCTCAATAGGAAACTCTAACTTGCCAATCCACCTACATGGAAAGAGAGATAATTGTAATTATTAAGATCACAACCGTAATGCCCACTTCCCTACGACACTTAGTTGACTTTCTTTTGAGTTATGCAGACGTTGGATATGGACATGACTTATACTTATGTTGATTAGCAGGATGTTTTGCAACTAGATGCATTTAGATTATGACTGGATTTTGTTTTCAGTATGACCTACACTGACTCATGGACAGACTATTGGATACCGATATTATTTTTATATGGATGTATTGCATGTGTTCTAACATTGGATTTCTTCGCCATGATGAGTAGAATGTAGTTGTTAAATTTACATTACTATAATTTTGGATAATGATGAAATGCATAGTTAAGTTGTGATTTAGACCTAGAAATAATGATTGATTGAATTATGTATAGATGTTGATAAATTTCATGCTTATGATTATTTTGGATATTTTGACATGGCCGCAAGGCCGAAGGAGGTATTTTGCATTTTGCAGGAAACACAACTTGATCACAACCATGAGGGGGATTGGGGACCAAACACAACAGAATGTCGGGTGGTTACAACATTGGTCGTCAAGGCAACTTGTAAACTGTATTGTGTTAGCTTGTTCTTGTATGTGTTGAGAAAATTTTCTTGAGGGGGTATTGTTCTAATGTGACCATGGGGTTGAGAATTTTATTTAATTGTTTTATTTACTTTAGTAGGTGATTTCATTTGGGATGCCCTTCTTTTATTACTTTTGCTAAGTATGTTTAGATTAATTTAATATCTTGTTTTAGTCATGTGGGTGTAATAAATTTTGTTGGTTGGCTCCTTGAGCCATGTGTGTGTCTCTCTGTATTGAATGCTTATCTTGAGTGTTGACCACTCCAAATCTCTTGAAAACTCGAATTTGAGTTTGAGGGCAATTTTGGGGGACTTGTGGGACAAGTTAAACTTGTCCCACACTTCCCAAAACCCCTTACCAACCATATCTATGGGTTGGGAAGCCCAAAAAGGGATTAGTTATTGTTTTGGGAAGTGATATTGACTTGGAGTGCACTTTTTCTTCATTTTGCATTTATTTGTGCCTTAAGGCACATGGGAAAGGGATGGTTGTGGAAGAGAGTTGTCATTCAACCCAACCACCCATTTATGGTGTTTTGGGATTTGAGTTGACCTTGGGAGATGGTTTGAGGATGTGTGATGTGGCATCCTACATGGAGCCACATCACCCTCACCCTTACCTTTGATCTATTTATTGAAACTTCCTCTCTTGTTGAGGGGGTTAGAGCTTTGTTTTTGTGTTGTTGAAGAGTTCTTTGTTATTTGGAGAGAGAGGAATTGGGAGAAAGAGATAGAGAGAGTTTTGGACTTGCATGCTTGGATTGATTTGGGAAGGAGCTTGGACAAGTTTCTTGGTTTAGGCTTCTCCAATGGAGAGGTAGGGAACCCTCTCCTTTGTTTTTGCTTTCATATTATTATTGCTTCTATGCTAAAATTGTGAAAAAAAAAAAATGCATGTTTACTTTGGTGAAATTGTGAAAAATGGTTTGAATGCTTGTTGTGTAGTATAGGAGAGGTCTATGGGAATAATCATGAGGGAGGCAAAAGAGTAGATTAGGATATTGTGGAGGGAGTTTGAGAGGGATGCCCATCTTGGGTAGGAATGTTTACATTCTACCTTGTCTTTGAGGGAGCCATAAGAGGAGGGAGGCATAAGAGTATGGGAGGAAAAAGGGGTACTTGAGGGAGGCATAAGAGTCATAGGGGCTTGTGTATATTGTGGAGGGTTTTGGATGGGCATCTCATCTCATTTGGGAGGCATAAGGGAAACATTCCCATAGTTCCTTCTCTTGTTGGCTTGGATGCAAGCCTTGTTGTGTAATGTTTAATGTTATTGTGTGTCTCTTGTTCATCTATTTTTAGCTTGAATGTTGTGAAGAACTTGTATTGTGGAAGCATGTATAGTTGCCTTGTGTTGGAGACCACCCTTCATTGTGTTGTGTTTGGGGCTCGGGGGTCAATGGAGGAGATTGCTTCTCTTCCCCATTGAGATTTGGTTGGGAGGAGAGTGTTGCCTCTCCCCTATTTTGGTTGTGATTTGAAATACTTGGAACTTGGAGCATGGATGAAGAACACCATGGAGCTTGTGAAGACTCTTTCCATTCCCTTATACATATTATTTTGTAATAACCATTTGAGTGGAAAAGAAAGTTGTATCTTCTTGCTTTTCCATTTCAAAAAAAATAACGGGCATTGTATTATATTGTTCAAAAGTCACATGGTTGAATGCAACATTTTACTTGAAATGATGTATATTATTGAAAGGATTGCAAGATAATAAAGAAATGATGAGTAATTCAAGGAAGCTTGTGATAAAAAGAATGTGTTTAGGAGTTCTTTGTTTTATAAACTTGTGCTCTTGGATAGTAAATAAATGTTGCCTAATTGTATTATTTACAACCCTTTCTTACTTGAATATTGAAATAAATTTCATGTAGGAGTGGTTTATTTTTTCCATATCAACTAGGAGTATAAGAGGGGTTAGATGGAAATTAGTTTATAATGCAATTCCACCTTTGTTGCAATTGGAATTGTTAAAAGTAAGTGAATAAATCTTAATTTATTACACCCTTAGATTAGCTATATAAACAAAACCGAAAGTGATAGTTTGTAGATTAGGTAAATACTCAAAGAAATCTATACTATAACTACCTAGATGCATGCTAATTTATATCCAAACAATTTGATAAATGAAATATATAGCCTTCCACTCTAAATTGCAATCTTCCACATTAATTGGAAACTTAATTAATAAACAAATACATCTTGTTATTTTACTATAATTACGCATTAATCGCATGTATGCTTCTATTATAATTTTACACAATCATATTATTAATAATTTAATGTTTACTTAATTACACATATAAGCATATATTTAAATATACATGCATCATATTCATATGCGTATTATTACATAAGAAGTGATTAATTTTAAATAAGTTAAAAGAATAATAATTAAAAATAAGAAAAGAAACTATGTTTACGGTTTGCTTGACAAGATCACATTTATGGTTATCCATTGTTTGGAAACACAACCCAAGTAATTACACTAAATAGCTTGAAAGACGAGTTTCTACAAAGAAGGCTCTGCAAAGGAAAAATGATCTTCATGTATGGTTTAAAAAATGTAAAGGTCCCAAAATATGGATGGCAAGGCGCAAAGCGTAAAAGTGTAGGCTTTGTTCAGTGGTCACTGATAAAGACCACCTATTTATGTCGCTTTTTCTGAGAAGCTCAAATGTGATTGCAAGATGAAGATAACAAGGTCATTCCTCTTGAATCGGTCTAAGGACAACATGTGCAGTGAAGGCGATGTCAAGAGCCAAGGTAACGTGGATCTAGGTTGTGGACACCTTTGAATTGGTATGAATGCGATTCTAATTGATTTCGGAACTTCCGCTCACCAACGTGACATAATAATCCAATTATTGAATGCAATCAATTATTAAAAATTTAAAGTCATTATGCATGGCGGAAAACTCCCATCCTGTCATGTGGGTAAAGTCAACATTTAAATATCAAGGATTTACTAAATGATATATTAAAACTCCCGTGAGGGCTGGCGATTCAATGTATTAATCGAAACTGCTTCCTCCCATGTCTTCCAATGAAAGTGGAAGTACTCGTTTCCCCACGCGCCAGACTCAAGTGCCGTAAACAAAAGGAATTAAAAAGAAGGAAATCCCGAGTTTTGGGGATGCATTCGACATCATTTTAGAACTTGCCCAATAACAACATAGTTGGACGCTCTGACCTTCTTTGCGCGCCACCTCTTCCGGGCCGTACACGCACCCAAGATCTTTTTATTGCACTTCTTGCACCATGCGCGGCCATGGGCGAATGAAAGAAGGAAAAGAAACGCCGCTTTGTTGTACTCGCCCTTCTTCACGCGGATGGAGGCCGTTTGAAGTAACACGCCTAGTTTGGTAGCCAGTAGCTACGTCCGTAACCTCCGCGCCTTCCTTCACACGGCTCGCTCAAATCACCAATGGCGAGGCCATCACTGGTAGATTTGATTTGCAAAATCTTGAGAGTAAATGCCTATGCGGCCGGGCTGAATGGATATCACGCCGACAGGGAGTTGTTGTTTTTGACAGTGGTGGTTGAGACCACCGCCCCAAACCCAAAGGATTTAAACATGGCTTGAACGTTTTTTTTTTCCCTCCTTATTTGACTTTATGCATTTAATTTTTTTATAAAATTTCCAACGTATGCCAAGGATATGGTCTTGTTTGAGTGATCATCTAAATCTTCATGAGTGCGAGTTGTTGGTTAGTGGGTGAGTGCGCTTATTCGCATGAATAAAACAAGAAAAGTGTTAGCATGGGGGTCAACACCCCTTTTACCAATGTCCGTTTTTATATATATATATGCAAGTGTCATTGCCTAATGGTTAAGAATTGTTAAAGAATCAAATAAGGTAAAATGGTTAATAATGCTCAAGAAGGGTTTCAATTGTCACAATTGTTTCAAATTTATTTCAAAAATTACTTTCAAGTATTATATTCAGACACATTCTAGTTACCATTAAATATTCCTTTTTATCTTCGGTACTTTATTATTGGTTATATGCTTTTATATCAGTACACTTTAGTCATAGAGTCCTTCATGCAAACCTCGAAAATACACTTATTTGCGATGTCGGTTAGATGGACTCTTATTCCATTTTTTTAAATTTTTTTATAGGAATGTAGGTTCATTTGAGAATAAACTTGATAATATATCTATATATAAACCACTTAATTAAAAGTATCTAACCCTTGTATTATATCTAACAACCTACATAGAAAGATTTCTAAAACGATTAATAATAATAATTTGACCTTCACACGTTTCTAAAGGCGTAGAGCTTGTGAAACGATGAGTGTATATACATGTATAATAGCATATAATCATTATGTAACCCAATTATGAATTAGCAAGTTAAAACACCGCGATAACAATTGTAATTTGATAGATCTTATGGTATGACCCTACCTAAAAAAAAGGCGTTTTCAGAAACTCTTACTCAAGCCAGCTTTATGATTGCTTGTCTCGCTTCGTGGAAAATGAAGGTAAATTACTAACCATTTTAAAAAAAAAAAATAGTTGTAATTTTCGGGTTGCTCATGGGATGCGTCGTTGTTGTGAGTGTGGCGTCGCCTTTTTTGGGCGTTACATTTTGGTATCAGAGCGAGGTTGTCAACACTTGGACCCTGGGCCAACTTCGAAACCCGAAAACCAGTTAGTAAAATTTAATCTCTATGTTTTAAAATAAAAATAAAGTAATAAAATTCTTCAAATTGCTGAACTCGCCTAGTGGCGTTTTGTCGAACCTAGATAACTAAAAATGTTAAAAATTAAATGGATACTCTTATGAAATTCTGATGTAACATGAACTTGTTTTTCATTTAAAAATATGTTGTTGATGCATACTAACTTTTCTTTAGTTGTATGATGTGATAAAACCCGTAAGATTCTTCCTTGTTGGAATGATAAATTATAAGCTGCGATTCTTGTAGTTTAACATTAGTGGTTGTGTTCTGGGGTCAGGCATAGTAAATTAGAAGTTGTTTAGTCACCCAAAGCTTCCCTTTTCTCTTAGTTGTTAGATGAGTTAGTTTTGGTCGCCACCATGGAAAACTAAATCCCCGTATGAGTAAGTGGATATTAGGCCTTGGTGTCGTTTTTGATCCAGCTTAGCGTATGCATTATTAAAACGGAGCTCGAGGCATAGTACCCCTATTAGCAGCCATAAAGGGCTGCAAAGTGATTGTGATGTTGACTTTCTGTATTTTATATATTTGTAAACTGGTTTTATTTTATCAAGGACCAGCGTTTTATTTTATGATTTGATTGAGAAGCTCTGAGGCTCTTTTAGTAATTATATTTTTGCGAGATTTCAGACTTTGCAATGCGGATGCTTATCCACTTTCCTTGATTGCCAATATTTCTTGGATTTTAATTTGACTGGTGACTCAGAGCTCGTTTATCTGTTGGCTACTTAGCTAAACGTTACGTGATTCCTTCTTGCATGTTGTTGAGCTGGTTCTACACTGGTTGTATTGTGACATTTTGTCGTATGGGGGTACACCGTAGGAGCCTTGAATGTCATCTTAGGTGCTTTAAGTTATGCCTCGGTTTTAGAAAGACGAAACCTTGAGTGTGTCTAGGATCCTGGAGAGTTCGTTGTGTAGTGCATTCTAGTTGGTAGCTTGATAGCGGTGACGGTGACCCTCTTACAACCTAGTAAGAGATTTTATCCTCGTCAGAGTAGATGTGTTTAGTTATGGGCTTATGGATTGTGTTAGGATCGGATTGACTCTTGGTTGACTGTATATTTTAAGTGGATAAATGTTTGGTTGGTAGTGAAATCCCATCGATGGCATGCTAATTTGGATCATGGTTTCCTTATTTCTTTATAGAAGGTTTTGACTGATGAATTATATGTATCTTGGTAATTATGATTAGACGTAAGCCCATCCGGGAAATGTGATTAATTAAGTGTGCTTGTTTTTCCTCTCATTGATCTATAGATAAATCTACCCTTGCCTTAAATTTGTATATTGTTATGAATAAAACTATATGACCTATTAGTCTTTGGATTACGTGGAGACACTTATGGATGTTGATGGATCTTTTTGTCCTCACTCTAAGAGATGTTAGTTTGGTGGATCTTAATATTTTAATCTCGGTGGTGGTTATATTGTGTTTCTTCTTTTAAAACTATAACCCTTGGTCATAGAATCCATGGTTGGATAGATTAGTCGATTGTCCTCTTACATTGATGATCTCTAATGGGAATGTGGAGTCCTCGGAGTAAGATTTGCATTGTCATCTTGTTGTTTCTTTGGTATCTTGTGGAAATATAGGTGTTGATTTGAAAACTTTCCTTGTCTTATTATGCAAGTAAAATGTTTGAGCCTAAACAACAAACATTGTTAAACCTCATAAATTCGTAAAAGTAAATATGCCTCTTTAATGAGTCTTCCTTGTAAGTTCTTTTGAAATTGGTAGAGACCCACTAGAAATGTTTAATGATGCTTGTAATCCTTTAAAAAAAAAAAACCCTTGAAATATTGGCGTGGTACATATTGAATTATGGATTCCTAGTTCTTAAGAAATTAAAAATGTGTTTGCTATGTTGATTGTCTCTTGTTCCTATAGAATTAATAATGTGATGTGTTGATTCATATCTCTCTCCCATAAAAATAATAATGTGATTTGTTTGACTTTTGCTTTCCATTAAAACTTTAATTGTTAAGATGACTCACCCAATTATTATAGAATTATAATTGAGAAGATTTGACCTTGAAACTGGAAAAGTAAGTTGAGACATAGAAAAAGGAAAATGGTCCTTGATTTAGCCTCAGTAGATTTATAGAAGAAATATAAGCTAGGTAGAAGAATAGAAAGGAACTTTATCCATCTACCTTCCCTAGGAGTAAAAATAAATGTTGTTTCCACCTATTCGGAATGGCAAGATATCATGCCACCTTAGTGGCGCTCCTTATAACACAACTTGTGATATCATAATAAAAGGAAGTCTTAATTAAGAAAACTTGTAAGGATTGTGTTTAACAAGCAAAACTATAACTTTGAACTTATTAAGTTAATTTATAAAACCAGTAAGATTTATGTATTGAGTGCAATGTATATTTGAACCTTTAGTTTTGTCTCCTACCTAGATTTGTGAAACATCTTGTTGATGGTTATGTGTTCTAGTTGTGTAGTACTACTCCCTTGATCGTAGACAGGTAATTTTTTTTTTTTTCCTTGTAGGAGTTTGGGTCATCGTACCCTTGTTGCCTCGTAGCTCGACGAATGTGAGTTGCGGCCTTCTAGGATTGGATCTTATATTTTTTCTTTTAAGAAAAGCAACCTCCTTGTGTGTTTATTTAATCCTTAGTGACCTAGGTTATTGTAATTTTAAGGCAACATATGTTAAGGATATGACATAACTTTGGGAAGTCATCTTTTCTTTTTATTTTCTTGTGACACCTTGTTGATGTTGCCCTTTTTTTTTTTTTTTTTTTTTCCATTGGGAAGGAAAGTGCAAGTTGTTTTGTAAGATGTTGCTCGCTTTTGGTACGATGCACTTTGGATTGTAGTTGGACCCCCTCTTGTTGCCTATCCTTCTATTCTAGCTCACCTGAGTGCTCTTTGGTGTTACGACTTATGCATGTGTTTCTCCTCATGATTAATTTGAGCTTGAGAAGGATTTGAGATAAATAAATCCCATGGTGTTATGTAGAGTGAGTGGTGCCTCTTTTATTGGTATGTTAGTTTCTAGTAGAAATATTATCTAAATGTTTGACATTTCTAAATCAGTTAGTGTTTTGTGTTCGATCTTGAATGTAAAATAAAGTTATAGAAACCTTATGGTCACGTTTTCCTTAGTATTACCATGAAAATTTGATTGTGCCCTCTTGAGTTATATAAGTGCTTCCCATGAATAGTTTTCTTAATTGTAAATGTTTTTGCTAATTCTGGTGTCTTCCTTGTTGTTAAACCTCACCACGTGTGATCTCCAAATTGTGATACCTTTGAGTACAAATGTTATTGTACTTGGTGGTTATTCTTGAGACTCCTCTGACCTTTTCATGTTGTGATGCTATGTTTTGTAGCTTGGTTGAGCGCGTAGAGTTACTCTATAGAATTTCATGTTTGTAACCTTACCTGAAGAAAATTTAGAACTCATTCCTTGCAATCTTACTTCTTCTTGTTAAATTACATTGGACCAAACTCGAGTTCAGTAGATCCACACTTGTTTGAAGCAAATGAATTCCACAAAGGGTGTGATCCTATTTTCTTTTGCATTTTTTTTTCTACCTCTTTTCTCCTTGACTTCCAGGAGGAAGTCTAATAAGGGAGGGGGATGTAATGCCCACTTCCCTACGACACTTAGTTGACTTTCTTTTGAGTTATGCAGATTTACGTTGGATATGGACATGACTTATGCTTATGTCGATTAATTTAAGGATGTTTTGCAACTAGATGCATTTAGATTATGACTTATGGATTTTGTTTTCGTATGACCTACACCGACTCATGGACGACAATCGATACCGAATTATTTTTATATGGATGTATTGCATGTGTTCTAACATTGGATTTCTTCGCCATGATGAGTAGAATGTAGTTGTTAAATTTACATTACTATAATTTTGGATAATGATGAAATGCATAGTTAAGTTGTGATTTAGACCTAGAAATAATGATTGATTGAATTACGTATAGATGTTGATAAATTTCATGCTTATGATTATTTCGGATATTTTGACATGGCCGCAAGGCCGAAGAGGGTATTTTGCATTTTGCAGGAAACACAGCATGATCACAACCATGAGGGGGATTGGGGACCAAACACAACAGAATGTCGGGTGGTTACAACATTGGTCGTCAAGGCAACTTGTAAACTGTATTGTGTTAGCTTGTTCTTGTATGTGTTGAGAAAATTTTCTTGAGGGGGAAATGTTCTAATGTGACCATGGGGTTGAGAATTTTATTTAATTGTTTTATTTACTTTAGTAGGTGATTTCATTTGGGATGCCCTTCTTTATTACTTTTGCAAGTATGTTTAGATTAATTTAATATCTTGTTTTAGTCATGTGGGTGTAATAAATTTTGTTGGTTGGCTCCTTGAGCCATGTGTTGTCTCTTGTATTGAATGCTTATCTTGAGTGTTGACCACTCCAAATCTCTTGAAAACTCGAATTTGAGTTTGAGGGCAATTTTGGGGGACTTGTGGGACAAGTTAAACTTGTCCCACACTTCCCAAAACCCCTTACCAACCATATCTATGGGTTGGGAAGCCCAAAAAGGGATTAGTTATTGTTTTGGGAAGTGATATTGACTTGGAGTGCACTTTTTCTTCATTTTGCATTTATTTGTGCCTTAAGGCACATGGGAAAGGGATGGTTGTGGAAGAGAGTTGTCATTCAACCCAACCACCCATTTATGGTGTTTTGGGATTTGAGTTGACCTTGGGAGATGGTTTGAGGATGTGTGATGTGGCATCCTACATGGAGCCACATCACCCTCACCCTTACCTTGATCTATTTATTGAAACTTCCTCTCTTGTTGAGGGGGTTAGAGCTTTGTTTTTGTGTGGTTGAAGAGTTCTTTGTTATTTTTTGGAGAGAGAGGAATTGGGAGAAAGGGATAGAGAGAGTTTTGGACTTGCATGCTTGGATTGATTTGGGAAGGAGCTTGGACAAGTTTCTTGGTGTAGGCTTCTCCAATGGAGAGGTAGGGAACCCTCTCCTTTGTTTTTGCTTTCATATTATTATTGCTTCTATGCTAAATATTGTGAAAAAAAGAAATGCATGTTTACTTTGGTGAAATTGTGCAAAATGGTTTGAATGCTTGTTGTGTAGTATAGGAGAGGTCTATGGGAATAATCATGAGGGAGGCAAAAGAGTAGATTAGGATATTGTGGAGGGAGTTTGAGAGGGATGCCCATCTTGGGTAGGAATGTTTACATTCTACCTTGTCTTTGAGGGAGCCATAAGAGGAGGGAGGCATAAGAGTATGGGAGGAAAAAGGGGTACTTGAGGGAGGCATAAGAGTCATAGGGGCTTGTGTATATTGTGGAGGGTTTTGGATGGGCATCTCATCTCATTTGGGAGGCATAAGGAGACATTCCCATAGTTCCTTCTCTTGTTGGCTTGGATGCAAGCCTTGTTGTGTAATGTTTGAAGTTATTGTGTGTCTCTCTTGTTCTCCTATTTTTAGCTTGAATGTTGTGAAGAACTTGTATTGTGGAAGCATGTATTGTTGCCTTGAGTTGGAGACCACCCCTTCATTGTGTTGTGTTTGGGGCTCGGGGGTCAATGGAGGAGATTGCTTCTCTTCCCCATTGAGATTTGGTTGGGAGGAGAGTGTTGCCTCTCCCCTATTTTGGTTGTGCTTTGAAATACTTGGAACTTGGAGCATGGATGAAGAACACCATGGAGCTTGTGAAGACTCTTTCCATTCCCTTATACATATTATTTTGTAATGTAAGATTTGCATGTGAAAGAAAGTTGTTCTTCTTGCTTTCCATTTCAAAAAAATAACGGGCATTGTATTCTTATATTGTATCAAAAAAGTCACATGGTTGAATGCAACATTTTACTTGCAAGATGTATATTATTGAAAGGATTGCAAGATAATAAAGAAATGATGAGTACAAGGAAGCTTGTGATAAATTGTGTTTAGGAGTTCTTTGTTTTATAAAATTGTGCTCTTGGATAGTAAATAAATGTTGCCTAATTGTATTATTTACAACCCCTTCTTACTTGAATATTGAAATAAATTTCATGTAGGAGTGGTTTATTTTTCTCATATCAACTAGGAGTATAAGAGGGGTTAGATGGAAATTTGTTTATAATGCAATTCCACCTTAGTTGCAATTGGAATTGTTAAAAGTAAGTGAATAAATCTTAATTCATTACACCCTTAGATCAACTATATAAACAAAACCGAAAGTGATAGTTTGTAGATTAGGTAAATACTCAAAGAAATCTATACTATGACTACCTAGATGCATGCAAATTTTATATCCAAACAATTTGATAAATGAAATATATAGCTTTCCACTCTAAATTGCAATCTTCTACATTAATTGGAAACTTAACTAATCAACAAATCCATCTTGTTATTTTACTACAACTACGCATTAATCGCATGTATGCTTCTATTATAATTTTATACAATCATATTATTAATAACTTGATGTGTACTCAACTACGCATATAAGCATATATTTAAATATACATGCACCATATTCATATGCGTATTATTATATAAGAAGTGATTAATTTTAATAAGTCAAAAGAATGATAATTAAAAATAAGAAAAGAAACTATGTTTACAGTTTGCTTTTTTGACAAGATCACATTTATGGTTATCCAGCTTGTTGGAAACACAACCCAAGTAATTACACTCGAAATAGCTTGAAAGACGAGTTTCTACAAAGAAGGCTCTGCGAAGGAAAAATGATCTTCATGTATGGTTTAAAAAGAATGTAAAGGTCCCAAAATATGGATGGCAAGGCGCAAAGCGTAAAAGTGTAGGCTTTGTTCAGTGTGCACTGATAAAGACCACCTATTTATGTCGTTTTGTTCGAGAAGCTCGTGTATTGCAAGATGAAGATAACAAGGTCATTCCTCTTGACAGGGGACAACTTGTGCAGCTGAAGGCGATGTCAAGGAGCCAAGGTAACGTGGATCTAGGTTGTGGACACCTTTGAATTGGTATGAATGCAGTTCTAATTGATATCGAAGGAACTTCCGCTCACCAACGTGACATAATAATCCAATTATTGAATGCAATCAATTATTAAAAATTTAAAGTCATATGCGGAAAACTCCCATCCTGTCATGTGGGTAAAGTCAACATTTAAATATCAAGGATTTACTAAATGATATATTAAAACTCCCGTGAGGGCTGGCGCATTCAATCGTATTAAAAGAAAATGCTTTCCCTCCCATGTCTGCACCCAATGAAAGTGGAAGTACTCGTTTTCCCCACGCGCCAGAGACATAGCAGTAAACAAAAGGAATTAAAAAGAAGGAAATCCCGAGTTTTTGGGGATGCATTCGACACTCGAACTGATAACAACATAGTTGGACGCTCCGACTGCTGGCGCGCCCACCTCTTCCGGGCTGTACACGCACCCAAGATCTTTTTTCGCACTTGCACTTCCTTGCACCATGCGCGGCCATGGGCGAATGAAAGAAGGAAAAGAAACGCCCGTGCTGCTTCCACTCTGCCCTTCTTCACGCGGATGGAGGCCGTTGAATGAAGTAACACGCCTAGTTTGGTAGCTGTGTAGCTACGTCCGTAACCTCCTCGCCTTCCTTCACACGGCTCAGTCAAATCCCAATGGCAGACCGACTGGGTAGATTTGATTTGCAAAATCCTTGAGAGTAAATGCCTATGCGGCTTGGCTGAATGGATGCACGCCAGACAGGAGTTGTTGTTTTTGACAGTGGTGGTTGAGGACCACCGCCCCAAACCCAAAGGATTTAAACATGGCTTGAACGTTTTTTTTTTCCCTCCTTATTTGACTCTTATGCATTTAATTTTTTTATAAAATTTCCAACGTATGCCAAGGATATGGTCTTGTTTGAGTGATCATCTAAATCTTCATGAGTGCGAGTTGTTGGTTAGTGGGTGAGTGCGGTTATTCTGAATAAAACAAGAAAAGTGTTAAACCGGCATGGGGGTCAACACCCTTTTACCAATGTCCGTTTTTTATATATATATGCAAGTGTCATTGAATAATGGTTAAGAATTGTTATAAGACATCAAATAAGGTAAAATGGTTAATAATGCTCAAGAAGGGTTTCAATTGTCACAATTGTTTCAAATTTACTTTCAAGTAGTATTATTCGAGATACATTCTAGTTACCATTAAATATTCCTTTTTATCTTCGGACTTTATTATTGGTTATATGTTTTTATATTGTACACCTTGCAAGGCAATGTAGAGTCCTTTAAGTGCAAATCTTGAAAATACACATATTTACGATGTCGGTTGAATGGACTCTTATTCCATTTTTTTAAATTTTTTATGTACGTATAGGAATGTAGGTTCATTTGAGAATAAACTTGATAATATATCTATATATATACCACTTAATTAAAAGTATCTAACCCCTTGTAAGGGATATCTAACAACCTACATAGAAAGATTTCTAAAACGATTCGCTTCAGCTTTGACCTTAACACGTTTCTCTTTGGCGTAGAGCTTGCAAGAAACGATGAGTGTATATACATGTATAGTAGCATATAATCATTATGTAACCCAATTATGAATTAGCAAGTTAAGCGAATAATTGTAATTTGATAGATCTTATGGTATGGCACCTAAAAAGGCGTTTAGCAAACTTGCTCAAATGATTGCTTGTCTCGCTTCGTGGAAAATGAAGGTAAATTACTAGTAAAACAAAAAAAAAAAAATAGTTGTAATTTTCGGGTTGCGCGCATGGGATGCGTCGTTGTTGTGAGTGTGGCGTCGTTTTTTTTTTTGGGGCGTTACATTTTGGTATCAGAGCGAGGTTGTCAACACTTGGACCCTGGGCCAACTTCGAAACCCGAAAACCAGTTAGTAAAATTTAATCTCTGTGTTTTAAAATAAAAATAAAGTAATAAAATTCTTCAAATTGCTGAACTCGCCTAGTGGCGTTTTGTCGAACCTAGATAACTAAAAATGTTAAAAAATTAAATGGATACTCTTATGAAACTCTGGTGAAACATGAACTTGTTTTTCATTTAAAAATATGTTGTTGATGCATACTAACTTTTTCTTTAGT
Organism: Taxus wallichiana var. yunnanensis; assembly: GCA_018340775.1. Classification (NCBI taxonomy): domain Eukaryota; kingdom Viridiplantae; phylum Streptophyta; class Pinopsida; order Cupressales; family Taxaceae; genus Taxus; species Taxus wallichiana. The sequence goes on from CM031237.1 coordinate 283,091,018, forward strand.
TGTATGACGTGATAAAACCCGTAAGATTCTTCCTTGTTGGAATGATAAATTATAAGCTGCGATTCTTGTAGTTTAACATTTGTGGTTGTGTTGGGGTCGGACATAGTAAATTAGAAGTTGTTTAGTCACCCAAAGCTTCCCTTTTTCTCTTAGTTGTTAGATGAGTTAGTTTTGGTCGCCACCATGGAAAACTAAATCCCCGTATGAGTAAGTGGATATTAGGCCTTGGTGTCGTTTTGATCCAAATTAACGTATGCATTTTAAAAACGAGCTCGAGGCATAGTACCCTATTAGCAGCCATAAAGGGCTGCAAAGTGATTGTGATGTTGACTTTCGTATTTTTATATATTTGTAAACTGGTTTTATTTTATCAAGGACCAGCGTTTTATTTTATGATTTGATTGAGAAGCTCTGAGGCTCTTTTAGTAATTATATTTTTGCGAGATTTCAGACTTTGCAATGCGGATGCTTATCCACTTTCCTTGATTGCCAATATTTCTTGGATTTTAATTTGACTGGTGACTCAGAGCTTGTTTATCTGTTGGCTACTTAGCTAAACGTTACGTGATTCCTTCTTGCATGTTGTTGAGCTGGTTCTACACTGGTTGTATTGTGACATTTTGTCGTATGGGGGTACACCGTAGGAGCCTTGAATGTCATCTTAGGTGCTTTAAGTTATGCCTCAGTTCTAGAAAGACGAAACCTTGGGTGTGTCCAGGATCCTGGAGAGTTCGTTGTGTGGTGCATTCTAGTTGGTAGCTTGATAGCGGTGACAGTGACCCTCTTACAACCTAGTAAGAGATTTTATCCTCGTCAGAGTAGATGTGTTTAGTTATGGGCTTATGGATTGTGTTAGGATCGGATTGACTTTTGGTTGACTGTATATTTTAAGTGGATAAATGTTTGGTTGGTAGTGAAATCCCATCGATGGCATGCTAATATGGATCATGGTTTCCTTATTTCTTTATAGAAGGTTTGGACTGATGAATTATATGTGTCTTGGTAATTATGATTAGACGTAAGCCCATCCGGGAAATGTGATAAATTAAGTGTGCTTGTTTTTCCTCTCATTGATCTATAGATAAATCTACCCTTGCCTTAAATTTGTATATTGTTATGAATAAAACTATATGACCTATTAGTCTTTGGATTACGTGGAGACACCTATGGATGTTGAGGGATCTTTTTGTCCTTGCTCTAAGAGATGTTAGTTCGGTGGATCTTAATATTCTAATCTCGGTGGTGGTTATATTGTGTTTCTTCTTTTAAAACTATAACCCTTGGTCATAGAATCTGTGGTTGGATAGATTAATCGATTGTCCTCTTACATTGATGATCCCTAGCGGGAATGTGGAGTCCTCGGAGTAAGATTTGCATTGTCATCTTGTTTCTTGTATCTTGTGGAAATATAGGTGTTGATTTGAAAACTTTCCTTGTCTTATTATGCAAGTAAAATGTGAGCCTAAACAACAAACATTGTTAAACCTCATAAATTCGTAAAAGAAAATATGCCTCTTTAATGAGTCTTCCTTGTAAGTTCTTTTGAAATTGGTAGAGACCCACTAGAAATGTTTAATGATGCTTGTAATCCTTTAAAAAAAAAAACCCTTGAAATATTGGCGTGGTACATATTGAATTATGGATTCCTAGTTCTTAAGAAATTAAAAATGTGTTTTCTATGTTGATTGTCTCTTGTTCCTATAGAATTAATAATGCGATGTGTTGATTCATATCTCTCTCCCATAAAAATAATAATGTGATTTGTTTGACTTTTGCTTTCCATTAAAACTTTAACTGTAAGATGACTCACCCAATTATTATAGAATTATAATTGAGAAGATTTGACCTTGAAACTGGAAAAATAAGTTGAGACATAGAAAAAGGAAAATGGTCCTTGATTTAGCCTCAGTAGATTTATAGAAGAAATATAAGCTAGGTAGAAGAATAGAAAGGAACTTTATCCATCTACCTTCCCTAGGAGTGAAAATAAATGTTGTTTCCACCTATTCGGAATGGCAAGATATCATGCCACCTTAGTGGCGCTCCTTATAATACAACTTGTGATATCATAATAAAAGGAAGTCTTAATTAAGAAAACTTGTAAGGATTGTGTTTAACAAGCAAAACTATAACTTTGAACTTATTAAGTTAATTTATAAAACCGGTAAGATTTATGTATTGAGTGCAATGTATATTTGAATCTTTAGTTTAGTATCCTACCTAGATTTGTGAAACATCTTGTTGATGGTTATGTGTTCTAGTTGTGTAGTACTACTCCCTTGATCGTAGACAGGTAATTTTTTTTTTTTCTTGTAGGAGTTTGGGTCATCGCACCCTTGTTGCCTCGTAGCTCGACGAATGTGAGTTGTGGTCTTCTAGGATTGGATCTTATATTTTTTCTTTTAAGAAAAGCAACCTCCTTGTGTGTTTATTTAATCCTTAGCGACCTAGGTTATTGTAATTTTAAGGCAACATATGTTAAGGATATGACATAACTTTGGGAAGTCATCTTTTCTTTTTATTTTCTTGGGACACCTTGTTGATGTTGCCTTTTTTTTTTTTTGGGAAGAAAGGTGCAAGTCGTTTTGTAAGTTGTTGCTCGCTTTTGGCACGATGCACTTTGGATTGTAGTTGGACCCCCCCCTCTTGTTGCCTATACTTCTTTTCTAGCTCACCTGAGTGTTCTTTGGTGTTACGACTTATGCAAGTGTTTCTCCTCACGATTAATTTGAGCTTGAGAAGGATTTGAGATAAATGAATCCCATGGTGTTATGTAGAGTGAGTGTTGCCTCTTTTATTGGTATGTTAGTTTCTAGTAGAAATATCATCTAAATGTTTGACATTTCTAAATCAGGTTAGTGTTTTGTGTGCGATCTTGAATGTAAAATAAAGTTATAGAAACCTTATGGTCACGTTTTCCTTAGTATTACCATGAAAATCTGATTATGCCCTCTTGAGTTATATAAGTGCTTCCCATGAATAGTTTTCTTAATCGTAAATGTTTTTGCTAATTCTGGTGTCTTCCTTGTTGTTAAACCTCACCACGTGTGATCTCCAAATTGTGATACCTTTGAGTAAAAATGTTATTATACTTGGTGGTTATTCTTGAGACTCCTCTGACCTTCTCATGTTGTGATGCTATGTTTTGTAGCTTGGTTGAGCGCGTAGAGTTACTCTATAGAATTTCATGTTTGTAACCTTACCTGAAGAAAATTTAGAACTCATTCCTTGCAATCTTACTTCTTCTTGTTAAATGACATTGGACCAAACTTGAGTTCTGTAGATCCACACTTGTTTGAAGCAAATGAATTCCACAAAGGGTGTGATCCTATTTTCTTTTGCATTTTTTTTTCCTACCTCTTTCTCCTTGACTTCCAGGAGGAAGTCTAGTCTAAGGGGAGGGGGATGTAATGCCCACTTCCCTACGACACTTAGTTGACTTTCTTTTGAGTTATGCAGACGTTGGATATGGACATGACTTATACTTATGTCGATTATTATAATTTAAGGATGTTTTGCAACTAGATGCATTTAGATTATGATGGATTTTGTTTTCGTATGACCTACACCTCGACTCGACTCATGGACGATACATCATTGGATATCTATATTATTTTTATATGGATGTATTGCATGTGTTCTAACATTGGATTTCTTCGCCATGATGAGTAGAATGTAGTTGTTAAATTTACATTACTATAATTTTGGATAATGATGAAATGCATAGTTAAGTTGTGATTTAGACCTAGAAATAATGATTGATTGAATTATGTATAGATGTTGATAAATTTCATGCTTATGATTATTTTGGATATTTTGACATGGCAGGCCGAAGGAGGTATTTTGCATTTTGCAGAAACACAGCATGATCACAACCATGAGGGGGATTGGGGACCAAACACAACAGGATGCCGGGTGGTTACAACATTGGTCGTCAAGGCAACTTGTAAACTGTATTGTGTTAGCTTGTTCTTGTATGTGTTGAGAAAATTTTCTTGGGGGTAATGTTCTAATGTGACCATGGGGTTGAGAATTTTATTTAATTGTTTTATTTACTTTAGTAGGTGATTTCATTTGGGATGCCCTTCTTTTATTACTTTTGCTAAGTATGTTTAGATTAATTTAATATCTTGTTTTAGTCATGTGGGTGTAATAAATTTTGTTGGTTGGCTCCTTGAGCCATGTGTTGTCTCTTGTATTGAATGCTTATCTTGAGTGTTGACCACTCCAAATCTCTTGAAAACTCGAATTTGAGTTTGAGGGCAATTTTGGGGGACTTGTGGGACAAGTTAAACTTGTCCCACACTTCCCAAAACCCCTTACCAACCATATCTATGGGTTGGGAAGCCCAAAAAGGGATTAGTTATTGTTTTGGGAAGTGATATTGACTTGGAGTGCACTTTTTCTTCATTTTGCATTTATTTGTGCCTTAAGGCACATGGGAAAGGGATGGTTGTGGAAGAGAGTTGTCATTCAACCCAACCACCCATTTATGGTGTTTTGGGATTTGAGTTGACCTTGGGAGATGGTTTGAGGATGTGTGATGTGGCATCCTACATGGAGCCACATCACCCTCACCCTTACCTTGGATCTATTTATTGAAACTTCCTCTCTTGTTGAGGGGGTTAGAGCTTTGTTTTTGTGTGGTTGAAGAGTTCTTTGTTATTTTTTGGAGAGAGAGGAATTGGGAGAAAGAGATAGAGAGAGTTTTTGGACTTGCATGCTTGGATTGATTTGGGAAGGAGCTTGGACAAGTTTCTTGGTGTAGGCTTCTCCAATGGAGAGGTAGGGAACCCTCTCCTTTGTTTTTGCTTCATATTATTATTGCTTCTACTATGCTAAATATTGTGAAAAAAGAAATGCATGTTTACTTTGGTGAAATTGTGCAAAATGGTTTGAATGCTTGTTGTGTAGTATAGGAGAGGTCTATGGGAATAATCATGAGGGAGGCAAAAGAGTAGATTAGGATATTGTGGAGGGGAGTTTGAGAGGGATGCCCATCTTGGGTAGGAATGTTTACATTCTACCTTGTCTTTGAGGGAGCCATAAGAGGAGGGAGGCATAAGAGTATGGGAGGAAAAAGGGGTACTTGAGGGAGGCATAAGAGTCATAGGGGCTTGTGTATATTGTGGAGGGTTTTGGATGGGCATCTCATCTCATTTGGGAGGCATAAGGGAGACATTCCCATAGTTCCTTCTCTTGTTGGCTTGGATGCAAGCCTTGTTGTGTAATGTTTGAAGTTATTGTGTGTCTCCTTGTTCTCCTATTTTTAGCTTGAATGTTGTGAAGAACTTGTATTGTGGAAGCATGTATTGTTGCCTTGAGTTGGAGACCACCCCTTCATTGTGTTGTGTTTGGGGCTCGGGGGTCAATGGAGGAGATTGCTTCTCTTCCCCATTGAGATTTGGTTGGGAGGAGAGTGTTGCCTCTCCCCCTATTTTGGTTGTGCTTTGAAATACTTGGAACTTGGAGCATGGATGAAGAACACCATGGAGCTTGTGAAGACTCTTTCCATTCCCTTATACATATTATTTTGTTGTAAGATTTGCATGTGAAAGAAAGTTGTATCTTCTTGCTTTCCATTTCAAAAAAATAACGGGCATTGTATTCTATATTGTATCAAAAGTCACATGGTTGAATGCAACATTTTACTTGCAAGATGTATATTATTGAAAGGATTGCAAGATAATAAAGAAATGATGAGTACAAGGAAGCTTGTGATAAATTGTGTTTAGGAGTTCTTTGTTTTATAAAATGGTGCTCTTGGATAGTAAATAAATGTTGCCTAATTGTATTATTTACAACCCCTTCTTACTTGAATATTGAAATAAATTTCATGTAGGAGTGGTTTATTTTTCCCATATCAACTAGGAGTATAAGAGGGGTTAGATGGAAATTTGTTTATAATGCAATTCCACCTTAGTTGCAATTGGAATTGTTAAAAGTAAGTGAATAAATCTTAATTCATTACACCCTTAGATCAGCTATATAAACAAAACCGAAAGTGATAGTTTGTAGATTAGGTAAATACTCAAAGAAATCTATACTATAACTACCTAGATGCATGCTAATTTATATCCAAACAATTTGATAAATGAAATATATAGCTTTCCACTCTAAATTGCAATCTTCCACATTAATTGGAAACTTAACTAATAAACAAATCCATCTTGTTATTTTACTATAATTACGCATTAATCGCATGTATGCTTCTATTATAATTTTACACAATCATATTATTAATAATTTAATGTGTACTCAATTACACATATAAGCATATATTTAAATATACATGCACCATATTCATATGCGTATTATTACATAAGAAGTGATTAATTTTAAATAAGTCAAAAGAATGATAATTAAAAATAAGAAAAGAAACTATGTTTACAGTTTGCTTCGACAAGATCACATTTATGGTTATCCGCTGTTTGGAAACACAACCCAAGTAATTACACTGAAATAGCTTGAAAGACGAGTTTCTACAAAGAAGGCTCTGCAAAGGAAAAATGATCTTCATGTATGGTTTAAAAAGAATGTAAAGGTCCCAAAATATGGATGGCAAGGCGCAAAGCGTAAAAGTGTAGGCTTTGTTCAGGCTGTACCTGATAAAGACCACCTATTTATGTCGTTTTGTTCTGGAGAAGCTCGTGTATTGCAAGATGAAGATAACAAGGTCATTCCTCTTGACAGGGGACAACTTGTGCAGCTGAAGGCAGATGTCAAGGAGCCAAGGTAACGTGGATCTAGGTTGTGGACACCTTTGAATTGGTATGAATGCAGTTCTAATTGACTGTCAAGGAACTTCCGCTCACCAACGTGACATAATAATCCAATTATTGAATGCAATCAATTATTAAAAATTTAAAGCTGTTATGCGGAAAACTCCCATCCTGTCATGTGGGTAAAGTCAACATTTAAATATCAAGGATTTACTAAATGATATATTAAAACTCCTGTGAGGGCTGGCCAGATTCAACTGTATTAACTGGAAACTGTTTCCCTCCCATGTCTGCACCCAATGAAAGTGGAAGTACTCGTTTTCCCCACGCGCCAGAGACAGCAGGTAAACAAAAGGAATTAAAAAGAAGGAAATCCCGAGTTTTTGGGGATGCATTCGACACTGAACTGATAACAACATAGTTGGACGCTCTGACTGCTGGCGCGCCACCTCTTCTGGGCTGTACACGCACCCAAGATCTTTTTTATTGCACTTCCTTGCACCATGCGCGGCCATGGGCGAATGAAAGAAGGAAAAGAAACGCCTGCTGCTTCCACTCTGCCCTTCTTCACGCGGATGGAGGCCGTTGAATGAAGTAACACGCCTAGTTTGGTAGCTGTAGCTACGTCCGTAACCTCCTCGCCTTCCTTCACACGGCTCAGGTCAAATCCCAATGGCAGACCGACCTGGTAGATTTGATTTGCAAAATCCTTGAGAGTAAATGCCTATGCGGCCGGCTGAATGGATGCACGCCAGACAGGGAGTTGTTGTTTTTGACAGCTGGTGGTTGAGGACCACCGCCCCAAATCCAAAAGATTTAAACATGGCTTGAACGTTTTTTTTTTTCCCTCCTTATTTGACTCTTATGCATTTAATTTTTTTTTATAAAATTTCCAAACGTATGCCAAGGATATAGTCTTGTTTAAGTGATCTTCTAAATCTTCATGAGTGCGAGTTGTTGGTTAGTGGGTGAGTGGAGTTATTTTGGAATAAAGCAAGAAAAGTGTTAGCATGGGGGTCAACACCCTTTTACCAATGTCCGTTTTTATATATATAAGCAAGTGTCATTGGATAATGGCTAAGAATTATTAGAAGACATCAAATAAGGTAAAATTGTGAATAATGCTCAAGAAGGGTTTCAATTGTCACAAATGTTTCAAATTTACTTTCAAGTAGTATTATTCAGACACATTCTAGTTATCATTAAATATTCCTTTTTATCTTCGACTTTATTATTGGTTATATGCTTTTATATTGTACACCTTGCAAAGTGTAGAGTCCTTCAAGTGCAAACCTCGAAAATACACTTATTTGCGATGTCGGTTGTATGGACTCTTATTCCATTTTTTTAAATTTTTTTATAGGAATGTAGGTTCATTTGAGAATAAACTTGATAATATATCTATATATAAACCACTTAATTAAAAGTATCTAACCCCTTGTCAGGGATATCTAACAACCTACATAGAAAGATTTCTAAAACGATTCGCTTCAGCTTTGACCTTCACACGTTTCTCTTTGGCGTAGAGCTTGCAAGAAACGATGAGTGTATATACATGTATAATAGCATATAATCATTATGTAACCCAATTATGAATTAGCAAGTTAGCAGAACAATTGTAATTTGATAGATCTTATGGTATGGCACCTAAAAAGGCGTTTAGCAAACTTGCTCAAATGAATGCTTGTCTCGCTTCGTGGAAAATGAAGGTAAATTATTAGTAAAAAAAAAAAATAGTTGTAATTTTCGGGTTGCGCGCATGGGATGCGTCGTTGTTGTGAGTGTGGCGTCGTTTTTTTTTTTTTGGGGCGTTACAACAACTTAACCACTCGGAACATATTTGTTTGATGCAAATATGCATCAAACAAGGTGGTGCTCTGCGAGTGAGTTCTCTAGGCAATTAATGTTGTCCATAATCGTGGTTGTATATTAGATGATGACTTTTTATGCTTTATGATGAGGCTCCTTGTACTTGTTCAATCAGGGGCACCAAGAACACAATACACTGTCTCGAGTTGGAAGAGTAATAAACATGGAAAATATAACTCCACAAACAACCGTACTAATTATCAAGCCAATTTTTTTCTCAGTGGCCGAATATTGTAAATAGTCCGAAGGTTGAAATTAGACATTTATTCTATGAAAAAGCATTATAAAAACAAGGAAACATATCAAACTTGTCAAATGTTGATATAAATTTAAAACAAAAGCAAGCAATTTTTTCTACATTTGTGTTACTTAAAACCCTGGAGCTTAAGCCCTTGGAAACAGTTTATTTTTTAAAAATATTCAACCATAATAAACATAAAGGTCAACATATTTTTACTTTGCAGACATAGATCCAAAAGACAAGGTGTTTTGATAAAGGATCTGCATTCGCATCTATAAAGCGACAAGTTCCATTCTTAACACTTTGTAGAACTCTACATTTTCTTAGTCCGAAAAATAATCAAATTCTCTATTAGAATCCACAAGAATGAAGTGTCCATATTTACTAAATCACATGTGCATACGAAGCAATTATCGCACCATGGATAAAAGAGAGATTATTTCTAGCTCTTGATAACAAAAAAATAGTTACAAATAGGTCACTATAAAACAATGTACTATTGTAAAATAGTTGCAAATAACAGGTGATGCATGCCCAAGTGAGGCGTATTGGACTAGATAAAGTATTAGGATTACGGATTAAATTTCTTCACACCATGATAAGAATCGGTCTAATCATGATGGTAGTGTTAGGCATATAAATGCCCCAAATTTATGAATCTCAAAACATTGCCTCTTGGGACGAGCTTTGTTGAACTAGAACCGAATTTGGAGAGACCAATATGAGGAGAAGAGGAGCTTCTTTATAATATGTTTCCTCTTGGGGCATTATATTTTTCTAAAACTAAACTCTTACGACATACTCTTCATATGTTCTGCGAGCCTCATGCAACAAACTTGTTAAACCAAATCACCCCTGATTTTGTTTCCAGCTAACATGTTTGTGTCTTTTTATTCAAGCACGATAAAACTTTGGTGCTATAATAATATCATTAGCCTAGGCCAGGGCATCCTAATTACCAGCATAAGGTAACTAGAACTTTTTAAAGTCATTTTTACAAGATACCACATTCAATAGAAAGAAACCTTGTTGTGATGACAAGAGACACCGATGCAGGAGCATCAACTCTAGCATGTATATAAGGATGGCAACATCCTATTTTGGTTTTTCATGTGTGTTTATAAGTTCTAGGGGTCATTAGGAGTCATTTAGATGTGTTAGTTTGGGTCTTGGCTTTTCAAATTTTGAATATTTCACGTTCCCTCCAAAAGTGCAATTTGAATCTTGGAGGCCTATTTTGGCTTGTTTATGTAAGTTTGGTTTGGTTTAGTGTTGTAAGTTGGAACTTTGGAGCTATCTCATGCTTGTAATGATCTTAGAAGAGTCAATAGGTTACAAAGAAGGGTTTAAACTCATGGTCATGTGCTCCCATACAAAAGTGAAGCAAAATAGGTTTAAGTGACCAAAAAGGTAGATGAAAGGTCTTATTCGGTGGATAACTGGATGAAAGCTTATAAATGCTAAATTGTAACTATTTTGGCTCATTCCATTCGAATGAGAATCAAAAATATAAGTTTCAAGAAGGACATTTGTGGAGCGAACTAGTTGCAAACAATTTTGTGTATGTTTTCAATCTGTATATGGTATTTGAGATGATCTTTGAGCTTTATGCATGCATTAAGGAATGATTTATGATTGGTAAAGTATAGATTCCTATGTGTTTAGTATTATTTGAGTGTTTCATTGTTTGATAGAGAGACCTATGCTCTTGAACTAGACTGTACCATCTTGTAGTAGCTTATTTGGAGTTTATGCATGCGAGTTGTTAAGTTGATGAGATTCTTGTGCATGATATACTTGACTAGGAAAACATGTGCATGTCAGCTAAGGAAGGTAAATGAGAGATATGGAATGTAGTAAGAGGTATTTGGTGTTAATCTTGCGAAATTCTAGTGCTTTGGTGAAGGTTCATTTAGTATCCCTTAAGGTGCTTTGTAATAGTTTATTATGGTGCAAGAATAGCACAACTAGGCCATTTCTTGGTGTTATGAGTTGAGGCTAATCCATAACATGAAATTACACTTTTTCCAAAGGGAGAAATTCATCTTAAAACCAGCCACGAGGCTTGGAGGAGGGTTGGTCGAGTGTTAAGTTGCTTTGTGCTCTCTTAATACTCCATGGGAAACTATAACAGGGGCATTGTCTGGATCAAGTTGAAGCATATAATCAAGTAAAAACACCCTTTGATGGTTAGTGTTAGAAGGACATAACTCCAGAAGGTGTATAAATTGTGTTTCATACCTATCAAAATCCTTAAATCAAACATGCAAACGAAGGGGAAGGTTTTCTCGGTTTGCAAGAACTTTGTGGATTAGAATACCTTGTTTCTCGAGATTAGAGCGAGAGGGTTTCAAGATTAACATTGAATTGGAAGACAAAACCAAGCCTCACCGGTAAGATCAACATGAAGAGGGTGTCCAAACGGAGCTCGGTATGATTTTCGCACCTTGAAACAAAATTTCGCTCAACTTATGGTGATTTTCTTCCGAGGGGTTTGTAGGGAAACCCAACTAGGGTTTGATGAGGGTTTAGTCATTGAGGGCCTAAATGATGGAATTCGAAGATAAATTTTGAGCAAATGATCGAGCACCTTCCTTGCATGGATTTTGGTGGTTAGAAGGTTTGAGCATTCTCATATTTTGCACAAAGCACGATAGTTTGGAAACACAATGTTAACATAGGAGGTGAAGGCCTAATTGTATCTTGAGACGGTGATTTTGGAGATGTTTTGGAAAGAACTTCATATTGAAACTTTTAACGAAGCAAAATAGCTAAATGGGTATTTCAAATGGGCCTTGGATTGCCAAATGAACCTTGGAGTCAAAAGTTAAGGGAGAAAAACCACATTGACAAGGTTGGTAAGGACTTAAGCAAGTGAAGGAAGGAGTAGTAGTGAAAGGTGGGTCTATCAAAGGAGTTGAGTCATAAAAATTCACCGACACCTCGGGACCTCGGGAAGCCAAATGGGTGCTTGAAATAGGTTTCATTCGGAGAGATCCCTTATAGATCATTCTATCCATGAAACTACCAAAGGCATTTGCTTGAGAAGCCAAATATGGACAATTTAGTGAAGATAGGTAAGTTTGAAACCTTTGGATGATTTTGATCAATTTGATGGAAAGGGTAGCTTGGTTAGAGGTCCAAGGATATGAGTAAATGCTTGAAAAACACAAGTAATGGTAAAAATCTCAGACTTAACATGATTTGAAGCTTCTTGTCTTGAGGGAAAAGAGCCAAATTGAAGCCATATATGACAGTTCGGAGCTAGAACAGAGTTGTTAGGATTCTTGGCTTGTAAAGGAGCATAGAACATGGGAAAAGGACCTTGAGAAAGAGTGTAAAACATAGTGAGTGAACAAGATGGAGAAGTTTATACTTGAAAAGGTCAAGTTATACCAATTTGAATCCTGTAGACAAAGTTCAAAACCTCCAAAACAGAGTGACTCATTGTGTGAACCTTTCATATCTTGGTGAATGCAAAGAAGGTTGATTTAGGCTCTGCATCAGACACTCGCATTACTTCCATATCAAAACAGCTAAATCCCTAAAAGGTTAAAGGTAAAGGTTGATTTTTAGGTCACTGCCAAGAGAGATGCCAATTTAGCAAATGAGACCTCCTTAACGGATTTTGAACTCGTGACCAACATCTAGAGTAAACTCAAGCTTGTCAAAATATCTAAACCCAAGGTTCTACGTAGGTCCTCAAACCATGAATGGATCTCTGAATATGCATTCCCTTGGAATTTGTAGCGATGTATTTTTAGCATGTTATTAAGCTGTGGAGCAAATAGTCTGTATGCCTATGGTTGAGTGATTACAGGTGTGTACTATCACAAAAACCATATTAAAGTCTAGTTATGGCATTGATTTGTCACAAACTGCTTTCATGGTGCATTTTATATGAAATAAATTGTCAGTTTTTAATAAATTTTAGTTACAATATTGCTGAGGAACTAGAATATACATCATCAATCATTAGCTAAAATGCACCAGATACTAAAATATCATCCTAAAAGACTCAGTCTAATTGACAATCATTATGGCACATGGAATAGAATAAGAATTTTTTATCAACATCTTAGACATGTAGGATCTATGCGGCAGATAAAAAGTTTTACATAGAATTTTTCTGAAGTTATATACAGTTTACATCATTGCTGCAAGCAGTTTTGCTGCCATTTACTTTAAATACATCTCTGCAGTACATGTAAACACTATCAATGCTCTCTTTTTTGTAAAATATTGTGTAAGTAACCTGTTTAGTGGGCTATAAAAGGTAAAGGTGGATTTTTCAGGTCACTGCTAAGCAAAACACCAATTTGGTGAGACCCCCCTCGTGGAATCCCACAAGGGAATTGTTTTTCCATTTACCTTATCTATTGGTGAACAAAGTGTGCAATCTAGCCCCTTCTGGATTCAAACCTGTGACCTCCTCTATTTAAACTATTTAAATTGTCGTAGTTTCCTATAAAGGGCATTGCAACACCACTTATAAATGATATAGGATCTAGGTGACTGACCTTTGTTCACAGTGCGAAAAATATACATATAACATACTATTTTGGGGGACTGCTAACTGAAGGAGACCATCCTATTAAAACTGAGCCTCATTCACTTAAACAGTACACTTGGAGAATTTTGTTCAGCTCCAGTTTTATTCCTCATCTTCAATGGCTAAATTTTCATTGTGATCTCGCATTATCTTAGTCAGTTCCTTTCCTAGGCGCTCCAGTATTATATCTTCTCTTTTCCCATCATTTCCCTCAGAGAAGAACTGCATTCCACCGTTTCTTATAAACTTTCTTTCATCGTCTCTGTCTGCCTTGGCACGTATCACATCTCCACTCTGCACCACCATAGCCATGGGGTGATTTTTTCTCAAAATGTGCACAAACATTTGATCTCCCTCTACATTTTTGAGTGGTTCACAAGCCTGGTATTGAAAATCTCTATGCCATTTCTTAAAGTGCTTAGTTCTATGGTCACTGAACTAATCCCACTCTTGAACCTCACCATAAAGCATAATATAAGCCCCGAACATTTCTCATTGCTGTCCAATGCAACATACAATAGATCATCTCCATTGACTTTCATCTTGTGTTGTAAGGAATCTGGAACCTCATTTGCTGAAAAGCTAAATAATTCTAGACAATGTGTCTCCTGTAATTCCAACAGCAGATTATAGTAATTAATATACAAGGTACTGTCAAATTTTATAATTAAGATAAACTATCTTGGCCCCATGTCAATCAGAGTGGAACTCATAACTTTGCACTTGTGGATATGGGTCCTTAACCAAAAGAACAAAATCAGCATATTTAGCAAGGCACCCACTCTCCACGTTGGATGTCCCAAATTGGCATCATGGATATCCCATGTTGGATATTCTGAACATTTCAAATTCTATTCCCAATTTCCCACTGCTTGCCCCATGATGTTGGGGTTATTAGGTCCAACCAGGAGGCTATCTTTATAATCAGGTATCTTGGATCCATTTTACCCCATGTTTCAGGGATATACTATTGAAGACAAGTAGTGAAGCAATGTAATTACCCTTTAAGTGGTGCTAACATTATGTAAGCATTAGGTACAGCTGAAAATGAGAGATACCTTGATTAATTGTCGGGGTTTCAATTTTGAACTTCCTGAGCTAGCCAATCTGCAACCAGTAACATGCAACCTTCTTAAGGATTTTAGCCCTTCCACTCCTTGAATACGCTTAACTTTGCCACACTCAGATATTGAGAGCTCTTGCAATGATTGCAAGGACCCAAAGTCAGGCATTTTGACAAGTTCTTTGCAGTTGTGTATCCTTAGCAGCTTTAGCCTCTTCATATGTGACATGTTTGAGATTCTATCTAGTCCCAAACAGTCTTGAATATGCACTTCAATAAGTTCCTTTGGAAGATATGGAAGTTCCACGAGCTCTGTGCAGTGATGAAGATAGAGTTTCCTTAGTCGCAGAAGTTTGCTAAAAGTTTGTGGTAAAGAGGAAATTTTGTATGATTTTAGGTGCAGAATTTCTAATGACAACAACCCCCCAATATATTGTGGTAGAGGACAACCACCTGCTTTTAGACACTTTAAGGATGTAAGTCTAGAAAAGCTAGCTGGAAGAACAGATAGGCTGTAGTTTTCTTCCATTTCTAGACTCCTTAGGCAAGACAGTTTTCCAATGCTCTGTGGAAGTTCACCTAGATTGAAGCATTCATTAAGCAGCAACTCTTCTAAACAGACCAGATTTCCCAACTCCTCTGGCAGTCGAAACAAAGAAGTGCAGTGGTTCAGGTTCAGATGTCGCAGACAACCAAGTTGACCTAGTGATATAGGCAAGCTCCTTATTGATGCACAATTACTTAGAATCAATCTTTCCATACAAAAAAGGTCCCCTAGCTCTGCTCCAAGGCTGATTCTATTGCAACCAGCCATATCGAACCGGCATAAGTTTTCAAGTTCGTAAATTGAATCAGGTAGAGTCTGTAAACTAGAACAACCATGTATATCCAGATACCTCAGAAAATTCAATTCACCTATTGATTGAGGAAGGCTTCTTAATTCATGGCAACAATGAAGAGACAGCTTCTCCAAGCAGGACAGCCACATCAAGGATTTAGGCAAACTCTTTAAGGGCATTCCATCCAATTTTAGTTTTTAAGAACTCTCAGCTCTTTAAACGAGTCGGGTAACTTTCTGATGCCGTGACAATTAGATAGAAAGAGCACCTCCAGAGATCTGAGGTTAGCTATTGTGTCAGGAAGATGGGATAGGTTGCAACAGTTTGACAGATCCAGGTACTTAAGCTCTGTTAGAAATCCAATGGACTCCGGTATAGCCCTTAACTCTTTGCAACCACAGAGCTCCAGTTGTATAAGGGATGTATGATTGGCTAAATCTGGAAGCGCCTGCAGACTTGTGCAGTCATTCAGCTTAAGCACTTTTAGATTTTTGGCCCCTGCAGAGAGTTAAAAATTATTCAGGAATTATTAAGCAGGTGTTTGCATCTATTTCTATGTTGGTATTGTAAAAGCTCCTCTCAACTACTAATTATTGAAAAATTTCATGCACTAATAAAGGGATCTTTGCATCTTGACTCTTTTTTTTCTTGCAAATAAAAAAAAAATTACCTCTTTATTAGATATGTTTGGCCATAATGTCTCAATGTCTTTACTGAAGCTTAAATCTAGTACAACTAGATGCTTCATATTCCATTCCAATGGTAAGCATTTTAGAGAGCAGTTTTCCCATCTGAGCCATTTCAAATCTGGAGGCATTTTCCCAAAGTCTCCCTCAATAAGAGCTCCATCCAGCCATAGCAATTGCAAATTACACATTCTTTGCAAATTATGAGTTTGCAGTCTAACATCTTGCTGAAGGTAGGTAAGACATCTCACACTTTCTGTTCCCTGGCCGGATTTGAATTGAAACAAGTTTATTAGCCTCAATATTGACATTGAATTACACTACAGAAAATAAAATACAACTACTTCCATTGCATGCCAGTAAAGCACTCCGGAAAGATCAACTAACAAAAATAAAGAAGAGACACATCTCAAATACCATATCTAGAGCAGCATTTGGTATACACGTAAGGAAACTAATCCTTTCTCTTCTCAAACTAAGTTCAAGGACTAGAAAATGATTGGAAGAAAAATAAAAAAGTTATGGGAATTTAAAGCCTCACCTTTCCTTCCATTATAACTAGCTCAGACTCTTCTGGCTTCCACAACCTGGTACGCCTCCCTGGTTCCACTGATTCCTCTGCTACAATAGCTCTTCCCATATCCCTCAGCTCACTATGCATTACAAATCTATCGTCTTCATCTAGTCTGATGAGTGATTTCAGCTTCATTTTTGTTAGGCCTACATTGGGATGCAAATGACTAGCTTCCCAAAAACTAATGGCACTCTCCCTCTTTCTTCCTACGAATAAACAAGCCATATCTAGAAACATCTCCTTCTGTACAGGCTTGAGGCCATCATAACAAAGTCTCAGAATTGCATACTTGTCATGATAACTTGAGTATTCTAGTATGTCAATGGCTTGATTCCAATAACTTAGATGTTTACTATACAAATGAGCGCCCAGAATTTCCAGTGAAAATGGCAGCCTATTGCAAATATCCACAGCTTTGCATGACAATTCTTTATAAAATACTTTTGGTTTATCTCTCATGAAAGAATGCCAGCTAAAAATTGAAGAGCATGTTCCTTATCCAATCCCTGCATTTCATAAGAAAAATCAAGTTCATTCTTTAATATGGTGGTGTCAAGCGTTGTTACGAGTACTCTGGTACCTGGTCCAAACCAATCCCCTCGCAGAGCCTCCAACTGCTTCAAATCATCAACATAATCAAGAATAACAAGGGCCTTGATGGACCTCAAACGGTCCTTCATCAAGATCTTTCCATGAGCCCCATCATTAACTTTACCCTTAAACTTGACAAGGTCTTTCAATATCTGACGTTGCATCTTAGCTACACCATTTGTATGTTGGGATTTATGACGGACATCATATACATAGCAGGTGGCATCAAATTTGGGATAAATATGATTGTGGATGGCCTTCGCTAGGGAGCTTTTCCCCACACCGCCCTTTCCATAAATGGCAACAGTCAGGACATTCTCATCAGAATCTATATTGAGCATCTTTGTAACTTTGCTCATATGCTCTTCCATACTGATGGAGACATATTTTGAAATTCTGAGGGGTTCATTTCTGATATCTTGGGGTATTGCTTCAGAGGGTTCTTCTTCTAAGCACTCAGGCAGCACTTCCTCCACTAGGGTAAACTTTTGTTCTAAGGTCTTGAAAACATCCTGGACTATAAGCTTGACGAGTCCTGCTTCAAATCTGCAAGACACACGAGTTTGTAAAATGAGAGGTTGCTTGGTTTTCCTGTAATAATGCATGCCTGCTATAACATAAAATAGTTCTGTTAGATGGTAAACTGGTACTGATTAGTAAAATTAAAAGTACTGTTGGACTTGAGGATCTCTATAATTTGAGATCTTCAACTATATATAAGATACATCATTGTTCTACTACGAGCTCATGAGAAACTGGACAAATTCACTTAAAAGTCCAACTGTTATTGTTGTTAAATTCAAATTGATTCAACACTGCAATACTAAGGAGTAAGGAAAGAAGATTCAGCTAAAGAACAATGAAGAAAGAAGATTCATCTGAGAGAAAAAGGAAGAAAGTGTGTATTAGTAAGGGTCAGGAGTTTTGATATTATTGTATATGTGAACTTGTGAAGACATACAACATGAGAATATAGAATGAGGACTACAGAGGTTAGGAAGGAAAATGATAGAGTTTATGATGATGGAGAATAAGGTATATCTAGAAATTTTGACAGACAAATGTATTCCTGTCAATATTGCCACTAATGCAATATTCATCATCAAATTCATTAGTCTCCTTCAGATTATAGTCCTTATTATCTACAGTCCTTAACTCTCATTTGTCTTCATTTCTATCATTGAGCTTAAAAACGTCATCTTAAATAGTAAGGCTTGCATTTGAGCCCGGAGCCTCACCGGCTCGAAATCAGTATTACTGAACTATCCTAGAATTCTTCAGAGTAGCATTCACAGTCAATTTTACTAGCAATTTCACAAAGAGAATGAGCAAAGTGGCTTACATACCCTGATGTGTCATCTGTACACCAGCCAGAGAAGGAGGAAACTTTAGACATAGCACTTTTCCACTCACTAATCCTTTGCTCTGTGTATCTTCGTTTCTTCTGCTCGAAATCCTTGGCAAAGACACCTCTCTCAGGATTTCTTACATCTGTTGGCTTCACATAATAGAATAGGGGTATAATTACACCATTTGATTTGCACATGTGGGCAACCTCGTCCAGGCACCAGTGGGACCCTGCATAATTCTTGGTGAAAATGGGAATGAGGATGGCACTGTTCTCAATCGCCTTTTGAATTGTTGACCTGATCTCTTCCCCCCTTTTCAGCTTTTTGCTATCTACGAATGCATTGACTCCTGCATTTTCCAGCGCAGCATAGAGGTGATCTACAAATGTACTTCTTATGTCCTTCCCTCGGAAACTCAGGAAAACATGGTATGTCCTGGGTCCAGAGGGCAGAGTCGTATGTGAAGGATTGTATCTAGTTAGCGACATTACGTATCTGTTAAATTTGAAATAACAGACACATGACAGTTTATTGCAATGCTCTCCTCTGCTTCTGCCAAAAGAATGTTCAAATTCTCTTGCCTGGTATTGGGCTTTTTACTCTTTGCACTATTGCAAATTTACAGCAGAAAAAAATGTGTTTGTCCACAAAGGAACAAAGTGGGTCAGTGGGGCTCTTGGATTAGACAAGAAGGGCAATCTAATCGTCTGCAAAGACCTGAAAGGAAAAGTCCTTCACCCATAACATGGAAGAGCCTGCGAGAAAAACTAGCTAAAAATAAAATCCGCCTTTGAGCATTTTGTATTGACATTAGAAACATTTTTGGTCTGGCACTTTGAAGGACTTGGTAATAGGTATTCACATCAGAATTGGTCTGTGAATAGAGAATTACTCATCAAACTGGACTGAACCTTG
Organism: Taxus wallichiana var. yunnanensis; assembly: GCA_018340775.1. Lineage (NCBI taxonomy): Eukaryota > Viridiplantae > Streptophyta > Pinopsida > Cupressales > Taxaceae > Taxus > Taxus wallichiana. Next base: position 283,110,419 of record CM031237.1, read on the forward strand.
CAATCTCTAAATCAAAACCTAAAACCAATGAAAAGAAAACACACCAGTATTGGAGTTTGTTATGAAATGAATCGTGTGACAATCCTAAGTGGAAAATTTATGGAACCCAATGCAATGACAGCTAACAAATTCTGGGGCTGGGTTTCAGCTATGGGCAAAATGACTTACTAAAGCTGGGTTACAGGTTCGAGTCACACCCAACAAATTCTGCAGGCTTTTCTCTCTATCTCAACCAAATCCATATATAACACACTTACTCAGAATGTCTTAAAAATGGGGGCTCAGCTGTGGGCAAAAAGGTTTACTAAACCTGTGGGTTACGGATTGGGGATGACTGTATCCATTCATTAATCAATAAATGAAGAACACCTAACGAATTGTGCAGGCTAAATCAATATATAACACACTTACTCAGAGTGTGTTAAAAGATGGGCACCTCAGCCGTAGGCAAAAAGGCTTATCAAAGCTAAGTTACAGATTCCCGTCACAAAGTTGACTTCCCAATAAATCCAATTAAAAAAACAACTAACAAATTCTGCAGGCTGTACTCTGAATCTCAACCAAATCCACAAAGTATAACACACTTACTCAGACTGTCTTAAAAATGGGTAATAAATCAACAATTAGATAATGTGATTACGCACTGTTGTATCATTCTTCTGGAGCCTTCATTTTAAAATCAATAGCATAATGACCGCAGATACGTATGAATTCGAATTTAAGAGTGAAACATACATTTTTCTTACTGAAATTTGCTGAAGTCTAGGTATGCCATTGCTTACTCTTACTCATTTTAAAATTGCATGGTTTTTGCAAAGGAATTGTCTGTCATCTGCCACGAAGGGCACTGCTATTCAATTACTTTGACTTACGGAATCTTGTGGGGCTGAAATTTTATTTGGTTGAACTGCATTCGAATTTCGATATTTGGTTGAATTGCATTTGAATATCAAATCTACGGCCAGATGGGAAAGAAAAGGTCCATGTATATTTTCTTGTCTGGATGGATTTCTTGGGTGCCTATCTTTGTCATTATGTAGTTTCCTTCCTCCCCAGGAAACTTGATTAAGATGGAATTCATTTTGAAGGTTCTTATTTCTATAAGCTAGGGTTTTGCATTTCGAATTTTAAAGCTTATGTATGGGTAAAATAATAATTTTTAAAGAGACAAAAGCATCTCTTATACCAGACTTGTTCTAACATTTAAATTTAGTTATTTAAAAATCAACCCTGTAAACATCACGGAAGTAAAGAAAATCTTCATGTATCTTTCAAGACAAGAGATACATTGCATGCCTCATGTAAGATTTATTCTAACACGAGATACATTGCATGTTTTATGATTTATTTTAACAATTCATTTTAGGGATTTTCAAGTCAACAATACTAATTTGATCAACACTACTGATTTGATCTTATAGATTGAAAGTTTAATAGAGTGATGAGGCGTATTTCATTCTAGTAAATATTTTTGAGGTTTGATCTCGGTCTTATCCATTTTTATTAGTATTGTTTGGGATTTGTATTTTGGTGGATGGCTCGGCAACACCTTTTATACCATCATCTTCACTATTAGACAACAACTCACTTAAAAAAAAAACAAAATTATTTATATTTGAAGACAAAGGCACATTACATATCTTATATACATGTAGATATGATGATTGATTTTGCACTAATAATTTCATCACATTAACCATATGTAGTTGCAATTTTGATCGGTAGATGTTGATGTCATTGTACCATGTTATGTTTGGTTTTATTAGCTAAGCTCTTCTATTGTTTGATTAAAATTTGAACCAATGTTCAAATTATTTACATTTTAAAAAGGCAATAATGTTGTTTTCATGTAAGTTGTGATAGGGAAATTCTTCATTGAAAAAATTGACTAAAACGTCAAGTTAAACAATAGAGCTATATGAAGCTCACCTATAAGAGTCTTAGCTAAGAGCTTGGTAGTCGCATAAGAGTTTGTTTTGATTCGGACCTTATTGGTATTGCTTTGAAAGTCTTAAGATAAAGAATACAATCAATTGATTTATCATAGGTGATGGTTGGAGTGATTCCTCCAATGCCCATTCCAATATTATAATGGGCTATATAGAATTTGAGACGGTTAAAATAATTGAAACGTTCTAAAATTATAGAATTAGGGTTTTGTAAGATAATACTCAATTTTGCACAAATCAAGAGACAATTATGAGTGGTAAATGGTGAGAAATAAGTCCAAACAAAAACTACATTTTGATCATATTGTGTTATTAATAGTGTCAAAATCAGAAAATTTTTACCTTAAAATAATATTAAAATATTGCTTACACCAAAATCACCTTGATGTAATTCACATCAACATCACTAATGGGTCAATGCACCAAGATGGGGAAAAAAAGATGACTAAACACGATTAAAAACAAAAATAGTTAAATGTGTGCACATTACATAAATGTGTACGTGTTGTAGTAACCCCAATGCTAAATGTGTACCCATTTAGTTTTTGAATTTAGTGGAACACATACGCATTGTACAACATGAACGCTAGAGGAATGCATACACATTACTTGGGCTTTAACTTTTTCACACATGATCCAACATACCTTTTGTCTTTTGGTGGGAACATTTTTTTCACTCCCTTTACATATGACACATAGTCCTCCACAACTTTCCATGCGGCTCTACTCGACCTTGTTCAACTTTCAATACTCAATGGTTAAGACACACAAACTTACATGTGTGTTTTTCAACTAATGACAATTTAATGACCACCTTGATATATGACAATTGGTGGGCTCATATATTCTAATCATTCCTTAATTATACTTAAATCTTTTTGATCCCACTTAATTGACCCTAATATGGTCAACTTTATTCAAATAACAAGTAAAGGTTTTCATATATTTCCAAATTTCCCCATATCTAATCTACCTTGAATCATGAACCTAGGTGATGACCTCTCTAAAGACCACAAAGGTAAAATAGTTGGACTACCATACACACTCGATCCCCACCGTAATGTCCCCTTTCCTACACCAAAGGCCTAAGGGTCAAGTCGAGTCCAAGCCGTGGTCATACCTAAAGGGCTCAGGACGCTGGGAGCTATTGGGAAGGGGCCCGCATGGTACTAATATTCAAATTTTACGTTTGGGGGTCACTTTGGACCATGGTGAATTAAACAGGAAGAAGTAACTCTAGTTCCTTTTATTTTATTGGCCCTTCCATGGAAAGAAATGCGTTTAGGGTCTATTGGGGCTCTTTTGCCTTGGGAAGTATATAAGGAGTTGGGAGAGAAAGGAGAGGCAACTTTTTGGCATACATTTTACTGACCCTTCACGTGTAACTATTGTTTGCACATCTACAAACTTGTGGAGTGACATCCCACAGGGGACCCTAGCTTCATGGTGAGAGAACCATCCCTAGTTAACAGGGGCACTCTTTGGTAATGAGAGATCTACCTTAGTTTGTCAATTTGGAGCCACTTTCGTGGGCTGTGTCATAGAGATATTATCAGAGGTTTCAGAGGACGGATTTTGAGGGGTTTTGGGGGCATTTGGGGAGGATAACAAAGGGATTTCAGATCAAATTTATGGCAGCCGTTTGGGCCGGGCGCAACATCACTTTGAAGGCATCTTCAGCCATTTCCAACCCTTTTCCATGCTAGGTGACTTGTGAGACTTTATTTGGAGGGTTTCCAGTTGGCCCCTTTTAGATCTAAAGGTTGAAATGTCATTTCCTATATTTGTTAATGTTATTTCCAAAGACTCATAATTTTTGGCTCTTGTATTTGGAGAGTTACAAACCTCTGAAGCTTTCCAGTCATCTAGGGCACGCTGTGCTTTTTCTGGCAGCATTTTAATTTCTGTAAAACTCCAAAAATAATTTTATTATGTCCTTTATAATAATATCAAGCTCTCTTTAAATTTTCAAGTAATTCGAGTGGATATTTTGGGAGATATTAATTTTCTTTAGTTCGTTGTCCCTATTGTAAAAATATGCAAAAATCAGTATTTTATTTGGCTGCAAATTTTCAATATTTTGTGCATTTTTAAGTGGTATCCCATAAGGGATATTTCAGTGGTATCAGAGTTGTTGTTCCTCCAGCCTGTGTGGGTTAAATATGGTAGTTTGGAAAGATCTCAATGTGGGTTTTATGAAGGAAATGTTCACCAACATGGTGAAACAACAGGAAGCCACTAACCTTTATTTGAGTCAGCTCACTCAGAATGTGAATCAAAGTAGATCTAGGGACAGTAAGGAACATGGTGAGAACAATAATAAAGGGCACCCAATAGAGGTGATTGATGAGGATTCTTGTTGGAGGAAATATGAATCTTTAAGTAAGGGTTTCGGAGATAATATGTCCTTTCTAGATTATTGCATGATGAAGATTGGTAGTAAGCCCAAGTGAGGTCATCATACGCCAATACCTGAATTACAAAAGAACTCATTTAAAGAAGAAGAAATTTCTAGAGAAAAAGGTATGATTTCCATTGAGAAAAATAATTGCATTAGTGAAACTTTGCTTGTTAGAGAAATTATTCCAGCTCAGGAGAAGAAATTTGTATATGCAAGCAAAGAGGATGTAATGGAAACTCTAAAATGGTGTGAGGAATGGAATAGCAGAGCTAGAGCTGCTAGATTGATAGCCACCCAAGCAAGACAACACCTACAAGAGTTCAAGGAAAAGATGTGGGCAAATGATGTAAGGAAGTCTACACCCGTGAAAAAAGTCTTTATAGAGCAACTTGCACATGAGGAGGAGCCTCACATGGACACTTGTGTAAAATTGTAACCTGCTGTAATTTCCAAACCAGCAACTTTTGATCAGCTTTCAAATACTTTCAATGGGCACTCAGGCAACAATGTTGGGGGCAACTCAACATATGTCTATCTTGAACACACAGAGGACATTGATGGCATTGAAAGGTATGAAAAACATGGCTGGTTGGTGGAAAAATTGAAAAAGATATTTCAATCCAAAAGGTACCTATCAATCCTCCAAAGAATAAGTCATTATCATATGGGGTGGATTTACCAAGCAGTAATGAGCATAAATTTGTGAAAGGTGTTGATTCTTGTTCCACTTATTCTCCATCTAAAATCATGAATCACAATAGGGATGATCTTATTTATGGGGAGATAAAAGAGAAGCAAAGATGGAAGACCTTACATGATACAAGGGTTCATGGGCATTATAAGGTATGTGATCCTGGTAATATGTGACAACTATCCAAAACTATCAATTCTGATTTTGAAAACTTTGTGACTGATTTTATAAGCAAAAGAAGGAATTCAAATGTGTATTTTGGGATTACAAGTGCTGGCAAGCATGATTTCTTCATTGGAGACTCAGGTGCAAGAAGGGAGAGTACCTCTCAAGGTACTAACGTTGGTTTTTTGGTTGCCAAAAAGGGTAAGAGAATATTTTTAAATCATTTTTAGCATGCTGGATTATGTATAACATCAATCATAATGACAGGAGAAAATAGCAATGTGGGACATTCAGGTAAGCAACCTCCCCATTTTTTTGCCAGGCCTTTGGGGCTTCATGAACCTTCTTTCTTAAAGGATCTAGAAGTTTCACAGGTACAACAGCTAGTAGATATTTTGGATGAGGAGTCTTGTTGGGAGAGGTACCAGACCTTGAGTGAGGGCCTTCGTAACAACATGCCATTCCAAGAATATGGCAAAATGAAGATTGACAGTAGACCCAAGAGAGATCATCAGTACATGATACCAGAGTTATAGAGGATATTGGGACAGATTTCCATTCCACACTTCAATGGTTCTAAGAAGTGTACTGCACAGTCTTGGGTTCAAAAGTTGAAGACATACTCCGACTTGAATCCTATGCGTGAGGAAGATGCAATTAAGTTTGCAATATTACATCTTGAGGGAGACGCTCATGATTGGTGGCATCATGGGTTGATTACACAGGGACACATACACATTACTACTTATGCGAGTTTACACAGAGGTCAGGGATTAGATTTGATAGAGCGACCACGACAAGTATTTCGTGGAGTTGACTCATTTGAGACAAACCGGTCCCCTGGATCAGTAGATATCGTAGATTTTCAGAGATTATCAGTCATGGTACCTAATGTCACAGAGATGAGGTTGATTTCACTATTCATAGCAAGTTTGACAGATGCTCTCGTTGGGTTTGTGAAGGCATTTGAACCTTCTTCTTTACATGAGGCTATTAGGAAAGCTCGGGACTTGGAGTTATCCACTCCAAAGCCGAGGGCTCCACCTCACGTTCAGCAAAGGGAACCTCCATCTGGATCAGACGAACTTTAGCAGAGGGAGCCTCCACCGAGGTAGGAGGTGGCTAAGAAGCCAATCATTTCCCGAGAGGACAGAGATGAGTTGAGGCGAAAGAAACTATGTTTCGATTGCCACACACCTTGGGTTCCAGGACATGATTGCAGAGGTAGAGGAAGGCCCAATTCATTGAGGTCTTCAAGGAGAGTGAGGGTGATAAAAGTGAGGAGTTAGAGACTCACGAGATGGATGATGGAGATGGGGTTGTGTTGGATAGTGCTGATGCGGGGCAAGAGGAGGAGACTTTTCCTCGGAGATTATAGCCACATTGTCTAGTACTCTGATGTACAAGGAATTTAGGATTAGAGGAGTTATGTAGGTTGAACGAGTTGGGGTACTCATTAATAGTGGGGCAATCCACAACTTTATTGATGCTGCATTGGTTGAGAGGCAAGGATTACAGACAGAGGATTTTGAGGGCTTCAACAGGGTTGTAGCCAATGGAGAGTCTATGAGGTGCACACGATGGGTTCCCCAAGTGAGCATCACGATGGGTAACTATACAGTTACCGATGATTTCCACATTGTTGGTATGGGAGTGACCAACATAGTGCTAGGAGTGTAGTGGCTTCACTCTCTTGGTGAGTTTCGGACTAACTTTCAGACGATAGAGCTGAAGTTTAAGTCTAAGGGCAGGAATGTGATTTTGAGGGGATCGTCTACAGGAGCACCTAGGGTGGTTATAGCTGAGGGGATGGAGAGGACATTCCGGCATGGTGAGGAGTTTTATTATTATGGATCGATGTGGAGTATGATGGATGGGGTGTGACCAACAATGTTGCACATGAGACAGTTACAAAGATTGGGATTACAGGTTCAGATCATCCGAGTTTATCATTATGTTGGTCATTTGAAGTTTCGGTAGACTGGAGATCTCATTTTCTTGTTGAGTACTCCAAGAACCGACACACTTGTGAGATTTTAGGTGGTCAAATGTACAGGGATGACAACTACAGATTGGAGGATGAGATGATCTTCTATTAGGGAAGATTGAGCCTTACGTCAGATTCATGTTTGAGGATGGAGATATTGTGTCATGTGCATTGTTCTTCCGTGACTGGGCACTTGAGCTTCGATGAGACCTACAGGTTCATGTTAGAGAGGTTCATATGACATAGGTTGAGGGAGGATATGCTCAACTTTATACAGGCATATACGGTTGGTCACTATGACAATTCAAAGCTTACAGGTTCATCATTTTTGAATCGACATGGGATAACACTCTTGTGCATTTTACTGCTTCTATGCCCGGTGAGCACTTCACCCACGAGTTAGTCAGTGGAGAGACAAAATTGACTCATGGTTATTCAGTAGGTTCACATTTAGTGCAAGAGGTGGACTATGTGGAGCTGATATTACCGGTTGACTATCTACTGGAGTCTTGGGACTTTTCCTCCATGGGACACATTGAGATATATTATGAGGAGCCTTGCTCTCACACGAGTGCAAGTCATGTGGGAGAGTTAGCACCATTTGTGTATATAGATGTTGTTTCACAGGTTGATTCAGGGATTCTATAGGATTCAGAGTGAACTTTTATACCTAGGAGTTGATTGGAGAGGCAGTGAGTGATCACATGATGATAGCCTTACATTGGCAGGGATTGGACAGATTGGCAATTTCGGTGTGGGTACCAGTGGAGAGTCGGTGTGGGCATCATACTACTTTAGGAGCAACATTGTTCTCTACACGGCATGGAGAGCATGATCACTACATGGGGTGTCTTGGTTACTTCGCATCACACCGATCATTAGTTGACTGTAGGGTGAGGAGGAGAAACTTATGACGTGGTATTCAACTTTTGTAGCATGACAGGATAATGCTTGGGGTCAAGCATTTCTCGGGAAGGGAGGACTGTAATGTCCCCTTTCCTATGCCAAAGGCCTAAGGGTCAAGTCGAGTCCAAGCCATGGTCATACCCAAGGGGTTGTGGACGCTGGGAGCTATTGGGAAGGGGGCCGCATGGTACTAATATTCAAGTTTTGCATTTGGGGGTCACTTTGGACCATGGCGACTTAAACAAGAAGTAACTTTAGTTACTTTTACTTTATTGGACCTTCCATGGAAAGAAATGCGTCTAGGGTCTATTGGGGCTCTTTTGCCTTGGGAAGTATATAAGGAGCTGGGAGAGAAAGGAGAGGCAAATTTTTGGCATACATTTTATTGACCCTTCACGTGCAAATGTTGTTTGCGCATCTACAACTTGTGGAGTGAAATCCCACAAGGACCCTAGCTTTGGTGGTGAGAGACCCGTCCCTAGCTAGCAAGGCACTCTTCGGTAGTGAGAGATCTACCCTATTTTGTCATTTTGGAGCCGCTTTCAGGGTTGTGTTATAGAGATATTATCAAAGGTTTCAGAGGATGGATTTTGAGGGGTTTTGGGGGCATTTGGGGAGGATAACAGAGGGCTTTTAGATTAGATTTATAGCAGCCGTTTGGGCAGGGCGCAACATCACTTTGAAGGCATCTTCAGCCATTTCCAACCCTTTTCCATGCTAGGTGACTTGCAACCTTTATTTGGAGGGTTTCTAGTTGGCCCCTTTTAGATCTAAAGGTTGAAATGTCATTTCCTATATTTGTTAATTTTATTTCCAAAGACTCATAATTTTTGGCTCAGTATTTGGAGAGTTATGAACCTCTCGAAGCTTTCCACCGCCTAGGGCATCTTTGTGCTTTTTTCTCGGCAGCATTTTAATTTCTGTAAAACTCTAAAAATAGTCTTATTATGTCTTTTATAATAATATAAATCTCTCTTTAAATTTTCAAGTAATTATTGTGGATAGTTTGGGAGATATTAATTTTCTTTAGTTTGTTGTCCCTATCAGTAAAAATCTGCAAAAATCGGTATTTTGTTTGGCTACAAGTTTTCAATATTTTGTGCATTTTTAAGTGGTATCCCACAAGGGATATTTCACCCACCTAGCCACCACCAATTTTGTTGTCCAAACCTTGTGCAACCCACATACTCTCTTGAACTCGGTGATTTCCTACTTCCATACTAGTAATGAGCTACTCCAACATCTTGGACCCTTGACATGATCAATTAGTACATGTAGGTGATTAGGATATATTGTTTGGAATCATAGTCACTACAGTTGCTTCCTTTGGCAAACCATAAACCTCCTACTTTAGAGTTATTAATTAAAAAGTTGATTAATACTATCATGCTACCCAATAAGCATTGTAAAGACAAGAAATGACCTAGGAAGGCTAGAAGTTAGAAATGACCTAGTAGACATAGAAGTTAGAAATCACCTAGGAAGGTTGGCATCATATTGTAATTAGTAAATTATAGTGCGTACGCATTCAATTCTTTTTGAATTTGAAAACTCAAATCCTTAGCCTCGAAATGAATTGATGTTCGAGCCCGAGGCTTTGAATTGCAAAAGCACAACAAAATTTGTGAGAAGAACTATTTTTCACAAAACTCAACTTCAATCACGAATTTTATCACAAATTCCTTCATATCATTGCACAAAAAAATATATAGACATGTTAATTTCAATTACTACTTTTTTTTAATGATTAAATGCTTTTGACCAGAGCTATGAACTAGAGGGCGAGGCCCCAACCATACAAAGAGAAGAAAAGAGAAGAAGAAGAAGGGAGAAGGGTGGGCTGAAAATAGCCAACTAGAAGAAGGGAGGAGGAAGGAGAAAGAAGAAACAATGTTGGCAAGAACCGACATCGGGAAGAACAGGAGAGAAGGGAAGAGACCAAAGAATGCCGAATAAACAACGCCACCAGAGGAAAAACCAAAATATGATCAAGTATTTATTATTTATTTATGAATATGTCCTCCTACACCCAAATATTATTAGTACTTATTTACAATAACTTCCAAACTATCAAGTGATTAAAAAAACATTATATGGTCACAATCTAGCCATAATTCCATACACATTGATTTGTATTAAAACTTTATTATTTCAATAAAATATGCCCAATTCACAATTTGCTTTTTATAGTTCAAAGTGTGTACATTTTTCTTATTTTTTCCTTAAAAATCTTGATTCACGACCACTTATCTACTATGTCTTATGGAAAACTCAGTGCACCTCTTCGAAAAACCCTTCTTGACCTAATAACACAATTATTTGCAATTAAAATTACATTTTCGGAAATTACATTCAAAACTTTATGTTTTATATTACAAAATTTTTAAAAAAATTTGAGTGTAGATATCTTGAATAATTCATCACTTCATAAATCTCTATTTCGAGAAAAAGTTGTTCTAGACCCCTTTTTGTCCACCATTTCCATGAATAAGCTCTAATGCTAGACGACATATTTTAGTGGTAGCTTTGGGTTTAAAAATCGTTAAATAAATTATGAAAAATACACTTTTTGTCACCCTAATTTCCATCACATTTTTTTTTTTGGGTTTGTTTACGAATATTTTTTTGATGTGAATTAGCATCAATATATTTTGACAACCAATTTTACGGTAGTGAGTGAATATCAAGTTCTATTGATGTAATTTACGTTATTTTGTTTTTGAAAATAGAGTAAATTTGTAGACTTTGTTGTGCATTATTTTGTCTAGAAAATGAGTCTTTTGTTGTGATAATGAATGATGGATCGACTCATCTCCATTTGCACTTTGCTAAGTTTTTGCATCAAACGTTGTGTTGCGGACTTCTTGGGCATATTTGTGTAGGCTTATTATAGATCTCTCTTGCTCTATAATAAGCCCGAATGGTGTGGCTTGTGCAACTCCAACTCGGCGGTAAGATTTGGCACTGACCTCCTCACGACGTATGTAAAGCTTGGCCCATGAATTTTTGAAAACAAAAATTTCATAAATATTCGACCCGATAGCCCCGACAACCTTTCGTGACTTATTTTTTTCTCAGGCAAAGTTATTGAGGCTCGACCTCATTTGTAGACAACTTTTCTCAAAGGCTACCCTTCTTCCCCGATCATCATCTCATTCACTTGATGCATGCTCTTCTGTGTCATCTTTGTTTGCACAAGTATTATGATCTTTAGATCATAAATACTATCACCTTTTATTATCAACCACTCAAGCTATAATGAAGAAGTAGTAATTTATTCTTACCAAACTAATTATTGAGACTTCATCCTTTTCTGAACATCGGTAATGTTGTATCCATCATTACAAGAACATAGATCAATCATCGTTGTTATAGAAATTGCAATATAATTCTGCCATAACCAGAATATTTTAAACATAGTAGTAAAATATCAAAAGGTATATACAATCGACAATGAAACTATAACAAACTCGTTGTCATCCAAATCACCCTGTTTCCATTATCAACTTTGTTTGCAATGTCAAAAGAATAATTGTGATTACAATCCAAGCATCACACAAGAATAAGATAACCAAACATATTTATTATCTACAACAAGATAAAATATATACTCATCCAAAATGAAACCAATGGGGATATGACTCTATTTTATGCAAATTCAAACCATACAAAATAAGCTCGTTGTTAATCACTCGCCATTAGAAATGGAATGTGCAGAGAAATTCTAAATTCGAGAAGAGAAAACTATTTGTATTACCTTCATTTGATGAGAATGACATCCATTTAAGCCTCTCCAAGAAATTGCAATTTACATACTCCTAGAGGGGGATTGGGTTTATAAAGAGGTGGAAGGAAGGCAAACGAGGCTTCAAATTTGACGACCACCCATACCCAGTAAAAAGGATGACCGACACATGGGGATGTGTTACTAGTGAATACTTTTCTCGCTCAAGATATTCCACATATATAATATCATACTTGTTGACATAATAATGTACTAGTAAGTGTGTGATTTTATGTCTACATCAAGAGGCCAATCCTTGTGTTTCTAGATAAGCCACTTCAATTTACTAATACACCTAATGTCTTTCCTCCTACTTTACCTATTTTACAACTTGTGTTTTGACTTGTGTACATTTTTAAAACAAATTTAATAGAAGTATTTTCATTTTTTTAATAAAAAAATTATATTGTTTTACAAGTAATAGATGCACGATGTGTCTTTCTCGAATTGGATGTTATTATAGTGCCCAAGGCAAGTTTTATAGCTTTCAATGAAGTAAATATTTTAAATCCCACAACTAATAACATATCTCCAAATATGCTTTATTATATTTAAGCTAATGTTTTTGAAATATAAATATTTATTATTATTTTAGAAACAGTTTATTTCTTAATTTTCATTGGACAAGATATTTTTCTAGTGGTATTTTGGATTTTACAATTAATTTAAATGGTTACTTTCTTTTCGACCAATAAAAAAGAAACATCTAAGAAATATTTATTTTTCCTAAATTTAAACATAACAAAATTATGTGAGATGTCATAAATAGCCTTTGACATTTTGTGTATACAGCTAGCATGTACTTAAGGAATTTAATATTCCATTAATTATGTTGTACAAGCTCCAACGATTCATAATTCCTTATTTATTTTTTTGATCTTTGAGTTAATGTGAAAGAGATGATAATACCTCAGGCTCCAAAGAACATCTCAGAAATTTGTTCATTGTTTCTCAGCAATATAGATTTTTTTTTTTGCATTATATCCAAGGATTTGTTCATTTTTTTCCTCTTATCCTCATATTACAACATGATAATTCATCTATAGATAAGAGGTGCTAAGGAGAATATTGGATGCATACGAATTCATTAACATGAGACTCAAATTTAGTTTATAGAAAAGAGGATTTGAGATCGTTTGTAATGTTGTGGGAATTCATTTTTTCTATGGGTACAAGTGAACTGTCTTTGACAGATCTGAGAGATGTCACCTATCCAAATCCTTTCTTGACACACCTATGCCTGCTAGTCAAATTTTACAAACTAAATGCTAAAATATGTGCCTATCATATCATTTCAAGGTATGCAGTAGACATATCCTTTCAAACTTATGTCTGCCACAAAAAAATACTTAACATGTACATGGATTTGTGTAATTTGATTTCAGGTAACTTGGTTTGAGTGTGGTGGCTCCGATCTAGGAATGACATTAATTTGTAGTCTTACGGATGGGTTTGCACTGCAGGAGTTTCCAAGAAACTTCACAAACATGGCCGCTAAAGGAGAGCTCGCATTTCTACCAGTGAATGATGGATTGGATGTTCTCAAATTGGAAGCTATTTTTGTGTTTCAAGCATTAAATCGGTGTTCTCGAGTGTCAATTTGTGGCTTGTATTATGTTTTTATGGATGTTTTCCTTTTGAAACTATAAATTTGTACTGGAGCATAAAAATTTGTTTTCTCGGACCCTTTTATTTTATTCTACTTCACTTTTTTAGGGGTACTCTTTGTGGGGTAGATCCGCCAGATTTTCATCTGTAATGACAATGTTAGTCTAATTCTCTTTATTTTTCAAATTTCAGGTTACAGGCCATTATAACTCGCGATTTCGATCATTTGGGGGCGGGGTTTGTATGGAATAGCCTTGAGTTTGAAGGTCATGGCTTGATGAATCAAATCTTCCATTAGAGGCTAAAGAACCCAGAATTACTTGTATTATTGTGAAGGTTTCAACTTTAAAGTAACAACTGCTTAGAAATTAGCATTTTTGCAGTAAATATATTGTAGGCAATCTTCATCGAGAAAAGTATATTGTAGGCCATAGAATTATAGAGTTTGGAGGTGCACATTTCGAAGGCTTTGTAGGCGTATGATGCTTGTTTTATCAAAACTAGGTCCGATGGATTCTGTATGATGGAACAACAATTGAATGTTGTTGTTTAAAGAGCAAAAGTAGCCTCACCGAAGATTTGAAATGGGTGAGGGAGGTTTTCATTCTAGCCGGTGGCCATAAAAGGAGAGGTTGCATTTCTACCTGTTGTCCCTCCCGTATTATGTACCAGAAAGCCGACCCGTTCTCTGCTAAGAAGAGGACAATCCTCGTCATGATCATGGTTTTTCCATTCACTTAATCTTGGGTCTACTCACTTTGCATTTTTAATGCCTTATTTAATTCATGAACACAAGGGATGAGCATAAAAAACCAGGGAGTTCATGCTTTGACTATGTAGTTTAATATAAAAACAAGCTTAAATGCTTCATAAAATCCTTGAACACCCTTGCGTTTAGAAGCCACGTATGAGATGTTTTTATTCAGCCCTTTTTAACACGAGAGCATGTCTAGCTAGGCTCGAACCTTGTCATTGTCATCTACACCACTCTGCATTTCAGATAGACCATAATTGGTGGGACATAATTTTGTTGTTATCTTTGACTTGGGTGTCTTTTGTTTGGCTACATAGCTTATGTGCATCTGTTGGTTTCCTTGCTAGGAAGGATATTCATTACAATATAGTAATGAAAATCTCAACAAAAATGCCGATATCAAATCACTTTGTTGTAGTGACTTGCAACCGCAATAATGATCGTTAGTTTTGCATTTCAACGATTGAAGGATTAATGCCGAGAATGGTGACGACATTAGAATCCTTTGGATATTCTTAAACTTGTGGTGTAGATAAACTACAAGCATGAAATAATATGTCAAATGTCCTCTAAAGCTAACCAATATGCAATTGTTTCCTCTATTACAACATAGAGAAATGAGGATGTATCTAATATTATTGTGGACCTAACAAAAGTCCCAAAACATTGCATAGATTAGAATTTTTTTTTATTTTCTTTATTTGTTGTTGAACTAGATTCAATAATCTCCCTCTTCATATACACCATATTTATTTGTTTTTTATGGTTAGTATGCTGCAATTTTTCTAGGTGCAGCCGCTTTCATATGAATTTAATGGACAAAAACAAGAAGCGAGTGTATTCTTTCTAACCATGGGAATACATGTTGGCTATATCAATCTTCTATTAAAATTTTGGGTCACCAAATTCTAAGAAGGCTAGGGGTTTTCATTAGAACTTGGTATTAAATTTTTGTGTATTGACATTCACAAGTGTCCTTTGTTACTTTATTTAATATTGATAACATTTTTGTTGAAACTTTCTTATCGTGTCTTTGCAGTCTCGTAATAATCAATAGAAAATTGTCACTCTTTTCAAATTTGTTTGAATCTCTATGACAATGTATAATAGCAAAGGTAAATTGTTCACATTGTTTTGGTAAAACACTATCAGTGCTTTAAGAGGTTGCTCATGTTCTCTGTAACTTACAATTACGATACTCCATGAGGTGACATGTTGATCATTCATTTAGTTAAACATTTGGCAAGAATTTAGTAAACATTTACATTTTTCATTCCTATGTATAATAGCTTTACACTTGCTTCGGCAGTATATGCCATTCATGGCCTTGTTGGGAATGCTCTCGAGTTGCTTTTGTATATAAAAATCAAATTTGGGAGTTTTCTATTGAGCCATATGATTTTTTTTTGCATCTATTCATGCTTGCTATGTGAAGGTTTCTCAATTGTTTTGAATTCCTCTAAAGCCAGTTGAACTCTTGAAAGAATGGTCGGGCATGAAGTAGAAAGGATTTAAATCATTTGAAAATCTACTTCATTCAAATCCTCAAAAGAAGAAAATGGAAAATGTAGATTGGGATAGACCCTTATAAAATTACAGATCCGAGTTGGAGTTTTCACATTGCGAAACAGGTAAGTCTACATTGTTATATCAAAAATCCTTGAACTCGTGAACAACACATTAACAATATTAACTTTGTTCTTAGATGATGGACTGAATTAAAGTGGAGTGATGTTCGATGCCAAGAAATCTACTAATCGAAGATTTACATGAATGAAGATATTTTTGTGATTTTTGTAACTTGTTTGGCCTATTAAAGATTCCCTCATTAGAGTTCTCATTCAATTGCATGTTCCTAACCTTTATCCTGTAAAATATGTAAAGGTCAGGAGATAAAGATGATTTCTCTCGGTTTTGAAAACATGAATTGTTCCAGGGCCTATCAATTGCTTGCTTTATCCCCCTTTCTACAATTTATGGATTCATTTGAAGTTCTTTAGGTCTAGAAAAGTAATAACTGGCGCTGGATCTTTGTGTATTCTACTTTTCCGAGTTACATTAGAAAGCTTAGGTCAGTAACAATTGGAATTTGTAAGGTATTAGGGCCTCATCTAGTAGTGATCTTTGTTCCAATAGTAACACATAGAATGCTTAGATATTGCACGCCACTAACAAATAATCTCTAATCGTAAGGTGATTTTACCTATTTTTTTGTTGCATTTTCTTGGGAAACCATTCCCGATTCATGTTTATCTTCATTTTCATTGTTGGCATTGGCATGGATTCAAAAACCTATTTCACATACATGATCATTGTATTTGCAACATTCTATTTAAGTATGGCATCCGGTTTATTGCCACTTTTTTGTATTGATGTATTGTTTTTGTTAGCACAAGTTATTTATTTCTACTGAGAATTGAACCCATATAGATGGTTTTAGAAAACATCTAATTATGTTGTTACTTGAATGATAGCATGTGTTTTTGCTATATATTAATTAAGTATTTTGGATGTCTCTTGGTAATGATTTCTCTATTCTTGGGAAAGTTGAAAATTATCAATTATGTTCTTATAAGTATGCTAGGTTTGATATATTTCTTTTTCTATCTGCTGAATTAGTAAACACTCCCATGCTAGGGTGTGCTTAGGATACCATTAGGGTAAGTTGTATCTTTGGTTTGGATACATATTATTTTGTTAAAACAATACTTTGGATTTGCAAACAACCTCATTTAGTTATTGGCTCACGGCGAGGCTATTCTCGCCACAAAATGTACCATTATTACAAAGGGATCTTTTTATGTGTAGTGTAATAGTGGTGCATTTTGTGGGGAGAATAGCTTCCACTCATAATCATTGACATTTCAATAATTGTTTTGAAAAGTATGTGCATAATAAACCCTTTACATTAGATGCGTGTGTACACTCTTGAAAACCAAAAATACTTAGAATTTGAAAATGGTAAGACTGATAATAAGAGGATACCATATGTCAAATGCCATGCATTTTAGTTCAAATAAAATTATGAAGTTAGTTTCTTGCTAATTTCCACACTACAAGAATTTTAAAACATGTCAAAAACAGAGAGCAGGACTTGGGGTGGCGGAATGGCGAATACAAGACAATCTTGGAGCCAACTAATCAATTTATCAGTCTAGTTTCCAATCTCTGCAATGCTCTACCTGCTGCCAAATTTACAAGATAAAATCATTTTTTAGAGTTGGTCCATCTCCTCCACCTACAATGACATGCAATACATTACTATAAACTCAAAAGATATCGAGCAACAAAAACAAAACAAAAACAATATATCTTAATATCTCTAAACTTTGAGATGTGGAATCACATTGTGGAGTAAGGATTGACTTATTTCAATAATACATGTTACAACATACAACAAATTTGGTCTAAAAGCTAAAAATTTCAATGTTAAAAAATTATTGGCACAACTTCAATAACTAAAATAACATTTGTGTAGAAATACTAATGAATGCTTGTATTTTTGATAGCAACATCCATCTAGATGTTTTTAACAATTCTCCTTTGTAAAAGTTGTCATGTTTATCAAAGTTTCTCATTAACTTTAAAAATTTGAGTGGCAGACAAGGATTTTGACATTGAAGAAAAGTTTGACTTTATTATGGCATCCCAACTAAATAGAGTACATATATCACTTTTAAAAATTATGGTTTAGAAAATTACAAAACAATAATATTATAATAAAGCCTAAAAATAGTGAAATCATTGCATTATCACCAATAAAAATAGAGATAAATAAATTTATTTCAATATTTTAAAATTATAAATTTGTTATATCATATTCATACATTAACATAAATAAAAAAATTAAAAAATATATACAATGTTTGTCGTTCTTTCTTGCTATCTTCTTTGGTTCGTTTTGGGAGTGAATATCTGCGTGTTTTCCACCGGGCACATACTTCTCGCTTTGTTAACCCAAGTCAAGATTTTAATAGAGCTGGGATATTGTTCGATTTTGCAGGAACTGAACAGACCTTAGCATTTAAGAAAAGGAAAGTGATCTGGCAAATCAAATACTTATGTTTTGAAATGAAGATGGTTTCCCTCATTGCCTTGTTTGTCTGTGCACTAGCTGTCCACATTTCCCATTCTTCTCCTTCTTATTATTCTGATCAACATGCTCTTTTGTCATTCAAGCATTCCCTATCCCTCGACCCATTCAATTCCTTGCACAATTGGTCTCCCCATCACGACACCTGCAATTGGACTGGCGTTGCCTGCTCTTCTCGTAAACAGCGTGTGGTTTCCTGAATCTCACAGGTATGGATTTAGTCGGTCCCATCTCCCCTTTCCTTGGGAATCTCTCTTTCCTTAGACTACTTGCTCTCAAGAATAACAGCTTTCACGGCCAAATTCCACCTCAGTTGGGAAGGCTTTATCGCTTGAGAATACTAAGACTCTCTAGAAATAATTTGGACGGATCCATTCCGTATGCTCTAGGAGACTGCCGTTCTTTGCAAATACTCGCTCTATCTTACAACAATCTGAGCGGCACCATTCCCTCCCAGCTTGGCCTTCTTTCACATTTAGAGATCCTTGGTTTGGGAGTAAACCAACTCATAGGCCCAATACCATCTTTGCTGGGAAATCTATCCTCTTTAACTTCCTTGGATTTGGGCTATAACAGACTCCATGGTGGTATTCCTGTTGAATTGGGTATGCTTACTCAAATCGAACTGCTTTGGCTTGGCCCGAACTATTTTCAAGGACCAATTACCAGTGCTCTTTCCAACTGCACTCGTCTACGAGAATTGTTATTGCTTGAGAGCCAATTAACTGGGCCCATTCCTGTTGAGTTGGGTAGGCTTACTCAACTGGAATCTCTGCTTCTACACAGCAACAACTTTACAGGGCCAATTCCAACTTCTTTGAGTAATTGCACATTTCTGAACACCATATCCATTGGCAATAACAATCTTACCGGTTCAATTCCTCCTCCTTTTGGTTTGATGAAAAATCTAGCCTATCTCTATATGGAATGGAACTCACTAAATGGCCATATCCCTGTTTCTCTCGGCAACTGCACTCAGCTGTTTATCATTTCACTTTCTGATAATAGCTTGACAGGCAACATTCGGTCTGAATTTGGCATGCTGACAGAGTTAGCCCATTTGATCTTGGACGAAAACAAGCTAAGCGGTAGCATTCCTGAAGGAATAGGCAATTTGACAAAGCTTGAAACTTTAATGTTGTCCAGCAATTCATTCTCCGGGTCTCTACCTGCGTCCTTGGCCAACTGTACTAAACTTCAGCTTCTCGATCTCAGGAAAAATGGATTGACAGGTGAGCTTCCATCTTATCTTGCAAGTTTTCATGATTTAAGAGTTTTCAGCCTGGGATATAATAAGTTTGAGGGCAGAATTGGTGCATGGGTCACAAACCTCACCAAGTTGCAGGTGTTGGAGTTATCCAACAATCAACTTAGTGGAAAAATACCATCTAATCTTGACAGCCTCTCTGGGTTTGGAATCCATGGAGATCCTAGTCTCACTGCCGACACACTCTACGAATATGTAACTATTATAACGGTAAGGAATGAGTACAGTTTGAAATATGTTCTGTCTGCAAATACCATAGTTGACTTGTCAAACAATAATCTAAGTGGGAAAATACCAGGAAGCATTGGCAAGCTAACAGAGTTGAGTTATTTGAACTTGGGTTCGAATAAGTTAAGTGGTAGCATCCCTGAAGGAATAGGCAATTTGAGTAACCTTCAAATTCTGAAGTTGTCAAGCAATTCACTCTCTGGGTTTCTTCCTGCATCATTGGCCAACTGTACTAAACTTCAGCTTCTCGATTTCAGAAACAATGGATTGACAGGTGATCTTCCGTCTTATCTTGCAAATTTTCACGAGTTGAGAGTTTTAATCCTCGGCTACAATAAGATTGAAGGTAGAATTGGTGCATGGATTACAAACCTCACCAAGTTGCAGGTGTTGGATTTATCCAACAATCAACTGAGTGGAGCAATACCACCTAATCTAGAGAGCCTCTTGGGGTTTGGAATCCTTGGAGATCCTAGTTTGACAGGCAACACACTCTATCAGGATATAACTATTGCAATCAAAGGCAAAGAGCATAATATCAAGTATGTTCTCCAAGCAAACACCATACTTGACTTGTCAAGCAATGATCTGAGTGGTAAAATACCAGTGAGCATGGGAAATCTGAGTAGCCTCAGGTTGCTAAATCTTTCCAGAAACCATTTAAACGGCAAGATACCACCATCTCTTGGGAAAATACTGACATTGGAAGAGTTGGATTTATCAGAAAATGAGTTAAGTGGACAGATACCAGAGGAGCTATCTGCATTGTCCAAGTTGTCATCCCCCAATTTTTCTGGGAATGGACTTTGTGGTCCAATACCAAAGGGGACTCAGTTTGACACTTTCGACCAATTTTCATTTCAGAGAAATCGGTGTCTATGTGGGAGGCCATTACAAACCTGCAAGCAAAAGAATAGAGATCCGATACGATCTACACCTTCAGAAACTATGGAGAAATCAATTTGGAGTGTTGTAGATGAGCACGTCTCATTGATTGCATTGGCTTTGGGATTCTCAATTGGATTTGGGGAGTATTATATGTGATTATGGGGTGGTATACTCTTGGCCGTTTACTGATACGCTTCAAGTCAAGATACTTTAATGGAGCTACCCCGTCTGAAAACGGGAGTTGGAGCTTGATCAAGATCATCACCCGATCTCTATTCCAATCATCAAACCCCTCTACTTAGTTGTGGACCCTTATGGTTTATATCCACTGGTTAGGAATATAGCTTCGGGTTTTCTGTATTTGGGGGTGAATTCTGCAAGGCCATGTTCTCTTCTGTCAGCGATGCTTCTTCCACCTTGATTCAGATTCCTGGAGGCCATGGGACCAATCCTTCTAGAATTGATGGAAATCTTGTGTCTGATGCCGCTCCCACCCATATTTCTTGTCCACAGTCCTCCCTTTTTTCATATTTGAGAGATATGCCTGTGCTCTATACAAAGGATACTTCAGAACTGGTTTTCTCTGACTCCTCTGTGAAGGACCTGGAACTTGAAATTGGTGGCAATTTCCTGTGTGGAAAGTGTATTGTGGATAATCTCTAACTGGGCATCGTCAGTATGGAAGTCCATGGAAGTGACTTCACTTTCCCCGTTTTGGAGGTGCCTTCTATTAGGTTGTCTTCAGGTACTCTGCTGATAGGGACTTCATTTGGTCTTATGGAACCTGGTTTTTTTAATAAAACCTGGGGTTTTTATTCTGCCAGTGGTCGGCATTTATTTTATAACAATGAAAAATTTGACTATTTCTCTTTAGATTATTGTATAATTTTTATAATTTTTCTCCTATATTGAGGAAAGAGGATCGTATCAAGATGTTCGTGAATGGAGTGGTATCCGTTAATAAAATTGATAACCACTCCATGAAAAGAAGATTTGTGACAGTTTGTGTTCTTATAGAAATTTCAAAATCTCTCCGACTCAATATCTTAATTTCAAAGCTCTTTTCTTCATATGCTTCTGTTATAATCAGTTTGGACACCATGCAACTGGTAATGTCATGTTCTGCTCAGTCGTAATTCCATTGTGGCTCAAAGCTAGTTTGGAGAAAGTAGGATGGTTCCCCCTTGGAGGATTTTATTTGGCGTAATCATTGTAAAATTTATAATCGAATCAATCCCTCCTTCTTCTCCTGGATCACTGGATCCTTTGATTACCTCTAGGAAGAGACATTCATTGAGGTTAAAAGCAGCCGAAATGGTGAAAGATGGCTTGCAATGGACAATAGATGGCTAGTGCTTAATGATAAATTTTGGTCCCTCTTCATTGTGGAGGTTTGGCTCTCCCCATTTTTAGATGGTCGTGTGCATTCCCATTGTTGCTTTTTTGATGGACCGGTATGTTGATTTGTTTAAGCTATGATATTTTCTTCTTCATTTTAGTTTTTAAGCTTTTTCATCTTTTAAAAGGTTCATTGGTTCATTTCTAGGGATGCAACTAATGGAGTCTCAGGCACTTGTATCCTCAATATGAGTAAAAGCATTGTCTAGTTCATAACTCCCGCCAAAAGCATTTTTTGGTTCATATTTCCGACAAAAAGTATTTATCTTCAATTAAAAAAATTCTCGTGCCATAATATTTGCAATAAACGATAGATGTGTATGCTAGTTTTTATAGTAAGCTTCATTGATGTCATATAACATTTCTCCGGTTTGAACACATGGATAAAAAATCATGAATAAAAAATACACACACATCTAAGCTCTTTATCTCTATGTAAGTTGCCAACTAAAAGTTATATTTATTTTGCAGGAAATATCATAATTCATATCTTATAGGTCTAAAGTTCATTTTATTTTAAATGGATATGTTAATAGAAGTTATAAACTCTTCTTTTTCAAATTTATCAAATAACATTTTGGAATGTAATACAAGTATATGAATAAAAACTAAATTATCAAGATAATTTATATCGTCAACATTATAAAATGTATTTTCCTCTTTTCCATATATTTTGATAAAACATGGAACCACATATGCCAAGCAAAAGCACAAGCACAAATCATTTTGTTAGGGAATCAATACAATCAAAAAATTTGTTTATCTATCTTTGCATCACCTTGCCCAAAGAACTCCTACACATATAGTCATAGGAATTGTATTGTACATGACAATCTACGGTGAGAAATAACATCATGGTAATTGTAATTATTATCCTCCAAAGTTTAAAAAATGAGTATATAAGTATTCCGCTTTGGAAGTAGGTTACAAAATATGTTGAGTGAGTTTCACACATTAACTCTACTCTCAATGATATGTGGTGTAGTTTATGGAACACACATTAACTTATCATACCGTCCTAAAAACTATTATACTCCTATGAATTATGTAAACCGACATCATTTCCATAATTTTTACGTAAGGAATACGTAATGCACAAAAAGTATTTTGGAATGTATGAGTTGATGTTCTCTAGGTGGTGCTCATGATGTTGATCATTATAATTCTTCTACAGTAAAAACAAGAATACACTTTAGAGAAGTATTAGCATCCCTAACATCTAACTTGGAGAAGTATAAATGTTCCCAAATTAATTGGATATTATGCCCTTCTTATTTCTCTCCAATTAAGTTCCACCTAATTCGTAGGGGAAACGCCTTCTAGTCATTTTCCTACTTATTGAAGTCATATAGTAATAGATGATCTCCAATGCATACTCTTTTCTAAAAACACACATTTAGAGGGCATGTGAAGATTGAGAATGCATTTGGTATTCTAAAAGGGAGATGAAGGTCTCTTGAAGATATAGGTGTAGATATGGATAAAGTGACCAAAATCATAGAGGCATGTTGTGTGCTTCATAATTATTTACAAATGAACAATGCAGATGAGCGAAATCCAACTAAATTCATATCCTAATTATGATACTTAGTTGTAGACTCAAGAAATGGAAAGAAATCAAAGCAAGGCATACATAAACATTATATTTTCCGATCGGGACACACACACACACACACACACACACACACACACACACACACACACACACACACACACACACACACACACACACACACACAGACACACAGAGAGAGAGAGAGAGAGAGAGAGAGAGGGCATACATAAACATTATATTTTCCAATTGGGACACACACACACACACACACACACACTATATTTTCCGATTGGGACACACACAAAGCAAGGCATACATAAACATTATATTTTCCGATTGGCGCACACACACACACACACACACACACACACACACACACACACACACACACACACACACACACACACACACACACACACACACACACACACACACACACACACACACACACACACACGCATGCACACACACGCACGCACGCACACACACACACACACACACACACACGCGCACACACACACACACACACGCACGCGCACACACACACACACGCGCGCACACACACACACAGAGCAAGGCATACATAAACATTATATTTTCCGATTGGGACACACACACACACACAATATTTTCCGATTGGGACACACACATAGAGCAAGGCATACATAAACATTATATTTTCCGATTGGCGCACACACACACACACACACACACACACACACGACATATATAAACATTATATTCACACACACAGCAAGGCATACATAAACATTATATTTTCTGATTGGGACACACACACGAGCAAGGCATACATAAACATTATATTTTCTTATTGGGACACACACACAGAGCAAGGCATACATAAACATTATATTTTCCGATCGGGACACACACACACACACACACACACACACACACACACACACACACACACACACACACACACACACACACACACACACACACACACACGGCATACATAAACATTATATTTTTCGATTGAGACACACACACACAACAAGGCATACATAAACATTATATTTTCCGATTGGGACAAACACACACACACACACACACACACGAGCAAGGCATACATAAACATTATATTTTCCGATTGGGACACACACACACACACACACACACACACACACACACACACACACACACACACACACACACACACACACACACACACGGCATACATAAACATTATATTTTTCGATTGGGACACACACACACAACAAGGCATACATAAACATTATATTTTTCGATGGGGACAAACACACACACACACACACACACACACACACACACACACACACACACACACACACACACACACACACACACACACACACACACACACACACACACACACACACACACACACAAGGTGGGAACTTATCATTCACCTATTGCATGCTTTAGTTCTAACAATAGAATCCCTAATTATAGATTACATGCCTCTAAAATTCTACTTTAACCTCCAATCGGCACTATAAAAAGCTCGGCCTTATCCATGGCTACATCCTATAATTACCTTTATCCATGCAAAGTATTTTTCCATCCTACATGCGATTTAATGTTGATTTTTTCAAATATAGTTGTTCTTACTCATCACGCCATCTATGATTTTCCTATTTTTAACCCATTGTAAATTGTGGCTAACTCCTTAAATCTATATCTATACGTGGACCTTCGCAGGTCTTCTTCTTTTACCCTTACACGTGGAACTTCATGCACTTTTCCATGTCCCCGTGTACTCTCGCATGTCCCATCTTGGCCTTTTGATACTTCCTAATGATTCACGTGTTCCCTTCAGGCATAGTATTTAACATCCATGTGTGGTTTTAATTTATCCACTTTCTTGGCACAACATTACCCCACACTAGGAGTATTGTCCATCCTCGATAATATAAAGAATGAAATAATAGTCTTGGAAGAATATATGAAAGATTCAAGGAAGATGGGAAGTGCCCATAATGAATTAAAGAATAAACAATGTTTTTCGTTTGTGCGCATTCAAGGTTTGGCTATGGTGATGGCGAAGTTCTGAAACTTTAGGCTGATCCCATTCCCTAGTTTCTTCCACTCTTCAAACTCACTAGACACTTTGTTCGGGGATGCCTTGACAATGTCTAGAATGTTTTCTAAAGTTAATCCATCAACCTTCTCTTACATATCCTTCAATATGACATTCCACTCCGTGACGATGCCCTCCAAACCATCCACCTTGTGCATCACCATCATCTAAATTTTACCAATCCTTTTCTCAATCTTGTCGTACTTAGCCTTTGTTGCATCCTTTTCCTCACCAATTTTTTTAAAATCCATTAGCACTCAGCTCTATTTTTCAAGAATGAGGCCTAAAGTTTATTCACTTCACCCTCTTCCTCTGTAGTTTACACGTCAAGGATCATCAAGATATCTTGGAAGTTAGCACAAATATTTTCAGCCTGACGCATGCTTCCTTCAATTTTGATCCCATTGTAATGTATTCTTCCATATTTTTTTCACCTTGGCCTTATTTATACAAACCATCTCTTTTGTTGTAGGCCTCAACCTACTATTTACCTTAACCAACAATAGGTGTACCATATCCTCCAAATATTCCATTTATGTATTATGATTAGGTATTTCCTATGTTACAACATTTGGGAACACATGTGTAATGTTATTTGTTAGATTGGTTGCATTATTATATACACATGCCGCCTCCTTCCTTGTGTCATGTAGATCCTCTACCAACTAGTGATTTTTCTAGATCCTCTACCAACCGGTGAAATGCAACTATCTAGCTCTACTTTAACTTTCCATGGGACCAGGGTGAGAAGGAGATGAATATAATATAAACCTAAAATAGAGAAGGTGATAACACCAAAATTATGGGGATAAATACTTTAGCAAGAGAGAGAATAGAAGAAAACGATGATGAAGGTCATTGTCAAGAAGTTGTGTTAATATAAGATGTGAAGCCATTAGAAGGTTGTTAAACATGTGTCTTGATGGTTGTGAGTGAAATTATTTAGAGGGGAGTGACCGCACTAACAGTGATTTTAACATTAGTTGGCTTAGAGTTAGATGGTTTGAATGGTGCCTTTGAAAACGAGTGGAGGGCGAAGCTTGTTCCTGATACTTAAGCTTGCCTATGGATAAAATTTTAGACTCACGAAGCTTAAGAGTATGAAAAAGCTGATCAAATGAAGGAGAGGTCTCAAAGAGAATGCTCTCTTGGAGAGGTGGTAAAATACTCTGGATAAATAGATCCTAAAGCTCAGAGTCCGCAAGCACATTTTTCATTTTAGTGAGATTGTTCTTATACCTTAAAACATAGTTAGCTAAGTGTTCATTGGATAAGTTACGTGAGCTGAGTGTAAAAAATCTTAGAGCCAATATTGATGGAGAAATGTGTAAGAAAGGCATCGACTAGATGCATAAATGAAGTGACTGAGTGAACAGGTAAGTCATAGAACCAACACATCGCATAATCATTGAGACTACGAGGAAATATTTTAGCTAAGAGAATATGATCATTGGAAAAATCTAGACAAGCTACATGAAAGGCTCTAAGATGCTCCTGCGGGTCACCATGCCCATTGAAAATGGGAAGCTTAGGGGTAACAAAATTAGGAGGAAGCAAGTAAGTAGAGATGACAGGTGCAAATGGAGTATGTAATAACAAGGTAGAATCTAAAGATGGAGAGGTGTGTGAAGTATCCTGTTATAACTTACGAATTTGAGCTTGAAGATCATGATAAAGAGAAGTTAAGTCTTGATTGCCAACAAATGAGACTTTCCTTTCATGAGAAACTAAGGATGACGTAAACTGATTGGTAGGATTAGGACGAGAAATCGAGAATAGTAGAGATAGGTGGAAGAGTGGAAGCAACGGTTGAGTGGAAACAACAATTGTTATAGCCACAAAAGTATTGAGTTCTACAAAATTAGTAGCTTCTTCATGAGCCACATGCAAAAGTAAGTCTAGATCCAGTGTGCATAGGAAGGTGATCATTAATGGCCTTAAGGTGAGCTTTGGTGAATTCCTCATGAGAGTGAGCCATGGAAAAGTAAAATAAACCCTAGCAAAGTAAGAGAGAAGATCCTAGAAGCGTATATGATCAAATCGGGTTCATCAAAATGATTAACTAAAATTAACTAACAAGGATTCAAATTGGGGATAGTTAATTTGAGCTATGCAAAATTGTAAATGAATAATTAAATGTAGTAAACAAAGATATAAATGATATGGAACAATATATGAAAGGAACTAATAAACCCTAATGTGCAAGGAGAAAAGGGAAAGAACTCGGTTGATAATAGATGTCTTTCGCAGAGTGTCGCAGAGATAACTGGAGAAAACAGAGCAGAACAACGTGCCTTGAGCCTCAAAATAGTTGGATATGGAGGTTTTGAGTGAACTTGGGCAGTTGGAATAAGACCGGGCACCTACGGGCACTCGGTCTACAATTTGGGTTCCTTGGTATGTGGAAAAGACATGCAACTAGTTCTCACGGGTCGAAGGTGGTCCAAACCCTTACGGTGTGTCACATCTACTTCACTATCCCGCACTCGATGTCACCAATAACTTAGAATGAAGGGAAGACATGTAAGAAGACCAAAATAAGTATCAAAACCTAAAAATAGAAAATGTAAATGAATGGGTCGACCGATCTCGGTTGCCACAATAATGGGCCTACTACTCGAGCATTGCACTACATTTCGCACTCCAAATGTAGTTCTGGTGAGTGTGTGTACGTCGTGCCTTAGGTGCTCTTGTTTCATCCACGGTTTGTGAAGTAGCAAAAATAACTAAATGTAGAAAATGTAATAGCATATGTGCATGGAATAGAACAGAATCCCTCCCCCTATGAAGTGTGATGTAGACTTCCTAACTTGTGTCTCTTGATGATGGAGCTATGTGGATGCAAATGCAATAGATGGATGCAACTCTAGATGAGTGATAGTAGTAGATGATGCTAGGTCCCTCATTATGGTCTCATAACTTTATATTTATAGGGTTCTCTTGATCTGATTTTGTAATTAACCCCGACATGGCCGACTACCAAAAAGATAAGGATGAAAATGGCTAGAAAGAGCCCAAAAAGTGGCGGGAAAGTAGAAAAAGGACCGAGGTGCCCCATTACTACCCTAGGTGCCCCATAAAAGGCTAAAATGGTGGGAAAATACCAAACCGATCGGGCATGTAGATAAAAATGTGTGAAAATGATTAAATAAACATAAAATAAGATGGCCAAAAGACGGCCCGGGTTAATTAGTACTTTCTTCACTCAAAACCTTCTAAATAGTAGTATGAGACCAGAAAATAAATGTCTAAAGTGCATAATTTTGTGACTACGTATCCATTTGAATCACCTCTCTTAGTGACTCATCCTTCAAATTCTCTTCTATCATTTCATCCATCAAATTTCGAGACAAAATCATACTTCCTCATGAAAATTGTGTATGTGCATTCAGGGATATACACAACCTTATCCAAATAATATAAAAGGGAGGGAAACATGTTTCATTCTAATAGGCCATATCATCACATTCAAAAATGTTCTACGACAGGCTATGAATCATCCTCCACATCAACAAAACCACAAAGTTGGCAACAACAATGTGAAACATGTGGTCGATAACCTGAGAGGAAAAGGGAGGGAGGTAATTGATCCACGTCTAAAAATGGCCGGACATAAATTGTTTTGTATAATGATGCCATTATGAGTCCTTTTCCTATGAAGTCACACACCCCTCTCTCGCTGCAGATGAGACTTGCCATAACAAAGACTGTTATTTCAAAATAATATTTGTTCGAAAAGATGTGGCTCCATCACGCTCATTCGCAGCTCTATCCCCCACCAAAATATGAAGCACTTTCCTATAATTGACGAAAAATGACACCACCACCAGATTCCTTTGTCCCATCTTTAGCAGGAATATTTCATTGTATTTCTTGGCGAGGTTGTTGAGATTGTGGTGATTCAAATCATCCCCAACTTGGAGCCGATTTAAAATGGGCACCTCCTAGGAACACAACATTAGCTTTAGTTTCTTGGATCTTAGTTTCGATATAAATATGACTCCAACCTCCGCAACAAATAGGAGACCAACCCCTTAAACAAATCCACTCCATAAAAAAATTATGCATTTCACAACATGGAACTACTTGCGGAAAAAGATAGAGAATAAATCAATTTATATGGACATTTTTTTGCGAGAATTAAATGCCGGATTTCATATCCAAGATGTCAAGATTTCAAATCCTGCTCACAAGTGGTTTCCACAAAAAAATTTAACCAAAAATAACCACAAGCTTGCAAGAATTTACGAATAAGTAAGTAAAATATAAAATCCTTGACTTATCTATGCATTTAACCTCCATTTTAACAACTAAAGCAAAGAAAATGACTCCTCCCTATGTATTTCAACTTCTATCTTCATAAAAACACGTTCAAATCCTCGGAAATGATCAAATCCTTAAAAATATTGTCATTCTAAAATATTCACAATCGGCCACGTCAAGAGCTGAAACCTTTTGGGAAAGACTTTTCACTCATAAATTTACCCTTAAACAAACAAACATTGTTGGATTTCATAAAAAATGCCAAAACATTCAATCTTAATTTTATTTGTGCATTAAAACCTTTATTCTGACAATTAAAACTAGCATGACCTAAAAAGTGATTCCTATGTGTATTTAACCTTCATATTCACAACAAAAGTAAGGGAAAATTCACATCCGAAGCACCAATTACACACATGTAAGAAATACAAGCGAGATTGAAATAGTCCATGTGAAATCTCTACTATATAGTTGAGCTCATATACCGGATATTTCTTGGGAAGGAATAATCTCATCCATGGAAAACGTGTGGCCCATGCAAGTGATTAATTTTCTTTGTCCAATCAAAATCCACGACAACTCACACATGTCCCTTTTTTTGTCGAGTCATTGTTGAATAACGATGCCATCACAATCGTTGATGGGGAGAACTTCACATGACGTCACCACCTCTGGATGCTACTTACACTCCACATCTTCATGTCTCTAATCACATGTGATAAAACTATAAACACATTTTCACTTCGGAAATATTTTTCTACCACTCCTTACATTCACATATATATCTATAAATTGTTTCCGCATTGTCTTGAACAACACCCCTGGTCTCCTTCAAAGGATTTCCATATACGTTGTCATGTTGTTCAACGTTTGAGTTCACATTGTTTCTACTTTCTATTTTCGTTGCCCCCGCACTTCTCCACCCTCTAACCCCTTCATCTTCACCCCTCTTCCTCTCCCAATGTTTCTCTCCTTCCAATATGCATCTTTCAAAAGATCCCCTTCAACATTTCCATCATACATTTCACATACGATGACTAGTTATATGTTCTCTAAAATGGAAATAAACTTACAACAAAGCAAAAATATAAATATAAATAATGACATTTGTAGTGAAAGTTCGAAGTATGGTTGCAATGTATTGGACTTTGTGGAAAACGTTGCCATGTGAATTTTCCTTTCCCTTCTCCCATTATTCTAATTTATCTACTGATTTTCTTCTTCCAGAACAAAGTTGACTGGAGATTCCAAAATAATGCCTAATTTTTCTATGCCGGTCACATAAGCTGTGGAAACTGAAAGGAAGAAAGACTATGCCAAGTGAATGTCCTCTTTCCTCTCTCAGTTCTCGTTGGAACACGTTTTCGAATTATGCATTGGTTGAAATTTTCCGCTGCATATATCTCACTTCATCGAAAGAAATAGGGGCTCCACACGTATATAAGAGAAGCTGCTAGGCAGCCTCAACACAGAATATTCCGAACTAATGGATTAACAATTATTTATTAACTTAAATTTGTCTCTATTCGATTGTCAATAATTGATTTGGAGTCTAGATATAATATCTTGATTATATATATAGTGGAATTTGAATTCATGTTTTATTAGGAGTTTTTTTTTTTTTCCAAACCGACACATTCATGCAATTAGATTGATCTACTATTTTTTTAACTACATCGTGAGACATTTTAGGAGAAGGCAATGGAGTAACTAAATAACATCTTATACAAAAATTCAAAATAATGACCTTGAAGTTGATATCAATTGAATTTTTTCTCACATATATATTAAGATATCTCTACTAACTACATATAATATCAATTATAAATCAAAATTAAAAAATTAAGTTATAAAGATAAATAAACCAAAGGCATGGAGAATTTCAATCATTTAGTTGTCAACCCCACCCAACATCCTCAAGGTCATCATCTTGACTCAATAGATATCAACTCGTATTTGTATCATTTTTTCACCAATTGATCTCAGTAAATTCTCTACTTTGGAATCGTTCACAGAATCACAATTAAACGTTGTTGTTCTACTTTCGATTAGAAAATGACAGATATAACTAGTGAATGAATTTGCTTATTCTTAGAATAAATAATTATAGGAAAGGAAAATAATGTAAGCTCATGAACACCAACAATTTTTATCCTGAAACCTCCGAAGGAGGAAAACCAATCGGGAAGGGCAAAACACTCTTTCTTCCCACTTTTTATTGGCCAATTCAAATAAGAAGTACAAAATTTACAATAAGTATGAAAGAGAAGTAGATAATATCTCACACTTCCTCCCAATTACTTGCTTGCTTTGCCTCAAAACTCCTTTCTTCTACAAACACAATTCCAACACTAAGAATTCCTTGCTCACTTGCTTTTGCTACGCCCTTAACCTATTGCTTGTATTAGGATATGAGTAGTTGACTTGTGGCTTACCATATCATTTTATTATATCATTTATACTTTATCATGCTTAATAGGTCGGCCTTGGTGATGGCCATAACATATGAATAGTATATATAGGGGATTGTAGGTAGTAGTTCATTATCATTTTGAGCATTTGAGTCTTATTATATGGTTTGGAGGTTGCCCCCTCGAAGTGGTGAAGCTATTATAATTGCATATTGAGATCATTATTCTGAAATATTGTGTTATTTGGTGTTCTATTGCTTTGCTCATAATCAATTATACTAGTAATTTCATTACAAGTGGTATCGAGTGCGATCTGGGACAAAATTAGGGTAAAACCCTAAAAAAATTTCCAATATATTTCAAACCAAAGCAAATTGGTGGAAGATATTTTCACCAGAGTTGAGAAACATTTCAAGTAAGGTTCCCTAAAATTTCTGACTTTTTTGATTTATTTTGCACAAATTGTTACAAATTTAGGGTTTTTCATAAAATCACTTCCTAGGGTGCAAATTGTGGAATTTTTCGAAGTTATTTACATTTTCGAAAATCTCTCAAAAAATAGTATTAGTATCTTCTCTATGGTTTTTCCTATTCACCGAATTTGTATCGAAACCCTAAACCCTAAGGTTTGATGTCATGGCGGGCCTTCCACAAGAGCAAAAATAATCCGGCTACTCGGGGTAAAACCCCGATAAAGATGGGATAATGATTGAAGATATGGAGTCATAAGGGGTAAATACAGATTCCTCGTAACTAGGGTTTACCTCGGTTGATCATAGGGTGATCTAACTTGCGTATGAGCTACGAAATGTACAATGAGATGGCCTCTAAAGGAGACATAGCCCAAATCAATCATCACCGGATGATATCATGCAACATGTAAAGGGTAAACATTATGGCCCAAATCGGCCCATATCAACCAAGGAGGATCTTCGGTTCAAAATCATGGACAAAATAACCATGTTGGATCACTTTTCCAAATCGATCGTATCCAACTTATTTGCAAAAAGAACGGAACATGATGTTGAAAGTGGAATGCACAAATTTGATGGTAAAGATCCCTAATTGGATAAATCAAATGGAGAACTTCTTTGAGCTACATCAAACACCATCACGACAAAAGGTGATATTGGCATCCCTATATCTTGAACCAGACTCAATTCGTTTGGTATCGATAGTTATGTGCTTAGAGGAAGAAGAATGGTCTCGGTGTCACTTGGCCAATTTTTACCGAGGAGTTGAAATTGCACTATAGTTCGAGTGTTTGAGAGAACTAATTTAGTCAATTAGCAAAGTTACGAAAAATATGATCGCTTAAAGATTATGTGCATCAATTCCGAACCTATCCTTAAGGGTGGATAATATACCGAAGAGAATCCGAATGACCTATTTCTTGGGGGTCTTAAGGACCACATCGAGCATGAGGTACATATGTTTAATCCACTCAAGCTTTCTGATTCTATTATCATGGCACGTCGAGTAGAGGAAAAAGTTATTTTTAGTAGGAGGTCTCCTTTCATTAACACCAGACCGTAGTATATCTTCCCCTTCATTTTATAGGCCAATTAGACTGACTCCTCAACAAATGGAAGAAAATAGAGCAAAAGGATTATGTTTTAACTGTGATAGCAAATATGGATTGGGACACAAATGTGCTGAGAAGAATTTTTTCTATATTGACGGAGGTAATGAGGATGCTGAAATTATAGGAGAGGTTGAGGAACCAAGTAGAAGATGAAGTAGAGGATCACCAACCTACAATTTCTTGCCATGCATTGTCGGTGCATCGATACTCCTCAAACACTCAAGGTTATTGGCTATCTCAAAAACAAAAGGTGATAGTGTTGATTGACTCGGGAGTACTCATAACTTCATAAATAGTAAGTTACCCTGCCGCCTCAATTGTTTTATTTACCCAGCTCTAGAAATGCATGTTATGATTGTGGATGGTGGGACAGCAAGTGCACAGGAAAGTGCCATAGTATCAAGCTTTCTATGGGAGACTACATGTTAGACTCACCTATGTTTTCTATTTCTATGAGAGGGGAAAATATTGTTTTGGGTGTCCAATGGCTCACAACCTTAGGTACTATAAAGACGAATTTCCAAGAATTATTCATGTGATTTCATTTAGATGGAAGGACAATACAATTGAATGGGATGGTAGCTAAGTCTCCACAGATTATTAGCTCTCATCGATGCAGAAGGTTTTCAGAAAAGGAGTAAATGGATTTATAGCAAAGTTATTTTCATAAAAGTACAACATACAAAGTCTTTAATGCCACCCGATCTTTAGAAGATTGTTGATGCTCACTCATTTGTTTTTGATGCAATTCCAAAGGGAATACCACCGGTTAGGGATCATGATCATGCCATTCAGTTGATTCTAAGGAGTCAAACACCTAACATCAGACCATACAGATACGCATATTCCCAGAAAAGTGAGATTGAGAAAATGGTTCAGGAAATGTTGAAGGCAGGTATCATCAGGCCTAGCTAGAGTGCATATTCTTCACCAATGGTCATGGTACATAAGAAGGATGAAACATGGAGGATGTGTCTAGATTACCAAGAACTCAACAAGTACACCATCAAAGATAAGTTTCCTATTCCAGTAATTGATGATTTACTTGATGAATTGCATGGTGCTATTTATTTCACAAAATTAGATCTTCGTTTGGGGTACCATCAAATTAGAATAAAAGAGGAATATGTTCATAAAATGGCTTTCAAGACTCATGAGGGCCATT
The DNA here is from genome assembly GCA_018340775.1 of Taxus wallichiana var. yunnanensis. NCBI lineage: Eukaryota > Viridiplantae > Streptophyta > Pinopsida > Cupressales > Taxaceae > Taxus > Taxus wallichiana. The sequence continues at coordinate 283,145,600 of CM031237.1, forward strand.
ATGAGTTTTTGGTAATGCCTTTTGGTCTTACAAATGTGCCTTCAACCTTTCAAAGCTTGATGAACACTATTTTCAGGCCATTTTTAGGAAATTTCATTAGTTTTCTTTGATGACATATTGATTTACAGTAAGACATGGGAAGAACACTTACAACATGTAAATAAAGTGTTGGAAGTTTTGGAGAAACATACTCTCTATGCAAATCCATCCAAATGTTCTTTTGGTGTACAAGAGGTAGAGTACTTGGGTCACATTGTATCCCATGAAGGTGTCAAATTTGATCCTTAGAAGATCAAAGTTATGGTGGAATAGCCAAGGCCTAAAAGTCTCAAAAATATTCATGGCTTCCTAGGACTAACAGGTACTACGAGAAGATGCTATGTACCTTGGGATATAATATTATAATGTATATGGGTTGATGGAGATGCCGACATGTGGCACACATACCCTTATCTTATTATATCATTCATTTATGATTTATTATGCTTAGGAGGTCGGCCTCGGTATTGGCCATAGGTTAGAATGGTATATATAGGCGTTAGAAGGTTGTAGTTAATCATATTGAGTATTGGAGTGTTATTGTATGGTTTGGAGGTTACCCCTCGAAGTGGTATTGGAGGTTGCCCCTCGAAGTGGAAAAGCTATTATATGAGCATATTGTCATCATTTATATATATTTTGGTGTTCTCTCATATTATTCTCATTGTATATGTTCGATTTATAGAAGTAATATCTTTACAAAAGATTTGTGTGGGGATATGGTAGAATAGAAACCCCACTCACTGCATTGCTAAAGAAGGATGCCTTCCATTGGATAGACTTAGCCACTAAATCCTTTGAGCAGTTGAAGGAAGCCTTGTGTAGCACCCTAGTTTTGGCTACTCCCAACTTCTCAAAAACCTTCATTGTTGAATGTGACGCTTCAGGATCAGGATTGGGAGTAGTTCTAATGTAAGAAGGAAGACCAATTGCATTTGAGAGTCACCAATTCAAAGGAAAAGATCTGCTCAAACCTTTCTATGAGAAATAAATGATGGCTATTCTTCATGCTGTCAAGCAATGGAGGCCCTATCTCATAGGTAGACACTTCAAGGTAAAAAATGATCATGATAGTCTCAAATACTTTTTGGAGCAAAGGTTATCAACTCAAGAACAAAAAAGTGGGTAACAAAAATGTTGGGTTATGATTTTGAAATCATATACAAAAAGGGTAAAAAAATGCACGATAGGCGATGCGTTATCTAGAAGACATACATCCGCAGATGCCTTACTATGTGGAATGTCCATGTTGATGGCCAATTGGGTGGATGAAGCAAGATTGGAATGAGATCAAGACAAGGATACACAATCTCTAATATAGAATATCAAGCAAGGATCTATGACATCTAACAAATTCAAGTGGAAAGGTAATGCCCTATGGTACACGGACAGGTTATACTTGAGTAAAGATTATGAGTTGAAGCATAAGATTCTTGCAGAGCTACATGCCTCACCTGTTGGAGGACACTCGATTTTTTTAAGACATATTATAGAATAAAAAGAGAATTCTTTTGGGAAGGAATCAAGGGGATGTACAAAATTTTGTATCGAGTGTTTAGTGTGCCAATAGAATAAAGGGGAAACAATTAAGACACTGTGTGCCTGTTGCAACCCTTACTAATTCCTAGCCGAGAGATGGGAGGAGGTCTACATGTATTTCATCACCGGATTGCCTTGTTCAGAGGGTAAGAATGTTATTTTCATTATTGTGGATAGGCTCACAAAATATGCCCATTTTTTTGCCCTATCACATCCATTTGTAGCTAGTATAGTCACAACTATTTTTTTGGAGACAGTTCAAAGGCTACATGGAACCCCAAAGATAATTGTAAGTGATCGTGATCCTATTTTCACAAGTAATTTTTGGACGGAATTATTTTCATGTTTGGGTACTTAGCTAGCTCACAGTTCATCTTATCATCCTCAAACTAATGGGAAAATGGAAGTGGTCAACAAATGCTTAGAGGGGTATCTATGTTGTTTTGTATCAGATAAGCAAGAAAGGTGGATTAAATGGCTACCACTTGCAGAATGGTGGTATAACACATCTTTTCATACCTCTTCTCAAATGACCCCATTTTTAGCATTATATGGTTACCATCCACCTTCTATCACTTCCTCCTTGAGGGTGCAAACTAAGGTCAGAGATGTTGAGGAACACATTCAACATCAACAACAAGTTTTGGCTAGTTTGAAGGAGAATTTAGCATTAGCACAAAACATGATGAAACAACAAGCAGATCAACACCATAGTGAAAGACATTTTGAAATTGGTGACTAGGTTTTTGTATGTCTCCAACCTTACAAACAGATGTCCCTAAAGTAACATAAAAAGGAAAATAAAATTGCTCTTAAATATTATGGCCCTTATCAGGTTCTATTGAAAAGTGGCAAAGTGTTGCTTATAAACTAGAGTTGCCTCCATCTTCACACATACACCCAATATTCTATGTTTCAGGCCTAAAGAGGTTATTGGACAGAAATTTGAAGCCCATACAGAGTTACCAAAACTTGATGAGGAAGGAAGAATCATTTTGGAGCCAGAGAAGATTCTGCAAACACATACTAAGAGGCTGATAACCATAGACATTAAGGAATATCTGATCAAGCGGAAGAATCGAGAGCATAGAAGATGTAACTCGGGAGGATGAAGGTTTTCTCTGACAAGAACATACAGGATTATTCAACGTTGAGGACAACATTGGTTTCAAGGGGAAGGGTATGCTACGCCCTTAACCTATTGCTTGTATTAGGATATGAGTAGCCAAATTGTGGCTTACCATATCATTTATACTTTATCATGCTTAATAGGTTGGCCTTGGTAATGGCCATAACATATGAATAATATATATAGGGGATTGTAGGTAGTAGTTCATTATCATTTTGATCATTTGAGTCTTATTATATGGTTTGGAGGTCGCCCTCAAGTGGCAAAGCTATTATAATTGCATATTGAGATCATTATTCTGAAATATTGTGTTATTTTGTGTTCTATCACTTCTCATAATCTAAATTATACTAGTAATTTCATTCTGATTTCATGCTTTGATGATCAACACTCTCCTTCCTACACGTATTTATAGCCCTTCTCATGTCCTCCCATGCACTAGAGGATGGGAAAGGTCATGGAGGAGAAGAGACACAAACAACCTTTCCAATTCTGGGATAGCTCGTTTCAAATTTTATTTTTCTATTTGAAAAAGGCAGGATCGCAGCCCAAAGAAGACCGGGTGTCACAGGACCGCAGCCACCGGCTGGGCGGCGGATATAGGACCGCCGCTTGGGTTGAGCGGCATTTATGTTAACATAAAGACAAAACCTCTATTTCTTCATTTTCCTTCTCTATTGCTGGTTGATCTGATGAAGTAGAGTCATTTTGGATCCCTATGGATCACACCTCCCTTGCTTAGGAGGATTTTGGTCCAAAAAAATCTTAGTGAGGGAGTAAATGAGGAAATAATTCCCTCACTTTCTCCTTCAAGTACTGCTAGACCTGCCTTGGTGTCTTCCCTTTCAGTCCAACCTGCCAAGACTCATGCAGACCTCTTCTAGTCTCTCTGACCTTTTGCTGCAACACTACATCCTCCTCCAATTTGCCTCGTGAGTCCAAGAAACAATCCTCAATGGAAGGTAGAAACTATAGTTCTTTATTTCTATCTAGCATGGATGGCTCATATAGGTGCAAGTACTCACAATTTACTACCGAGTACATCCTCATAAATGGTGACAAAGCAAGTTGAAAGGAATTTTCTCCAACCTGCTCCAATATGGTTAAGGGTCAATATCGTAGTGGTTGGAGCTTCTGTGCTTGACCTTGTAGTCTCTCCTTGCTCAAATAAAGCCAAACTCTATCTGCAACATGAAGCTTATGCTCTCTCCTATGTTGATCGTGCTTATCCTTGTACTTGGCTTGAGATTTCTCTAACTTTTCTTTGAATTTGAGATGTATTTTCCAGATCCTCTCAATGAATTTGTTTTCTCTAGTCACCCATGGGTCTCGTGTCTCCTCTTCATCATGTTGTCCAACTATTATATCCAACAGATTTGTAGGTAGATATCTTAGGCATGTTTCAAATGGTGACTTCATAGTGGATGTGTGTACTACCTGGTTATAGGAATGTTGAATGTAGGCTAAGGAATCATCCCAACTCCTTGGGTATTTGCTATTATACCCTTTGATCAACAGAACCAAATTCATGTTTACCACCTCAGTCTGTCCATCTATCTCGTGGATGGAAATTTGTGCTCCTCTGTAACCTGGTATCCATCTTGTCCCATAAAGTAGTCCAAAAATTCCCCAAGACCCTTGAATCCCTATCAGAAACAATAGTCTTTGGCAAGCCAAAATGCACCCATACATTGGCAAAGAAAATATCTTCGCCTCACGTGCTTTTTACTATCTTTTTACATGCCACAAGAATACACATCTTATCGAATCTATCAACGACAACATAAAGATAGTCATGAACATGTTTAGACATAGGTAATCCTCCTACAAAATCCATAGAAATGTCCTCCCATGGACAAGTAGAGTACTTGCAAAGACATATACAAACCCTCCTTCATAGTCTTAGGCTTGTTGGTATAACAAAGTTTACATCCACATATAAATTTTGATACTTCTTCTTCTAAATTGGGCCAATACATGTACCTTTGGAAGTGGGCTAGGTATTACCAACACCTAAATATCCCACTACTTTCAAGGTATGTGCTTCCCTCATCAATATAAGTGTTTTCGCTTTAGGCACACAAAGCTTCCCCCATCGGTAGAGTAGCCCATCCTTGAGATAACAATATTTAATCCCCGTCCTTTCAGCCCCTTGGGACTACAACTGTTGAAATGTCACCGCAAAGTATTTGTCCTCGAATATTCCTCTCCACAAGCATCCTTTGTAAATGGTTTGATCTCGAGAGATAGTGGCCAAGTAGGATAATTTCTCTTGTGTAGGTGGCCTAGACAACATGTCTGCCACCAAGTTTGTACTACCCTTCTTGTATTTGATCACCAGATGGAACTGATGAAGGAACCCCGTCCATCTGTAGTGTCTTTCTTGCTGCAATTTAGACCGTGCTTACAAATATTGGAGAGGTTTGTGGTCAGTGTGCACAATAGTTTCTTTACCCAACAAATAATGCTTCCATTTTTTAATTTCCTAAACTAGTGCATACATTTCCTTATCATATACTTAATATCCTTTAACTACTGAAGTAAATTTTTTAGAATGATAGCATACAAGTTTACCTCCCTGAAGCAACACTGCACCCATAACATAATCATTGGCATCTATCTCTACTTCAAAGGGATGCTGCAAATTAGGAAGAGTAAGTATTGTAGCATGACTAATTTTGTATTTTAATAACTCAAAGGGTTTTTTTAACTTAACCCTAGTTTGTAAGACTTGCTACAAATGAGCCGATCTTCCTCCCATGTGGCACTAAAAACAAGATATCATCTAGATAAACAATGACACATGGATATATGAAATCCCGCAATACATCATTCATCAATCTCATAAATGTAGCAGGTGCATTGCATAAACCAAATGGAAGTACTAACCACTCATAGAAACCATGTTTTGTCTTGAAGGCGATATTTCATATATCCTCCTCCTCCTTCATTCTCGAGTGAATTGAGATCCAAATTCGTGAAGAATTTGGCATGCTAAAGCTGGTCCAAGAGATCATCTATGTGGGGAAGTGGATATCTGCTTCTTTATGGTGATCTTGTTCAAAGCGGTAGTCGATGCATTGGTTCTCCGAGATTTCATCATGAAATCTAGGACTACCCCTTTTAATTTTTTTGTTATTTTCAATGTAACTAGTCGCTTTGTGTTTATTTTTCCTACAATTTTTTTCATTTCTCTAAGGTATCCCCAGAGAGTCATAAAAGCTAAATTCGAAAATACCCACATGCCAAAGCTCACTCAATCCCTTCGCCAGACCATGTTTGCAAGCATTTTATTTATTTATTTATTAAATAAATAAATTTCTTTTTAAAATAGATTGAGCTAAAATTGGAGGATTTGGGTTATATAAAGAACTTCACCCCAGCATCATTATTACCATAGAATATTCACTCGGGGAAGAATTTTTGTAGATCACCTAATTAAAGAATTTTTTTCGAGCAATTTCTGTAGTTTATTTATTTATTTATTTTTGCTTGTGTTTTGGTTTGTTTTCTCCAACAATTCCCATAGCCTATTCATTCTTCCTTCTAGACCTTCCCTAGGCCTAGGGTTTTGAAAAATTATCCAATATTTTTAATTACTAATATGTCTAAAGGTGATCAGAAATCATGATTATTTCAGGAGATTACAAGAAGTTGTTTGGTCCAGAAAGGTGTAAAAATGTATTTTATGAAAATAAGGAAAATATTTCCATCAATGCATAGAGCTTGAGAAAATATGCACTTTTAGAGAAAACGACACCTAAAACGGAGCCACAGTGAAATTTATGACACTTGCAAGTTTTTGCTTGCTACATCTTCCTGGACCCTTTCCAAAAATGGAAAATTTTATTCTATACTTGTGTTTTCTTCATTGAAAATCCAAAAATGGAAATAAAATGTTGTTGATGAGTTTTCACGCAACTTTAAAAGCAGAAGTCATGCAAGTCGCACTTTTTGGGAAGAACAATTTCTTAATGCAAGTCACACTTTTTGGGAAGAAGCTTTCTTCCATGCAAGTCACATTTTTTGGAAGGAGGGATTTTAAGTGCCAATGGGAATTTTGGTGGTGGAAGGAAGGTGGGAATTTGGAGCCTTCTTGGAAGGTTGTTTTTTCCCATCATTAAATTTAAATCACTTAAGTGCTAATGAGAATTTTGGTGGTGGAAGGAAGGTGGGAATTTAGAGCCTTCCTGGAAGGTTGTTTTTCCCATCATTAAAGTTAAATAACTTAAGTGAAAGATGAGAATTTTGGAGCTTCCTAGAAGGGTAAAAATTCCCACTTCCTTTCCTTCTTATTTTTAACATGACTTCTAGCCAAAAAGTGCGACCCATTTTGGTATAGCTAAATGCCTAAAAGGTGACTTTTTTATTGGTGAAAAGCATTCAGCTTTTGTGCCTAGGGTTGGAAAGGCTTCCTTTTTATTATTTTGGCTATTTGCATGTTGATGTGAGTGCACAGTGAATAAAATAATATTTTTAACTTGTTTGGCATGCAAGCAAAGTCTAAAAATAGAGGGCAACATGATTTATAATCAGATCTCGATGAAAAAAATTAGATATTCATGTTATGGACTGCATACTTGTCTGAATTATTTGTAGGAATACTTCATTGGTGCTCATATTGGTGAAAAGAAGATGAAGTCAATGTCTGATACATTGAATATATCTTCAGAATCAGAGGAAGAAATAGATCTATCTCTCATAATTGCAAAGGCTTCAAAAAAATTCATCCTCTTGTTTCTAACACAGCCCAAGTGGAAGTCATTGCATGGAAAATTCCTTCTAGGAGCTTGTGCATGTGCTCCCAATCTTCCAGTTGAAGCCTTCATTGAATTTACTTGTATTTGCCTTCACCCGAGTGCTTTCCAGAATTTAAAATTGCTCATATGCAATTAAAAATAAAAGATGATGAGTTTTGTCTGAATTGTTTACGACAAGCATTTTACTGGTGCACGTACTGGAGAAGAATTACAAAAGCTTCAAGGATAAGAGGGAAGATAGGTCAGAGGAAACACCCGCAAGAAAAATCATAGTCAATTGCTTCCAGATCCAGTTTGGTGAGAATCAAAGGAAATGATTCAACAACATATGGGAGAAAAAAGCATCTCAGATTCAAGGCAGAGATATCATTCAGATCATTCATTGCTAAAGTGAATGAAGCAAAAGTGCAATATAGGTTGGATCAACATGCAGAGTATGGAAGAAGAACAAGACTGAGAGTGTTGCAAATTTCTTCTAATTTCTTCTCCTCTTTCTTCTTCTTTCTCTTATTTTCTCTGACAAAACAATTGAGCAATCAATTAAAATTGTAAAACTTAGGTAATTGGCTATAAAATCCGTTATTGGAAGAAGTCAATTACTTGGAAATAGGTGGCATACATGTAAAATAGAAGGTTCTATTTTCAGTTATAAATCATGCATGTCATGTGAAGAGGAATTCAAGGAGGAAGATTGTTAGCTGCTTCCCTTTTTCATAGCTTTCACACGTGGAAATTCATTAAAAAAGCTTCCTATTTTTAATTGCCCTCTATAAACTATAAATAGAGGAAGAGCCTATGGGTTAGAGGATCACAATTGGTTAATTAACATTCTTGAGTTCCAGAATTTGTGTTTTAGCCCTTGATGTCATTTTTGTGAAAGCCGTGGAATTGAATAAAGGCAAAGTTTTAGAGAAATTTGTGTCCACGATGAATTTACTTCCTACTTCTATGTGGGTCTTTAGATAAACTTTGTGTTATCTAAGATTTAGATAAGTTTTCATTTTCTTTTTATTTACTTCTTAATATTGTGAGATCTACTTGTTTATTTAATCTATGTGTATGCGACCAACTCTATAAACTATGTTTGAATTACATATCTTCCGTTCTTCTTTCCTAAATTCCATTATTTCCCCCTCTTGAAAATACTTCACAAACATCTGCTTACTTGTTGTAGAATTTATTAGCTATGGTTTATTAGCTTTGTAATTAAAGTAAAAACCACTAAAAATAGTTATTAGGATTCATACTTACTCGATTGATAAACATCTTACACAGGAGCCTCACCGTTAAATGAGGGAGATTTATCTCATGATTGCCTAGGTTTTTAGTTGTGCACAAAATCTAGCCAACGTGTACATTCTCCAAGAACCATCCTTCTTTGGCACCATCATAATAAGGAAACCACATGGTGAGGTGCATAGATGTATCATACCCTAGTCTAGTAGTTCTTGAATTGTTTCTTTACTTTTGTACTTGTTAGTGCAAAATCATAGCACCCCCAAATGAGTTCTATAGATATGATTTTCTAAGGTAGAGTCATTTGGTGTGATCCGCATAACATTGAACTTTCCCTAAGGTGTGGGACCTTGCAAAATGGAAAATCTCTCCAGATTAAAGGCTGGTTCCTATTCCTCTATTTAGGTGCATACGTGAGAACTTGCAAGAGGATCTATCTTTATACCTAATCTAAAATTTTCCAAGGAGACATGGATAAAAAGGGATATAAGAAATAGGAAATAACTAAACTACAAGGTGATGCACCAAGGAATGATGAACACTAGTTTCTGTTAATAGACACAAACCAACAAAATACATACAATAATCAAGCACAGATAACCAAATTTATAATGAAAGACCAAATGTGAGAAAAAGAGATAGGAAGGATCTAGAATCGATCACAAACATGTTTTATTGCTTTGCAGATTGATACAATGCATTACAAAAATAGCCAGAGGCAAGAAACATATTGCAATTTTAATGGAAGGCCTGAACTCCACAAATCCCTTTGCTAGAAGGAAAAGGGAGCCTGTAAAACAAAGAATGTCCAACCCTTTACAATGAATCCCGCCCCTGCATTTATAGATTCAATCAGAGAGAAGAAAGAGAGAGAGAAGCGGGAAAAGTGGGTCGAGAATCAACCATTATCATTAATGTCTCTTACAAAATCTTCCCCTAAATCCATCTTGACTGCATCATTCTCTAGTTCGACGCCTCGAAGAAGGAGGAAACAATGGAGCAGATCATGTCCGATATGGTTGTTGGGTGAGATAGATCCCGTATTAATGGTCTTGAAGACGTTTTACCCATTTTCATTTTCCTAACCTCCCAAACTTAAAGTTTTAGACCTCCATGGTGTGGACGAGGCCGAGATCTATCCAACGGTGTTAGATTTGCAATTTTTGAGCCACGAGTCGAAAGATACGCCCCTTTGAAGTTTGTATCGGGTCCATACAAATGGGCGGGAAAAACAGTTTGAAAAATGGGCCTCTTTTTGCTTTAGGGCATGTGGCAACCAGATTAGGGAAAAATTGGGTTTACGGGCCCATGATTTATCTTTTTCTCTTTTTCCACAAAACGTAAAACTCAAAAACCCCATGGCCTCAAAGCTCCTCTTGATACGTGGCACCCTTTGGTTGGCTAGGGAGGTGCGCTTCAACTTTTACCTCTGTGCCTTTTTGAAAAAGGAAAATTTTCACCTTTTCCTCCAACTCCCCGCTTTGGCCTTGACTTGGGCTCAAATGCTGAATTTTTCTTTGGGCGGAGTTGCATGGCCCATTTTGTAACTTTTGTCCTTTTGAGATAACAAGGGGAAAAACCAAATTTCCCCCAACGGACCGCTTTCCTTGACTCGGGCTCAAACATTAAATTTTTCCTTTGGGCATAATTCTGACTCATTTTGTGTTTTTGGCTAAGTCTTTTACTTGGCGGGGTCATATCTTTTGACTTGGACACGTGGTAGTTTGGCGCTCATTTGGAAACCTTCTCTCTCTTCAATCCTTGAATCAACACCATTTAGACACTTGGTAGCCTCCACCGGCCTACCCCATGCATTGACTATTCAACTAACTCTGCCCCTTTCTGAGACTGGACACGTGGAGGCACCACACTTGCTTGAAATCCTAGCTCAAAGTTTTCCTTTGGAGGGCATCAAGGTTACACTTGTTGGCCTCCGCTGATCCGTGGAATTTTCAACGGTTCTTCTTACTTTTTGGGACTTTGGGCTACATGGTGAGCTCGCGCTCATTTGGGTTTCCGCCTTTGGACTAACTTTTGGAGATGCACCACATTGACACTTGGCATTCTCCACTTACACTTTTATACTTAGCCAATTTTGAGGCCCGCCCGTCCACCTTTTGACCATGTTTGACCATTTGCTATGTGGAGGGTTGGCGCAAGTTTGAGTCTCCACCCTAGGCTCCCATTTCAGATTTGCATTGAGTGACACCTGACATCTTCTTCCTTAGTTTGAAGACTTTTCAATGGCCCCGAAACTTTTGGGACTCGAGACGCGTGGAATTATAGCACTCATTTGGGCTTCCTTTTTTAGATTCACCTTTGGAGAAGCGCTGTGTAGACACGTGGTTCTTTCTACTACCTCCTCCATACTTAGTCAATTTTGGACTCTTTCCTGAACGGTCTTGAGCTCGAAAACTTTGAAACTTCACCATTTTTTCCCTTCTTGTCTCTGGTTCCTCTGTGGCACTTTGCCCCTTCTTTTCTGACCCTATTATTCCATTGTTGAGTCTACCTGTAACTTAAAAAATGGATTTAAGACATGGAAACGACTCGACAGAGTCATTTCTTTTGCATAGGGTCATTTAATCTTTCTCATCCTCCGCCACTCCATTATTGAATCCTTCTGTGACCTATTTACAAGATCTGAATGAGTTTTCTTAGGTTCTTTCTATGCGGGGTTATGGCTGATCCAATATTTTTTCCAGGGGGTGAAATATGGATAACAATTTGGTGACTCACAAGGGTATCTACCTATTAGATGAAAAGACCAATTACTTTGTCATATTTTTGGGCATGGAGTCAAGAATGATGGTCGATGATGATTCTACCTCTGATTCACGAGCCGGTTGTTTACACTCTTAATTTTCATAAGAAATCTCGAAATGAAGGTTTTTAAGAGTAGAAAATTGTTTTGACCCGGGGCTTCATCTATTTCTCTGAATGGACTACATAAGAGCAACAAAACAACACCACAACTATATACAAAATTTGAAATCATACATGCTCCAAATAGAACATGTAGAGCGTGCAAAGCACTTAGGAGAAAAACAACCTAAACTACAACAATGCAATGTGCACAAGCACTTAGAGGAAAGAGAAACTAAACTAATATATACAGGGTGAGAACTTCCCCTTTAGTAGCAGTGTTTAAGATAGATTCCATTTACTAGAATCTACAATTCCTCTCCATCCAACGTAGACAATTAGAAAATATTGTTAATTTTACATCTTGTGACCATGTAGGGGCCACTCCAAATGGCATCGAACTTGGAATGCCTTCTTGGTTTTCTCGATCTGCATCCCATTTCAAAACCAGGTCTCCTTCTTGGAAGGTCCTTGTTTTTTCCTTCTTGTCAAAGCATTTCTTGATTGAATCCTGATTCTTCTTTATTTCTTAGAGTGCATGCTCTCGGCTTCTTCCAATTCTATCAACTCCGCATACCTGGCCTCCATTGGTTCAAATTCAGACATCTCTAGCTGCTTCACAAGCTCTAATGCTGGCAACTCAAGTGATATAGGCAACACTGCCTCTTTCCCATAGACAAGTTTGAATGGAGAGATACATGTAGATCTCTTGGGCGTTATCCTATCAGCCCATAAGGCTGATTTGAGCTTTGTGTGCCAGGTTCTCTGATTCTCATCAAGAGTTCTTCTAATGATCTTTAGCAGGTTCTTGTTTGTGGACTCAGCTTGGCCATTACCTTGAGGGTAATAGTTTGATGAAGTGCTCAAGTAAGTCTTGTTCTTAACAACCCATCCTGTGATCTTGGAACCTATGAATGCCAATACATTATCTGATATTATGGTGGCTGGAACTCCAAATCTGGTCACTATCCCTTCATATAAATCTAGTATACTAGACTCATTAGCTTCCTTGAGTGCCACTTGCCTCGGTCCACTTGGTGAAATAGTTTGTTGTTGTCATAATCCATTTGTGACCTTGGCTTGAATTTGGATTGATGACTCCAATGAAATCCAATCCCCATTGCATGAAAGGTTGGTCAACTGAAATTGGGTGCAATGGAAGTGCTGCTATCTTTTCTTTGCCTTTGAAGAATGCACAATTCTTACACCTTTTGATCCATGCATAGCAGTCACTAAACACTCTGGGCCAATAATAACCCGCCTTCATGATTTTGAGTGCTATCACCCTTGGAGAAAAATGGCCTCCAACTGCTTCAACATGGAATTATTGTAACACTCTCTCAACCTGATTTGTCTCAATGCATCTCAACATAATGCCATTGATGTCTCTTTTGAACAAGACACCATCAATAAGAACATATGGGATGGCTTGTAGCCTAAAATGTCTCCTTTTTTTCTTTATTCATCCCATGAGGACACAAGCCTATTTGAAGGAAGTGCACCATGTCTTGGGTCCAACAAGGAGTAGGTACATCATCACTTCCTTCTTCTTGATTATCCTGTAGAACAAAAACAACCTCCTTTTCATTGTTTGCTTCATCTTGTTGACCTGAGGCTAGTTGTTCACACAACCCCTTCCCATGGACTAGCTTAGTGACCTAATCTCAATGTCATATTCCATGACATGAGTGATCCATCCTGCACGTTTTTCATTCAGATCCTTACTAAGAAGGAATTCTTTAACTCCCACATGGGAGACCAACAATTGGATTTTATTATTTGAAACCAGGTGCTTAAACTTATTTAATCCTCGATTACTTGCCAAGACTTGCTTTTCGATGAAGGAGTATCTCACTTCATAGTCTTCTAGACCTTGACTGAAGAAAGAAATTGGCTATTCTGTACCTTCTTTGTTCTGCTGAACTAAGATTGTAGAAATTGTGTCACTGCCACCAAAGGCATACAATATGAAGTCTTTAGAGAAATCTAGATTCACAAGAGTTGGGGCTTGTGATATAGCTTCTTTAATGGCCTCAAAGCTTTCCTTTCCTTCAGCTCTATCCAACCTAAATGCTAAGCTCTTCTTCAACATCAACATTATTGGCTTAACAAGGGCAACAAAGTTTGGTACAAACCAGAGACAAAATTGATTTTTCCTAGGAAGATTTGAAGATATTTCTTGTGGCTTGGCAATGACAATGCTCTTATTGCTTCCACTCTCTCTGGGTCAATTGCCAATCCTTCCTTTGATACAATATGGCCTAGAATCCTACCCTCATGGGCCAAGAATATGCATTTTTAGGGTTCAATGATACCCCAAAACTCCTGCATCTTTGAAACACCTGCCTTAGGTGGAAAAGGTGGTCTGCTGCATTTTTGGAAAACACCATAATGTCATCTAGATAGATCAATACTATTTTGTTGATTAGCCCCTTGAATGCCATATCCATTGCCCTTTGGAAAGTGGCTCGGCATTGGATAGTCCAAATGGCATTTTTTGTAGGCATAGGTGCCCCATTTGGTGGTGAAATTTGTTTTGAACTGATCATCTTCTTTCACCATGATCTAGTTGTACCCTGAGTAGCCATCTAGGAGGGAGAATCTCTCTGATCCAGACACTACTTGCAAGATCTGCTCCATTGAAGGGAGTGGGTAGTGATCTTTGAGGGAGGCTCTGTTCAAGTCTCGAAAATCTACACACAACCTAATCTCTCCATTTTTCTTCCTGACTAGGACCAAGTTTGTAACCTAGCTTGAGTGTTTGATTGGAAATATGATACTTGCCTCTATCAGCTTGTTTAGCTCTTTCTTCATCAGAGGCTCAATGTGTGGGTTGACTGGTCTCTGCTTTTTCTTGATGGGCTAAGCAGCTAGATCTAGTTCGATTGTGTGTTGTGATAGCTTTGGATTGAACCCTCTTAGGTCTTCATAGCTCCAAGAAAATACATTTGGAAATTCTTGGCAAAGTTGTATGAATTCATACCTTTCTTGCTTGGTGGCCACTTTGCCAATTTGAAGTGTTTTGTCTTCTTCAACTAGGATTGTCTTTGAATCTTCTCCTTTGATCTGTATGCTAGCCTTCTCTTTTCTAAACTGATCATCAGGATTGAAAATACACTCCAATGTCACTAAGCCTTTGGGAGATTGTTTGTATGCGATATACTCTTTGATTCCTATATTGCTACTCTAATTTGCTTTGATTTCTAGTTAAGAATTCAAATTCTTCTTACAAAAAATTAATGATATGCTGATCATTCTCAAACACCTGCTAACATGTGTTGTTATCTGGCACTACTGGCCTTAAAAATATATGGATATGTGGCTATTCTTTGTCTCTTTTGATGTTGTCGACCACATCAAACATTGCTCCAACTCCTACAAGCCTATCAATAGCTTTATTCTCCTTCCTGGGTATGGACACAATGTTGAAGCCCTTGAAATCCTCCATGAGATCCCATACCCTACTCTTATAGTTCTTGAGAAGGTCATTCTTGATAGCATTAATTCATCTGACTTGATTGGAAACCAGTTCATTGTCATCGAACACTTGCAAGTTCTTGATTCCTAGCTTCCTTGCCCAATGAAGACCATGGACCAAAACCTCATATTGAATAGTGTTATTTGAGTAGGAAAAATAAAATCTGAAGGCTAGATAATATTTCATAACTTTAGGGGACACAGTCATAGCTCCTCCTCCAGCTCCTTGTCTACTCCTCGAGCCATCAAATAACAATTTCCATACCTCATTGTCATCCTTATATTTTGGCTTAATTAGGTTAGGAAGAGGATGATTTTATTCATGTAGACAATAGACACCTAGCTCAGATTCTTCCATCTCCTTATAGGGGTCAAAAGCATGTCTCTTGTTGGCCCACTCATTGAGGGTCAAGTCTGGGATACATCCCACCTTGGTATCTACTTCACAAGTGCTTAGGAAGTCTTCTTGATCAAAAGCTGAGTAGTTGGCATTGATTGGGCTAGGCACATAAGATTCAATATGATAATCAGAAATGGGTTCAGATCTGATTGTGGCCTTTGCCCCATACCTTGTTCTAAAGAGCATATGTGACCAATTAGCAAACATATAGCCTCCAATTTTGGTAGTGAAGTCCCTGGAAAAACACAAAGCAAAATGTGATGGAAAATATGTGATTGATATGTTCTACAAAACAGTCACATTGGGGCAGGCATGCATAGTGAAGCTTAGATCTTTGATTATTCCAATATTTATCACTATTGTCCCATATAATTGCACTACCCCTTTAGAGAAGACTTCATATTGGAGACTCAGTTGATCAACTATTTGCTTGGGCATTACAGAGCTAGTTGCCCTAGAATCAATCATATAATTGTGCACCAATTTGTCTCTAATAATCAATGAGACATAGAATGGAGGAGGTCTCAGGTTCTTACTTTTTTTTTCTTCATGGTTCTTCCCAGGTTGAACTGCATTGGCAAGCACTCTCTATTTCTGGCTAGGGGGTTGATTTGAACTTGAACAATTCTATATAGCAGTCTGCAATAGATCCCTCTACCCTGGAATGGCCAGTGACTCCCATAGTGAAATGTTCACACTTATCTTCTTCATTTACTCAATGATATTAAATGGACTGTCTTTCTGTTTCCCCTTCCCTGGCACATTTTTCTCTTGCACGTGGGTTGTCACAACCGGTGCTGACTAGGTTGGGAAGGTGGCTTGGATTGGTTCTACATGTTGGGAGTTGTACTTGGAGCACCAAAACCCTATGGAGTGATGGAAGGTTGAGGGTCACCTGAACTCAGTGGTTGGCCTTCTCCAATATTTCTCTTTTTGGACCGTGTATTGGCAACTACATTTTGGGAAGGGAACTGATTTATTCCACAGAAGTCCTCAGCCTACCAATTGACAAGCATAGTCTCACTTGGAGGTCCCTCTTGTTGAGATCCTTGTTGCTAATCTCCTTCTTGGCTAGGTTCTTGTGTCACCATACTGGTTTGCACCATCAAGGCTTGATTTAGAGCACCATTAAAGCACATTGATTGGTTATGTGGCTGATTGCATGGAAAGCACCAATCATATTCTGTGCCATATTATTCTGTGCTGGAACCAATGCCCTTGATGTTGAAGCTGTGTTTGGATCATATGACCTAAAAGGTCTAGCAGCTTGAGGTTGTCCTTGGTTTTGGCTCTGATTTACATTTTGAGATGGTGGTCTATTTTTCTAATACTGGGGTCTAGCCTAGGCTGAGCCCGAGATTAAGATCGAGGTGATACAGCCTAGAACTCTGAGCTTGCTTCCTTTTGATGGTTACTAACTCATTCCCTAGGTTTTGAAGCTATTTCATGACTTCTTGGAGTTCCTTAGAGGTGTTAGATGATGAAGTGGAGGCTTTAGTTGAGCTTTGACTCCTGGGAGTAGGTACAGGGGCTAATGTGGGCGTTTGGCTGGTATCTAGGTTTCCTAACTCGGGTACAGAGGCATGGATGGCCTAGGAGTGATTTTTTCCAGCTGAATAAAATGGTTATCAGCCTCTCTGGAAAGGATTTATGTTACGAGTAAGGTTGTGCCCCCATTGATTGAGTCATTAAAGAAATATCAGAATTTAAAGCCCTAAGAAAGTATAAGAAGGCACCTTCATTAGAGGGCTTTACTGCTGTTGGAATATTGTCTTAGGTCCACTAAAATATGAGGTTGAAGTCAGTCAGCAGCTCATTCGAGGCTCTCTTGATTGTTGTTAGTTTCTCTAACAAAGATAAGTTATCACCTTTCTCTCCAAATTGGTTGTGAAGAGTCATGAATAGTTGGTTCTAATTTTGGATAGAGCCTGCTTCAAGGCTTCTGAACCATTGTAAAAATTACCTTTGAGTGAAGAGGTGAGAAACTTGACTGTAATTTCCATCTCATGGATTTCATGGATTGTACAGACATTTACAATATCTTGGACATGATCACTAGGAGAAGTCTATTTTTCCACAGTGAAATATCGGATGCTCTTTGTTGTTGCTATCGGACTGGATTTTGTGCATTCAGAGCGAGTGGGCTACTGTCGGTGAAATTGACATAAGGATTTGGCTGAGCCATCCTGATCGGCTTGAGCACCCCTCTTGATTGAGAGAATGGCCTGTTGGGAGGAGGTGTCGATAAGGCTCTGTTTGGTGGGGATAGAGACCTTTGGGCTCTTCTTCCTCCCCTCCCTCTGTCTGGGGATAAGTCTAGATAGACAAATAATCCCTCTTCTCTGGTTCTTGACGTGTTTGTATTCTTCTCATGAACTTGCTTAGACTACTGAAACCAGTGGATTTGTTTCTTTTGGAGTCACCAGATGTACAATTTTAGAACTTCTTAAAAGTTAGAATCACAACAAGTGCACATCAATCTTATTGTAATAAGATGGAGACTTCTCTGTCCCACCGAGCATGCCAAAAATGTTAGTGCAAAATCACAACACCCCCAAATGAGTTCTATAGATCTACTTTTCTAAGGTAGAGTCATTTGGTGTGATCTGCATAACATTGAACTTTCCCCAAGGTGTGGAACCTTGCAAGATGGAAAATCTCTCTAGATTAAAGGCTAGTTCTTATTCCTATGTTTAGGTGCATACGTGGGAACTTGTAGAGGATCTATCTTTATACCTAATCTAAAAAATTTCAATTCCAATGAGACATGGATAAAAAGGAGATAAGAAATATGAAATAACTAAACTAGAAGGTGATGAAACGAAGGAGTGATGAACACTAGTTCTGACTGATAGACACAAACCAACAAAATACATATAATAATCAAGCATAGATAACCAAATTTATAATGAAAGACCAGATGCAAGAAAAAGAGATAGAAAGGATCTAGAATTGATAAAAAATGTGTTTTATTGCTCTACAGATTGATACAATGCATTAAAAAAATAGCTAGGAGGCAAGAAACATATTGCTATTTTAATGGAAGGCCTAAACTCCACAAATCCATCCATTTGCTAGAAGGAAAAGGGAGCTTGTAAAACAAAGAATGTTCAACCCTTTACAAGGAGACCCGGCCCTGCATTTATAGACAAATAATCCCTCTTCTTTGGTTCTTGACAGTGTTTGTATTGTTCTCATGTACTCGCTTAGACTACTGAAACCATTGGATTTGTTTCTTTTGGAGTCGTAAGATGTACAATTTTAGAACTTCTTAAAAGTTAGAATCACAACAAGTGCACATCAATCTTACTATAATAAGATGGAGACTTCTCTATCCCACCGAGCATGCCAAAACTGTTAGTACAAAATCACAGCACCCCCAAATGAGTTCTATAGATCTACTTTTCTAAGGTAGATTCATTTGGTGTGATCTACATAACATTGAACTTTCCCTAAGGTGTGGGAC
The DNA here is from genome assembly GCA_018340775.1 of Taxus wallichiana var. yunnanensis. NCBI lineage: Eukaryota > Viridiplantae > Streptophyta > Pinopsida > Cupressales > Taxaceae > Taxus > Taxus wallichiana. The sequence continues at coordinate 283,164,511 of CM031237.1, forward strand.
CTTGCAAATGGAAAATCTCTCTAGATTAAAGGCTAGTTCTTATTCCTCTGTTTAGGTGCATATGTGGGAACTTATAGAGGATCTATCTTTATACCTAATCTAAACTTTTCCAATTCCAATGAGACATGGATAAAAAGGGAGATAAGAAATATGAAATAACTAAACTACAAGGTGATGCACCGAAGGAATGATGAACACTAATTCTATTGATAGACACAAACCAAAAAAATACATATAATAATCAAGCATAGATAACCAAATTTATAATGAAAGACCAGATGCAAGCAAAAGAGATAGAAAGGATCTAGAATTGATCAAAAATGTGTTTTATTGCTCTATAGATTGATACAATGCATTACAAAAATAGCTAGGAGGCAAGAAACATATTGCAATTTTAATGGAAGGCCTAAACTCCACAAATCCCTTTGCTAGAAGGAAAAGGGAGCTTGTAAAACAAATAATGTCCAACCCTTTACAATGAGTCCCGCCCTACATTTATAGATTCAATCAGAGAGAAGAAAGAGAGAGAGAAGTGGGAAAAGTAGGTCGAGACTCAACCACTTTCATTAATGCCTCTTACAAAATCTACCCCCAAATCCATCTTGACTACATCATTCTCTAGTTTGGTGCCTCGAAGAAGGAGGAAACGACAGAGTAGATTGGGTCTTATATGGTTGTTGGGATAGATAGATCCCACATTAATTTCCTTGAAGACATTTTCCCCATTTTCCTTTACCTAACCTCCCCAAACTTAAAGTTTCAAACCTCCATGGCGTGGGCGAGGCCAAGATATTTTCAACAATGTCAAATTTGCAATTTTTTGAGCCACCGAGTTGAAAGATATGCCCATTTGAAGTTTGTATCGAGTTTGTACAAATGGGTGGGAAAACAGTTTAAGAAAATGGGCCTCCTTTTACTTTAGGGCACGTGGCAGCCAGATTAGGGAAAAATCGGGTTTGCGGGCTCGTGATTTATCTTTTTCTCTTTTCTTTTTTGAAAAATGTAGAACTCAAAACCCCCGTGGCCCCGAAGCTCCACTTGGATATGTGGCACCCTTTGGTTGGCTGGGGAGGTGCACTTCAATTTTTACCTCTGTGCCTTTTTGACAAAAGGAAAATTTTCACCTTTTCCTCCGACTCCCCACTTTGGCCTTAACTCGGGCTCAAATGCTGAATTTTTCCTTTAGGTGGAGTTACGGCCCATTTTGCAACTTTTATCCTTTTGGGATAACAAGGGGAAAAAACCAACTTTCCCCCCGACGGCCCGCTTTCCTTGACTTGGGCTCAAATGTTGACTTTTTCCTTTGGGTGGAGTTGTGGCCCATTTTGTGTTTTTGGCTAAGTCTTTTGCTTGGCGCGGTCATATCTTTTGATTTGGGACATGCGGCAGTCTAGCACTCATTTGGAAACCTTCTCTCTCTTCAATCCTTGAATCAGCACCATTTAGACACTTGAAAACCTCCATCGGCCTGCCCCATGCATTTACTATTCAACTGACTCTACCCCTTTCTGAGACTAGACATGTGGAGGCAGCGCGCTTGCTTGAAAGCCCAACTCAAAGTTTTCCTTTAGAGGAGCATCGAGTTGACACTTGTCGGCCTCCACTGATCTGTGGAATTTTCAATAGTCCTTCTTACTTTTTGGGACTTTGGGCTACGTGGCAAGCTTGCGCTCATTTGGGTCTCTGCCTTTGGACTAACTTTTGGAGATGCGCCACACTGACACTTGGCATTCTCCACTTACACTTTTATACTTAGCCAATTTTGAGGCCCGCCCGTCCACCTTTTGAACTTTTTTGACCATTTGCTATGTGGAGGGCTAGCACAAGTTTGAGTCTCTGCCATGGGCTCCCATTTCAGATTTGCACCGAGTGACACCCAACACCTTCTTCTTTAGTTGAAAGAATTTTCAACGGCCCCGCAACTTTTGGGACTCGAGATGCGTGGAAGCCAGCGACTTGTTTGGGATTCCCTTTTAGATTCACCTTTAGAGAAGCGTCGCGTAGACATGTGGTTCTTTCCGCTGCCTCCTCCATACTTAGTTGATTTTGGACTCTTTCTGAATGGTCTCGAGCCCGAAAAACTTTGAAACTTCACCATTTTTTCCCCTTCTTGCTCTTGGTTCCTCTGTGGCACTGCCCCTTCTTTTCTGACCCTATTATTCCATTGTTGAGTCTACCTGTAACTTGAAAAATGGATTTAAGACATGAAAAACATAGTTGTTTATTTCGCATAGGGTCATTTAATCTTTCTCAGCCTCTGCCACTCCATTATTGAATCCTTTTGTGACCTATTTACAAGATTTGAATGAGTTTTCTCAGGTTCTTTCTATGTGGGGTTGTGGCTGATCCAATATTTTTCCCGGGGGAGAAATATGGATAACAAGTACTCTCCATCAAGGATTGCCTATACAACCTAATGTTCGGTAGAGGGAACTTTGACAACAATGATTGAATCTCATGCTTTACTTCCCATTTTGGTGGTAACCCACCGGGAGCTTGAAAAATTTCTGAAAAGAATGAATACTATTATCCAAATCCTGTTTTCCCTAGTTAAAAATCTCTAAAACTTCTACCCCATCTTGTTTATCCTTTAATAAAAGTAAAAAAATTGATTATGATTTACCTGAATAAGTCGTTTTACTTGGTTACCACTCACCATAGTAACTTGTGTCTTACACTGGTGTGCCCAAATGTTGTAGCTGATCCCTTCTTTGACCCATATGTATCAGTTTTCCCTTCTCATAAATATAGAATCCCTGATATACAAGTAAGGAATCCCGAAAAAAACATAAAAACATCAATTAGAATAACATCACTTCCAATACATCAAGATATCTTTGGGAATTTATCCTAAACTTGACCTTACATCTTTTTGTTACCTGAATTTCAACACCCTTGTACACCGAACCCAAAGGATAAGGGTGTGGATGCTCGTAAGTCTTAATACTTAAGACTAAGCTTCTTTATAACTCCTTCATAAATAAAGTTAGATTGAGAACCGGTATCGACCAAAGCATTTACCTTAGTTCTCTTGATCTGGATTTTGATCTAGAATAGTCTACTCATCTCCTCTTTTTGGCTATCCATGTTGGTGGCCTTACATTCAAGCCTTTCTTCTACATCGAGTCATCTTCGAATTCCACCTCCCCTTATGTCTTTACAACCGTCATGGGAATTCTTCGAGTTCTTGGTTCGGTTCTTTGGATGTAACTCTAGATGTAACTTCTAACATGTAGTGTCGATTTACGACCATTGATATCATAGTTCTTGAAAAAAATCTTGTGATATTTACAAGTATTTAAAGTAGTGGCAACTTGTTTACCTTTCCCTTTCCACTTACCTTTGTTACTTGTTTTCCCATGTTCTTTCTTTTGCTTATTTGTTTACTGCTTTTCCCTTGGCTCTACTTCTCCTTGCTTCTTTTCATCATCTATATAGTATGCCTACACACATGCCTCATTGAGATCTTTGGGCTTCATGGAGATGAATTTTCTTCAAAGGTGAGTGTGAAGTCCTCCCAAGTACTTAGTCAGAATATCCTCATCCTCCAAGTCCATGTTCAACAACATGGTCTACCTACAAAACTCTATAGTATAGTCTTGCACACTTTGACCACTACCTTGTCTAAAATACAACCATTTAATTATTTGATCAGTCTTATGGCCAATAGGATAGAAGTTAGCTCTAAGTAATTCTTTAAATTATTTCCAAAATTTCATAATAGGATGTTTCTTCTTTTCACAAGTGGCCAGATAGGTTTCCCACCAAACCAGAGTGTGTCCCTCCATTTTGAGATGTGTAAAGGTGATCCTCTATGCCTTAGTGACATTATGGATGGTAAAGTAGACTTCTAATTGTTTTAACCATTTACCAAACAAATTTTCATATACTTGTCCTTCAAAGCTTTTAATTTTAACTTTCATCTCAACTTCAAAATGAGCATGATCAAATTTTACCTTCTCTCTTGCATTTGAAGTCTCTTCTTCATGCTCTTCCCCATATTCTTCCTCATGGTGGCTCCTTCCTATGCCAATTTTTTTGGTTAAGCCTCAAACCACTGAGTCCATGGAGTCTTTCTTAACAAAATCCATCTTTTGCAAATCTACAAGTTCTTCTTGTCTTATAAGCATCCTATCCATCATGGTCTTCAACATCTCGATTCTACGGACAAAGTTCTCTTCCTCCATTTTCCCCCAAATTCTCTATTTCCACTTCCTAAGCCTCTTCTCCTTTAGATCTTGTCACTGTCATAAAAATCCAAGAACTAATACCACAGTTCTGGGTCAACGCATGGTGGTATGTCCCACTTATTGTCCCAAAAACATGAGTGGGGAATGTGGTGCAGTGTAAAATCAGGGGTGTTTGTGTGAACCACATTAGTACAGAGTGCCATGTAGGGTACTATTGTGCCACGCATGGAATTGAATGTGGTTTTCATGAAATGGGGGTTCACGTGAACCCCCATTCACACAAAGGTCATTCGCACGAACACCCATGTTTATATATTGGAGGTGCTGCAGAGGAATTCACTTTTCCTCTTCCCACATCCTTCGTGCGAAGAATTCATAGAGCAGAGCGAGCCCAATGAGCCCAAATCCATCTCACCAATGAGCCCATTGATGACCAGGTATGGAATAGGTTGTTTTTTTGTGAAAATAGAGTATCTCATGTTGATGGGCTTAAAATTATTGAAACCCTAGCTTGTTCTTTACAAAAATCCATTTAATTAAATCGCTTATATCATGACCAGGCTTCACAAATTTTGGTGTTTAGTGTGCATCACAAGTATGTTGTGGGATTCTTATGATGCACTTATTAAGTTAGCAATTACAAATTTCTAACATTTTTAGCGAGTTCAATAATTTATGTTAGCCTTTGATAGTCTCTCTCTGCCATCAATAAAACAAAAAGTTGTCTGCATTTTTTCGTATTTTTTTGTAAAAGAGTGTTTAGATATGCATCCATATAATGTTCATTAGCATACATGGGAAAAAAATCCCGCCTCACTCAAGGGATAACAATAAACAAGAAACAAGTAAACTTGGTCGAGCATTGAAATCCCTAAGGGGCATAACCTAAGCCCATTCTTTTGAGAGTGCCACATAGGCACTCACTACAATAAAATTTGTTGCATGCCTATAATTTTATTAGAGCGGTAAACAAGGATGGAAAAGGTAATAAACCTTAGAAAGGATATGATTTCCAACAATGACCATTCTCATGACCTCCTTAGTACTTTGCATGTGTCATTCCCGTGCGAAGGTTATTAAGGTTCTTAACTAGAATCTTGACTTGTTGGTCTATGTGCAACTCTAAAATACTGGTATAGAGTGACATGGTCGATGATAGTTATAAATATGTTGGGTGTAGTGCACACTTTCATTTGACACCCTTTTTTTAATTGATTTTGATACTGCTGACTATACTTATGGATATTATTTTAGTTTTTTGATTTAGTATGATGTTAGATGTTAGAAATACTGGACTGTTATTGATTTCGATTCATATATGATGCATGTCGATTATTAGAGACATTTTATATTGATGTTGATATGTTATGGACATGGTTATATATATATATATATATGGTATATATATATATATGGTTGCGATATCTTTCGCCACACTGTGTAGGATTTGATAATTGAACTAATGTTGTGATCATTTTGACATGGATGAAATATAGGATAGAAATGTTGCTAGAAATTGTAAATGATATCGTAATTGCCTAGATGTTGTTTTGATTCATATATAGATAATTGTGGACTTATATTGTATATTTTATCATAGATGTTTTTAATGCGGCCACGAGGCCGAAGGAGGTATTTATGTGTTTTGTAGGTAAATTTATTCACAACAAACATCGGGGGATTGGAGACCAACCACATTGGAATTCTAGGTGAATTCAACAAGGGTCACCATGGCAACATGTATTTGTGTGTGTGTTTGAATTATGGTTAGGGGGAAATTGTGACCAAGGGGTTATGTATTGCCTTTTATTTAGTTTTCCTTTAATTGATGTTAGTATGTGATTTTTAGTGATGTAATTCATTGTAGTATTTATTTAGAATTTGGTGTATGTATTTTACCTTTATTATTAATGGGTTGTAGTGTCTTAATTAGAGCTAATTTAACCATGTCCTAAACTAATTAAATATGTGACCAAAGGAATTCATTTATTAAAGTAGATTTTTATTGGATTTTGTGTTGTAAGTTGAGTGCTTGGGGATCTTGAGTGTTGTACACTCTACCCCTTCATGGAAATTCGAATTTGGCCTTAGAGGCCAATTTTAGAGGCTTGTGGGATAAGTCAAACTTGTCCCACACCTCTTAAATTTCTACACCAACCCCACCTATGGGTCGGAGGGTCAAAATTAGACCCCATTAGGTGTTTTGGGAAGATAAAAAGGTAAAATGTTTATTACACTTTCTTTCTTGAAATTAATTTTGTCCTTAGGGGGTGTGGGCTTAGATTGTGTGTAAGTAAAATGTCATTTCTTCAACCACTTATTAATTGTGCTTTGGAGTATGGGGTTGACTAGGGTGATGTGGAGTGGAGAGGAAATGAGGTGGCATCCTACTTGGAGCCACATCATCCTCCTCTCTCTTTTTCTATTTATTGAAGTTCTTTTGCTTGTTTGGGGTTACTTCATTATTTTGTGCTCTTGCATTTTTGGGAGTTAGAGGATTTTGGAGAGCTTGTGGTATTTGTGGGAGCTTGTTGGTGATTTCTTGGTTTGGAAGGATCTTGGAGATTGACTCTTGGAACAAGCTCTACTATGGAAAGGTAGGAGATTTACTCTTGCTTATATTTTCCTTTATTTGTGTATATGTGTTTGTTATTTTTGAGTGTTTTGGATTGCTTGTTGGGTGCTTGGGTAGATTGCTTAAGTGTGGTGTAGGAGGGGACTATGGGGAGAATTCATGTAGGGAGGCATAAGATTTATTTCATGTTTTGGAGGGAGTTTGGGTTGGGTGCCCCACCTTGGACAAGGAATTCTTGCATTTCTTACTTGTTCTTGTATGAGGGAGGCATAAGAGTATGAGGGAGGCATAAGAGTATGTGGGAGGCATAAGAGGTACTTGAGGGAGGCATAAGAGTATGTAGGGGATTTGTGATATGCATTGGAGGTTTTAAGGTGGGCACCCATTTCCCATTGGGAGGCATAAGTGGCCTCCCCATAGGTTCTTTCTCCTTTGGATTTCATTTAGAAGCCTTGTATATTTTTTTGTTTTCCTTCTTATGTTTATAGATTGAGTTTGGTTGTGTTTGGAATGGTTGTGAAATACTTGGTTTTGTGTTGTGGAATCTTGTTTGTTTCCATGGTTGGATCCACCTTTCATTGTAATGTGGTTGGGGCTCGGGGCCAATGAGGAGGATGGCTTCTCCTCCTCATTGGATATTTTGGTTGGGTGGAGAGTGTTTCCTCTCCCCCATTTTGTTGTGGATCAAGCATATCATGAAGGAGCTATCTTGTTGGTGTTGTGAAGCTTGGAAATTTTTGCGAGTCCCTAAGAAAATCCTTCTTGCAATAAAACTTCCTTAGTGTTATTCCCACTTAGAGTGGAGGAACTTGTAATATTGTATTCCATTTTAACTCACATTCTTGTATGATTTCCCACTTCAAGTGGAGGACATTGTATTGATCTTGTGAAGGAAAGTTGCATTCAAATATTTGTTATTAAAGTTGTATTGTATGTTGAAAGAAACAAAAGAAGAAAGATTTGTGTTGTAAAGTTAGTTTTGTGAAATAGAAAAGAAAGCTATTGTCTTTATTTGAAGTTTTAGCTTGTTGTGAGAAAATAAGTTCCTTGTGTTAAAAAGAAATGGGCTATATTCAATGGAAAAAGAAAGTTGACTTTCATTATGAAGTTGTTTTATTATAAATGAGAAAGAAGGAAATATAGAAGTTGTAAGAAGTTGAAATTTTATGTTTAGTAGATTTGAAAGGAAAATAAAGTTGTTATAGTTGTTTTGAACATATATATGTTATAGAAAAAATGGGAACAAGAGAACAAATTTGAAGTATGTTGTTATTTGGAAATGTTGATTTTGTAGTAAGAAAATAACAATGTAAAAGTAGATTTAGATTTCTTTTGCTCATGGAATTTGAAAGAAGACTAGTTGAACAAATGAAATTATTCTAGTAAGTAGATGTACCTTATTGGATTTGAAAATGCCTAAATGAGTAGATTTAACTAAGGAATGAAAAATAGAAATAAATCCCAAAACTGGAACTCTAGATGTACAAAAATAAGCTCAGAATGTATTTTAGCACATCTTAGTAACTTTTAGTTTTTGTGAAATTATGGATTTTGGGTTATGTTTCTAAGAAATAGGACCACCACCATGTGCAGAGCAGCGGTCTTGTAACCGCCACTCAGGAAAGGTGGCGGTCTCAAAACTGCTAGTTTGCTGGGTGGCGGTTCATGGTTTGTCACCCGTGGTAGGGTGGTCGTCCCAGACCGCTTGGCCTACTCGGGTGGCGCTTTTTCACTTACGGTAAAAATTCTCGAGATCCGTGCCTGTCAGGCAAAATTTTTAACTAGGTTTAATAAATTTTAAGTGGTAAATTTATCTAAGAAACTTCTAGTAACCAAATAATGCTCAAATATTGTTATATTAAACATTTAAACCTACATATGGTAAATCAAAACCACTCTTTTTCATTTATATTGATGGGGGTAGGGTTTGCCCCAAATAGAGAACCCAAATACACATAGCTTGAACCAAAACAAGATTGGTAAAGGAAAACCCCTCCCAATCCTTGAATGGAAGTAATAACAACAATAAAAATTTAATCTAAACTAATCTAAACTAGATCTCCTTGTAGAATCCTAAAATATCCCTTATGGGATACTACTTAAAAATGCACAAAATATTGAAAACTTGCAGCCAAATAAAATACTTTGATTTATGCAGATTTTTACAGTAAGGACAGCAAACTAAATAAAATCAATATCTCCTAAGATATCCACTCGAATCACTTGAAAATTTAAAGAGAGATTAATATTATTATGGAGGATATAATAAAATTGTTTTTGGAATTTTACACAAATTCAATTGCTGCCAGAAAAAGCATAGCATGCCCTAGACAGTTGGAAAAATTCTGAGGTTCGTTACTCTCTAAATACAAGAGAAAAAATAAGGGTATTTGGAAATAACATTGGCACATGTAGGAAATAATATTTCCACCTTCGATTTGAGAATGGATGACTGGAAAACCCCCAAATAAGGGCTCTAAGTCAGCTTGCTTGAAATGGGATTGAAAAATGATGGAGGCTCCTTCAATGTGCTGCCATGCCTAGCTCAAATGACTTTTGTGAATCTGATCTCAAGATCCTCTTATTATCTTCCCCAAATTCCCTACAAACCCTCGAAAACCTTCTGATTATCCAAAATAAGCCCCTGCTTATTTTGGCTAACTTTCCTTCATCCTTCCTTCTTTTGTGCCTCAGTCAAATTTTTCCACTTTTCAGGCACTCAAAATTATCTAGAAATGGCTTCATCAGATAGAGAATTTTCTCACCTTTCTAGAAAGGTAAAATTTTCCTTCTAACTCCTCGTATTTTGCAAGTTATGGCTCGGTGGAGTTTTTGAGGGAAATTTTCCCTGGGAAGGCCCGCAACCAATAGGAATGCGCCATGTGGCGGTGGAATGGCAGGTCAGCAGAGGTAAGTTGGAAAAATCACCAAGGAGTGGGCGGGGTGCAAAGGAAATTTTTTTCCCGTGGGCCTGCCAAGGAGAAGGAAAAGAAATGGTTTGAACCCGCGGACAAATGAGAATGTGCCACGTGGTGGCGGAGATCGACCGGTAGGGGTAAGTTGAAAAAGTGGTCAAAAAAGGATGCAAAGGAAAAAATTTTCCCGTGGGCCCGCAGAGGAAATAAATTTGATTAAGGCTGCGCCAAATCAAAGTGTGCCATGTGTCCATGAAACTGGTGGGAGTCGGAGGGGCGGAGTAAATTTTGGATTTTGCCAAAGTAGTAAAAGGCACAAAGGAAAGAATTGGCCTGCAGGCCCGCCAAGGAGGAAATGGAAATTTTGGTTAAATCCCCGCGAGTGAATAGGGTGGTAACACGTGTCCAGTTCTTGGAGGAGGTCAGGGGCGCGGGGAAAATTTGGAAATTTTGACAAATTGGTTAGCGGCGTCAAAAGGAAAAATTTGGAGTGCGTGCCCATAGTGAATAAGGTGGTGATACGTGTCTCGGAGCGGCGGGGCGCAGAGAAATTTTGGAATTTTTTCCAAAATTAAAAAAGCGTAAAATGGCCATTTGAACCCGCGGACCAATGGGAATGAACCACGTGGCAGCGGAAGTGATGGGGCGCGGAGCTTTTTGAGGATTTTTCCCAAATTCAAAAAAGGGGAAAAATTTTAGGTTTCGGCCCATCGACCCGATTTTTGCCTCGTTTTTCCCTAAATCTTCAGAGGGGCATATCTTTCGATCCAGAGCTCAATTTTTCTTGATTTTTGTGTCATTAGAAAGCTATTGAAGTCCTCTATATGATGGAATATTTAAGTTTGTTTTTTGGTGGAGTTTATTGAGAGAAAAATGCCTTTGGCATGGGGAAAAGAGCAGCCGACATTCAACCACCATTTTTAATGCAAAGATGGCTCCCATTCTTCTCCAACATGGTCAAAAATCTTGGGCAATGAACTTTTAAGGGTACCCATGCTATTTTGATGGATCTAGGTTGGTGGTTGAATCATTCATTTCAATTTTTCCACGTTTCTCCTTCCTAAACTCGGGTTTTCATTGTTAAAAGCCAGATTTGGCTCATTTGTAAAGGGTTGGACATTTTGTTTATGTTCTCGCAGTTCCCTCCTTCACCCTGACAAGTGAATTTGTGGTATATCAAACCTTTTTTAGGAATGCAACATGTTTTATACCTCCTTGCTGTTGTAATACACTGTATTTTAAAATGGAAATGACAATGCAAGCTCTGTGAATGGATTTTCAATCCTTTCTTGTGTTGTTTGCTCTATCCTGATCCTTCATTACAATTTTAGAAATTTGTGCATGATTTGAGTTGCAATTTTATAATCTATGTCAATGTACAGAAATATATGTTCACCACTCCTTTGGTGTATCACCTTTTCAGTTTAGTTTTATCTTCTTTCTTTCTATCCTTGTCTCCTTGGCAGAATTAGAGTAGAATTTTGAGTTAAACCTCTACAAATTTCATGCATACATCTGATCAGAGGAGTAGAGGAACCAACCTTCAATCTGGAGAGTTTTTTCCCATTTTTGCAAGTCCCACACTTGGGGAAAAGATTCCATGTTGTGCAATCACACTAAATGACCCAATTCTCACTTGCAGATCTGAAGGTCATTTAGGGGGTGCTACTGATTTGCACTAATAGTTTTGGCACGCCCGGTGGGACCTTAGAGGTCTTCATCTTCATTACAAAAAGTTGATGTGCATTTTTGTAAGTTTCTTGCTTAAAAGAGCCCTGATTTACACATCTGACGACTCCAAATGGATAAAATCAACTGGTTTCAGCAATCCAAGTCTTAAGATTCATGAGAAGGATCCAAACAAGGTAAAGGGCTAGAGAAGAGGGATTGTATGAGTATATGTAGTTATCCCCAGGAAGAAGAGAGAGGGGAAGAAGAATTCAAAGGTCTCCATCTCCACCAAACAAAACTCTAACAAATCCTCCACCTGGTAGACCTTTCACCCAATCAACAAGGGTTCTCAGGCCAATCAGAATGGCATAAAACAACCCTTATGTCAACTTCATCGAAAGCAGTCACTTGCTCTCAATGCACAAAACCTAGTTCCAGTTGTAGCATTGAAGAACATCCCATACTTTATTGGGGAAAATCAGACCACTCCTGGTGATCATGTCAAAGACATTGCTAATGTTTGTGCAATCCATGAGATTGTTGAGATGTAAATTGTTGTCAAATTTTTGGCATCTTCATTCAAAGGGAAAGCCTTGCAATGGTTCAGGAGCCTTGGGGTAGGCTCTATCCAAAATTGGAACCAATTGTGCATAGCTCTCCATGATCAGTTTGGAGAAAAGGGAGATAATTTGTCTCTATTGGAACAACTGACAACTATCAAGAGAGCTCCCAATGAGCAGCTAATAGACTTCAATTTCAGATTTCAAAGGACATGGGATAGAATCCTAGTGATAGTAAGGCCAACAACTGAAGGTTCTTTCTTATACTATCTCAAAGCTTTAAATTTTGATATTTCTATGTTAATCCAATCCATGGGAGGTGCAAATATACCTACAGCTTATAGCATTACCATTAGGGCTGAGAATTGTTTGATCCAAGCTGGTAAACTCTAATTTCTAGGAGTGGGAATAGGAGCTAAAGTAGGTGCTTGACAAATCAACCCCTAGGTGCTTATTTGGAGCATGCCTTCCTTGCAGTTGGATCGAGCGCCACGTGTCATGCTCTTGACCACCGTGGAATTTGATGTCCCTTATGCACCTGAGGTGGGGGACATCAGACCTTGAAAAATGTACCCATCCCCATAGGGAGTCTTCTCGACACTCACATGACCGTAGTTCAGCCCCAAGTGCTTATTTGGAGCGTGCATTCCCTGCCATCGGATCGGGCACCACATGTCATGCTCTTGACCACCGTGGAATTTGATGTCCCTTATGCACTTGAGGTGTGGGACATAAGACCATGAAAAATGTTCCTAGCCCCCATAGGGAGTCGTTCGGACACTCATGTGACCTCCTTTCAGCTCCCAGTGCTTTAAATCAACTTTTTCCTCCTTCATTCCCTGTCGTTGGATCTAGTGCCACGTGTCGTCGTCTTGCTCATTGTGGAAATTGATGTCCCTCATGTCCCTAAGGTTAGGGACATCAAGCATGTAAAAATTCACCCAAGCCCTACCTGTGCATATCTTTTTGAAAATTTTCCAAGTGTCACTTTTTCCTGCTTCTAACTTCTAACAGTTATATGTGCACTTCATTCCTCCATACTTCCTCTGCAACATTCTTCCATCACTCCGCCATTGAAAATTCTCAGACCTGCTCAACCCAAGAACTGAAACACATTCCCCACAGTGATGTGTAGGTCTAAGAAGGAATCCTCATCAAACACAAAAGGAGAAGCATGGAGCACAAAAGGAGAAAACGAAGAAAACTCCATAGCCATGAAATGAGAAGTTGAAGAAATATCCCAAACAGATGCATGAAACAACAAGATATATTTTTATACTCATTCCTCTACCCAAGGCCATAAATAATACACCTTCAAAGTCCCCCCATGTGCGACAGAGCATCCACAATGAAGAAATCTCCTTTTCGGCTCAACGAAGAAAGAAGTGGGATTTCCCGTCAAACTAGTTGCCGGATCGAAGTAAGATTGCATGTGAAGCACTAGAAGAAAAAACCCACATCAAAAATATAATTTTATTTGCAAACGAAGGAGAAAACCAGACCTACAATTTTGAGGTTCATTAATGGTTGCCGTGCACTCCGTAAAACCGCCAGTCTGAAAATTAAAACTTTAAAATCTCTTGGATTATTAAGCGGGCGGGCCCGAAATTTCATAGGGATGATATTGGGAAAAAACCCATATCAGAAATCTTCGTTCCACGTCAATCTGATTCCCAGAGGCCAACTTTCTAAAAATAGTAGGTCTACTACATAAGAATTGCTATTTCTGGAAAGTCATTAACAGAAGAACCTGCGAAGGAGATGAAGATATCAGAGGTGCACTATAGTTGAGAATTCATCAGAACAAAATTTTTGGCACTTACTAAAAATAGTAAGTGGGCCCTCGAGCACCTATTAAAAATAGAAATTTGATCCAAAGAAGTGAGGAATGCAAGGAGAAAGGGGAATCAAGGTCACAACACTCAGCTAAGGATCGAGGGAGTTACTTTTTTCACACTTACTAAAAATAGTAAGTTACACTTAAAGAGAAGTTTTGGCACAATGGGATGTACAAGGCTAATCATTCAGGGGGACATCATTGTTCGGGAGCATCCTAGCCATTTTTCACAGGGAATTCGAGATCCACCTTAGTTCATTCAACTGGGTGAGCGTTTGGGAGCTAATTTGGAGGAGTTTCACAATGTGTAAGGAGTTCAAAGATTCAGAGTTTCACTGCATTTGGAGCTTTCCATCAACGAGGATCAACGGACTTCATTGGGTGACATCTACTCTTTTTCTTCTCTCTCTCTCTTTCTCTCTCCTCTTCCCCCAACTTTCTCTCGCTTTCAAATGTTCTAATTCTTCGTTGGGGTTTGCACTTTTTGATATGCCTTTAAGTCACTTAAAAGTGACTTTAGAAACATAATGTAAATTAAGTCACCTTGCTATTATAAAAGGGACTTAAATATTTAAAGTGGAATATGAACAATCTTAAGTCATATTAAGGCATATGGAGGGTCATGAGGAAGACGATAAGTCACCTCTCATTCTATAAATTGTAACGTCATTCCCATTGCAAAGGGTTGGTGATTGATCTTGTAAACTCAAGAGTATATTGCACCTTGAGAGAACAAAGGAGATAGCCATTTTCTTCTATTCCCCCTTCTCAATTTCTTCCATTTCTCCACTATGTATAACTTTTGTCTAAGCAATCAATACAAGAAGAAGGAGTTTCTAGATTTCTTTGACTAAGGGGTTTCATGATACTTTGTGTTCATCAAATTCTATTTGGTCTTATTGCTATTTGCAGGGTTGTTTCTTCTCATGAATGCATGTGTTGAAGTTTCTAACTAGTGTGTGCAGGAATATGATTTTCTACTTGCAACATTAGTTCTCTTACCTCTTTTCTCACTCCCCTTTCCCACTCTACAGATGAAGAATTCCCTAGCAAGAGATTGCTATCTTTTCCACAGGGTCAGTGGAGTGCCTGTTGGATCCCCTGGTCAAAAGACCACCACAAAAATCCACACTTTCTCGTGCATGCACATACGGAAATTGCACCGAGTTAAGTAGAGGGACTTAGATTCCCAGAGCGTTGGAAAGAAATCCACAAGTTTTTCCACCCGACAAATTTTCTCACCAACATGCCTCAAATGAACTTCAAGAAGTCATGAAACAAGTACAAAATTTAGGCAATGAGTTGGTTACACTCAAGAGGTAGCAAGCCCAAAGTTTTAGACCTTCTTATCAGTCTCAAACTCAGCCCAATAGGCAACCATATCATCCTAATAGGCCACCCAATCTAGCTACAAATCAAAATCAAGTAAAGCCTCCTTCCAATAGACCGTTTCTGCCCTATAACCCTAATGTTGCATCTACCTCTAAAGCCTTAGTGCCAGTGCAAAATAATATAGCTCAAGAGTATGATTGGTGTTTCCCATGCATGAACCCCACAACCAAGATATGTGCTTCAATGGTGCTTTGAACCAAGATTTGATGGTGACAACGGTTGGCGTAGAGAGTGAGGTGAGTCAAGAAACAAACCAACACCAAGGAACATCCGAGACACTTGTGAATTGGTAGGTCAAGATTTTTGTGGTATGAATCAAATAATTTCTCGTAATGTAGCAGCTAACACACAATCAAAGAAGAGGAATATTGGTGAAGGGCAGTCATTAGCTCCATGTGATCCACAACCTTCTATCACTCCACAAATTGTTGACAAGAAAATGTAGTTCCAAATGTGCAAGGGAAGCCCAAGCCACCTTCTAGACCAGCTCAAATTCCGCTTATTGCAGCCCATGTACAAGAAAAGAATGTGCAGGCTAAGGGGCAACAAAGAGATGTTTCATCTCCATTTAACATCATTGAACAAATAAAGAAGACAAATGTGAATATATCTATGTGGGAATCACTATCCATCCTAGGCCAAAGAGATCGACTACAAGCTGCCATGAAGAATTGGTCAACTTCAAATCAGCAAGCTCATATGCAAGAGAAGGTACTCACAAATGCTGATCACCCTGAGGGGAAGCTTGGAGGATAGCAAGGTAAATTTTTGAATCCCCCTCCATTCTATGTTTCATTGATCATTGGGGATAAACTAATACACAATTGTATGATTTGTTTCTAGGGGAAGTAGTTCTTTGATGCAACTAGATGGGACAACAAGAATAATAGTGGGGGTAATTAAAGATTTGAGCCTCACTTTGCATGCATGCCCCAAAGCATAGTAGGGTATATTTAGGAGTTAGTAAGTGGTAGATGATCATCATATTGAGAACTTGACTCTTATTGTATTAGTTTGGAGATTTCCCCCTCAAAGTGGCTAAGTTATTCTACTTGTAGACACTAAAATTTACACAAAATCATTATTACATCATGCTTTTGTCGTTGTTTTATACACGAGTTTTAACCAAGAACAAGATCTTAGTGGAAATAATGTTATTTTGTATTGTTATTTATGACTTGATTGAAACCCATGTATTATTATTTTGTCTCTCTCGGTTTGATTTTAAGTCACCTTACGAGATCTCTAGCAGTCTCGTTTCACTATTATCTTTTATCTAGGCTTGGTCCAAGACCGTACAACATAACTCTTGTATGTTGTGTATGCAATATGTAGATGGAGTCCTTTCTCTTTCAGCTCATATGTGTGGTAGATAGATGGGTTAATTTTACATGCTAAATTCTTAGGTATATGTGTGTGCGTGTGTGTGATTTCTTACTTTGAAATTATGACCTAGTGGTCTAAGCCTTGTCTTTGTTTTTCACTTGTTTTATCTTTATGGGCCCATTTTTCACTCTTTTTTCTTCTCGGATTATATATTTTGGGTTGGAATTCCCCACCACTAAGCGCCTCTTGTTTTTCACTTGTTTTCTCTTTATAGGCCCATTTTCCACTCTTTTTTCTTTCAGATTATATCTTTTGGGTTGGTCTTTCGCGCCTCTAAGCCCCTCTTATTTTTCACTTGTTTTCTCTTTATGGGCCCATTTGTCACTCTTTTTTATTTCGGATTATATCTTTTAGGTTGGCCTTTCCCACCACTAAGGTCCTAATTTCAAATTAATAACTCATATATATACAAGTCTAACCTAAACATTTATTATCTAGCAATCACCTATCTATCTACCACATATTGAGTTGAAAGAGCAAAGACTACATCTACATATTGCATACACAACATATAGGAAGGCATAACCAATATTTTTCATCTGCACACAAGGGAATATATCGGGATGAAGTAACACGAGTTCATTATTAGTGTTAAGGCACAAGGTATAATCTAGGTCAAGGGATAATTGCATATAGCTTTGCATAAACCATTAGGAGAACTAAATTGAGTTTGAAATGTAGTGTAGCGCTTGGTGACTCATAAATGGGGTGACCATTGATGTCGAGTTTGAATCAAGCCGCATCTTTATTTTTAGAGTTGATGATTGCTTCAAAGTGTGTTGCAGGATAACTAGGGTTTGTTTTGCAGGTTTTAGGTGTGAAATATAGGGTTTCATGTGAAGTTGAAGATATCAAAGAGTGAAAAATAATGATACATTTATACATTGTAAGTTACAAATCCCATCCATTTTCGAGTGCAAAAACATATTTTTAGGTTAGAACCATACCATTAGGTCGTGACCATTTTGTACGGTCCTACCATAAGCTCCATAACTCCAACAAGTGACTCTTTCAATTCATAGACTCTTATCTTGTCGCAGATCATTCATCGACACATCTTGATTACTCTCTAAACTAGCTAAGTGGTTGTTTCCATCTCATTTATGCTTTTAATTACAAGTACTTAAATGAAATGGTTTATTCCTATGTCGTATATTTTTATTATCTAATTTGAATATAGTCATTATTTTATTCTCTATAGTATTAGTTCAATTAAACATAATTAAATTAATTAGGGTAAACATCTAGTGAACTCCGCTTTTGATCAAACCTTTCACTTAATATAGGATCTTCTTAGTTCCTTATGTATCAAGCCTCATTGATCTCAAAACCCTAGGGTTGTCTTAGGTCATGTGTGTGGTGTTTCTAGGACTATTCCTTAATATTTTTGTGGCCATGGCTTTCTATAGGGATTTGAAAAACTAGAAGGGTTACCATCCCTTTAACCAGTCCATATTACTTCCAATTTATCGAAATGTCACGACCTTTCTCATCCTGTTCCTCTATGTTGTCACCGTGTAGCGAATGATTCTATTGGTTTGTCTGCAAATAGGAGTTATTGCCATGAGGCAATCCCACTCTCAAAGTATGCATCTAGTAATGGTTTCGTTTACCTCTATCCTATTGAGGTGTCTTTTAACTATGATCAATATCCTTGAGTGTCGAAGGAGTAGTCGACCAATGTCCCTGTGTGCACGATAGTTGTGCGATGGTGATGTTGGAGTAGTCCGAACAACATCCCCGAGTGTGTGCCATATGTACGAGAGATGGTATGAAGTGTTCACCAACTATACAAAGGTGGTATGAAACTTAGGCTTCAGCTCAACAAAGGCGGTGTGAAACTTGTGCACCTAGTGGTCCCCTCCTCATGCTAGGATAAATAATACCGAGGCTGGTTGAGACAGTGCTAAATTGTAATATATTGATTCCTCAATAATTCCAAAAAAAAACTATGATCAAGAGGCTAATCCTTGTGTCTCTAGATAAGACACTTCAATTTACTAATACACCTAAGGCCCTTCCTCCTACTTCACCTATTGTATCGCTTGTGTTTTGACTTGTGTACCTTTTTTTAAATTTTTTAATAAAAGCATTTTTCATTTTTTTAAAAATTATAGTCTTACAAGTAAGATGCGGGATGTGTCTGTTTGAATTGGATGTTATTAGGAATGTTGTTAGTTTCTTTTATATTTATAAATCAGATTTGGGAGTTTGTTATTGAGAAATATGTAAATTTATTTGCATCTATTCATGCTTATTATGTGAAACTGTTTTATCGTCTTTAGAAAGGTTTGAGGTTTTCCTTGTAACCATTGATAATGTTTGTTCTGCTTTGAGATCACTTTGATTTATAAGGTTTTTCAATTGTTTTGAATTTTTCTCAAGCCACCAACTTTTGAAAGAAGATGGCCAAGCATGAAGCAGAAAGGAAAAATCACTTGAAAATCTACTTCAGTCAAATCCACAAATAAGAAAAAGTAAAATGTAGATTGGGATACATCCTCATAAGATTACGGACTGAGTTGGTGTTTGCACAGAGCAGAATGTGTCGGTCTACATTGTTATGTCAAAAAATCCTTAAACTTGTGAACATCACATTAGCAATATTAACTCTGTTCTTAGATGAAGGACTAAATTAAAGTGGAATGATGTGGGATGCCAAGAAATCTACTAATCGAAGATTTACATGAATGAAGATATTTTTGTGATTTATGTAACTTTTTTGGCCTATTAAAGATTCCCTCATCGAAATTCTTAGTGGATCGCATGTTAGTAACCTTTGTCTGTAAAATATGTGAAGGTCGGAGATAAAGACGATTTATCTCAGTTTTTCAAAACATGAATTGTTCCAAGGCCTATCAATTGCTTGTTTTGTCCCCCTTTCTACAATTTATGGATTCATTTGAGGTTATTTAGGTCTAGAAAAGTGATAGGCCGGCTCTAGGTCTCGAGTATTCTACTTTTATGTGTAAAATTGGAATTTACAAGGTATTAGGGCCTCATGTAGTAGTGATATTTGTTCCAATAGTAACACATAGAATGCTTAGATATTGCACGCCACTAACAAATAATCTGTGTGATGGGTGATTTAACCCTATTTTTTGTTGCATTTTCTTGGGAAACCATTCACCATATTCATGTTTATCTTCATTTTCATTGTTGGCATTGGCATGGATTCATAAAACTATTTTCACATACATAATCATTGTATTTGCAAAATTCTATTTAATTGTGGCCTCTTGTTTATTGCCACATTTTTGTATTGATGTATTGTTTTTGTTAATAGCGCAAGTTATTTATTTCTATAGAATTGAACTCATATAGATGGTTTTAGAAAACATCGAATTATGTTATTAATTGAATGATAACATGTGTTTTTGCTATATATTAATTAAGTATTTTGGATGCAACTCTTGGCAATGACTTATCTAATCTTGGGAAAGTTGAGAATTATCAATTATGTTTTTATAAGTATGTTGGGTTTGATATATCTGTTAATGCTTTGTTTTTTCTATATGCTGAATTAGTAAACACTCCAATGCTAGGGTGTGCTTAGGATCCCATTAGGGTAAGTCATACCGTTGGAGACTATTATTTTGCTAAAAAAACATCTTGTATTTGCAAACAACTTTACCTAGTTATTGCTCATGGGGAGGCTATTCTCCCCACAAAATGTACCACTATTACAAAGGGGTCTTTTTATGTGTAGTGTTATAGTGGTGCATTTTGTGGGGAGAATAGCCTCCAATCATAATCACATGTATTTCAATGATTGTTTTGAAAAGTATGTGCATAGTAAACCCTTTCAATCGATAGGTGTGTACATTCTTAAAAACAATAAATACTTAGAAATTAAAGGAAAATAATAAGACTGACAATAAGAGGATACCGTATGCCAAATGCCATGCACTTTAGTTCAAATAAAGTTATGAAGTTAGTTTCCTGCTAATTTCCACTAAAAGAATTTTAAAACATAACAAAAATAGAGCAGACACGGGGTGACAAAGTGGCGAGTACAAGACAATCTTGGCACCAACCAATCAATTTATCAGTCCATTTTCCAATCTATCATGCGGCTACTACTACCAAATTTACAAGATAAAATCATTTTTAAGAGTTACTCCAACTCCTCCACCTACAATGACATGCAATACATTACTATGAACTCAAAAGATCTTAGAGCAACAAAAACAAAGCAAAAACAATATATCTTAATGTCTCCAAACTTTGAGATGTGGCGGAATCACATTGTGTAGTAAGGATTGACTTATTTCAATAATACATGTTACAACATACAACAAATTTAGTCTAATAGCTAAAAATTTCAATGCTAAAAAATTTATCTCGCACAACTTCAATAACTAAAATAACATTTGCCTAGAAATACTAATGAATGCCTGCATTTTTGATAACAACATCCATCTAGATGTTTTTAACAATTCTCGTGTGTAAAAGTTGTCATGTTTATCATAATTTCTCATTAACTTTCAGAATTTGAGTGGTGACAAGGATTTTGACATTGTTAAAAAGTTTGACCTTATTATCACATCCCAACTAAATACACTACATATATCACTTTTAAAAATTATGGTTTAGAAAATTAGAAAACAATAGTATTATAATAAAGCCTAAAAATAGTGAAATCATTGCATTATCACCAATAAAAATAGAGATAAATAAATTTATTTCAATATTTTAAAATTATAAATTTGTTATATCAAACATAAATAAAAAAATTCAAAAATATATACAATGAATGTCGTTCTTTGGTTCGTTTTGGGAGTGAATCTCTGCCTGTTTTCCACCGGGCACATTCTTCTCGCTTTGTTGACCCAAGTCAAGATTTTAATAGAGCTGGGATATTGTCCCATTTCGCAGGAACTGAACAGACCTTAGCATTTAAGAAATCTAGCCTATCCCTGTTTATCATTTCACTTTTTGATAATAGCTTGACAGGCAACATTCGGTCTGAATTTGGCCCATTTGATCTTGGATGAAAACAAGCTAAGCGGTAGCATTCCTGAAGGAATAGGCAATTTGACAAAGCTTGAAACTTTAATGTTGTCCAGCAATTCATTCTCCGGGTCTCTACCTGCATCAATCGATCTCAGGAAAAATGGATTGACAGGTCAGCTTCCATCTTATCTTGCAAGTTTTCATGATTTAAGAGTTTTGAGCCCGGGATATAATAAGCTTGAGGGCAGAATTGGTGCATGGGTCACAAACCTCACCAAGTTGCAGGTGTTGGAGTTATCCAACAATCAAATAACTGGAAAAATACCATCTAATCTTGACAGCCTCTCTGGGTTTGGAATCCATGGAGATCCTAGCCTCACTGCCGACACACTCTACGAACATGCAACTATTATGACGGTAAGGAATGAGTACAGTTTGAAATATGTTCTTCTGCAAATACCATAGTTGATTTGTCAAACAATAATCTAAGTGGGAAAATACCAGGAAGCATTGGCAAGGTAACAGAGTTGAGTTATTTGAACTTGGGTTCGAATAAGTTAAGTGGTAGCATTCCTGTAGGAATAGGCAATTTGAGTAACCTTCAAATTCTGAAGTTGTCAAGCAATTCACTCTCTGGGTCTCTTCCTGCATCATTGGCCAACTGTACTAAACTTCAGCTTCTCGATCTCACAAACAATGGATTGACAGGTGATCTTCCGTTTTATCTTGTAAATTTTCACGAGTTGAGAGTTTTAATCCTCGGATACAATAAGCTTGAAGGTAGAATTGGTGCATGGATTACAAACCTCACTAAGTTGCAGGTGTTGGATTTATCCAACAATCAACTTAGTGGAGCAATACCATCTAATCTAGAGAGCCTCTTGGGGTTTGGAATCCTTGGAGATCCTAGTCTGACAGGCAACACACTCTATCAGGATATAACTATTGCAATCAAAGGCAAAGAGCATAATATCAACTATGTTCTCCAAGCAAACACCATACTTGACTTGTCAAGCAATAATCTAAGTGGTAAAATACCAGTGAGCATGGGAAATCTGAGTAGCCTCAGACTGCTAAATCTTTCCAGAAACCATTTAAACGGCAAGATACCACCATCTCTTGGGAAAATACTGACATTGGGAGAGTTGGATTTATCAGAAAATGAGTTAAGTGGACAGATACCAGAGGAGCTATCTGCATTGTCCAAGTTGTCATCCCTCAATTTTTCTGGGAATGAACTTTGTGGTCCAATACCAAAGGGGACTCAGTTTGACACTTTCGACCAATCTTCATTTCAGAGAAATCGGTGTCTATGCGGGAGGCCATTACAAACCTGCAAGCAAAAGAATAGAGATCCGATACGATCTACACCTTCAGAAACTATGGAGAAATCAATTTGGAGTTTTGTAGATGAGCACGTCTCATTGATTGCATTGGCTTTGGGATTCTCAATTGGATTTGGGGGAGTATTATATGTGATTATGGGGTGGTATGCTCTTGGCCGTTTACTGATACGCTTCAAGTCAAGATACTTTAATGGAGCTACCCCGTCTGAATACGGGAGTTGGAGCTTGATCAAGATCATCACCCGATCTCTATTCCAATCATCAAACCCCTCTACTTAGTTGTGGACCCTTATGGTTTATCTCCACTGGTTAGGAATATAGCTTCGGGTTTTCTGTATTTGGTGGCGAATAGCTTATTTGGTTCTTCTGTATTTGGGGGCGAATTCTGCAAGGCCATGCTCTCTTCTGTCAGCGACGCTTCTCCCACCTTGATTCAGACTCCTGGAGGCCATGGGTCCAATCCTTCTAGAATTGATGGAAATCTTGTGTCTGATGCCGCTCCCACCCATATTTCTTGTCCACAGTCCTCCCTTTTTTTCATATTTGAGAGATATGCCTGTGCTCTATACAAAGGATACTTCAGAACTGGTTTTCTCTGACTCCTCTGTGAAGGACCTGGAACTTGAAATTAGTGGCAATTTCCTGTGTGGAAAGTGTATTGTGGAAAATCTCTAACTGGGCATCGTCTGTATGGAAGTCCATGGAGGTGACTTCATTTTCCCCTTTTTGGAGGTGGCTTCTATTAGGTTGTCTTCAGGTGCTCTGCTGATAGGGACTTCATTTGGTCTTATAGAACCTGGTTTTTTTAACAACCTTGGGTTTTTATTCTGCCGGTGGTCAGCTTTTTTTTTTTTAATAACAATGAAAAAATTGACTGTTTCTCTTTGGATTACTGTATAATTTTTATAAATCTTCTCCTATATTGAGGAAAGAGGATCGTATCAAGATGTTCGTGAATGGAGTGGTATCCGTTAATAAAATTGTTAACCACTACATGAAAAGAAGATTTGTGATAGTTTGTGTTCTTGAAGAAATTTCAAAATCTCTCTGACTCGATATCTTAATTTCAAAGCTCTTTTCTTCAGACGCTTCTGTTATTAGCAGTTTGGACACCATGCAACTATGTCTGTTCTACTCGGTCATAATTCTATTGTGGCTCAAAGCTAGTTTGGAGAAAGTAGGATGGTTCCCCCTGAGGAGGATTTTATTTGGCGTAATCAATGTAAAATTTATAATCGAATCAATCCCTCCCCTTATTCTCCTGGATCACTGGGTCCTTTTATTACCTCTAGGAAGAGACCCTTGTGAAGGAGAAGCATGCTCTCGATGTTGCTTCAAAAATTCTCTAGCTTTCTGTGAGGGATCTGGTTGCAAAGACCAAGCCTCCCATCTCTAATCCCGTCAGTCCACATATGTGATCTGATGTAGGCAAGGGTATAGATGAGAGGTGGAAAGATTTAGTTTAAAAGCAACTGAAATGGTGTAAGATGGCTTGCAATGGACATCCTCTCCGAATGAGGTAGAAGGCTCGTTAGTGCTCAAGGATAAACTTTGGTCCCTCTTCATTATGGAGGTTTGGCTCTCCCCATTTTTAGATGATTGCGTGCATTCCCATTGTTTCTTTTTTGATGGACCGGTATGCTGATTTGTTTAAGCTATGATATTTTCTTCTTAATTTTAGTTTTTAAAGCTTCTCTTGATCTTTTAAAAAGTTCATTGGGTCATTTCTAGGGATGCAACTAATGAAGACTGGTTACTTGTATCCTCAAAGTAAAAACATTACCTAGTTCATAACTCCCGCCAAAAGTATTTGTTGGTTTATACCTCCGATCAAAAGTATTTATCTTCAATTAAAAAAATTCTTAGGCGATAATATTTGCAATAAACAATAGATGTGTATGTTAGTTTTTATAGCAAGCTTCATTGATGTCATATAACATTTGTCGAGTTTGAACACATGGATAAAAAATCATGAATAAAAAATACATACACATCTAAGCTCTTTATCTCTATGTAAGTTGCCAACTAAAAGTTGTATTTATTTTGCAAGAAATATCATAATTCATATGTTATAGGTCTAAAGTTCATTTTATTTTAAATGGATATGTTAAGAGAAGTTATAAACTCTTCTTTTTCAAATTTATTGAATATATCAAGTGTGTATTTCAACTAATTTATGCAAATGGTATTTTTGTTTTGTAAATAGTAAATCAATATTATCTATCCAAAGAGATAGAGAGTGGATGAAATTTCTAAGACAATATACATTTTGGAATGTAATACAAGTATACGAATAAAAACCAAATTATCAAGATATTTTATATCATCAACATTATAAAATGTATTTTCCTCTTTTCCATATGTTTTGATAAAACATGGAACCACATATGCCAAGAAAAAGCACAAGCACAAATCTTTTTGTTAGGGAATCAATATAATCAAAAAAGTTGTTTATCTATCTTTACATCACCTTTCCCAAAGAAATCCTACACATATAGTCATAGAAATTGTATTGTACATGAGAAAATATGGTAAGAAATAACACCATGGTAATTGTAATTATTATCCTCCAAAGTTTAAAAAATGAGTATATAAGTATTATGCTTGGAAGTAGGTTACAAAAATGTTGAGTGAGTATCACACATTAATTCTACTCTCAATGATATGTTGTGCAGGTTTATGGAACACACATTAACTTATCATACCGTCCTAAAAACTATTATACTCCTATGAATTATGTAAACCGACTTCATTTCCATAATTTTTTTGTAAGGAATATGTAATGCACAAAAAGTATTTTGGAATGTATGTGTTGATGCTCTCAAGGTGGTGCTCATGATGTTGATCATTATAATTGTAGTATTGTAAAAACAAGAATACAGTTTAGAGAAGTATTAGCATCCCTAACATTTAACTTGGAGAAGTATAAATGTTCCCAAATTAATTGGATATTATGCCCTTCTTATTTCTCCCCAATTAAGTGTCACCTAATTCGTAGGGGAAACACCTTCTCGGTCATTTTCCCTACTTATTGAATCCATATAATATGTAACAGACGATCTCCAATGCATACTCTTTTTGAAAAACACACATTTAGAGGGCATGTGAAGATTGAGAATGCATTTGGTATTCTAAAAGGGAGATGAAGGTCTCTTCAAGATGTAGGTGTAGATCTGGATAAAGTAACCAAAATCATAGAGGCATGTTGTGTGCTTCATAATTATTTACAAATGAACAATGCAAATGAGAAAAATCCAACTAAATTCCTATCCTAATTATGATACTTAGTTGTAGACTCAAGAAATGGAAAGAAATCAAAACAAGGCATGCATAATCATTATATTTTATGATTGGGACACACTCACACACACACACACACACACACACACACACACACACACACACACACACACACACACACACACACACACACACAGTTGTGGACCATATTATGTGTAATGATGTTTTATGTGTGAATAAATCAAATTATTTTACGTAGGGAAATAAATTTGCAATTTGAAGTTGCACATCTAATATCATCTTCATTTTTTCTCTTCTTCCAAGTTTTTATGCTCAAGTCGCAATATTTCTTCCTCGCTTTCTTTCATTGTTTGCATGAAATGATGGTATGTTTTTTCCATTCTTTATCCCATTTTTTCAAAAGATGTTTAATTTATTTTTATACATTTTCCCTCAACTCCAAATTATTTAAAGGAATCTTCTTCATTTGCACCCTCTTCTTTTATATTGTTAATATTAATAAATGAGCTCTCTTTGTTTGATTTTACTTTTTTATCCTTTTCTGATGAAGACACACTTACATATCTAATTATTTTCTAGTGTATCTTTTTATAAGACCAATCATCTTAAGCACTTTTCATATAATATGGTCCATTTATTCATATGAAATCCATGTGGAAGGTGTTGGTACCTTGGTGTTTTCCAATCGTATCTCTTTTTTATGGTCTTCATTAACATGTTCCACTTGTATTTACATTGAATCCCTATCAATGATACTACACAACTGAAATTTAAAGCATTTTCCACATTATCCCAATGTTGTTATAAATGGTTTCTTTGGTTTATATTTTCATACACCTATTCAAACTTAAAAATCAATTCTTTCATGACATGTTTCAGCCAAAGCTCCTCTTTGCATTCATTTTTCATCTCCTTATCAGTACCACCACTTTCAAATGTTTGAGTTACAGAAATGATTGAACCTCAATTTCTATTTGCTCATATTTATTTATGTTGATAGACATGGGGCTTACCCATTCTAACTCCTCCATTGGTATAATCACACCTCAACCAACATATTGCCAATTTCATATTTTACCTTTACGTGAAGATTATGATCCATTTCGTAGGGTATTTTCCTTATGGTATTTTCTCCTTCAACCACCTTAGTTTTCATATTTCACAATGATGGGTGTAACCCCTTCATTTTTGATATCCTCTTGGAAATATATCTTCAAATTCACACAAGAGTTCAAAAATTTGCAATCTCTTGCTCACTCAACTAATCACCAATTATTACTAGCTTTAATGCTTCATCACTTACTATGTTGACATGTATAGCTTATAGTGAGTTGTCTTGTGGTTGATTCCCTGAATATTTCTTTCGATTACTTATTGATATCCATAAGTTCCATAAGTTATTTCTATGTTCAAGTGATTGTGTAGTCTTTATTTACCAACACTTCTTAGTCCGGCACTCTAACACATCACTTAGACTAATGTCCAAGAGCTCACCCAAAGTGCACATAACCTATCAAGTCCCTCTTTGTTAGATCATACAAGATGTATAGTTAGTATAAACCATTGCACAACATAAGATAGAAGATAAACTATGTTGATCACAACACATATGCCAACATTAAGATCTTCGCTCATTCATTCATTAAGATAAACAACTAACAATAGGATCTAGACTCCATTACACCACATGCATCCCTTATAGCCTTGGTAACCCATACAAGATTATCCATTACAAACACACAAGTCTTCACACACTATGTGCATTACGCCCTCATACGTATTACGACCTCTACTCACTCAAATCTCTAGGTACAATCAACATAATAACGATAACCCCAATCATCCTCTCAGCTTAAGTCATATATAAGGGAATGTGACACACACATATAAGGTGGGAACTTATCATTCACCTATTGCATGCTTTAGTTCTAACAATAGACTCCCTAATTATAGATTGCATGCCTCTAAACTTCTACTTTAACCTCTAATCTATACTATAAATAGCTCAGCCTTATCCATGCCTACATTCTATAATTACCTTTATCCATCCATAGTCTTTTTCCATCCTACATGTGATTTAACATTGATTTTGTCCAAATATAGCTTTTCTTACTCATCACGCCATCTATGATTTTCTTATTTTTAACCAATTCTAAAATGTGGCTAACTCCTTATCTGTCTCTCGTACATGGAACTTCATAGGTCCTCTTCTTTTACCCTTACACACAGACCTTCATGCACTTTTACATGCATCTTTTCCCTGTCCTTGCGCGTACTCGAGTGTTCCTTCTTATCATTTTGATACTTCCTTATGATTCACATGCTCTCTTCTCGTGTAAAGTCTTTAACATCCATGTGTGGTTTGAATTTAGCCACTTTCTCAACCCAACATTACCCCACACTAGGAGTATTATCTGTCCTCAGTATTATAAATAATAAAATAATAGTCTTAGAAGAATATCTAAAAGAATGAAGGAATATGAGAAGTACCCATAATTAATTAAAGAATAAACAATGTTTTCTTTTGTGCACATCCAAGGTTTGGCTATGGTGATGGCGAAGTTACGGAAAATTTAGGCTGATCCCATTCTCCAGCTTTTTCCACTCTTCTAACTCACTAGATACTTTGTGTTGGGATGCCTCAACAATGTATAGAACGTTTTCTAAAGTCAATCCATCAACCTTCTCTTGCATCTCCTTCAATATCAAATTCCATTCTGTGATGACGCCCTCCAAAAAATCCACCTTGTGCATCACCATCACCTAGATTTTTCCAAGCCTTTTCTCAATCTTGTCACGCTTAGCCTTTGTTGCATCCTTTTTCTCACTAACTTCTTGTAAAATCCATTTGTGTTCAGCTATGTTTTTCAAGAATGAGACCTAAATTTTATTCACTTCTTCCTTTTCCTCTGCAGTCTACACATGAAGGATCATCGAGATATCTTAGAATTTAGCACAAATATTTTTAGCCCGACGCATGGCTTCCTTCAATTTTGCTCCCATTGTAATGTACTCTTCCATATTTGTTTTCACCTTGGCCTTATTTATACAAGCCATCTATTTTTTTGTAGGCGTTATCCCACTATTTACCTTAACCAGCAGTAGCTATACCAGATCCTCCAAATATTCCATTTATGTATTTTGATTAGGTATGTCCTAGGTTACAACATTTAGGCATGCATGGGAAATGTTATTTATTATATCGGTTGAATTATTATATACACATGCCACATTCTTCCTTGTGTCATGTAGATCCTCTCGCTAACCGGTGATTCTTCTTAGCCTTGCGCTCTATGTCCTTCTCGCATTCTTTTTTCGGTAGCCCTTTATCAACATTTCACCTTTCAACTTCAATGATCATATTATTTAGAGCATTGCTTACTTGTTCATCCGAGATTCGGTAGAGTCAATGATCGAGAAATATCTCGGTTCTTTCTTTGACATTAATTGTATAATTCAATCTTTGCTCACCTCAAACTTTGGCTCCTCCATATGAGTCTGCAAACTCCAAGAGAGCATCTTCCTTGTGCACATACGGGTGCAGTCTTTTCAAACATCTCCCAACAAAATAGATCTTCAATGGGTGTTGTTGGAGCTCAAATGTGCACCCGTGCCCAAATCATAGACAATTCAAGATTTGAGACAACATGGGATTGTCTCCAAGTTGTGGGACTCGAATTGAGACAGACCTCTAGAGAAGGCCGACTTCCTCTACTTACTCCTAATGCTAAACTACTCCTAGGAATTGAAATGCAACTATCTAGCTCTACTCTAACTTTCCAAGGGACTAGGGTGAGAAGGAGATGCATAAAACATAAACCTAAACTAGAGAAGGCGATAACACCAAAAATAAGGGGATGAATACTTTAGCAAGAGAGAAAATGGAAGAAAACGATGATGAAGAGGGCCAAAATGAAAGCCACAGATCAAAACCACCTCAAAGTTTCCATTCCCGCGATGCACAATGAACAAAAACTCTGAAATAATGCACAAAAAAACTTGTAAATAAAATGAGAGGCAAGAGAGTGTAATAAAACAATAGCTAAGGATGAAATGAGCCACAAAACTAGAGATTTTATTGCTTAAATATCATGCATAGATCATCACGATATAGGAGGAAGATGCAAAACATTTACATAAATCGAGCCCAAGAACACTTAGAACACTTGTGCAACATAAAAATGATGCACTTGTATTTCCAAAGTATCCAATATTAAAACAAGGCATCACTTTACAATATATAGAAGATAAAGAAGAAGGAAAGAGAGGGAAATTCAAATTCCTCTTTTTCATCCCTAACCACCTTTATTAATTTCCACAGAGGATCTGATTGTTCTGAAAATTTTGCATACCCATGCCATTGCCTTGTTGAAAAAGGAATAACATGACCATACTACATTAAATTTTAGTGGTTGAGAGGTCTGGAATAGTCCCTTTGTGTGTTGGAGATGTCTTTCTTCACTTCTCCCACCTACCAACATTTAATTCATGAAATCTGATTTCCTTCACATAGAGAAGGATAAGATTCCTTCAAATAATATCATATTTACAAAAATCAAATTAGATTTGAAATCCATGTTCATTTTAGTAATCTAGGGAAAACTATTTCTTTCCTTTGATACGCAGCTTTGCTAGATTCTATTTTGTGTGAATTTTAACCTCCATGGCTTATCCTCCCATTCTCGTAGTTTAGTTAATTTCTCCGCTTTACTCATGGTACTGATATGGTATGGCCTCATGCTTCCACGAACTACCTATTATTCACCCCATGGATTTTGTATTCACTTTTTTCCATGGCTTTTCAAGTTTTGGCCTTCACTCTGGAACACTCAAAACATCTCATGGACTTTGTTTCGCTTCGCCCGCCACCTTAGTTTGACTTGGCTGACCTTTATCCCAAGTCAGTGACTTTGTCTTCTTCATTTCGCAGCATTCCTAAAATCTTTCACGACCTTCATTCCTCATCCCATGACTCTTCAAGTTGTTCAATTTTTGTAAGGGTGTAAAAATAGACAATTTTTTTGGTAACTCATACGGGCCATCTGCCCGCTAGATGAGATGATTAGTATCCTTATCATCCATTGGGTATGGAGTCAACTTGAAATTTCTTGAATCTGATCTTTTATTTACTTTGCATTTGATTTTCTGAGACAATTTGTAACTAA
Source organism: Taxus wallichiana var. yunnanensis (assembly GCA_018340775.1). Classification (NCBI taxonomy): domain Eukaryota; kingdom Viridiplantae; phylum Streptophyta; class Pinopsida; order Cupressales; family Taxaceae; genus Taxus; species Taxus wallichiana. The sequence goes on from CM031237.1 coordinate 283,195,765, forward strand.
TCCATGATATTAACCTCATTCCCTCTAGTAAAAATGTAGAGAACATGATGAAATAGTGCACAAGAACATCTCCAAGAAATAAGACTATGCAAATCACTTAGGGAAAGAAACCTACACTACCAACAATGTAATGTGCTGAAAGCACTTGGAGGAATTGAAATTCTAATCTACTATATACAAGATGCATGAAAAATATTAATGAGAAGGTTTGAGATGAATCCCATTGACTGGGATTTGAAACACGTTCCCATCAAGATCAGACAACTCGAATGAGTTAGCCTCCTTGCAGGTGGTGATGATGTATGGTCCACTCCAAATAGCATAAAATTTGGAGTGTCTCCCTAGTTTAGCTTGATCCGTGTCCCACTTCAAAACTAGATCTTCAACCTTAAATTTATGATCTCTATCTTTTTTTCAAACCACTATTTGATTAATACCTGATGTTGTTCCATCCTAGCCATGGCGAAATTTATTTTTTCCTCCAGTTCTACCAATTTTTCCATTTTGATTTCTCTCTGATCCATGCCTTCAAATTATATTTGTTGAGATAAGTCAAATGAAGGTAGTGCTAGTGAAAATGGAAATCTTGCTTCTTTACCATATACCAGTTTGTAGGGAGAAGTGCCAATAGCCTTCTTCATTGTTATCATGTCCACCCAAAGAGAATTTTTCACCTTTGTGTGCCACTATCTTTGATTGATGTCCATTATCCTTTTCATGATTATATCACATTTTTGTTAGTAGACTCGCCAATCCATTACCTTGGGGTAATAATTGGAGGAAGTTTTCAGATAAATCCCAAGTTCTAGAGCCCAACTAGAAATATTTGAATCTAAGAAAGGCTTTGCATTATTAGAAATGATCCTTCGAGGGACACCAAATCTTGTAACAATTTATTGAATAAATTCTAAGATGATTGATTCAAAGGGCTTCCTTTAACGACACAAATTCGGGCCACTTGGTGAAACAGTCATTGCTGTTAGGACCCACTTGTGAGTGGTGCTAGATGGAGGGTTGATCATACCAATGAAATTAAGACCCCATTGTACAAATGGTTAATCTTTTTGAATTGGATGAAGTGGCAGGGCCACCAATCTTCTCTTTCTAGTGAACAGTGTGCATTCCCTGCACTTCTAACCCACCTGTGAGCATCATTGAACAATGTAGGCCATAAATAGCCTTCTTTTATGATATTCATGGTTGTAGCTTTAGTAGAGAAATTTTCCTCCTGATAATCCATCATGGAACTCGGTCTCGAACCTGTCACATTTCCCACCTTCAATGTACCCGATAAACACTCCATCAATGTTCCTTTTGAACAATACGCTGCTAATCAATGCATAAGGAATAGATTGTAGCCTCAGATGTCTCCTCTTTGCTTTGTTCAACCCTAGAGGGTATGCACTAGTAGACAAGAACTTAGTCATATTATCAATCTAGCTGTGATCATTGAATACATTTATTTCATCCTGCTACCATTCAACATCATGTGACAACTCATCATTTGAGGATATTTCATTTATGAGGGTGGTATCTTGAGCATCTACAATGTCTAGAGTCAGTTGTTTGCAAAGTTCTCTTCCTCTTACCAATTTTGTGGCCTTGATGGTCACATCATACTCCATGATCTTAGTTACCCATCCAACTCGTTTCTCATTGATCTTTACTCCCATAATGAATTCTCTAACATTGGAATGTGATACTAAAACCTTTACGCGGTTAACAACAATCATGATTTTGAATTTCTTCAAGGCTCTCATAATGGAAAACACTTGTTTTTCAATGTGATTGTACTTGAGATCATAATTATTCATCGTTTGACTAAAGAACACCACATGCTACTCCATTCCTTGATCATTGAGTTGTGTCAAAATGTGGCTATGCTTTGGATTCTACCCCATGAGCATATAGGATGAAATCCTTGGTATAATCTAGATTAATCAATGTTGGGGCTTGAGCAATCTCTTGTTTTATCTTTTCAAATCTATGCTTTCCTTTTGTGGTCCACTTAAATGTTGTATCCCTTTTGAGCACGAGAGTAATAGGTCTTACCAAACCCACGAAGTTAGAAATGAAGTAGCTAAAAAATTTGATTTTCCCAAAGAATGATTACAGATCCTTTTTGTGAGCTAGTAAGGAAAGAGCTGCGATAGTCGCAATTCTTTATGGATTAATGGTGATGCCTTATTTGAGACAATATGCCCCAAGAGCTTGCCTCTAGGGACTAAGAAAGTTGCACTTCTTAGGATTAAGGGATACACCAAAATCCCTACATATTTCAAATACCTTTTCCAGGTGCTTCATGTGATCCATGTTTTTCTTGGAGAAAATAGTGATGTCATCTAGGTAAACCAAGATGAATTGATTAATATACCATTTGAAAGTAATATCCATTTCTCTTTGGAAGGTATCACCTACGTTAGGTATTTTTGATAAGAAAACATTTCCCACTTAGTAGTGAATGCGGTCTTATATTGATCTTCTTCTTTCACTTTGATTTGGTTGAAACTAGAATAGCCATCAAGCATGGAAAACCTCTCTGCTTACCACTTCGCATCGTCTCTGTAAAAATTTTTCCATGGAAGGCAAAGGATAATGATCTTGTAGGGACAATTTTTTAAAATCATATAAATCAACGCAGAGCCGTATTTCACCATTCTTCTTCCTTACTAGGACCAAATTTTCCACCCAAGTAGAATACTTGATTGGAAAAATTATTTTGGCCTCAATGAGTTTGGAAAGCTCCTTTCTCATGAGGGGTTCAATCTTGGGGTTGAATGGCCTCTATTTTTGTCTAATTGGATTGATGTTGGGATCAAGATCAATGGAATGTTAGACTATATCTGGATTGAATTATTTTAAATCTTTATAGTCCCATGAAAACACATCACTGAACTTTTGACACAAGGAAACAAAATATTTCCTTTCACTTTCATTACATACATTTCCAAGTAGAAGTTATTTTCCTAGAGTGATTGAAAATGGCTGACAATCCTCTTGCTTTTCTGCCATATTATTTTCCATTCCTTTGAACTCATCATCTAGACTGAAAAATTTCTCCAACCCAACTAATCCCTTTGAAAAATTGTTTGTTTTTAGCTGATTAATTTGATCCCCATACACTTTCTACAAATCAGCTTGAATCTTCAAGGAGAACTCCGCCTCATTTTGGATGAACTGCACAATTTTTTCATCACTTTGTTAAATAGTTTCCAACATGCATGGTTATCTAGAATAAATGGCCTAACCAAACTTTTGATATGTTGGGCATTCTCTTTGATCAAATCCTCAAAGCAGGGAGAATTAAGAGCCAAGGGATGCCATTTGTCTACCTCTTTGTTCAAATTTATGGGCACAACATGTAGTTTGATGGTGTCAAATATTTCTAGCAAATCCCAAACATTTTGTTTATAAGTTTTCAACAGCTTGTTCTTTCTTGCACATCTACCACGAACTTGGTGAACGGCCAATTAGTGTCTTCAAAAACCTTTAAATCCTTGATTTGTCTCTTTTCCATGATCAATAGACCATATACTAACACCTCATATTCTACCACATTATTTAAACATACAAAATAAAATCTATCAAAGAAAGAATAACTTTTCATTTTTTAGAGAGATGAGTTCAACACCCACCTGGACTCCATTTCTACTGGAACCATCAAAGAACATCCTCCATAGCCCATAAATGTTTCCATCTTCTTGTTTGAATGCCACGGGTATCACAAATTCTTCCTAGAGAATGAAATAAGCACCTAGACCAGTCTCAAAAGTCTTGAACTCGCATCATACGTATCAAATTTATGATCTCTCTCAACCCATTCATCTAACAACAAATTAGGCATGAAAAGAGGAATGATTTGTTCATCTAGAATTGAATCTTTCTCATGTTCATCTTGTATTAGGAAAACTAATTGGATAGGAGTGGAGTTATATGACTCAATATGGTAAGAAAATATGGGCTCAACTTGTATTGTGAATCGAGTACCATATCTAGTTCTCGAAGCACGTGAGTCTAATCTGAGGATAGATAGCCACCTACTTTAGCAATGAAGTCTCTAGACAAGAAAATGGAAAACATAGGAGTCAAGTCAATGAATGAAATATCATGGGTTCTGGTGAGCCTTGGGAAGGCATGAAGTGATAATTTTAGGTTTTTTATTACATCCAGGACACTCATAGTTGATCCATCGAGTTTTAGAACTCCCTAGACACATGACTGCATTTGAGACCTAAGATATATGCTATTTTCTTAGGCATTATAGAATTAATAGCCCCAGAATCAATCATCCAGTTATGAACTAGGTATTTACTCATAATTAATGACATGTAAAAGGGTGGGGTTTTGACATTTTTCCTTACTTGATCAGCCTTTTCTTGACATACATGTCCACGACATGAGCCTTTTGCATTATTGGGTGCTACTGGAGGTAGCTACTTGAGGGATTCCCACATTAAGACCTTGACATTGGTCTTCTTCATTTTCTCAACAATGTTAAAAGGAAGACCCATATATTTCTACATCTGTGGCATGCTACCTTCTTTTCTTTGTTGTGGCGGCATTTGATTTGGTGGCTTTGGTTGAGTAATAACCTCTTTATCCATGAAATTTCTAGGAAGCTCATACAACTTTCGCTTCACTCACTATGAATTCTTTTTCCTTTCTCGTAACAATGGCATGATCTGCAAAATGTGAAGATTGTGACTCCAACATCCTTTTCTTGTGTCACACATTATCATAAAAATTTATTGATTATTTACTACAACTTCCTACTGCTTGGTTAACCACACAGAAGTCTTCAACTCCAAAGAACATGAGGTTTGTATCATTATTTGTCTCTTTCCCTACTTCCAAGATTAGATTTGGTACCTCCAATAGTGGTTCCTATTGGTTGGAAGAGCCCTGAATCATGTATTCTTGAAGATGCATTGCCCTTTCACCACCAAGTTGGCTATGAAACAAATTACATGGAAAACACTAGTATGTTTCTTGTCTATATTATTTTGCACATGAACTAAATCCGACTTGAATTGGTAGGAGGAAGTGCTTGTGAAGGAAGGATTCCTACTAATGGAAGAGGAGAAATTTGATTTTTCCATTTGTTATTCTACTTGGTTATGTGCATATCTTTGAGTAGGTCATTAATTTCTCCATGGTTGATACCCTTGATTGGAAGGTTTCTATACGACAAAAATCAACACATGACCTTCTTTACACCCAACCTCTCGAGGTCGTGCCAAGACAACCGGTGTAGAATGAATGTGAATGTGAGTGTAGTGATGGGGATCAAGCTAATTGGGAAATCTTATATCTTCAACACGCAATATCGGGATCTGCGAGTCTAAGGAAAAGAATGCTCTCCTAACTTGAAGTGGTGTGATGGCTTGGTCTAATATAATAGCCTTTAGACACTCCAATCAATATTGAGCTCTACGGAGAAAATGACTTGCGAGCACCTCATATAGATTTCCAGACAAGGTCATGGAAGTAAGAACGAGAGATGTGGTGGAGCCATAAGGATTTATGGGTGATTTTCTGGTCTAGTCCAGAAAGTCTTAGCCTGATCACCGCTATGTTCAGTAAGGAAAGTTGTGCAATAATGTCTGGTGGAAGTGATGAAGATCTTAATACTAATGTACGCAGACTAGTGTCAATGTCTAACTGGTTAGTAGGCTCATTGTGTTGTGGTACCTGAGGATCACAACCAAAGACTCGTGGAGGTTGTAACCCTTGTATGGTCATGCGTATAATCAAACCCTATTGTCAGGAGCAATCCAATAATTGTAGGCTTGATTAGTAGCGGTGTTTAATGTATTTAGTTCTATTTTCTCAGCAAAATTTGAAGGTGTGCGTAAGACTGTCAAGCATAAACTTGTATCAATGTCAGCTATCAACTCGCCTATTGGGTTGTGGGACCAAGGGATCACAATTGTACGTCTTTTCTTGTTGTGGACAGTTGATGGTCATACATAATGAAATAAAGTGATTTTGATAAGCAAACTAATTATTGAAAGAAATCTAACTTATGTTTTTGTAGTGTTCACAATATATTAGAACAAAGAAATAAAAGCAAACTAATCTATCAAAGGATTTTTTTAAATCTTTTCTAGTTTTTAAGCAATGCATTCTAATCTAATAAATAAACTAAAGACAAGTAATCAGCCGGATGTAGCTGGTTACTTGTGCGAATATATGAATCTAATATAAAACAATTAACCTAATCCAATCAAAACCCTTCAAACCCTACCTCAGAGGTGAAGAACAAATCATGACCCTAAAAGAGCTATTGTTCCCCACAACTTCCCTGGTAATGTTAAAGAGAAAACTTTCTAATGATTTGATTTACTTGTAATTGCCTAACCTATTGAAATGAACAATTTTACTAATATATTTGATATGCAATTGAAACTAATGATTTGAAATTGACAATTTAATAAATAAAACAAACAAAACACAACTCCAACCTCGATGAGCAAGAGATTTGGAAAATCCGGTTATATTTGTATCTTTCCTCTCGCTTTGTTCCTTTTTTTCTCCAAGTGTTCATATGAGTCCAAGGGATTGGGAATGGAAGAACAACAACAGGAGGATGGCACTTGAGCAATGTTAGTTTGAAGGCAATCTAGATGTAATGCAAGTAGAAGAGAGATATCACAAGAGATATGAGCTTGGATATGCAATTCCTAACAAGATTGTGGTAGCAAGAAGACAATGCAAGATACAAAAAAATTTCAGGCCTTTTGCTTGAATACAAGAATGGAATATATAAGAATTGGGGCTGGGATGTGCCTTCATGCACAAGGCAAGAAGAAGTAGTTCCAACTAATTAAATCTATTTAAAAATAGAAGGAGAAAGGAGAACCAAACAATCAAAGCCAATTCTAGACAATTTAGCTCATAGATGCATGCTAAAAGTGAAACTAAGTGAAACGTCGCATGTTATAAATATGCATGACGGAATCTAGGAAAAGTGGGTAGGACTGCCACCCTATGCAGAGTGGTAGTTTCAAGACCACCGCCTTGCTCAGTTGGTGGTTTTAGAACCGCCACCCAAGCAGGTGGTGGTCCTGGCACTAAAGTCCAAAACGTGTACGAAAGAATCGGGAGCTGAAAAAAGTATGGGAAGGATAAGTAAGGATGTCTAGGCAACAAATATACACTGTGAATGGGTTTTGGAGCTCGAACACCTTCTTGAAAGGACTTGAATCATCATTGGGGACTTTGTAACCATTTTTCGATAATGTAGCACATGTAATTTTGGGTGCATACATATTGCCCCCTCGAAGAAGTGTCTTAGCCATGAAAATGTGTAAAACATAGAGTCCAAGTATGGTGTTCCCGAAAAGGGGAGTTAGAAGTTATACCTGACAAACCCGTGTGTTGAAATGTCGCCATCCATACTCCCGCTACCTGTAAGAGAAAGGAGAATCAAGTGTAGATAGAAAAAATATCAAAAATAAACACTAAACCAAAATGACAAGAGGACTTACCATTTGTGTGGGGATATAGAGATATACTTGCGCCAACGCTCCATCCTTGTGAACACATACACTCAAAATGAGATTAAAACAATATATATATCAAAATAAACCAATTTTTCAATTCATTTGTGCATTCTCGATTTGGTGAATTTGGATCTCTGATCCATGGTTACCATTTCCAACGAGAGTACAGCCAAAATGACAAACAGGTTGTGAGATAGTGATCATGCCTCCACAAGTGGGAGATCAACCAACGCGGTCTAAGGTTGGTTATTTTTATTGTTGTCTTTTCATACCTAAAATGTAAAAACATTGAAAAGTTCATCTAGGGGGGATTATTTAAAAAAAATTGTCTTAAATGAGTCTCTAAGGGGGTGCCCATAGGGCATTCTTTTATTTCATCGAGTAGTTTTTTTACATTTTGAGCATTTTTTAAGTTTAAGGGAACGTTTGGAAAACTATCTCTAGAATGCAACCCAAAGTAGGGCAGCGGTCACAGGGCTGCACAACCCCGCTTGGTGGCGGTCCCCCGAACCATCGCCCTACATTGGGCAGTGGTTCTAAACAGAATGACCAAAACATTCATTAACTTGATTTTTTTTGGATTTTTTGTTTTTTCATGTTTTTGGTGAGCTTATCTTCTTGTATATGTTACTAACTTGCTCTTTTTTCCATGTTTTGGTGAAAGAAGAAGGAGGATTACATCCTTTGGAATCAAGGGAGGGAGTGTGATTGGCTCCCTGAGATTCTGGACCACTTGACTCAGGCTGAGAGGGACACCCTCCAGAGGTCAGGAATCTGCAGGATTACACGTGTTCCCCATGTTACCCCTACTAGTCACATATTGTCTGACTTGTTTTCCTACTAGGACATAGATCGGAACACTTTTTGGTTTTTAGGTGTTAGGGGCAAGTGGACCATTACTCTGGAGGATGTATACCGCATCCTTGGGCTCTCGATTCTTAGGAGGAGACTAAATTTGGAGACAACGGGATCTACGGCCGCGATGACATAGTGGGCCATGCATATGGGAGAAGTCATTATCTCATATGGTTTGAAGAAGCGGATGAAAGTGTGATCCATTGCCACTACTCCTATTCCTATCATTCGAAGAGCCATTATGGGTATCTTGTCCTCGCGATTGATCGGGGACAAGGGGGTACACCCTTCTCTACTATTGGGCTCCTATTATCACATAGATTGAGGGACATGGCTGTAGGTATGCCTAGGGAGAAGACATCCTAGGCTACCTACCATGAATTATATAGGGTAGTATGATTGTAAGGGTAGTCACTGAGCCCCCGCCCCACTCTTCTTATGAGCTGGGTATATAAGCACATCACCCCCTATGGAAGGGGAGTGCATGCATTAGATCCAAGGGCTATCCAAGAAGCGAGGTGTACAACTATGCGAGTTCTCAGGACACCACACCAACCAATATCTTCTCTCGACCACATTCGACATGGTTTCCACTCCCTACTAGGACATGACATGGTTATGGGGACAAGATCTGACCACGATGGTAGCTTGCTCCACCACTGGTTAGTTAGTTGACAGGTTCAAGAGACTCAAGACTTGTCCATTTGATTGGGTCCCTCAGCAGTTTACCTCCCATATGCTGACATACTTCCTCCAGTGGCACCGGTATATAAGACCATTCAAGAGGCTTGGAAGGGCCCTAAAGGAGATCCCGGTTGGACAATAGTTCCTCCAGGTGTGTCTACTATTACAATTAGGCATGTGGTCCATGCTCGACGGGAAGTTGATGCCCCTTGAGCACCTTTACTCCAAATTACAAATTGCTCTACTCATAGCGGAGAGGAGGATGAGCCTATTAATGTAGACTCTGATTCTGAGGAGCATACATGAGACCAGACCAAGGAGGAGTCAGTCGGAGAGGGGACTGAGGAGGAGGATGAGGGAGGTGATGCAGAGACTGGCAAGGAAGCCTGTATGGTAGAGGAGGATATAATCATGAGTGTCATGACACTTAGAAGTTGTCAAGAGTAGCACACGAGGAGGCTATTGCAGAGAGAGAAAGACCTTGGTCTCAGAGGAGCCATTTCCTCTAGATGGGGTGGGGGATGATGAGTCCATAATCGGATAGCATTTGGCCTCTAGATTTGGTGAGGCCCCACAACCGCCATCATCATTGGCAGCAATAGTCACTAACCCCACATGGATGCCTAGGGATCCGAGTATGTCTAATACTCTTTTCTCATCTTTGTTACTTGAAAGTGTTAGTTTGGTACTTTATTTTTATCTATGTTTTACAATTTTCTAACTTATCTGTTTCTTCTTCTTTATTTTCTTACAACAACTATACAAGAGTGGAGAGAGCTTATCCGATGAGTGTGCATGGACACCCTGCTAATCCCCTTGAGGAAAACTGAGCCGAGTTGATCGAGGATTCAAGTCAATTGTTAGCTGCCGGAAGACACATTGACATGTTTGCTCTTGTTTGGAGGATAGTGGAGGTGGTGACCTTGCTTCATACCCAGGTGGCTAGATATGAGGCCATCAAGCATCTGATGAGGTGGAGACATTCCCACGGTGAGACCATCGCCGCTGGCTGCTACCACGAGCATTCACACCATTCAATTCATTTCCAATGTCATCGCAACCACAGTAGGGATCCCTATACATGGCTATGCACCATTCGAGGGATCCCAGAGGGATTGACAAGACATTGGGCCTTTTATTACCGTTTATTACTTTTTTCCATTTTTTCAGCACTTTATGATTTTTTTGTATATTTAGGGATCTTTGCGAGCATTTTTACCACGCCTTAGCGCGTGATGGCATTATATACAAACTTGACTCACCATGATATATGCAAAATTTTATTTTTGGTTCGGTAATCCATTGTATTTGATTTGACTCTCTTTTGGTTTGTTTCTCATGTGTACTCTAGACATTTTATAATTTCCATTTTTCTATGCTTTTCTGAATGCATGCAGTGGATGTGAAATGATAACAAAATGATTTCTTTTTGTATTTTATAATGTTGATATATGATAATGCGAACACAATGTGATGTTTGAACTTTAGTTTCTTCAAGAAATATTTGATACTTCATTTTGTTTTGGAAAAACATGGTAATACAATGATATGATAAGTAAATGTACTTGCCCCACTCCTGACCCCACACAACTAGTAGGATGCGAGGGCTCAACACCAAGAGCCAGAAAGGGCACAAGTTATGAAAGTTTGTTGAATGGTGATGATGAGGGAAAGACAATGGCTTGACAAAACCAAATTGAGACACTACAACCTCACCCTACTCAAGCTACTTCATAGTTTAGAATGTGATGTGCTTTCCAGTTTATCTAGACTTAGATCCATAGATGGCCACTTGGTTGAAAAATCTGGTTTTGAGGTTTTAAAATCTTTTGGAATTTTGGACATCTAACTCACTTTGTTTTTGACTTATGATTTCACAATATTTGAATGAATTGTTTCTAAATTTCAAGTTTATCAAAGAGACCCCCTACACCTTGCCCCATGCTACCAAGTAGGAAGCATGGGCTCATCACCGTGGACAAGGAATAGGCGAGTAAGGGCATTTCTCTCCTTTCCCAACCCTACATCACCAGTAAGAGATGCAGGCTCAACATCGAAGGTTGGTAGGGCAAAGAAATGTGTAAAATAAAAATTTTCTGATGGATTTGCATTTGACTTACTCATTTAGGAAATTTTTTTAGGATGCTCTTATTTCCAAAGTGATATTTATGGGATAGATGTGACACCACGAAGAATCTAGAATAGACTATAGACAAAGACACCTAATCTAGAAAGAGACTATAAGCAAAACCAAGTATGCATGCCTTAGTATGGTAACGGTCAAAACTTTGTCTTATCCTACTTGAATTGATGGAATTATTCGAAAATAATTAACGATACCATGAAAATTTGAAGAGATATGATTTGAATGTTTTTCCATTGTTTTCAAATGTTTTTAGGAGTTGCTATAAGAATAAGTCCCTTGATCACAAATTTTATAGAATGAAATGGAAAATGAAACTATAATGTAGATACAATAATGTACATATAAAAATGCTAATGGATCATGCGTAATACCTCTTTAGGTGAAGAGAGTTCACATATTCATTAAACTCCTCACCCTCTAGTGTACACAGTGAAATGCCCCATTTTTGTAGTCTTCTACTACTCGATATGGACCCAACCACCTGGGTCTGAATTTTCTTCCTTCGCTCGGTATTTTTATCTATCCAGCTATCAAGTCTTAAGACCAAATATCCCTCGTATATTTCATGCTTATAAACCTTCTTGTTATAATACTTGATCCATTCGGTCAAGATTAACGATGTGTTGTTGTTCAACATTAATTCTAACCTCAACAATAATTTCTAATCGAGAGAGTCGCACTTCTCGATAGCCTTCTTTTCCCAAGATTCCTTGTAATAAATACAGAGACTCGATATTTCAACCTCAAGCGGTAAAATTGCTTCCGCACCAAATACCAAAGAAAAGGGGGTTTCCTGTTGGTGTTCTAACTGATGTCCGATAGGCCCACAAGGCCAAAAAAATCTTTAAATGCCAATCTCATTTGTTCTCCTTAACGGTCGTAAGGAGAATGGAATTTAATGTCTTATTCATCACCTCATCTTGTCCATTGGCCTAAGGGTAATAAAGTGAAGCCGTGTGATGACTTATCTTTAAATTTTCACGAATTCACATAATTCATCATTTTTTAAGGATGTGCCATTATCCAAGATAATGACCTATGGCACCCCGTAGCTACAAATGATCTGGTTTAAGATGAACTTAGTGATCATAGACCTGGGTACAATGTTAAGAGGCATGGCTTCTACCCACTTAGTAAAGTATTCTGTGACCGTGATTATGAAGTTATGGCCATCTATTAATGAGGGAAAGAATTTCCCTATCAAATCCAGCCCCAAGTGGAGAAGGGCCATGGGGTCGCAATTGTTAAAGAGCTTGTGCCGGTATGTGGATCTCGTGGGAGAACTCTTGAAATTTGTGGCATCTGCACACAAACTCTACTACGTCATGCTCTAGGGTGGGCTAGAAATATCCCATCTGATGTATCTTCTCGAGTAGTGGTGTGGCCACAAGTGACCTCCACATACCCCGCTATGTGATTCATAAAGAATATTTTTAGATTCTTCTAGCATTAACACATCTTAACAACATTTCGTCGAAGGCCTGTGATAGAGCACCTGCTCTACAATAACGTACTTAGTGGCAATGACATGTAACCACCTTCTTTGTTGTGATGTTTCCCCTTCTAGATATGTATGGTCCACTATAAAATTAATGATTTCAGTATACCATGGACATGTAGAAATGGGGGGCCTAGTCTCGAAAAAGTATACACACTCATCATGGAAGTCTAGATCTACGATATCATCTCCATATAATGGATTATCATCCAACCAAATCTGCAATGATTTTCCTTGATGAATTTATGATTAAAAATGTTAGCTCAACTTCACCCATTAGAGTTATGAAGCGTTCGACCTTCTTAGATAAGGATCCTTGTGTGAGGAATGTTCGCAAGTGATCTGTCTTAACAATAACCCTCATTTCTTGATTCAACATATAATGTCTTAAACACTTTGTCACAAAGACTATGTAAAGGCACTCTTTTTCTACTTGGGTGTAACATGTCTCATAATCAAGCAATGTTTGACTAATAAAATAGATTGCACGTTCTCGTTTATCATCATCTTCTTGAGACAACATGTAGGCTAGTGAAACATCCATAGCTTGCAAATATAACATCAAAGGGAAATCTGACCTTGGTGGCATGAGCGTGTGAGGGGAAAATAAGAATCGTTTAACCGAATCGAATGCCTCATTGAATTCATCTATCCAATCAATGTTATAATCCTTTTTCAACAAATTGTTGATTGGGTGAATAACAAAGGTCAAGTCAGGGATAAATCTTCAGATTGCCCCAAGTTTTCCAAGAAAATATCTAATGCTAGACTCATCCATTAGTGGAATAATTTCCAATACAACTCAGATTTTGGCTGGGTCCACATCAATTCCTCGTGAAGATATGATGTACTAAAAAATATTACTTCTATTACACTAAACACACATTTTTTGGATTCAATGTGACACCATATTCGATTAAGTGAGAAAGGATGATACAAAGCACCTCTGGGTGATCGCAGTGCTTTCTAGCCTTAGCCAAAGGTCATCCACGTAGGATTCCACAATCTTATGTATAAGATCATGGAATATATAAGTCATTACTCATTGGTACGTATCACCAACGTTCTTAAGCTTGAATGACATGAAAACATAATAGTAGGTTCCCCAAGGAGTTATGAACGTAGTTTTGGCCTGATCTTCTTCAGAGATCTTGATCTGATTGTACCCAGAGAATCCATCCATGAGAGACAACAACTCAAAACTAGATGTTGCATCAACGATAACATTGATGGATGGTAATGGGAAATCATCTTTGGGACAAGCCTTATTTATATCCTAAAAGTCTATGCAGATGCGGATCTTTCCATTTTTCTTGAGAACAAGGACTATGCTAGATACCCATTGTGAGTAGTCAACTGGCTTGATGAATCCCACCTAGATGAGTTGTCCAAAATAAGCTCATGCTTAATTTTGGTCAACTAACACCATTTTCCCCCTTTTAGTGCTTGAATATGATTTTTTTACATATTTTAAGTACTTAAGGATTCCCAAAGCATCTTCATCAGATAGGAAATTTCTTCCCTTTCTAAAAATATAAAGAAATCCTTCTAACTCTTCATATTTTGCAAGTTACGAGCTTGAGGGAATTTTTTGCAAAATTTGCTGATTTCGAGATTTCGGGCTTTCCAATTTGGGAATTTTTGAGAATTTTGCCAATTTCGGGATTTCGGGCTTGGGGGATTTTTTTCGAAATTTCGCAATTTCAGGATTTCGAGCCTGGGGAGTTTTTGAGAATTTTTCCAATTTTCACAAATGGTGCAATTTGCAATTTCAGGCCCTAAGGTCTGTTTTGCAAATTTGCATTTTCGCCATTTCTTGTGCATTAATGCAAACTTTCAAATGGGCATAACTTTTGCCCCGATGCTCAAAATTTAATAAATTTTATATCGTTGGAAAGCTCTCAACATCCTCTACGCCATGTAAACTTGAAATATTAATTTTGGTGAGGGTATGTGGGTGAAAATAAAGGAAATGTATCCAGTTCCAAAATTTAAATATTCAATCCCGTCAAATGATAGAAATGCCTGGCAGACCCAAAATAGTTACCCGCACTCAAAAGGCCATAACTTTTGCAATTCTCAGAAAAAAAGCACAAAATTGGTACCATTGGAATAGTGTTTTTGAACCCAATGTACAAAGATTAAGAAATTTGGGGCTTAAGGAACAATCAATAGTGATTTTTCTAAAAACATAGATAGGAGTTGAATAATGTTTTTGGAAGTGGGGGTGCAATAAATAAAGCATGGGCAAAATTTTCTCACTGCTACATGTTGTGGGATAGCATGGTAGACCTTTTTCAAGTAGCATGTCAACATTCCACTCCATTTTGGCATCTTGCAAGTGGTAGGAATGGAGATTTTTGGGATTTCCACTTCTCTCTCCCTCTTTCCTAGGAATATTCTATAAGTTAGAGTGTTGGGCTTATTATAAAAAAGATAGTATTTTTTTAGTAGCAAAGCTTTGTAAAATTTGTTTTGTGAAGTTAATGTGCTGTAGGCCCTTGTAGTGGACTCCTTGCATGGTGATCTAGACCCTTATTTTGTAATAGATTGAACTATGCATTCAATGAAGCAATAGATGCAAGTTTGTGGATGTCTCTTCCCCTTCCGTGTTTGTTTGCATTATCTTTGCCCCTTCAATCTCATTACATTTATATTGTGTCTATTATATGTTGTTACAGAGATTCATTATTACTTGTGCATGTATGAACTATGGTTTTGAATGCATTTTCTAGATTGTGGAGGACTCATTATCACCCCTTATAGTATGCATTTTACCTCTATTTTTCACACATTGGAAAGTTATCATCACACCCTTCTTTTCTGGTCTATCACCGCTTTAGTGTAGGCTTTATTTTTATGATTAGGATTAGATAGTTTTGTCTGCATTAGAGTAGATTATGGAAGGTAGTTTAGGAGCAAGAACCAACTTTCTCTAGAGGTTTATCTCAAGTAGCAAGTCCCACAACTTGGAGATAGTACCCATGTTATCAAATCACACTGTGAGCTCAAACAAACACATTGGTGCAAACCAAGGGTGTTGTGATTCAAAGATAAAAGTTTCAGCACACCCGGTGAGATGGGGTTTGAAGCACCTTACCACTTCATTTCATCAATTTTATGTGTTCTTGGTGAGATTTAGCCTTTAGAAACACATACAAAGCACATCTAGTGAATCCATTTGGTTAACAAACCATTCTATGAGTTACAGACTTTCCTTCCATCCATTTCCACCCATTCTTCTTTCCACATATTTCATCTTCTTCCATTCCATGAAGTTATGCAATCATGACTTCATTCCCATCTTGGAATTCACACTTACAGCAACAATAGTGCAGTCCACCTCCAATGTATTTCACAACTCCTCTAGAACAACATTATGATCATATTCAAAACCATTATGCTTACCCATATGAGCAGTGTCAAAACTAGTTTGGCTATGAAATATATCAGAACAAGGGTGTGCATATGATGATAAAAATTATATGGAGAATGTTGATCTGTTGGAGAAGATTCAAAGAATGGAGGCTAACATGGTTCAATCAAGGGCTACAACATAGATGAAAGCTTTCAAAATTGGTTGCAGGGCACCTTGTCCATGGGAAGGCCCTTTTCCAAGACATTACACCTGTAAGAGAAGCTTGACTTCATGGTTGAAATGCTTCCAACTTGCATAGTGGATAGAGGAGATAGAAGCATACGAGAAAAATGAAAGACAACCTTGTCAATGGGTAATTCAATCACCAGCTCCTTATGCTCCTTTTTCTCCATCCCAAACTTTATCATTTCAGCATGGTCAAGATTCAAGCCCATTATATGTTGCCCCAAGTGTTGATTTCCCTTCTCCATATTTTAATCTTCCATCTCACCTCAATTCTTCTACCCTTTTCCCTTCCAAGAATTCATCCCCTCCAAACAAACAAGAAGTTATATCCCCACCACCACAAGCAATTGTAAAATCTATTGTAACCCAACCCATCCCTCCTATTGTTGTCTCAAGTTCATCTTGGGGAGAAAACAATCAGACAACCAGTCAAGGAGAGTAGCAGGAAGGAGAGCCAAATAAAGAAGAAATGATCAAAAGCTTGGTAAGCTTGGCTCTCAGATTTGGGATAGAAAAAATCCCCTTGATGGTTAAACCTTCAAAGGAGGTCGGGGATCGACCACAGGTGGTGGAAGCTGAGTTTGCAGTAGAAGGAGAACAAAAAGAAGAAAATCAACAATCTGTTTGCTCGAATGCAGTGTCCATAATGGCAATTTTCTGAAGAGGATGTTGATCTAATCCAAGTTACATAGTTAGTCAAGAAGGAAGAAGAACATTCAGCTCCAAGTCCCATTGAAGAGGAGTAGCTGAAGAGATTGAATTAGAGTTGAAACCACTTGATGAAGAAAGCTTTATTGAATTTTTTTGCTTTCATTTGAAGGGCCTGATTTGATTAATGAATCCATGATGAAGGAAAGCTATCAAGAAGACCTTACTGCCCCAAATAGTGCTCTAGAGCAAGAAATGAAGATTTTGATTTGACAAATTTCATGCTAGAGGAAGAGGCTATCCAAGAGCAAGTCAGTCTTCAAGCAACAATGGAGGAACTCCAAAGCCAAAATGTGTTACAACGAAGTTATAATGATGCAAAAGCAACTTCATTGGATGTTGTAATCAATAACAATGAGCTACAGATTATAGAGGAGTTCCATACTACCACAGAGGAAGGAAAAGAGTACGAAGATCCCATCTCTTCCACACCATCCACCCAGGAAGGATTACAAGAGGACTCCATTTTTGGATTTAAGTATCAGAACAGTGGGAAAATTCAAAGGACCAGACCTTGCCCAATCAGATACTTGACTTCATTAGAGCTGAGGGAGAAGCCAAAACTATTCATGCTTACTTTTGAGCATGAGGATGAGTTTCAAAGTACCAAGGATCAGCTGCAATGCCTCTTCAATCCAAATGCAGAGCAACTAAAAGAGGTATTTGTCTTGTTTCTAGTTGATACCTTGATGATTTAGGTGGAGGATCGACCTCTTGTTAGTTTTTTATTCATAATAATAGCCATGTTCAACACCAAATCATATACATGGCTGCCTATTTTGAGAAAGGGAAGCTACTTCTCCTTGCTAGTTGTAGGATTTGTTTGAGTTCCCTTTGTTTCCAGTTAGTGTAGAGTAGGTAGGTTTGCTTCCAGTAGAAGAAGTGCTTATGCACACTCTACATGCTCCGCTTGGGGTATGTATGATCTTCCCTTTTGTACATAGTTTTTGCATGTTTGTTGCTCTTGCACAATCCATTTCAGACAAGGCATGTTCATGAGGAAATAAGGTTTTAACAGCAGTTCCAAACATTCCTAATCGGCATATGTTTCAGACTTCTACAATACTTCATCTTTTTCCATGATTTAATTCAGTTTTCTTCAAAACTTGGCAAAATCAGATTTTGGGACAGTTTCAAAGGCTCATCCTTCATCCTAACAGATCACTTGTAGAAGAAAGAGATTAATTTTAGTTCCAATACAATTTTCCACACACATAAATTTTTATTCAAAAGATTTTTATAATGTGAATGGTCAATCGAACAAAAGAAAATCAGTTCTAGGTTCAGTATGCTTAAGTAGATCAGATTTGCAGAAGATCAATGAGGGAAAAGCTTCTAAGTTTCAGGCAATTTTCTACTCTCACAAACCTCGACTTCAAGGTTTTCTTACAAAGGATGAGAGTGCAAGCAATAGAAGGCAGTCCCAGATCAAATATGAGACTACCAAGAAGACTCCATGCCCAATGGATTACTACAAGCAACTCGGCCATGTTTCATCCGACGGGTAGATGACCCACCGAGTCGCCAAATTGTTGTCCAATATAAGCTCATGCTTAATTTTGGTCACACCATTTTCCCCCCTTTTAGTGATTCAATCTGATTTTTTTACATATTTTAAGTACTTAAGGATTCCTAAAATCATCTTCATCAGATAGGAAATTTCTTCCCCTTTCCAAAAATATAAAGAAGTCCTTCTAACTCTTCATATTTTGCAAGTTGAGCCTGGGGAATTTTTGCAAAATTTGCCAATTTCGGGATTTTGGGCTTGGGGATTTTTTTTTTAGAGAATTTTGGAAATTTCGGGATTTCGGGCCCTGGGGATTTTTTGAGAATTTTGGAAATTTCAGGCTTTCATGCCTCGGAGAATTTTTGAGGATTTTTCCAATTTCGGGGTTTTGGGCCTAGGGAATTTATTGAGAATTTTGCCAATTTTAGGATTTCAGTGCCTAGGGATTTTTTTGAGAAATTTTCCTTTTTCGGGATTTCGGGCCTGGTGGATTTTTTTAGAAATTTTCCATTTTTGCAAATGGTGCAATTTGCAATTTTGGGCCCTAGGGTCCCTTTTGCAAATTTGCATTTTCGCCATTTCTTGTGTGGATTAATGCAAATTTTCAAATGGGCATAATTTTTGCCCTGGTGCTCGAAATTTAATAAATTTGATATCGTTGGAAAGCTCTCAACATCCTCTACACCATGGAAACCCAAAATATTAATTTTGGTGAGGGTAGGTGGTTGAAAAGGAAGGAAATGTATCCATTTCCAAAATTTAAATATTCAGTCCCGTCAAAATAACAAAAATGCTTGGTAGACCCAAAATAGTTGCTTTCGCACTCAAATGGCCATAACTTTTGCAATTCTCGAGAAAAAAATCACAAAATTTGTACTGTTGGAATAATGGTTTTGAACCGAATGTACAGAGATCAAGAAATCTAGGGCTCAATGAATAATCGATAGTAATTTTTCTAAAAATGTAGACAAGAGCTTAACAAAGATTTCGGTAGTGGGGTGCACTAAATAAAGCATGGGAAAAATTTCTCACTATTGCACGTTGGGGACAACATGGTGGAGCTTTTTCAAGTAACATGTCATCATTCTACTCCATTTTGGCATCTTGCATGAGGTAGGAATGGAGATTTTTAGGATTTCCACTTCTCTCTCCCTCTTTTTCCTGGGAAGATTCTATAAGTTATAGTGTTGCACTCATTGTAAAAAGATAGTTTTTTTTTCGTAGCAAAGCTCTATACAATTTTTTTGTGATGTTAACGTCTTGTAGGCCCTTGTAGTGGACTCCTTACATGGTGATCAAGCCCTATTTTGTAACAGAATAAATTGTGCATTTAATGAAGCAATAGATGCAAGTTTATGGATGTCTCTTCCCCTGCCGTGTTCGTTTGCATTTTCTTTGCCCCTTAAATCTCATTACATTTATATTGTGTCTATTCTATGCTATTGCAGAGATTCATTATTCTTGTGCATGTATGAAATATGGTTGTGAATGCATTTTCCATATTGTGGAGGACTGTTATCACCCCTTCTAGTATGCATTTTTCCTCTATTTTCACACATTGGAAAGCTATCCTCACACCCTTCTTTTCTGGTGTATCACCATTTTAGTGTAGGCTTTATTTTTATGCAATCTCCTCCTTGGTCCCTTGGAAAGTTATATTAGGATTAGATAGTTTTTCCCGCATTAGAGTAGATTTTCCCGGGTAGTTTAGAAGCAAGAACCTACTTTCTCTGGAGGTCTATCTCAAGTAACAAGTCCCACAACTTGGAGATACTACCCATGTTATCCTATCACACTGTGAGCTCAAGAAAACACACTTGTGCAAACCAAAGGGTGTTGTGATTAGGAGATAACAAGAGTTTAATCACTTCTTCCTTCACAATGAGGGCCACCTTTGGCTTCATAGGCCTTGACTTTTGCTTAATTGGCTTAGCATCTAGTTTGGTGACAAGATTATGTACTGTAATGTGTGATGCAATCCCCATCATTTATTTATAGTTAAATGCAAATGATTTTTGATGTTCCTTGAGAATGAGGGTATGTATTTCAACCTCCTCGGGGATTTAAAGAGGACCCTAGCTTCAAAATATTTGGTTCATCCTCAATCCAGATATTTATATCGATTGTTCCTTGAATTAAGGAGGTATTGCCTTCCTTAAACTCAGGTGGGGCCATAGGAAACTCTAAATCCCCCTCTTCTCCCACCCCAAACATTTTGAGTTCCCTCCCGGGGAAGATTCTATCATGGGATTTCTGAAATAGGAAGAAGAGTGTGGAATTAGAGAAAGATTAACCTTGTGATGTGTATGATGTAATTATGTGAGAATGTTTATATATTCTAGATTTTTTTTTCA
Organism: Taxus wallichiana var. yunnanensis; assembly: GCA_018340775.1. Taxonomy (NCBI): domain Eukaryota; kingdom Viridiplantae; phylum Streptophyta; class Pinopsida; order Cupressales; family Taxaceae; genus Taxus; species Taxus wallichiana. The sequence goes on from CM031237.1 coordinate 283,216,626, forward strand.
ATTTCAATGTGATCTGTAATGACAAACTCGCTCTCAGTCTCTACGTATGTCAAAATTGGAGTTACTGGTATCTTATGAACCAAAGGTTCTGCATGAACCGAGACTGTGAAGTTTGACTCTTCCAACTCACTACTTGGAGTAAAGTGAGAAGTGAAAGTTGCTATTGAGTCTGTGAGGAGATTCTTCTCTCATGGAATTGCTTCGATTGATATGAAGTCAAATATCTTTGTTAAATTCAGCACTACTATTTTGTAGAGTTGTAAATGCTCACTCTAGTCTCATATACTTCAGATACCTAATTCACAACAAGTTTTGAATCACCCAACACCCTAATATTAAGAGCACCCATTATCTCGGCCATAATGAGACCAAGTAGAAGGGCTTCGTATTCAGCCCCATTATTTATGTACTCGAAGTTTAATTTGAAGGAAAAAGGTAGAATCCTTCCCTCGGAGAGGTAAGAATCACACCTGCCCCAATGCCAAAATGGAATTTGGATCCATCAAAATGGAGGGTCTAACGATTCTTGGGAAAAATGGATGTTGGATCGTCTTTTGAATCTTTCTCCTTTACTTGAGTTACCTCAACCATAAAAACCTCATTTTATGAAAGATAATCGAGTCCTAGGGTATGTCCCATACCCATGGAATCGAAAGGAAGGAGAATGGGTAAATATTTCTCTAATAGCTCAACAATATTTTTTGTACTTACCAATGATACTATCTCTATGATGATGGTTTCATCTTTGATTTCGGAATGCCTTTAATCAAACCTATGACTTCTAATTCTATTTTAGGAACCAACTTTTCCTCTGGTACTGAGCTTGCAAGTTTATTTAATTGATTTTTAGGAAGCTCAAACTATAAGTGGATCCCTAGCCTCTTTTTCAAGTTAACTAGGTGTATGTTGAAGGGTTTTGGATCACCCTGTGCCACAAATACCTTACCTAAATGCAAGAACCTAACTTCCTAAAATAAAGTGGAGGGAATCACCTTCATGCGATAAATCCAAGGATGACTAAGGATCATATTATAGTCAGTTTCTTGATCTATAATATAAATATTGGTTAGCAATGTCTTAGGTCCAAGGGTGACCAACAACACTATAGTTTCGATTAATGTTGCTTTGAGCTTGTTGTAACCTCTTAGCATATTTTGTGTTGAAGAGAAATTGGTCCCTCCGTACCCTAGCTTTTGAAGGAAAGAGAAGGGGACTATTTTGACCACTGCCTCGTCGTCAATCATCACATGGTGTACATAGTTGTTGTAAATCCAAACTTGTAAAAACAACACCGGATCACCTCTACGAGTTATTTCAACATCCATGGGTATCTTGCTGATGTCGAATACAAATCCAACATCCCTTTCGTGATGTGTTGGAGGATAGAATTCAAATTTCACGTGGCTTATTTGTGATTGCAGAGAGGAGGGGTGACACTAGTCAACCCACCAAGACCTAGTTCTTCTAGTAGAGAGGCTCTATGAGCAGGAGAATTCTTTACCATATCCAAGAAGTAGATGTGAGAGAAGGTCTTAGTTAAGTCACTGATCAAATTGTAAGCACCTACCGGATTTCTTATCATATCGTGAATGTCATATGATGTGGTGGGGTAGATCAGGATGGGCTGCAAAGAATAATCCTTGGTTCTAGTGGCAACGTTAATTTGAGGTTCAGTGTCCAACTCGACCAACCCCACAATTTCTATTTTTGGCGACCATCCAGAGGAGGTGTCACTTGTGGGTTTGATGAAGTTGAGGCTTCTCGATCATAGGTCCCTATTACAATACCCTTGTTTGAATTTCTAGGATATATTCTACCATCCTTTGGATGCACGGGAGAGTATATATAAATATTCCAAGTGGCGTGTTCTATGGAGATACTAGCCACATGTAGGTGCTTTGAGTGGGTGCTATAAGGTTTGCCAAAAACATGTCAAAAAATAATTGTCTTTGATCCTCTAGCAAACACTATAAAAACTTGTTACAATCGTGACATGTTCTTGCATCATGCCCTTGAACCATATGGAAACCACAATATAAATCAGGATCATAATCTCGAGGTCTTTGGTTTACACCTTGTTATGGTCTGAAATTACGGTTATTGTTTATTTGTTGATTGTTATGGTTAAAATTTGGGAATCCTTACCCTAGTTTTGAAATTGGTTCGATACCACTTGCTATTGGTTAGGGCCTTGGGTCCGTGTTTGTCTTGATTTCTGAGTTTGTTGTTGTTGTTGTTGTTGTTAATGGTTAAAATATACAACATTGACTGAGGGTGAGAAGTTATTGTTTCTTTTATTGTTGTCATTATTATTGTTGTTGTTTGAAGTGCTTGTATTGGGAGAATTAACAATGTTAGGTTTCTTAGGTTGGTATGTCACCCCATCCATCATGACTCCATGATTATTATTGAGGATTTTTTGTCTTTGTTTACTACTCATGTTTTTGGAGTAATTGGGGTTATTCTAATTAGGGGTGACTAACCTTCCATTAGCTCCATAAGTCTTATGACCACTGTCAATGGCTGCTTGGTCAATTCAAAGAGCACCCTCTAGCACCTCTTCATAGCTCCTTAGCGAGAAATTTTGAACCTCTTCCTTTGTCTCCCTATTGAAAGAGTGGAGGAACAAATCACAAAGCTCCATCTCATCCATATTTGGAGAACTTGTATAGGAGTAGAGAAATTCTCGCCACCTTGAAATGAAGTGGGCTACAAACTCATTGTGCTCTTGCTTGATATGAAGGAATTCCCTGATTCCTATTCTCAAAAAAAAATTCATATCAAAATATTTAATAAATTTTGATACGAGTTTCTTGAATGAGTGTATTGAAGCCTTTAGTATCCTATAACACCAATTAAGAGCAATACCTTCTAGCATCTTAGGAAAAATATTCACAACAACTGCATCCCATGGGAGCATCTCTCCAATGGTTGTTGCATAAGCTTTAATGTGGGCGTTAGGATCACCCTCCCCTTTAAATTTCAAGATTAGGCAAGGGTCTCGGGAGCATGACTGTATGAATGGAAAATTCTAGAGGATCCTTAAGATATTCGAATAGGTCCCCATTGCCTACGTTTTGACCATCAAGATCCTTGTTGGGGAGGTGGAGGTTGCATCGCTTTCAGAAATGGGACAAAATAAACATTTTTTGGGGCGTATGGCATCCCTTGTGGTTGTCCATATGGACATGGGTAGGTGTATATATCACCTTGTGGAGATTTAGAATACATGTTTACGTAAGGGGGTTAATTACCCCGGTATGGAGTTGAAGGCACAAACTAATACATTTTCGGTGGGTATTGCATTTGAGAATGCACTTCTGGCCAATGCTTGTTGCAGATATCCATACATGGCTTGAGGGGGCATACCTAAGGTTCCCGTCCCTATAATCGATCTCCAGGGTTTTGAGTACCCATATAGATTGGAGGATTCTGTGCAGTAGGTACTTGTTTGTAATTCTATGGATAGGGAGAAGTTCGTGCTTGCCCTACGTATGAATTTTGATCATTTTGAGAATTTTGAGCAAGCTCTAGCTCCTTGAGTTTTTCTACCAATGCCAAAATGACATCGCCCATTGATGGGGTGGTGCTCTTCTTAGGTTTTTTTGTTGAACCCTTAGAGGTTGTTGAGGAGTATGGTATCTTGATATGAATTGTTCACTATGTTGTCACCCCTCATTAGTAGTATTTTCAGTTGGTGAAGGGGTAACGTTATTATTTTGGAGAAGAACATCACCTTGTCCTTGTAACCTAGAAAAATCTTGGTTTATGTTCTAGAAGTGTTATTTACTCCTAGCATATCATGCTAAATATTCCTTAACTAGATGTGAGAGTTGGTCTGATTGCATGCTAATGGGCTATCGAAACAATACCCGAGGAGATGAACTTGCTTCCCCAGTGAAATTCATGTTGTTTGAACTTGATTGTTTATGAGGATAGTTCTGCGTGACTTGGTCAAGTTCCTCAATACGTACAGAGGAACCAACATTGGTTCCCTCAAGAAGAGGGTTTAGAGCAGTGAGCGTTTTCCACCCATGTTGACAAAGTGAAAGTGATTATTGTGGTATACTTGCTTGGTAGTTGTACATGTCAAAACTTGTGATGGGTCAACCATACTCATCATATCCCAACATATTAGGGGGTATAAGAATACCCGTAGAATGAAGAATGGACAAAGAAAGAGGAAAATTTTAGAGACTAGATCTTCATGTCAGGTTCACCAATTTGTATAATAGAAAATCAACATGTGACCTTCTTCGCACCCGACCTCTTGAGGTCGTGCCAAGACAACCAGTGTAGAATGAATGTGAATGTGAGTGTAGTGACAAGGATCAAGATAATTGGGAAATATTATATCTTCAACATACAATATCAAGATCTTTGTGTCTAAGGCAAAGAATGCTCTCCTAACTTAAAGTGGTGTAATGGCTCGGTCTGATATGATAGCTGCTCAGAGACTCTAATCAATATCAAGCTCTACCGAGATTCTGTTTGTTGGTTGTTGAACACGTGGAAAATGACTTGCAAGTGCCTCATATAGATTTCTAGACAAGGTCATGGAAGTAAGAATGAGAGATGTGGTGGAGCCCTGTGATTTATGGGTGATTTTTGGTCTAGTCCAGAAAGTTTTAGCCGATCGGGTGCTATGTTTAGTAACGAAATTTGTGTAATGATGTCGGATGGTAGTGGTGAAAATATGAATACTAATGTATGCGAGACTAGTGTCAATATCTAATCAAGTTATTAGGCCCATTGGATTGTGGGACCTGAGGATCACAACCAAAGACTCGTGGAGTTTGTGGCCTTTGTATGGTCATGCGTGTAATCAAACCCTATTTCAAGGAGTAGTCCAATAATCGTAGGCTTGATTAGCAGCAATGCTTAGCATATTTAGTTGTTCTATTTTCTCAGCATAAGTTATAGGTGTGTGTAAGACTGTCAAGCATAAACTTCTATATCAATGTCAGCATTCAACTCGCCCATTGGGTTGTGGGACCAATGGATCACAACTATACATCTTTTCTTGTTGTGGACCGTTGATGGTCATACAAAATGGAATAAATTGATTTTGATAAGTAAACTAATTACTGAAATAAATCTAACCTATGTTTTTGGAGTTTTCACAATATATTATAATAAAGCAATTAAAGCAAACTAATCTATCAAAATATTTTTTTGTCTTTTCTAGTTTTTAAGAAATGCATTTTAATCTCATAAATAAACTAAAGACAAGTAATTAGTTGGATGTATCTCGGTTACTTGTGTGAATATATGAATCTAATCTAAAACAATTAACTTAATCCAATCAAAATCCTTCAAACCCTACCTTAGAGGTGAAGAAAAATCATGACCCTAAAAGAGCTATTGTTCCCCACAACTTCCTTGGTAATGTTAAAGAACAAAATTTCTAATGATTTGATTTACTTGTAATTGCCTAACCTATTAAAATAAACAATTTTACTACTCTATTTGATATGAAATTAAAACTATTGATTTGAAATTGACAATTTAACAAAAAAACACAACTCCAACCTGGATGAGCCGAGCTTTGGAAAATATGGTTGTATCGTATCTCCCTCGGGTTGTTCCTTTCTTTCTCCGAGTGTTCATATGAGTCCAAGGGATTGGGAATGTAAGAACAACAACAGGAGGATGGCACTTGAGAAATGGTATCTTGAAGGTAGTCTGGATGCAATGCAAGTAGAAGAGCGATAATACAAGAGATTTGAGCTTGGATATGTAATTACTATCAAGATTGTGGCAATAGTAAAATGCAAGATACACAAAAATTCTCAAGCCTTTTTCTTGAATACAAGCATGGAATATATAAGAATTGGGGCTGGGATGTTCCTTCATGCACAAGGCAAGAAGAAGTAGTTCCAACTAATTAAATCTATTTAAAAATAGGAGGAAGGAGAACCAAGCAATCAAAGCTATTTTTAGACAATTTGGCTCACGGATGCATGCTAAAAGTGAAATTAAGTGAAGCGTTGCATGTTAGAAACATACATGATGAAATATGGAAAAATCAGTCAGGATCGCTGCCCTATAGATGGCGGTGGTTTCAATCGCCGCCCTTTTTGGGTGGCGGTTTCAGAACCGCCGCCCAAACAGGGCAGTGAAGTGGTCTTGGCACTAAAGGCCAAACCATGTATAGAAAGAAGCAGGGTACTGGAAAAAAGTGTGGGAAGGCTAAGTAAGGATGTCTAGGCAACAAATATACATTTCGAATGGGTTTTGGAGCTCGAACACCTTCTTGAAAGGACTTGATTCATCATTGGGTAATTTTGTAACCATTTATGACAATGTAGCACATGAAATTTTGGGTGCGTATAGTTTGCATTTATTTTGATAATTCTTGTCGATTGGGCTTGACTTTTTTCTAGGGATATAATTTTGTTTGTCAAGTTTCTAATCAAAACCTTTATTTCTTAATCCTCCTTTTGTTGGGAAAGAGTTTTTGATGTGGAAACAACAGGTTGTGGATTTGTCTCGGGATATGAGCAATGAGGGCTACGAAGGTTTGGGTAGTTTTGGATACAATGGCATGGGTGGTCTAAGAGCTAATTTCCCAGCTTGTATTAAACTATTTTTAGCTTTGATTGCAATTGCATAAGCAACTGGTAGAGTTGTTCCTCCCATAGATTGTATCATAACAGATATATCAGAGTTAAGAGCTTTTAAAAATTAAAGAAAGGCACCTTCTGCTATAGGTCTCACAAGAACCAGAATTCTATCTTAAGTTCTCTAAAATATAAAGTTAAAATCCACCATTTTCTCATTAGGTGCTCTCTTGATTGTAGTTAACTACTCCAAAAGAGAAAGGTTGTCTACTCTTTCTCCAAACTAGTCACAAAGGGTTGTGCACAATTGATCCCAATTTTGAATTGTTCATGTTAGTGTAAAATCGTAGCACCCCTAATGGAAAAAGATGTGAAGTGGTTAAAATGGGGCATTCAGTGTGATTGCATAACATTGGATCATCTCTCAAGCTATGGGACTTGTAAACCTGAGATGATCCTCTAGAGAAAGTTGGTTCTTGTTCCTAAACTACCTGCCATGAGCTACTCTAATGTAGGAAAAAACTAAACTATCCTAATCTAACCATTCCAAGGAACCAAAGAGAAAGAGAGGGTGAAAGAAAAACCTACACTAAAGTGGCAATACACTAGAGAAGGAAAGGTGTGAGATGCTCTGTTGAGGGAGGATAAAACAGGGGAGAAATGAAGATGGGAAGGTCAGACAAAAGTGACACAAACCTAGATCATAATCCATGATCAAAACTCCATGAAACATAATGCCTTGCACCTGTAAAATGTGAAATACATGCACATAAAATAGATTTGAAAGGGAGAGGCACGGAGAAACAAAAAAACAATACAAAGGGTTGAAGAAACAACACAAAAACACATTTTATTGCTCTATATGGGTGCACAGACCATTATGTTTCTGCTTAGAGGCACAAAAATTCTTGTTAGGCATAGGAGAATGTTTTCCACTCAAAATGGAGTCAAGAAAAAAATTTGACAGAGTTTTCCTATGCCCAGAATAATATCCTTTTCTCAAATGAGAAGTGTTACAATATATAGACAGAAAAGGAGAGAGAAGAGGGAAACGTTGAATCATGTTTCAACTACCATGGGATATGCATTGAGTCCTTCCTTGAAAACTCAACCAATATCAAGCAATGCCCCTTTCAAATCCACCCCAAATATATTGATTCTGGATCGCTCTGTTTGTCTGGCGTATTAAAAAAGAGCGGCGGATCAAATCGAATCAGATATGGTAGTTGGAGAAATCGGGCTCTGCTTTAATGGCCTGATAGATTTTTTCCCTTTTTCATCCACCAATGCCTATAAAAATGATATTTTATTTTCCCAATGCATAGAGGGCATCGAGACATTTCCAAAAAATCTTCTCCCACCAAATCTGAGTTCTCAGTCAAAAGATATGGCCATTTGAATTTTTGGGTTCGTGGGCGCATAATATTTAAATGAGTCTGTCTGTATCAGGGTCCACATGGTAGCTCTGTGCTCATTTGAGATTTGAATCCTTCCTTCACTCTTAGAATAGCACCCATGTGACACATGGCGGTGTTCGCAGTTTCCTATTTCCTTTGTATTCTTCCTGAGTCTTTTTTGTGGGCGGAGGCACTGTATCCGACCCAAGACACATGGAGGCTTTGTGCATGTTTAGAAACTGACCCCAAAATTTACCTTTGGATTAGTGTGGATACGAAAATGTGGAGATCTCCGTGGGCCTTTGGAATTTTCAATGGTTAGCCTCACATTTTTGGGATTTGGGACACGTGGAAGGCCCGCACGCATTTGACAACCTGCTCAGGGTCCCGCTTTTGAATGTGTACTATTTGGACACTTGGCACCTTCCACATACATTCATTACTTAGCCATTTTGGGCCCATTCTCCTTTTGACCTCTGTTGACCATTGGCTACGTGGAGGGTTGGCACAAGTTTGAGTCTCCACCTTGGGCTCCCATTTTGGAATTGTCTTTGAGCCAAAACTTGGCCCCTTCCACTGAGTCAAAGAATTTTCAATGGCTAATGCAAATTTTGGATCTTTGGACGCATGTAGGCTTGGCACTTGTTTTATCCCACCCTTTGGTTTTAAATTTTAGAGGTGCACCATTTGGACACTTGGCATCTTCCGCTGTCTCCTCGATACTTAGTCGATTTTAGGGTCCGTCCTGAACTATTTTAGAGCCCGAAGACATTGAATCTTCACTTTTTTTCTTTAATTCTCTTGTTCCTTTGAAACCACTCGGCCTCCTTCACCAACCCTGCTATTCCATTTTCAAGCCCACCTATAATTTGTTTATTGGATTTGAGGCATGGATTCACTCAACAGATTCGTTTCTTGAATTTCTTCTTACACGGGGTCATTTGATCTTTCGTAGGCCCCGCCACTCCATTATAGAGTCCCTTGTAATCTTATTTGTCATCCTGGAATGTGAGTTCATGGTTTTGAGTCATTTCCTTAAAAATTTCCTTATTTGCATGACTTTTCTTGACCAAATTTTTCAAGGGAACGAATTTGGGATAACAATTGGGCGACTCACGGGGACATCTGCCTACTAGATGAAGATACCAATAGTTTTAAAGCATCCATTGGGCATGGAGTCACAATTAATGGCTTGGTACTAAACCTTCCAAAAAAATGGAATCCCCAAGCCACTACGAGCCTGACTACTTGCACTTGCTTTAGCGACCTTGAGCCTATCCCAAAAATGGACTGTCTCAAAAACATTTTTAGTTGCTCTGCGTTTGTTTTATTTTGAAATTAGCAACTATTACAGACAACTATGGGTCTTCCGCCATGAATACTAAAGGGCCTGGCCTTGGTAGCTCTAGAGAAATGCGAACAAAACTTATGTATAAAGAAAAAATCATACATGCCTCAAATGAGACATGTAGAGTGTGCACAAGCACTTATTCTACTGAAAGCAAACCTAAACCTACTCCTACACTAACCAGAGAGAAGAGGGACTCAAAAAATCTTGCAATAGGCAGGGAGAAGTAGCTTCCCTTTCTCAAAAGGGGAAGCCATGCAAATGATTTGACACTGAATATGGCTTCCTATATGAGTGAAAAACTGACTATAAGCCGGTCCTCCACCCAAATCATCAAGGTATCTACATCAACCAAAAATACCTCCTCAAGTTGATTGGTATTGGACTCCTGGAGGTGTTGATGGTGACCCTTGGTACTTTGATACTCATCCTCATGCCCTGAAGTAGGCATGACTATTTTTGATTCTCTCTTGGCTCCAATGAAGCCAAGTACTTGATTGGGCATGGTCTAATCCTTTGAATATGCCTCTTGCAATGAATTTCAAATCCAAAAATGAAGTCTTCTTGAGGACCTTATTGGATGGATGGTGTGAGAGGGATAATGACTTCTTCTTACCTTTTCTCTTCCTTCTCTTGTGAAGAACATGGAAGACCATGATCTTCCAACCCTGGTTCCAGAGGGATGTTGTGAGACATAGGCTGCTATCTTTGAGTGCCCTCCTTTATGGCAATAGGCTCATGTGCTTGGAAGATGGATGGAGGAGGAGTAAATGATGTAATCTCCATGGGCTCCTCTCCATCAAAGCAATCATCCAAGTTAGAAAGATAATCTGTCTCCTTATTGTCCTATTGCATGTGGTCTACCTTCTCCATTGCGTCATCCCGATTTGCAAATAGCTCACCATGGTTCCCTTTATCCTCAAACATGAAGTTTGAAAGATCAAACTCTTCTTCAACATCAAAGCTTAAAGGGGATGAAGTGGGAGGAATAATTGAAGGTTCTTTTGTAGCCTACTCCACACTTGGAACCTCTGAAAATGTATGGTCCTCCTCCATCATGGGTTCATCAATCAAATCAGGCCCTTGAAATGAAAGTAAAAAATCTTCAATGTTGCCTTCTTTATTAAGTGGCCTCAATTCTGATTCAATCTCTCCCAGCTGCTCCTCTTCAATGGGACTTTGAGCTGGTTGTTCTTCCTCTTCAACTATTTGTGCAGCTTGGATTAGCTTAACATCCTCTTCAGAAAAAGTGCCATCATGGAAACTGCATCCAGAGTAGTCAAAATATTGATATTCTTCTTCTTGTTTTTGTTCCTTCTTTTACGCAAATTCAGTCTCAGCCACCACTGGATCTTCAAATTTGACCTCCTCTATTGGCTTGACCATCCAGGGGATCTTTATAAACCAAAATTTGGCAGCCCAACTCTTCAGATTGTCTATCATTTCTTCTCTTTTGGGCTCCCCTTCTTGTTGTTTTCCTTGACTAGATTCTTGAGTATCTTCCCAATATGGAATTGGGAAAGCAAGAGGAGTGATAGGTTGGGGTTCAACTAGCTTTGCAATTGTTTGTGGTGGGGAGGGAGGTGGAACTTCTCATTTTTTTGGAGGGGATGACTATTTGGAAGGGAATGGGAAAAAGAATTGAGATGAGGTGGAAGATCAAGGGATGGAGAAGAGAAACTAACACTTGGGGTAGAAACTGGGATGCTTGGTAATTGAAGCTTGGGTTGAGATGGTGTGGCTTGAGAAAGAGAAAAAGAAAAGCTATGAGATGGTGGACTTACCCATTGACAAGGTTGTCTTCACTCCAACTCATAAGCCTCGATCTCCTCAATCCATTGTGTAATTTGGGGCAACATTTCAACCATGAAGTCAAGATTCTCCTGAGGGATGTAATGTCTTGGAAAAGGGCTTTCTCATGGACAAGGTTCCCTGCAACCAATCTTGAATTCCTTCATTTTTGCTATGCCACTTGATCGAACCATGTTGGCCTCCATTTTTTGAATTTTCCCCAATAAACCAACATTCTCCACATATTTATCACCATTGTATGTGTTCCCTTGTCCATGGACAAACTGACTTTGACCTTGCTCATATGGATAAGCATAATGGACCTAGATTTTATTATAATGCTGATTTAGAGGTGTTGGGAAATGCATTGGAGGTGGATTGCATTGCTTTCTGTAAGTGTGAGTTCCATGAAGGGAATGAAGTCACGATTACACAACCTCATGGAATATGAGAAAATGAAAGAGATGGAAGAATAAAATGGATGAAAATGAGTGAAAATGGATGGAAAAGGTCTGCAACTCAGAGAATGGGTTTTTGACCAGATGTGCTTGCATGTGTTTCAAACGGCTGAATCCCACCAATAACACATCAATTTGATGGAATAAAGTGAAGACCTCTTATCCCACTAGGTGTGCCAAAACTGTTAGTCCAAAATCAAAACACCCTTGAATGGCCAAAGATGTGAAGTGGTTAAAATGGGGCATTTGGTGTGATTACATAACATTAGATCATCTCTCAAGCTGTGGGACTTGCAAACCTGAGATGATCCTCTAGAGAATGATGGTTCTTGTTCCTAAACTACCTGCAATGAGCTACTCTAATGTAGGTAAAAATTAAACTATCCTAATCTAACCATTCCAAGGAACTAGAGAGAAAGAGAGGGTGAAAGAGAAACCTACACTAAAGTGGTGATACACCAGAGAAGGAAAGGGGTGAGATGCTATGTTAAGGGAGGATAAAATAGGGGGAAAAGGAAGATGGGAAGGTCAGTCAGAAGTGACACAAACCCAGATCCTAATCCATGATCAAAACTTCCTGAAACATAATTCCCTTCACCTATAAAATGTGAAATACATGCACAGAAAACAAATTTGAAAGGGAAAGGCATGGAGAGAGAACAAAACAATGCAAAGGGTAGATGAAACACCACAAAAACACATTTTATTACTCTATATGGGTGCACAGACTATTACGTTTCTGCTTAGAGGCAAAAAAATTCTTGTCAGGCATAGGAGAAGGTTTTCCACTCAAAATGGAGTTGGGAAACAAATTTGACAAAGTTTTCCTATGCCCAAAATAATATCCTTTTCTCAAATGAGAAGTGTTACAATATATAGAAAGAAAAGGAGAGAGAAGAGGGAAAAGTTGAATCCTGTTTCAACTACCATGGGATATGCATTGAGTCCTTCCTTGAAGACTCAACTGCTATCAATCAATGCCCCTTTCAAATCCACCCCAAATCTATCGATTTTGGATCCCTTTTTCTGTCTGGCGTATTGAAGAAGAGTGGCAGATTGAATCGAATTAGATCTGGTAGTTGGAGAAATCAGGCTTTGCTTTAATGGCCTGATAGAATTTTTCCCATTTTCATCCACCAACACCTATAAAAATGATATTTTATGTTCCTAAGGCATAGAGGGCATCGAGATGTTTCCAAAAAATCTTCTCCTGCCCAAATCTGAGTTCTCAGTCAAAAGATATGGCCATTTGAATATTTTGGGTCGTCGGTGCATAATATTTAAATGAGTCTATCTATACTGGGTTCATGTGGTAGCTCTGTGCTCATTTGAGATTTGAATCCTTCCTTCACTCTTGGAATAATTCCCATACGACACATGGCGGCATCCGCAGTTTCCCTATTTCCTTTGTATTCTTCCTGAGTCTTTTCCACGGGCGGAGGCACTATATCCGCTCCAAGACACATGGAGGATTTATGCATGTTTATAAACTGACCCCAAAATTTACCTTTGGAGTAGCAAGGATATGAAACATGGAGATCTCCGTGGGCCTTTGGACTTTTCAATGGTCACCCTCACCTTTTCGGGATTTGGGACACGTGGAAGGCCTACACACATTTGACAACCTACTCAGGGTCCTGCTTTTGAATGTGCGCTATTTGGACACCTAGCACCTTCCACCTGCATTCATTACTTAGCTATTTTGGGCCCATTCTCCTTTTGACCTCTGTTGACCATTGGCTATGTGGAGGCTTGCGCAAGTTTGATTCTCTACCTTGGGCTCCCATTTTGGAATTGTGTTGAGCCGACACTTGGCCCCTTCCGCTAAGTCAAAAAATTTTCAATGGCTGGTGAAACTTTTGGGGCTCTGGACATGTGTAGGCTTGGCACTTGTTTGATCCTACCCCTTTTGTTTTAACTTTTGAGGTGCAATCTGTTTGGACACTTAACATCTTCTCTTGTCTCCTTCATACTTAGTCAATTTTCAATCCGTCTGAACTATTTTAGATCCCGAAGACTTTGAATCTTCACCTTTTTTTTTCTTTGATTCTCTTGTTCCTTTGACACCACTTGACCTCCTTCCCCGACCCTGCTATTCCATTTCCGAGCCCACCTATAATTTATTTGTTGGATTTGAGGCATAGATTCACTCAACAGAGCCATTTCTTGAATTTCTTCTTACACGGGGTCATTTAATCTTTGACAGCCTTGCCACTCCATTGTAGAGTCCCTCTACAACCTTTTTTTTCATCTTGGAATGTGAGCTCATGGTTCTAAGTTGTTTCCTTAATAATATCCTTATGTGCAGGACTTTTCTTGACCAAATTTACTGGGGGAGTGAATTTGGGATAAAAATTTAGCAACTCACGGGACATCTACTGCTTAGATGAGGATACCAATAGCTTTGAAGTGTCCATTGCGCATGGAGTGAAAATTAATGGCTTCGTCTTGAACCTTCCTACAAAATGGGCTCCCAAGCTGCTACGAGCTCCGATCAACAGATTGCACTGCGACCTTGAGCCTATCCCAAAATGGACTGTCTCAAAAACATTTTTTAGTTGCTCTGCATTTGTTTTATTTTAAAATTCGCAACTTTTACAGAAAACTATGGGTATTATACCATGAATAATGAAGGTCCTAACCTTGGTAGCTTTGGAGCAATGCGAACAAAACTTATGTATAAAGATAAAATCATACATTCCTCAAATGAGACATGTAAAGTGTGCACAAGCACTTACTCTACTGAAAGCAAACCTAAACCTACTCCTACACTAACTAGAGAGAAGAGGGACTCAAAAAAATCTTGCAATAGGCAAGGAGAAGTATCTTCCTTTCTCAAAAGGGCAGCCATGCAAAACATTTCGCACTTTGAATATGGCTTCCTATATGAGTGAAAAAGCAGGACTATAAGCGGTCCTTCACCCAAATCATCAAGGTATCTACATCAACAAAAATACCTCCTCAAGTTGATTGGTATTGGACTCCTTAAGGTGTTGATGGTGACCCTTGGCACTTTGATACTCATCCTCATGCCCTGAAGTAGGCATGAATATTTTTGGCTTCTCTCTTAGCTCCAATAAAGCAAAGTACACCGATTGGGCACGGTCTAATCCTTTGAATATGCCTCTTGCAATGAATTTCAAATCCACAAATGGATTCTTCTTGTGGACCTTCTTGGATGGATGGTGTGAGAGGGATGATGACATCTTCTTACCTTTTCTCTTCCTTCTCTTGTGAAGAACATGAAAGACCATGATATTCCAACCGTGGTTCCAGGAGGGATGTTATGACACATAGGTCTGATGTCTTTGAGTGCCATCCTTTATGGCAACAGTTCATGTTCTTGGAAGATGGATGGAGGAGGAGTAAATTATGTAATCTCCATGGGCTCCTCTCAATCAAAGCAATCCTCCAAGTCAGATAGATAACTGTCTCCCTTGTTGCCCTGTTGCATGTGGTCTCCTCCTCCATTGTGTCATCCCGATTTGCAAATAGCTCACCATGGTTCCCTTTATCCTCAAACATGAAGTTTGAAAGATAAAACTCTTCTTCAACATCAGAGCTTAAAGGGGATGAAGTGGGAGGAAGAACTGAAGGTTCTTCTATAGCCTGCTCCACACTTGGAACCTCTGAAACTGTATGGTCCTCCTCCATCATGGGTTCATCAATCAAATCAGGCCCTTGAAATGAAAGAAAAAAATCTTCAATGATGCCTTCTTCATTGAGTGACCTCAACTCTGATTTGATCTCTCCCAGCTGCTCCTCTTCAATGGGACTTGGAGCTGGTTGTTCTTCCTCTTCAACTGGTTGTGCAGCTTGGATCAGCTCAGCATCCTCTTCAGACAAAGTGCCATCATGGACACAGTATTCTGGAGCAATTAGAATACTAATATTCTTCTTCTTTTTTTTTCCTACTCTGCTACAAAATCAGTCTTAGCCATCACTTGGATCTTCAACTTTTACCTCCTCTATTGGCTTGACCATCAAGGGGATCTTTATAAATTGAAATTTGGCAGCCCAACTCTTCGATTGTCTATCATTTCTTCTCTTTTGGTCTCCCCTTCTTATTTTTTTCCTTGACTGATTCTTGAGTATCTTCCCAACATGAAATTGGGAAAGCAAGAGGAGTGATAGGTTGGGGTTCAACTAGCTTTGCAATTGTTTGTGGTGGGGAGGGAGGTGGAACTTCTTATTTGTTTGGAGGGGATGACTATTTGGAAGGGAAAAGGGTAGAAGAACTAAGATGAGGTGGAAGATCAGGGGATGGAGAAGAGAAACTAACACTTGGGGCAGAAACTGGGATGCTTGGTAACTAGAGCTTGGGTTGAGATGGTGTGGCTTGAGAAAGAGAAAAAGAAAAGCTATGAGATGGTGGACTTACCCATTGACAAGGTTGTCTTGACTCCAACTCATAAGCCTCGATCTCCTCAGTACATTGTGCAAGTTGGGGAAACATTTCAAAAATGAAGTCAAGATTCTCCTGAGGGCTATAATATCTTGGAAAAGGGCCTTCCCATGGACAAGGTTCCCTGCAACCAATCTTGAATGCCTTCATTTTTGCTATGCCACTTGATCGCACCATTTTAGCCTCCATTTTTTGAATTTTCCTCAATAAACCAACATTCTCCACATATTTGTCACCATTTTATGTGTTCCCTTGTCCATGGCATTGGAGGTGGATTGCATTGCTGATGTAAGTGTGAGTTCCATGAAGGGAATGAAGTCGGGATTACACAACCTCATGGAATAGAAGAAAATGAAAGAGATGGAAGAATAAAATGGATGAAAATGAGTAGAAATGGATGGAAAAGGTTTGTAACTTAGAGAATGGGTTTTTGACTAGATGGAGTCACCAGATTTGCTTGCATGTGCCTCAAACAAATGAATACCACCAAGAATAGATCATTTTGATGGAATAATGTGAAGACCTCTTGTCCCACCAGTGTGTGTCAAACTGTTATTGAAAAATCAAAGCACCCTTGAATGACCAAAGATGTGAAGTGGTTAAAATGGGGCATCCGGTGTGATTACATAACATTAGATCATCTCTCAAGCTATGGGACTTACAAACCTGAGATGATCCTTCAAAGAAATATGGTTCTTATTCCTAAACTACCTGCCACTAGCTACTCTAATGTAGGCAAAAGCTAAACTATCCTAATCTAACCATTCCAAGGAACCAGAGTGAAAGAGAGGGTGAAAGAAAAACCTACACTAAAGCGGTGATACACCAGAGAAGGAAAGGGGTGAGATGCTCTGTTGAGGGAGGATAAAACATGGGAGAAAGGAAGATGGGAAGGTTAGACAGAAGTGACACAAACCCAGATCCTAATCCATGATCAAAACTTCATGAAACATAATGCCCTTCACCTACAAAATGTTAAATACATGCACAAAAACAAATTTGAAAGGGAAAGGCATGGAGAGACAACAAAACAATGCAAAGGGTAGAAGAAACGCCACAAAAACACATTTTATTGCTCTATATGGGTGCACGAACCATTACATTTTTGCTTAGAGGAAAAAAAATGTTTGTCAGGCATAGGAGAAGGTTTTCCACTCAAAATGTAATCGGGAAATAAATTGACAAAGTTTTCCTACGCCTAGAATAATATCCTTTTCTCAAATGAGAAGTGTTACAATATATAGAAAGAAAATGAGAGAGGAGGGAAAAGTTGAATCATGTTTCAACTACCATGGGATATGCATTGAGTCCTGCCTTGAAGACTCAACTACTATCAATCAATGCCCCTTTCAAATCTGCCCCAAATCTATCGATTCTTGATCCCTCTATTTATTTGCCATATTTAAGAAGAACAAGGGATCAAATTGAATCAGATCTGGTAGTTGGAGAAATTGGGCTTTTCTTTAATGTCCTGATAGACATTTTCCCATATTTCACCCACCAACACCTGTAAAAATTATATTTTATGTTCCCAAGGCATAGAGGGCATCGAGACATTTCCAAAAATCTTCTCTTGCCCAAATTTGAGTTCTCAATCAAAAGATATGGCCATTTGAATTTTTGGGTCATGGGTGCATAATATTTAAATGAGTCTATCTATACCGGGTCCATGTGGTAGCTCTGTGCTCATTTGATATTTGACTCCTTCCTTCACTCTTGGAATAGTGCCCATGTGACATGTGGTGGCATCCATAGGTTTCCCTATTTCCTTTGTATTCTTCCTGAGTCTTTTCCATAGGTGGAGGCACTGTATCTGCCCCAAACACATGGAGGCTTTGCACATGTTTAGAAACTTCCCCCAGACTTTACCTTTGGAGTAGTACGGATACTATACATGGAGATCTCCACGGGCCTTTGGAATTTTCAACAGTCACCCTCACCTTTTTGGGCTCTGGGATAGATGGAAGGCCCGTGTGCATTTGACAACCTGCTTAGGGTCCCACTTTTGAATGTACATTTTTGGACACCTGACGCCTTCCACCTGCATTCATTACTTATCCGTTTTGGGCCCATTCTCCTTTTGACCTCTATTGACCATTGGCTACATGGAGGGCTGGCGCAAGTTTGAGTCTCTACCTTGGGCTCCCATTTTGGAATTGCGCTGAGCTAACACTTGGCCCCTTCCGCTGAGTTGAAGACTTTTCAATGACCAAGTACAAGTTTTGGAGCTCTAGACGCATGTAGTCTTGGTGCTTGTTTGATCCTGCCCATTTGGTTTTAACTTTTGGAGGTGCACTATTTGGACACTTGGCAGCTTCCGATGTCTCCTCCATACTTAGTCAATTTTGAGGTCCATCCTAAATTATTTGAGTCTCTTGTTCCTTTGACACCACTCGGCCTCCTTCTCCGACCATTCTATTCCATTTCTAAGCCCTTTGTAATTTTTTTGTTGTATTTGAGGCATGGATTAGCTCGATAGATTCATTTCTTGAATTTATTCTTACACGGGGTTGTTTGATGTTTTGCAGACCTCACCACTCCATTGTAGATTCCCTCTGTAACCTTGTTTCTCGTCTTGGAATGTGAGCTCATGGTTTTGAGTCGTTTCCTTCATAATTTCCTTGTCTTGACCAAATTTTCCAGGGAGCGAATTTGGGATAACAGTTCCTACCGCTAGGATTCTAAACCATTGTAGTGCTTTTCCTTTAAGTGATGAACCCAAAAATTTCACTACCACATCCATTTCAACAACTTCATCTATAACACAAAAATTTGCAATGTCTTGAATATGATCAATCGCGATTGTATGATTTTCTCTAGTAAAGTTTGGGATATTCTTCAAGGATGTTACTTGGAATAGAATTTTGAAGAATTCAAGGTAAGTAGAATGATTCCCATGAAGCTCACAAATGGATTTTATTCGTGGCTATTTTTGTTGATGAGACATTCTGATAGGTATGAGAACTCTTATCGATTGCAAGAAGGGCATGTCAAGTGGAGGTGTTGAAAGAGTTCGGTTTGGAGGAGATTGAGATATTTGAATATGTCTTCCTCTTCTTCCTCTACCTAGGATAACTACAAATACTCAAATACACCTTCTTATCTTGTTCTCGACCATGTTTGGATCCTTCTCATGAATCAGGGATGCTTAAATTACCAATACTACTGAAACTCAAGTTGATATTTTTGAAAGGAGTTATCGATGTGTTACTTTGTAGAGCCTCCAAAGGCTATAGCTTCACCAAGATACACATCAAAACTTGATAAAATTAGAAATATTAATTTCAGGAGTCCCATCGGCATGCCAAAACTATTGGAACTCAAATGTGCACCCCTACCTGAATCATAGACAATTTGAGATATGAGACAACATGGGGTTATCTCCAAGTTGTGGGACTTGAACTGAGACATACCTCTAGAGAAGGTTGACTTCCTCTACTTACTCCTAATGCTAAAATACTCCTAGGAATTGAAATGTAACTATCTAGCTCTACTCTAACTTTCTAAGGGACTAGGGTGAGAAGGAGATGCATAAAACATAAACCTAAACTAGATAAGGTGATAACACCAAAAATAATGGGATGAATACTTCAGCAAGAGAGAAAAGGAAGAAAAAGATGATGAAGAGGGCCAAAACAAAAGGCATAGATCAAAACCATCTCGAAGATTCTAGTTCCATGATGCATAATGAACACAAACTATGAAAAACTACATGTAATAAACTTGTAAATAAATAAGAGGTAAGAGAGCATAATAAAACAATAGCTAAGGTAGAAATGAGCCATAAAACTAGATATTTTATTGCTTAAAGATCATGCACAAATCATCATGATACAAGAGAATATGTAAAACATTTACGTAGAACTCTATCCCAAGGCATGCGACCCTTAGAACACTTGCGCAACATAAAAATGATGTGCTTATATTCCTAAAGTATTCAACATTAAAAAAATGCATCAATTTACAATATATAGAAGAGACAGAACAAGGAAAGAGAGGGAAATTCGAATTCCTCTTTTTCACCCCCAAACACCTTCATTAATTTCCACAGAGGATCTGATTGTTCTATAATTTTTGCATACCCATACCATTGCCTTGTTGAAGAAGGAACGACACCCATACTACATTTAATTTTGGTGGTTGAGCCGTTTGGAATAGACCCTTTGCATGTTGGAGACATATTTCTTCACTTCACCCACCTACCAACATTTAAATCATGAAATCGGATTTCCTTTACATATAGAAGGCTAATATTCCTTCAAATAATATCATATTTGCAAAAATAAAATCATATTTGAAATTCATGTTCATTTCAGTAATCCACGGAAAACTACCGCTTTCCCTCGATACGTGGCTTTGTTGGATTCCATTTTGTGTGGCTTTTGACCTTCACGGCTGTTAGGAATTAATATTAGTTATTGTGAACATTAAAAATATTATGAGTTGTATTTACAACTCATTTAGATATCCCTTAGAGATATTCTAGGTGTGAGGGAATAAAGGGAATAGGTGAGAGATTGTGGGGAGATCTATTTGATATACGTTGACTCCATCATTATAGGAGATCAAAGTATTATTTATTGGAACCTCTCTATTGAATACATGTCCCATATGAATTATATTTGTGTTTAGCTTTGATAATCTGAACCAAATTCTATCAGTGGTATCAGAGCAGGTCAACCATTAGCCATGTGAGTCATGTGCTAGTTCTTCAATGGTGAAAATGAATTGGATTATTCCTGCATCGGTGAATAGCTCCTCTAGCATTGAATGCGAGCAACATAGAAGAAATTGCATTGTAAAGTTGTATTGATACATCCACGCATGTTTTGGATATTTGATACTTCTCAACGAGTCCACTCAAATCTCATTAATTCTCTTTGCAACAAGTTTTTCACCATTTGGATCTGTAGAGCCAAGTATACAGTTAAATTGATACGTGGATCAGACTGATTTAAGAGATCATATCATTGCACGGGATCAGAATTCTGACATTATGGCATAGCTCATCATTTCAAATCCCTTCAAATCACACAGCTGCAAATCCATCCTTGCAGGAGCTTCTTGGCATTTGCAGCTCCATCACATCGGTTGTTGAGAAACACTGATCCTCCAGTTTTTCAATCACTTAACTCGTGGCGAGTTTCCTTTCATCAAAACCAAGACGTCAACATGTCAATGTGATTGGTGATCTATGTCAGACCCTCCATATACCTGTCAAATGTATTTCTACATTCTATACCTATTCGATTTCCTGAGCACACTCAGCTAAGTGACGTGGAATGTTGTGACATGTATAATCTATCTCTGCAAAATTCTCCTCTGTCACGGCGAAACAATAGTAGTGAGTTGGCGGCTTTCTCCATTAAAAAAAAAAAAGGGTATTAGCAGTTTGACTAATTTTTTTGAGTTTTGAGTTTGTTTGTTTTGCCCTATGTATGTTGAATTTAATATATAGTGTCAATGTAGTTTAGTTTGTTGTAATTTTTTATAAGTCTAGTGTTTGTTTTTTACGTTTAGCTCTAGAGTTAAGTTAGACGGTTTGTCATTTTAGACATTTTTTTGTTAATATAGTCAATGTTAAATGTACAATGTGTATAGTGATTGTTATTTGTTTGTAAAAGTCATCTTGCTGGACCAAATAGTGTATTCAAAGTGTCGTGTCTATTTTATAAAGAGTCATCATCAAAATTGAGTTGAAAATTTGTTACTAAAAAAAAGAAAAAGAAAAAAAAAGAGGAAAAATGAGTGCATTTTCTGTGTAATTTGACACTCAATTTTTAAGGGAAAATGCAAATGAAAACCATTCCTGTCTTGGGGGCTCTACCCCTTGACCCCGCCCTGTATCGTGATAGGGAGCGCATATCATCCTCAACTATACTTTATGTTGAGTTAGCAAGGACATTGATGGAGGCTGGAGGCAATGGAGGAAGGAGGTTGATCAACGACCTCTCGTCAGGCACCATCGACGAGGCCGCGGTAATGATTTGGTGGCCAAGTTTTTTAATTGTGTGTTTCATTCTGCAAATAAAACTTGTTAAAACAAGTACATGATTGTATCACCTGCATTAGTCAGGATGTGATGGGGGTTAAAGAGATACTGGCATATAATGACATGGTTTTTGGTAAACCAGTAAAACCAATTGGTTGTAGGTAAACCATGGACAAACCTTCATTGGTTTTATGGTAACCATGGAAAAACCATTTCTTAGGTTTGTGAGTCCTTGGAAAATCACACAGTCATTGTTAGATGCAGTATAGGATGATGCCTTCCCCATGTTCACACTAAGGGGGTGAATGTTAGGAATTAATATTAATTATTGTGAACATTAAAAATATTATGAGTTGTATTTACAACTCATTTAGATATCCCTTAGAGAGATTCTAGGTGTGAGGGAATAAAGGGATAAGGTGAGAGATTGTGGGGAGATCTATTTGATATACATTGACTCCATCATTATAGGAGATCAAAGTATTATTTATTGTAACCTCTCTATTGAATACATGTCCTGTATGAATTATATTTATGTTTAGCTTTGATAATTTGAACCAAATTCTATCAGGCTTAACCTCCCATTCCCGATTCTGTTAACTTCTCCACTTTACTCCATGGTAATGATATGGCATGGCCTCACGTTGACTTCTTTGAACTACCTATTCTTCACCCCACAAATTTTTTTCACTTTGTTCCACGGCTTTTCAAGTTTTGACCGTCACTCCATGACACTCAAAACATCCGTGGACTTATTTCTTTCACCCCATGGCCTTGGTTTGACTTGTGCGGCCTTTTATCATGAGATGTAGCCTCAAGATTTGTCTTCTCCATTCCACGACATGCCTAAAATCTTATGTTGTTTTCATTCCTCAACCCACGACTCTTCAAGTTGTTCAATTTTTGCAAGGGTGCAAAAATAGACAACATGTTCCAAAATCTAAAACCTTCCCGTGAGTGCCTCAAACTCCTTCCCTATACGTGTTGCCTAGGCGGTGTCTCTTGCATAGTATTATACTATGCGTGACCTATTTAATCATCGGTGTGTATCCCTTATCCACTTCCTTTCTCCTTAGATTATTCCTCATCGTACACATATTCATGTTCTTCTTTGTGCTCATGCTCTTCATCCTAGCCTTCTTCATGTTCTTTCTCTATCTCCTCTTGATTTTTCTCTTCATGCATGGGATGTTCCAAGTCTTCCTCCTCATCAATTACGGATTACATGTGGTTGATACTCCTCTTTTGGAATGGATATACACAGATGTTCATGTGGAGATAACTAAAGAGTGCATAAGGTCCTTGCTTCTTAGAACCTTCTCTACATTTTCTTCATTTTTCTCTAATTGAGTGCAAAATCTATCTCTCCTTCTTCTTCTTCCTCTAGAGGATTTTTCTGCACGTACGCTTAGGAATATTCATAGTTGTCTTCCGGGTAGATGCGGAAAGCACAAGGTCACGCACATCGATTAATTTTCCATCCTTGATTTTCAACCATAGATAGATGTAGACCCTGTAAGCCTCCACACCAACTTCCAAGGTCACAATGGGGTTCGTGTCCATGATATATATCTCCATGCTCTCAACATATGGTGTCTTTGAATCATACCCATATATTTTGTGCAAGGTATGGTAGTCTGAATCTACCCTTTCTACATTTAAATTCAATTGTTGTGTGTCTTTTGTGTTGTTCATAGCTCTTTTGAAATACTTTGTGGTGAATGCAAATGATAATTTTTACCATGGTCCCATCTCCCCATTATTTATTAAAAATCTACCAAGGTTGAAATGTTGCATTACTTTAAACTTTTCCTACCCAAATCAATACAATTGAAACTCCTAGGCACGTACCACTCATTTTCAAAGGAATCACACATTATTTTGTACCATTTTTAGGGCGCATCTTATATGGATTCAAAATGGCCCAAAGGTATACTTGACGAACCACTTCACCATGGACTTCTTCTCGACAAGGTTATCCCAATGTTTTCCTTTGAACCATCCAACACTCCTATCTCCCAAAACATTATTAATAAAAGGATAGACCCTAAAGTGATTTTGTCTCGTCTCTTTGTTTTGGTCCTTTTTCATTTATAATTCCGTCATATATAACCAACACAATATTATACAGGGCCTTGTGTACCATTTTGTGTGCGATATGTAAAAAAATTATTCACCTTTGTTTATACCTAAGAGGCACCCAACTTGTAATTTTTTAGATGCATAACCACTCTAGTCCCTGGGTCAGTAATCTTCTCAATGTTGAAGGTGCAACTTCCCATTTGATAATGTAACTTTTTGGTTATTACCTCTATCGATGCCTTGCTACACATGTTAAGTTCTATTTTTCTCTAGTATTGTGCAACCCAGCTTACTCTGTTGATGAATTTTGTAGTTAAGTGCATCCTCCTACATGTAAATTATAAATAATATTCATCAACGCGTGACATGATTCACTAGTAAAAATGTATAGGATTACCAAATGAGGGTAATTCATACATTTGTAGTACTCAACCCATTCCAAGGTCTTGCATAACTTGTCATAAAAAAATATTTGCCCTTCTTCCATCCTTTAGCTCATTTCCTTTATGAAAACATTCCCAATGTTTGTCTCACATCCTTGCGCACGTGGTTGTATTCAATAATCTTGAATTTCCATAGTTTTGAAACCCATGGTATTCTCACAATCACTTCTTGTGTATATTTCATTTTGTAAAACCCTTCACCAGAGATTATTCTCTGGGATTCTTGGTCATTGTTACTTTCTTTACTGGTGCCATAGTTTACTTTATCCTTATGTAGCTATTCTAACCCACAAACTTGTGAATTGTGTGTCCTAGGTGCTGAAAAACCTCTATTTTACTTGCACAACCCATGTTATTTCCTTTGATACTTCAATCTTGTTCCCTAGCTCAACTCGCAAATCCCTCAACCCTATAAATTTTCTTCGTATCCCTAGCTCTATAATCTTGTCCTTGTAACTCTTCTTTCAAAACCTTCCACTTCACAACTACAAATTCTCACAAGGAAATCTTATATTAAACATTTTATACTCGGTTTATTCATTACGTCTCTATTTTTCTTTGGTTCACACCTTATTTGCACATGTTCTCTAGTTCACAAGATTTATTTCAAGCAAAAATTCTGAATAACAAGGTAATAATGACCACACTTTATCTCACTTTTATAGACTTCTAATTTTATAATATATTAAATGCCCTCACCTACCACCACTTTTAATCTTTAAATCAATTTTTTTGTGTTTTCACACTTTTTTTGCATTCCACAATCTTCTTCCAAAACTATAGTCATAACCTTTTGGTGTGTAATTACTTCTTAGGATACAAACCCCTTTTTCAAACCTTCCTGTGCCACACATATTCTTCCTCTATGCCACTCCTCTATGCCACTTACGAAGTAGTTTTCATCTATGTTGCATCCCCCGCACTACGTTGTGCGCTACTCCATTCATCTACCTTTATGAGAAATTCCATCAATCCAAGCACACTCTTGCCTTACCAAGACAACCACAAGAGAACTTTCCTCACATGTGTCAAATTTTTTCCATCACGCACCTTGATCTACATAAAAATATGCTTGGTTATCTATGCATCAATCTAAAACAAAATGATCATCTTATGTACGTAAATGCACTTATTACAACAAACAAAAATAAAATACAAAGGGAAACTTAATCTAATTATAAAAAATGCCTTATTACAAGCATAACGTCATGTGCAAGTGCTAGGGATTTAGGGCAAGTAAGATGCGCACCAATGTTTCTTAATATTTCATCATACTCACTCGATCCGATGTCAAGTGGGTTCTTTTTTGTGCTTCCCCAATACCCAGAGGACATGATCATGTGGTCCCTCAACTTTTATAGGGTTCTCATCACTTTCCCGCCCCATTCCAATCATTCTTAGCACCTCTTACACTACCCTCTCTCGCACATGATTATACTTACGAATCCTCTCTTCTCACTCTCTCTTGCTTGTACTACTACAATCCTTTCCAAACCCGTTGCTTACCCCTGCTCATAGTAATATTTTATCTAGCCATAGTTAGATTTTCCATTCCCAGCTCAATCATCAAGATCTTTGTGGCTACAGGTAACACATGTAGATATAATCCTCTTGGATTGCATAAGATTGGAGCTATGTTTCCTCTGACACAATTTCATTAGAATTATGTACTCTAAAGTAAAATTACACAACACTACTTCCCATTAATGATCTACAACTCGAGTCCATGACTCATCTAAATAAGAGAGTTCTTGGTACTTATCCCATCACCACACTTACTTCTTTCCTGGTGAACTTCCTCTATTCTATGCATAAGTCTGCTAACCACTCATATAAATCTACCAGGAAGAAAATAAAGAACATAACATATAATGAATCATGTTAATTTTCTTCTACCTATTTTCACAGATTAAAACTATTTCTAGTGTTATACCTCTGAGAAAACTCGTCCCGACCATCATGCACCCAAAACTCAATATTATCCAAGGATAATTGAAGCACCATGTGTACAAATCTTGATGAATACATTCAAAAGAGGTCTCAAAGAATAGAACCAAAATGTAGTCTTTATTTACTAACACCTCTTAGTCGGGAGCACTAGCACATCACTTATAATCATGTCCAAGAGCTCACCCAAAGGGCACGAACCTGCCAGTCCCTCTTTGTTAGATCATGCAAGATGTGTAGTTAGTATAAACCATTGTGCAACATAAGATAGAAGATAAAATAGGTAGATTCCAACATTAAGAGTTTTGATCATTCATTCATTAACATAAATAAAAAACACCATGTTATGGAATCCAATTACACCACGAACTCCACTTCTAACCTTGGCAACCCATACATGGTTATCCATTACAAACACACAAGTATTCACACACTATGCACATTATGCCATCATATATACACAAACCTCTAATCACTCAAATATCTAGGTAAAATAAACATAATAACCATAACCCTACTCATCCTCTCATCATAAGTCATATATAAGGGAATCCAACACAATCACACACACACACACACACACACACACACACACACACACACACACACACACACAAGGTGGGAAATTTTCCTTCACCTATTACATGCTTTAGTTCTAACATTGGACTCCCTAATTTAGATTGTATGCCTATAAATATCTTGGCCTTATCCATGCATGTATCCTATAATTATATTTGTCCATGCATAGTCTTTGTGCATCCTGCATGTGCTTTAACATTTATTTTTTCCAAAATAATATTTTCCTTGATCATCACACCATCTCTTCTTTTCCTAGTTTCATCCCATTATAAAATCTAGATAACTCCTAAAATTTGTCTATGTGCGTAGACCTTCGGTTTTCCTCCTCTTTTACCCTTGTGCATGTACCTTTGTACCTTTTCACACCGTTCCATGAAACTTTTCCCTATCCTTGAACATACTCATATGCATTCTTTTTGAATTTTGATACTTCCTTATGATTCACACATTCCTTTCTATGTGTGGTCTTCAACCTTTGCACGTGTCTTGAACTTAGAAAAATTCTCAACCTAATGGAGTGTTGATCACTTCTTCTTCTATTTTCCACATAACCTTCTCTTTACATTGTGCATCCAATTTTTTCCCAGCTAAATTTGATTATCTCGAACTTCACTTGAATCACTGTTAGAAATTATCTCTAAAAATTTGGGGAGTGTGAGTCCTTTCACTTTGTGTAGTGTCGTGGACTCTTTCCTTCATGAGTGCATTATCCCTAAAAATATTTCTTGATATATTAAAGAGGTTAATTCAAACTAGTATTGAGGAAGTAAAATATAAGGTTTGTATGAACCCATTCTTAAGTGTCACCCACGATTTTTTTCTTTGTGCATCTCATAACCAATGTACCATGCACATGCCCATATGTGTAAGGTGTGATAGAACACATACATCCATAATTGTTCTTTGATTCCTTGCTCCTTAGTATTCCATAACTCTTCACAATTTTGAATAAGTTCCTCAAGCTTGGTGACACCACTATAACTTGAAAATTTTCATATAACATTACTATATTCGAATCTGGTGCACATATCTTCTTTCAATTGGTCCCACATTTTTAATAGTGAGCCATGAGTAACCCACAACCTTTTCATGGTTCCTTTTAACACATATATTAGAAAATTGAAATGAATTTTTTTCTCGTTACATGTAAATTTTCATTTAGTGTAGGAAATATTACGCATCCTCACTCCCATTGAATGTTGGCGTAGGTCGATTGTTTTCCTTTCTCAAAATTTTTGATATTCCTTCCTACATATTTTAGTGCTTGAGAAATTTTTAACTTAGGATTCTTTTGAATTACACTGCAATCTCTTTCAATCAATGCATACAAACCATGCACTCGGTTGTAACAAGCCACACTTGTAATTTTTGATACTAATTGAGTTTCATACCATTTTACTCTCCTTTTGGTGGTGGTTTACAATTCTCTAGTCATGTAGCCTTTATTTTATAGTGGTGTTCTAGGTATTCATACTCCTCTACATTTTTAATGTATGGTGCACTCTATTTTGGGTCCATAGGAATTATGACTCATTGGGATCCGCTTTTAGATCTTATATACTACTTTTTGAAACACAATTCTACATTATTTTTGTAGCACCACAAACTCTTCCAAGTAACACTGAAATATTAGCTGCCAAGACCATATGTATAAATTTAAAATCTTTATGGAATTTGACCCCCATTATGCTAATAATAAAATTCTTTTATACTCTAATAGGTGTGACTTGTGTCTTTTTTATAAACAAAACATAATGAGATGGGTGTAGAGTAGGTCACCCCATTTTTTTCCAAGAATCCATTGTGAAGATATTCACTTCTACACACCTTAGTTCTACCAATATTTTGTTTTGATTCCACATATTTATACAAACATCTAACAATATCTCATGATCAAACTATTCCATTTTTGCTTTGAGTGGACATTTTTCTACCGTGTCTTCCCTAATTTCTTTCCAAGCACCATCTTTCTAAGGTTATGTGCTAACCATTGACTTAGTTACATGATAATATTAACTTATTGGTTAGAAGCCTACAAACCTCTTAAAAATCATTTTTATTAGTTTTATCTATCTCAATATCTCCAAGTGTTTCAATGACATTCATGTGTCTTATCTAAGGAATTCAATATCTCCTAGAGCTCACGAATCAAGTCTTTTACTTCCTGAAGTATCTCTTTATGTTTCCTATCATTAGGATATAATTTTCTTGTATTTGGTTATATTGGTATTATAACACTCACGAAATGGATGTCTTTGCAATGGAAACAACCCCTCGTGTTGTTATTTGTATCTTTGGTGATGGTTTTGCTTTTGATGTGATTATTTTATGCTAACACTCTTAAACCAAGTGATATGCAATCCTAATAATTCTTGTGCCATTTTCACTTTTTCCTTTCATGAGCACATAATTATCTAGGAAGTATTTGACATTATTTTCTTTTTGGAAATGCACACATACTAGTAATGTTGGGAAGTCACATTGATAATGGTCTAGTGATGTAAACTTGAAGAAAATCCTTGGTGACAACCTTTCTCATTTAATTTAATTTTTATTAATTCTAATATTGCATAGTAACTATTGTTCCTAATGATGTACAAAATGATAATATACAATGAGATCCAAGAAATAAAAATTAATAATGTAAAACCCTAAGCAAGAAGGAGAGATAAGAAGACTTCATTTTTGAGTGCACGTGAAGTGATATGAGCGGGTAAAAGTTTTGAAAAGGCTATAAATAAGGTATCAATACTCATTATAAATTATGGAACTCGAAACGAGGCAAGATAGGAGCACCCACGGAAGTATAGGAGTGCTTAAGCACCAATGACCAGATCTAGGTGCTAGTGTCCAGACAGTGCTCAGTTTCAATTTTCTAGGTTAAAAGGTCTTCACTCCAATATTCATTTTGTCTCTTTGACCTCACTATTAGGGTTCCGATCGAACATGTACCTAGAAAATAATTATATACCTACACATGTCCACAAACCAAATTAAATTTAATAAAAATATACAATATATGGAGTCATACTAACCTTGGTGGTTTCCCGAAGAGTGAACTTATGATCGAGTGGTGCACTACATCTCATAATCTATGTAATTCTGGTGTGTGTACAAATGATGCCCTTGTGCAAGTTACAAAAATGATAACAAGTTGTAGTTAGAGTGTATAAATATAATTGTATGTGTGGATGGAATAGAATAGACTTCCCCCTCATATGCAATGTATGAAAAGTTTGTAGCCCTTGTCCCTTGAATTATTTCTCGATGGATGCCTTTGGAGTTCTTTAGTTCCTTTTGAATGCATGCTTAGGTGATGATAGTATATCTTATTTCTTGGCCCTTATTTTTGAGAATTAACTAAGTGTGTGTGTGTGTGTGTGTGTGTGTGTGTGTGTGTGTGTGTGTGTGTGTGTGTGTGTGTGTGTGTGTGTGTGTGTGTGTGTGTGTGTGTGTGTGTGTGTGTGTGTGTGATTCCCTTATTTGAATTTCATAATTGATAACCAGAAGGCTTTGAACTATAAGTAAAAAAGATGCTCAAAATATAAAAGAGACCTAAAACAAGCGAGTAAAGGTAAGAAAGGGTCAGAAGTGCCTAGTATGGACAAGATTACCTGGCGCTAGTGATTTAACTAGGACCTAGTGTCCGAGGCCATAAAGGATAAATTAGTCAAGTTCTATTAGGTATGTAGGGTGTGTAAGACCAAAGAGAAAAAAAGAAACCAAGAAAAGAGGCCAAAGATAGTTTTCAACCACTAGTTTTCTTGCTTAGGAATCATATATACATTAGTATGCTTTTGGACCTAGAAATGTACCCAAGTGTGTGATTTTATGTCTGAATTTTCCCTCACTTTATCTTGTTGAGTGAATACTCAATAACATAAAGTATATATAAGATGCATACATTATGATCTTATATAATGTTGCGAATAACATGCCTAGTAGACAAGTGAAGAATGGAGTCTAGAAAAGGGAAGTGGACCCTAGGGGTGAAAGGTATGTGTTGTAGTTGTGATGTTTATGTGAGTTGCTTCTTGTAGAGACAGACCTACAAAAAGAAGAGCAAGAAAGTAGTCAAATTTTTGTATATTATAGATCATAGAAACATGTGTATAAGTATGTAAAGACTATAAGAGTGTGTAAAAAGGAAAGTGTGCACCTGATATGTAAGAGAGTAAAAGATAGAAAAGTGTCTTTGCTTGGAAGTTACTTTGATTTGGATTAAAGGTGAGGTTTTGGGTGATATCGTGCAAAAAGAATTTTTTAAGGAAATATTTGTAATGAAATTACTTGATTAATTATGATTATCACTAGCAATAGAACACCAAATAACACAATATTGTAGATAAATTCTCTCAATATGAAAGTATAATAGCTTGGCCACTTCGAGGGGGAAACCTCTAGAACATATAATAAGACTCAAATACTCAACATAATGATCATCCACTACCTATAACCCCTATTTATACTATTCCTATGCTATGGCCATCAGCAAGGCTGACCAACCAATGATAATAGATCATATATAAAAGAGATACATCATGATATTAAGTTATGATAGCAACAAGTCAGCTATATCCATCCCATGTAAGATATATAATTAAGGGTGTAACATGCCCCTCCCCTTCAAAGCAACATTGTCCCCAATGTTGGGAAGCCCTAGATGCTATTGCATGAATGCTTCATCTTCCCATGATGCATCCTCAATATTCATATTCTTCCACTTGATCAGGTACTCGATAATGACTTTGGTCCTCAGTCTTTTGGTGTGTGTCTAAAGAATTCCTTTAGGTTCCAATATGATCCTTCCTTCCTCATATAGTTCCGAAGCATTGATTGGGTGGAAATGTGCTGCCCAATAACTTTCTTTAAGCAAGAAACATGGAAGACTAGATGTATTCTACTTCCTGGAGGGAGCTCTAGCTTATATGCCACACTACCAATTTTCTACAAAACTCGGTAAGGACCATAGTATTTAGGAGCAAGCTTATTATCCTTTTGTTGTTGTTTCAAGGATAATTGCTTATATGGTTGTAACCTTACAAAAACAAAGTCTCCCTCTTCAAAGTGTTGCTCACTCCTATATTGATCAGCTTGTTATTTCATAAGGTTTTGTGCCCATGCCAAATTTTCACTAAGACTAGAGAGCACCTCATGTTGATGCTTGAATGTGATCTTCGAATGCTCTCACCTTTGGTTTGACCTTCAAGCTAGATATGAGTGATGGAGGATGGTACCCATAAAGTGCCAGAAATGGAGACATTTTGGAGGAGGTATGAAATGAAGTATTATACCACCATTCTGCCAGTGGCAACCATTGCACCCAATGTTCTTGTTTATCTGAAGTAAAACATCGAAGATATCCCTCTAAAAATTTATTTACCACCTCAATTTTCCCATCTAATTGGGGATGATAAGAGGAAATCTGGGCTAGTTGGGTACCTAGACAAGAGAATAGATTAGTCCAAAAGTTACTTGTAAATATTGGATCATGATCACTTACTATAATTTTTTGCGTGCCATGGAGGTTTTGAACTGTATCCATAAAAGAGATGGCAATGGTACTAGCTGTGAAAGGATGAGCCATGGCACAAAAATGAGCATATTTGGTAAGTCTGTCTACCACAACCATGATGACACTTTTCCCTTCTAATTTAGGTAATCCTATGATGAAATCCATCGATACCTCTTCCCATCTCTCACTAGGAATAGACAGAGGTTGGAGAAGACCAGGTGTCTTAATGGTCTTGCCCTTATTTTTTTGGTGAACCAAACATTCTACCAAATTTTTTTGAACATCTCCTTTCAATGCCTCCCAAAAGAAATACTTCTTAGCTCTATGATATGTTTTCAGGACCCTAGCATGGCCACCTATTGGAGAAGAATGTAGCTATGAAAGAACATGGTGTTTAAGTGTAGAGTTCTTACATAGATATAACCAATCTTTGTACCACAATGTATCCCCCTTCCATATAAATTGATCTGAAATGGATGGATTTTTAATGAGAGTATGTGTGGTTGCATCTTTCTTCCATTCTTCTCATGCTTGATCTACCCAATTTGCATGTAGTATAGAGATGACACATAACAATGCTTCGGCGGACTCATCCCTCCTAGACAGAGCATCAACAACCAAATTTTCCTTTCCTTTCTTATAAACAATCTCAAAGTCATATCCCAACATCTTAGTGACCCATTTTTGTTGTTCTTCTGAAGATAGATGTTGTTCTAAGAAATATTTCAAACTATCATGATCAATTTTTACCTTAAAATGTCTACCCATCAAGTATGGTCTCCATTGTTTGACTGCATGTAGTATTGCCATCATTTCCTTTTCATATGTGGGTTTTAAAAATTATTTCCTTTTATTTTCGTCTCTCAAAAGAAATGGGGTGTCCTTCTTGCATTAGTACTACTCTGATTCCATTTCTTGAAGCATCGCACTCAACTACGAAATTTTTGGAGAAATCTAGGGTTGCTAATACTGGAGTGGTGCACATAGCTACCTTTAATTTTTCAAATGCCCTAGATGCTTCCTCATTCCACTGAAAGGATTCCTTCAATAATTTTGTGAGTGGTGTTGTTATACTGCCATAGTTTTTGAAAAATCTATGATAATACCCTATGAGACATAAGAAACCTCGTAATTGTTTGAGGGTTCTTGGGGTTTCCCATTCCACCGTGGCCTGGATCTTGTGAGGGTCCACCTTAACACCTTCATGAGAGATAATATGGCCCAAGTATTCCACTTCCTTTACCCCAAAAGAACACTTTGAAGGCTTGTCATAAAGTTGATGTTTCTCTAAGACTTTTAAGACAGTGATTGACGTGATGTAACTCAATTCTTCCAACTCAATTCATGGGCGGTACCCGAGATCATGCCTATCAAAAGGATGTTTATTAGGAAACCATGGAGGTTCTAAGGAATATTTAGGGTGAGATGCAATAATTAAAAGAGCAATCGCGGAAGATGGAGAAAAAGAAAGCATCAGAGGTGGTCCAAACTGATATAGATGACTTGAGGGAAGTGTGTAAAATGTGGTGCCAGGAAAACATCATTCCAATGTTATGAAGTTGGTTAAAAGGAAACACTATGTGCAAAATTACTCGAGAGTGAATGAAAAATCCTCGCATGCGAATCTTCCTCCTCATATCCTAGATTATGAAAAGGAAATCAATCTGAATGTTGTTGTGGATGGGTGGCTATTGAGTAATATACTAATTGATACAAGCACGAGAATTCAATGTTCTTACCTTGGATGCATGGGTACAAATGGGAAGACCCCCATTGTAGCCATCCTCTAATGTATTATTCATGGCTAATCGGACTAAGGCCACTCCCATCGATTTTTGAAAGATGCATCCATTACCATACAAGGATCCAAGTTCACTGGAGACTTTGAATTTTTAGTCTGGTAGAGTAAGATAGCTTCCCAACTCTATTGGGGCATCCTTGGTGTTGAGAAAATAATTTTGATCTTTATATCAATAAGGGTTATATCAGTTTTGAAAACAAAGAGGAAAGATTTATTATCCCTTTAACAGATGGAAAAGTTGTGCCCTATGTTGAGCCCTTAAGTGAAGAAGATCTGAATAGGATTTATGTACACGTCATCTGAGATCCAGAGATAATTGAACCAACCAAAGAAGGACTAATTCAAAGGGAGGATGCAAAATCTATTAGCAATAATACAAGTGTTTCTTGTGATAATTGGGCTCATAACACTTATGAGTTTGTAAGGTGCGAACTAAAGATCATATTTCCTTAAGGTAAAAAACCGCATTCATCGGGAGGATAGGTAACAACTCGGTACCTTTTTACATATGAGAAGGGGATCCCATGGTATTCCTACACGTCATGGAAGAATAGTGGATAGACCCCCTGCAAAGAGGAAATATGCTAGCATATAAGCTACGTGGGACAACAACATGCTGGTGGGTGGCCCACAAGGATAATCTCATCTGGTGGAATGAAATTAGGATTTCTCTTGCTACTAGATTCCTCATGAGCAATGCACCTACTCAAATATTTACTTATCATGGTAATTAACTTGTTCAGCACCACATTCATAAGTTTCAGAGACTCTGGATAGAAGGGCAAGAAGCTTTACCACCTTCATAATGGGTGCATAGGTTTTATTTTACTTTACAAGGTTGCGCACGTGCTTGGTATGTATATGTAAAACTCCATAGAGAAACTAGAAATTGGTAGAATTTAATTATAGGAATGGACCAGGACATTTGAATTTTTCTCTACAAAGCCTCTGGTGGAAGAAGAATTGAAAGTTATCAAATGCTTAACTATGGGGGATATTGCCAAGGTGAAGAACTCCTTCAGAGGATTTATTGGGTAAAGAAGACTCATGAATGCATCTTGATGAAGAACCAGAGGTCGATTCAACATTACTTCAACATGTTTTCCTTGAGAAAGAGAAAGGAAAAATGGTCTACTTAGTGGATGACGAAGAAGTAGATAATCTGGATGTAAACCATTCAACAAGGAGGTATGAGGTATTGGACAGTGTGGATAAGACCATGCGTGCCTATCATGAACCTATGAAGATAAAGTGGGTGAATATTGGAATAGATACTGAGCCTAAAGAAACCATAATTGAAGACTATTGGTTAGACTCACGAAGTGGAAAAAATCATAGAGTTATTAAGGGATTACCAGGATTTATTTCCTAGAGGCTACCATGAACTTAAAGGCATGCATAAATCATTAGGGGAGATGAAGATAAAACTAAAAGAGGGTGCATGCCCAATAAGAAAGAGACCTTATAGGATGAACCCCAATTTGTATGAAAAGGTCAAAGAAGAGATTGATAAAATGTTGAAGTCTGGAATTATCAAGCCCCTTGATGAGTTAGAATGGGTTAGTCCAATGGTGATCAATATCAAGAAGGATGGACATATTAGAATATGTGTGGACTATAGGGAGTTGAATGTTGCATGTGTAACTAATCCATTCCCTATGCCATTCACTGAGGAAATACTAGAAGGAGTTACAAGGCGCGAAATCTATTCATTTACAAATGGGTTATATAGGTATCATCAGGTCGGATTGCCCAGGAGGATCAATAAAAGACTACGTTTACTACTAAATGGGGTAGCTTTGCCTATACTATAATGCCTTTTGGTCTGAAAAATGTGCCTATTGTATTTTCGCACATAGTTTTCCAAGCGTTCAAGGAATTTATTCACAACTTCTTACAGGTATATTTAGATGATTGGATGGTGTATGGATTAGTTAAGGATTGCCATTGTGACAATCTGTGCTTAATGTTTGAACGGTCTAAATAGTTGAGTATCTCTTTGAACATTAAGAAGTGCATATTTGCTACACCATTTGGGATAATTTTAGGACACATAATCTATAAGGAGGGTTTGTTGGTTGATCCAGCAAAGGTTGTGGTCATTATAGGCCTAAGGGAGCCTACCAGTCAAAGTGAGGTGCATGGATTTTGGGTCATATAGGATATTACAGAAAGTTTATCAAAGGATATGCAAAATTTGCTGCACCATTTGAAGAGTTTGAAAAGGTAAAGGTATGTTCTCTTGGGAGAACAATAGCAACGTGCATCCGAGACATTGAAGGAGAAACTTACTAATGGGCCTATTCTATGTTTTCCTTTGTGGGACTAACCATTTCATGTACATGTTGATGCCTCTAACATGGTCATTAGTGCGGTGATGGCTCAACCTGGAGAATGTATTGTAGATCATCCTATCTATTTTGCTAGTAGAAAGCTAACTCCTATAGAACATAATTACACAACTACAAAGTGTGAAGCTTTGTCAATAATATATGCACTAGATAAATTCCACTAGTACCTCTTGGCTACACCATTCATCTTATATACATATCACATGCCATTGAAGTATTTGATAAATAAACATGTTTTACAAGGGTGCATATGTCAATGGGTGCTCTTATTTCAAGAATTTGATTTCACAGTTGTGGTAAAACCGGGAAAAAATAATTACGACTAGACCATCTATCAAAAATACGATTAGGAGAAGAAGCCCGGAAATTGAGGATACCATGCCATATGCACAGTTATACAGGTTCTGAATGCGCATCATCGAACTATAAGTCATTGTTGTCTTTCTATGAACAAGGATGGCACCATGAAGGAATGAAATCCTTGGAGAAGAAATAGCTTTCTATATGTGCCACACCTTATATGTTAATCAGTGGTGACTTGTACAAATTGGGCCAAGATGAGGTATTACACCATTGTGTATTAGACTATGAGCACGCTGATATTATGGAAGAAGCTCATGGTGGTATTGCAAGTGGCCACTATGTCGGTGATGCCACTATGCGCACAAGATTCTACTTGCTAGATTATGGTGGGATACCCTATATAAAGATTGTAAGGAATTTTGTAAGGCATGTGATCATTGTCAATGTCTTGGAAAACCAAGTCAATGAGATGAAACGACTCTGAAACCTATTACTAGCACAGAGCCATTTGAGAAATGGGCTATAGATTTTGTGGGTTGTATTTCACCACCGCGTGCGCGGTGGATCACGCTACATCATAAATTACATAGACTATCGACAAGGTGGGTAGAAGAAGCACCCATAAAGGATTGTCTGGCAACTACATCAGCTTGATTTATATGGGAAATATTATTACAAGGTATGGATGTCCTTTAAGTTTGACCAATGATAGGGGCACACATTTTCTTAATGAGACAATCAAAATTTTATTAGATGAGTTCATGATTACACACCATAAGACTACACCCTATCATCCTCAAGAAAATGGAACTATTGAGGCTTTCAACAAAATTTTGAGCCAGACATTGAAAAAAATATGTGATGTTGGAAGAAAGGATTGGGATGATAAAGTATATGCAATACTTTGGGCATATAGAACAACATATAAAAGGTTGAATAAAGCCACACCATTTCAATTAGTGTTTGGCATAGAAGCAGTTCTTCCTATGGAATTTATGTTACCTTCTTTGCGTATTGTGTGCACTAGAGGTCTAGCTGATGAGAAAGCTTTAGAAGAATGGATTGAAAATATAATTAAGTTGGATGAGTGATAATCCATAACACGTTGGAGTCAAAAGCAAGAAAAGGCCAAGCAGAAAGCTTGGCATGACAGAAATATAAGGGACAAGATGTTTGAGATTGGACAAATGGTACTTCTCTATGACTCTAAGTTCTTGTGCCATCCAAGAAAACTTAAGGTATATTGGTTGGGGCTATATGTTATCACTTACATCGTTGAAACATGAAATTTCCAGTTAGAATCACTTGATGGAACATGGCTACCCAGTTATTTCAATGAGATTAGGATGAATCCCTACTATAAATAAGCTTTTTGGTGTTTGTAATAAGGTAGTATTGGTATTTAGATTAGGTTTTCAATTCTATATTCCCTTTCTATGTTCCTTCTTTTTTGCTATTGCTTTGTCAATTTAGTTGGTGTGTTGTGGAATAAGCACATTTACACACTAGAAGCTGATTACTATTTGAATATTTTTATGTGTAGAGGAAGTTTGCGCACATACTTTTAGTGTGTGGTAGATTGTTGGTATCCATGTATAAAACTATTGGAATTAAATGACGAAAGGAATAAGCTATTATGGGTGTTATTCAAGTCAAATAATTTCCTCTAAAACTGACCAAAGAGGGTGATGGAGGAAAGGAAAGTATAACACGAGTTAAGCAGAGGCCATAAAAACTACTAGTGGAAGGTGCAATGATGAGCTACTCGGGCGTAAGGAAGCACATTGAAGAGAAGTCTGTGACCGAAAAGGCACACTAGAAGGTTATAACTGGCGTGAAGATGTACCGCGTGGTAAGAATAAAGTTGGTCAATAAATGAGAGGACATTGGGTAGGTGAAGGAGTAATAAATGCATCAAAAATTTGAAAATCTATATAAGGATGGGATGCGAGTTCATTCTTACCATTGCAATTAAGAGAATTTGACAAGAGCCAAGTGTGAAGAGTTGAGAAATCATGTTAAGGTGTGAAGAGTGTGAAACCAGACATGGAAAGGAGGTTTATGCGAAGGATAATCTTACGTTCCCATAGGAGGAGGGTTTGAGTGAAGCAGACACGTTACAACCAAGCTAGGGCACATGATTTCCACTAGGGCATGGTGATTTGAGCTAGGGTTTGAGTTGCACATTGCAAAAGTCAAAAGATGAGTATTTTCATAGGATTGTAGGGTAGAGATGGCACCAAAGAAGGACATTGTAGCAAGAGTTAAGGGAAAGAAGAAGGTGGTCATGGAGGAAGAAGAAATGACCCCTGAGAGGAATTTTTAAGAGATAAAATATCCAGAGAGGGTTATAGTAGGCCAAGAATTAGATTCCCACATTCGAGAGAAGCAAGATAAGTGAGTAAAACCATCATACCACATAAAAATAAGGAGCTGGATGCACTATTGAACACAAAGACAAATAAGCACATGATGGAGGACATGTCGAGTCTATGATGATGTTGGGGAGAAGTTATTGAATAAGATTGGAGTATATCAGTTATACAAGCTCCCCTACTTTGGAAAATATGAGCCCTTGTACCAATGGCTCATGAGTAGAGTACACGAAGACTTCTTCTACTTTGCAAGACGTAGAGTAAGGATTTCAGCGCATTGATCTCCACAGTGACAAGGTTGAAGGCTACAGGTGAAGACCTCAAGGAGGAATTAACAGATAAGGTTGTAATTTTAGAGACTAGAAAGGAGTTGGGGTACACCAAGGGTCCGTGTGGCATGGACATAGACAAGATGAAAAAGTACCCAGTTGTGCAGGCAGCCGCACACCTTGTGACAAAATTAAATGACCAAGAGAGGTGGTCACAAGTGAACACCATGTGGCTACACATTGCTAAAAGGATGTTTGAAGGAGTGATCTATAAAATTTTAGGTTACATTGCAGAAACTATCATCGAAGAAGTTCATTCAGGAGGAAAGATCAGTTTTGGGGCTATTCTGTTGTCTCTAATATTCATGGAGATCGGGGTGCCAGATGGACCCAAGGAGAAGGTATGGGAGTATCCTATGGAGAATAAGTCACCTATAGAATGATTCAACAAGTACTTGTGTGAAGGATCGATGACTAAAAAGTCAAGCAGAGGGCTAAGAAGTGGTACGATAGGCTCCGTGTGGTGTTCAAAGAAGAGTGGCACATACCAAAGGATTTACCATCGGTGGTGGGTAAGGCAGTTCAGTTTTCCGTATACCAACATTTTTGCATCACACGATTTGCGATGAAGGAGGGGCTTAGATCCCATGGTGCAAACTATTGTATGCCTTCATAGTGAGGTATTTTCAAGCATCGATTCCACAGGTCTTAGATGAACATTGAATAACATTCAATGCAGACAAGGTAAACTACGACTATCACACACTAAGGAAGAAGTATGTATATCAAGGATGTAATGCATATATTATAATACTCATCTCATATTTGTTAAGCATAAAGCCAGTAATCTTGGCTATTGGAGACATTGAAACATCATTGGTGTACCTCTAACTAAATCCAAAACCGGAGAACAACAAGTATGTGGAAGATGAGTTCGCACTCCCAGGGCCACCAAAGGGTAAGCATACCATGGAGAACATTCTAGTGCCTAAGCCCACAGAGAAAATTGAAGTAGAGGATGAGGAGGATGAGCGTGAGAATAGTGGTGGTTTGGAACATATAGGTAGAAGACATCCTACAAGTAAGGACAAAGCTAAGTGTAAAACTACACTACCGCAGCCACAAGAGGGGGATGATGAGGACTTAGATGCAGTCCAAGGAGAGCACCGATTCAAGAGAGTGTTCAAGAGAACAAGGACCCAAGGTGCTACTCTACAAATGGTGCGTAGGTCACCCTAACTCTCTCCATAGAAGGAGACAACCGAGAAAAGGAGAAGGAAATTAAAGTTGAATGAGGAAGTGAAAGAGTCTAGAGGAAAGCACGCCTAATTCTCCTATACCTCCAGAGAATGTAGAAGAACAAAAAGATGAAGAAATAAAGGATGGAGAAGAGGAAGAAAAAGGAATAGATGAGACAACAACCTAGACTACTCAGGACATAGAAACACAAGTCCCAAATCTGGAAGCTCAAGTTCCTAAGCAACCTAGGTCAAGAAGAAAAAGTGGGGAGCACATTCCACCAGCCATGGGTTACGCTAAGGACACAAGTAAAATTGTTTGCACCTATTTCCATAGCATAGTAACACAAAAGGAGTTATATGGCTGGGAATTAATGGATGAAGATATGGCAATAGTGCGCACAAGGAAGCAATTATCATGGTTGATGTACACACACATGGATGAACCAGATTTTGATGTGTGTAAGGAGTCATGCGTGTCAAGGAGGTTGAAGAATACACCTCAGGCTAGATATATAACATCAATCCTATTGTTATGTCGGATGAGCAGTGAGAAACACATTGGTAAAAGTCTCTGGAATTGGCATAGAGGAATATGGATAAAGTTGCCACAATTATGGCGTTAAGGAAAGAGGTCAAAACTAAGGATGAGGAGATAGCGTGCCTAACATAGGAAAGAGAATTAGTGCAGAAGAATAACATTGTATTTATCAGCATTGCAGAGGAAATTAGAAATAATTTCATGAAGGCTAGGCCACACTTAGAGCCAAAGGTACTAAAGACATTCCCTTGGGAAATACACTATTTAAGTACATTAGTGGAATTAGTGCTTGAAGATGAACCTCTGTGCATGCCAATGCCAAAGAATTCAGCACAAGATGCAGAGTGAGAAAAGGCTTCAATGATGTTGAATATTGTATCATATGAAGGAATACTACAAGCACTGTGGGAAGAGCTAACGAAGGTAGACCAAGCCTTGAACATCTGTACATCTTGAGTAGTAGCTCATCAACATAAAAACCCTCGAGGAGAACAATAAGGTCCGAGAAAGTGATGAAGGATGACACATTGGACAAGCGCAAAAAATATTATCAATGGTTAAACAGAAGTGGAAGGCTCTGGAAGCAGCCCAAGAACCACATAAAAAATTGGCTAAAGGATTTTGGGAAACTCATTGCGTAGAAGATGGATTTGCTAAAGGAAGCATGACTATGCATGTCCAACATTATGTTGGTCTTGCGAGAATGAGAAAGGATAGATTTTTCAGGATAAAATGGAGTCCATTGTTGTGGACATTCCAGAAAAGTAGAGAAAACACTCGTTGAGTGATAGACCTTGGAGGCCGAGATAAAGGAGGAATATCATGAATTAATTTGTTAGGTTGCAGAAGAAGAAACTACAGGTTAAAAAAATTCTTTCATTCATCCAAATTCTTTCTATTCTTCTATTCTTTGATTCGTTTTGGAGACAACCATTTCTAGGGTGGCAATATAACTAGTGTGGGGTAATGTTGATTAGTCAGACCCTAGCACTTAGTAAAGAAAATACGAAGGTTCATGCGGAGAGAAGAGTGCATTCAAAGGTGTGAATTATCAAAAAGGCTCATGTGTGAAGAATAGAAACAGGTTCGGGACTTAGCCGTTTTCATGACAAGGATCTATTTTTAGAGATAGTGTGTGGAGCACTCAAACTAATTGGAGACTTGCGCATCACACATTGGCTATTTTTAGAGGATTAGCTATGAAGTGATTTTCATGGATACAAGTCGAAATAGATCTACTACTATCAATTAACTACCAGTAGTCTATTGTTAGTGCACTTGCATGTGTGGCTATTTTTGTAGCGCATGGCTAGTAATAGCATGCGACCTATTTTGGGATTAGATAAGCGGTGAAGGGAAAGTCCCCACCCTTATAAGTATGTAGTAAACTATGTAGTAGAGGGAAAGAGATAGGTGTGCATACAAAGTGAGATTATGTTGTTAAATCATTACGCGCATATTCACTTTATTGTAATGAAGCTTTTGTATACTTATTTCATTTAATATAATGGAGGATATTAGATGAATCTAAGTGTTGTTTCTATGTGTACCTGAATCTAGTATGTTCTTGATTTCATCATGGTTAATACTTAATTTTGTTCTCCCTTAGATATAAATATGGTATGCTTTGTACAATGATGTGTTAGTAATGGAATTGTATGTGTTAAGTCGTCATCATGCTAACATCCTGCAACAACAACCCTAAAGAGGACTTGATACCTTTGCATGCTTGAGTGAGCTCTCGGTCTAGGCTAAGTGATGTGTCGTGCATATAGGATCTTATTAGACTTGTATTAATGAATTCTAGGTTGCATCAATGTTTGTTATTGACATTAATGAGCACATGGATTCATATTTGGCTTTGGAGTTATTCATGTGCAGAGACTTGGAGTCTCTAGAGAGCCTATTGATATGGATGGATGTACATGGTGAGTTTGTACATGTGGATAGATTCAATTTTGTGAGTCTATGATGATCCAGGATGTTTGATTTACAAATGGATTCCTTGAGCATGAGTAGGGGATGTTTTTATTACCTCTTGATTACTATATTACTCCATGGGAGATGTTATCTATAAATGAATATCTTAGACATGTGAGTTGTTTACGTTGGGTTGGATTTGTAGATTACGGTGTTTGGATTTTTTTAATTATGTAGGTTTTTGGATTGATCACCCACTTTGTTGTATGTAGAACTCATTTGGGTTATCTTTACCCGGGATATTGTTTTGATTTTGTGTATTCCAGTTTGACTTCTCTTGGTCGATTACATTGGTGATTACATGGAGACATGGATAGATGGATGGAGAACATGGTTGGTTTTATAGGTATGGCTATGCTTGCAGTAGAGGCTCATTACTTCAGTTTGAGTGGGATCTCTTGCAGGTGTGTTAGTCATGATGGCTTACTGCATGAGGAGCTAGGTTGGCTTGTTTTCCTAATACCAAAAATTAGTATAGTATTATGATTTAGTGGGGTCTTGAGGCTTGGTGTCACAGATCAGTTGTAGCTTCATGCAGGTTTTATAAGTCATGGTTTTATCTTATTGGTTTGAGAAGATGGTTTGATCTTCCTAGTTTTATTTTTTTGAGAGAATTGTTGAAGGAAAGAATAGATGGTCTTCCTGGTGTGTAGAGGATGGTGATGTGCAGTGCAGTGCGAGAGATTCAACAATTTATCTCCAAGTGGTATATTGTTAGGTTGTGGAGCTAAATAGCTTCACTAGAGAATGCATTACAAAGTGGGGTTACATAATGACCAACATTGGTCAGGAAGTGACCTCCATCGATCAAACAATGACCGACATTGGTCAGGTAGTGACCGGAATTGGTTAGGTAGTAACCAACATTGGATACCTATGCGGGAGTGTTTTATTTATAAGTCACGGGATTTAATATAGCTTTTTTTTAAAGAAAATATATTGGATATAATAGCATGGCTATTATTCCCTAAGTTTTTCTAGGCTTATATAAGCTAGAAAACTAAGGTTAGAGAAGAAGAGAATAATCCTTGGTTTAAAGGATGAAGAAGAAGAAGAAAAACTAGATTGCATGAAGACAAGAGCTTTCATGGAGTGAAGCTAAATAAAAGGAAAGTGCAGGTACATTATTGGTGAGAAGATGGTATCATCTTTTATTTTATTTCCTTTGTATTGTTTAGTCTCATGTAATGGCTTGCATAGTATGCAAAGCACTTAGGGTTCCTTCTTGTTAGATCCGGAGTTGTTGTGAGATCTTGTTATTACTCATTCTTGTAGATCCACATGTTGTTGTGATA
Source organism: Taxus wallichiana var. yunnanensis (assembly GCA_018340775.1). Classification (NCBI taxonomy): domain Eukaryota; kingdom Viridiplantae; phylum Streptophyta; class Pinopsida; order Cupressales; family Taxaceae; genus Taxus; species Taxus wallichiana. The sequence continues at coordinate 283,261,299 of CM031237.1, forward strand.
TCTTGTATTGTAGATCCATGAGATCATGTTGTATTGTTGATCCATAGGAATCTAGCATGGTAGAGGAAGTTTTCTTCATGTTTACAGGTTGATGCATTGATGGAGGAGAGACTTACTTCTTGGTGCATGATTACACTTGCACATTGGTATACCCTTCAGAAGTATTTTTACAGATTCACAGATCGGTGAGAGAGATTGGTTGTCTGATGGCGGATGCACGGGTATCTTTAGGTATGTGAAATCTGATGGTGTTTGAGAGGAACAGGCTGTTGTGCACTCGGTAGATTCGATTAGATATTTGGAGGAGACACGGGTGGTAGTATGGAGGCACGATTCAATATCCTGAAGTAAATATGGTTATAAATCTAGAGGAGGAGATACTCTTATAGAGATACATGTACTCTTGTGCGAGAATATTTGGTTTTTAATATCTTGTTATATTATATATATAAGATCTCTATCTTTGGTGGACGTAGCCCATATTGGGTGAACCACGGTAGATGTTGTATTATGTCCGTGTGTGCTCTTGTGTGATTTGGATTATTCTTTTTATACTTCCACTATTTTATATTTTGTGGGGATTGTTAGATTTGTATTTGCATGTTTTGGATTTGATATTCTATAGTTGCAAATGTTTCCACATAGACCCCATCCCCAACATTCTTGCACTATGGTTATGTGTGTTTGTCAATCTAGATGCGAGGAGTCCTTGAGGATTCACACTTGAATGCAATAAGCTCCAATCACTGAATTACCAACCCAAGTAAAGAGTTGTGAAAATGTATATAAGGTAACCGATGACGGTTAGGTTACCAGGTCTGTCATGAGGAATAACCAAGGTGTTGATTAAAGGCGAGAAAACCTAGGTTTGCCAAAAATAGGTAGATCTTTACTATTTTTGGTGTGATTGTGATTGAGTCCACTTAGGGAAGTAGACTTCACGTGAGAGAAGGTAGGAAGGTCATAGAAGAAGTCTAATTAGGTTTTAGGAAGAATTCTTAGTTAGTTAGGTTAAGTGGTGACTTAGCACTGGGAGTAATGACTTAGTCTTTGAAGGTGATGACTCATTCATTGTGAGTTAAATGCCCTTGGAATGAGTTCAGGGTGAGGTGCAACAATGAGGTGGAGGTGTGAGGGTGAAATTAACTTAATTAAGATAATTAAATTATTTAATAATGTGAGGATTAGTATTAGTATAGGATGAAGGGGTTATGATTAATTAAATATATTACGTTAGTTGAATGGATGGGACCAAGGGAGTATGACCCAAATTTGGTGTCTACATTTTTACCTGTTTGTTGTGTAGCTTTTATTGGTAAGCAACACAGACAAAAATAGGAATTCGGTGTTCCACGTGTGAGCGAAGGTTAGGTTGCCCTAAGTAGGGCTGAAGGTGATCCCCCTCAAACCACAAATTGATGAGGTAGGAAACATATTCGGTGAGTTGTTTGATGAACAAGTGATTGATGAAATTGAGGGTTAGTAGGTAAGGGTATGATCAAGTTGGGTAATGGGTAATGGCAATCAAATGCATGCACATGTATAGATTGTGATATGGTACCAGGTGGAAGAGCTTGCAAACTCTACATCGTCCAAGGTCGATAGGTTTATCCAAACAAGGTTAACATGATTCAGTTATCCAAGGTATAGGATATAGTCTAGAAACACAACACAGGCTAGGTGTAGGAACGTTTAGGTATGATCCAATACACTAAAGGTATGGTCAGGATAAACATCAAGAAATTAAGCAAGGTAAGGTCATTAGGCTAAACAATATGGGTAACAACATCACAAGTTATAGCGAATACACAAATTCAAATTTTCACCAAGGCAATTCAGATCAAGGTATGTAGGTCAAGGCACGGCTAAGGCTGGGGTATAGGTAAATAACACGTCCTTAAATGTAGTTAAGGAAATGAGCAGAGATAGTGTAGGCTTGTGGGTAAGGTGTAATAGGGGTTGGTAAGGAAAAAATGTATTTGATCAAGAATTTTTTGAGGAAAAATTAGCCTAGTATGGGTCAAATAGCTATGGTGGGTGACCGATGTTGGTTCGCTAAGGCACGACATGACCGTTTCTAGTATGGGTCAAATAGCTATGGTGGGTGACCGATGTTGGTTCGCTAAGGCACGACATGACCGATGTCGGTCATGTCGCTTTGGGGATAAAAAATGAAAAATCCACTTTTGAAGGATTAGTTTTTCATTTTCCATTTATGGAAAATGATAGAGGACAAGGGGAAAGGTGGAAAACAATAGGAAGGTTTGTAAAGCTGAGTAGGCAAGTTTGTGTGGTTGGTGATTGGAATTTGATATGTGGGGCCAAAAGATTTATTCAATCGATTTGATTGGTTTAGAGGGGAGGAGTTGATTTGGTCATGGTAGAGGTAGGAGAGGGAGTGGGTGGACCACCAACATAATGGCCAGATGTACCACCATGAAGATGATGTCGAGTAGAGGTAGGTGACAATATGAATCCCTCATTTGGTTGAAAATAATGTGTGGAAATTGGTTTTATTGAAAATTTGGGTGGAATGTTTAATTTTGAATTTATGGGTAAAAATAAAGGAAATGAGGGGTGGGAACATCATACATAGGTGAAATAGGATGGGGAATGAAGCTAGGGTAGGTTTAGGTGGGGAGTAGGTATATAGAATGTTTTGTGAATATTTAAGAAATGAGGGACGGGTTTTTAATTTTGGGTGCGACAATAGAGACCGATGTCGGTCAAGGTTTGGCTGATAGTGGTCAGCTTAGGCTAGCATCGGTCGAGGTCTTAGTGACCGACACCCGGTCAATAAGGACCGATGATAGTCAAGAAGACCCGTGTCGGTCACGATTAGAAGAAAGGAGGTGAGAGAGAAGGACTAGGTAGGGAGGGTAAAATAGGTGAGGAAGGGGTAAGTGAAGGTGTATGTAGAGGAAAGATGGTAAAATGGTATTTTGGTGATGTGGGGTAGGTAAGTAGGTGGCCTAGAACTAGGATAGGTAAGGATGATAAGGGACAATAGGTTTATAGGTGAATTAGGTAAAAGGTAGGTGGGAAGGTTGTGGTTTGGGTATGGTTTGTTAGGTAATAGGTGTGTTGGGTAATAGTTGTGATGGGTTATAGATATGTTGGGTAATAGATGTGTTGAGATGGTCAATTCATGTGCACAATGTCATGTTGGATGATGCAGTGAGATATCAGTGAGGATGCGGATAGAGTACCACCCCTACTAGTGCGAGATGTGATCCATCATGACCACAGAGGAGTGGGATCATATGACCGAGGTTAAACTTATCGGGATACGACGTTATAGGCATATAGCTCGAGATCATCGCTTGATGGTCACTCTCATTGATAGATGAGATTGAACGACAACACATTTCACCTTCCGATGGTGAGATGACCATCACCATAGAGAACGTGTACGAGATATTATGGCTACCCATTGTTGGAGAGCCCATATATTCCATCTCATCTGAGGCATCGGTGGAGCTGATAGTGGCGGTATTTGGTGAGGTGATGGGCCTATTAACCTATCACAGTGTGAGTCTCACATATGGATACATGTATGCAGCCTACCCATAGGAGACGATGCTTATCGGTATTGATGATGGAGGTGGTGGGATGTTTTTCTCTTCTAGATTATGAGGGTGGGAGATTCCCATGAGCACTGATGGGGTGCTCCAGGATATGATAGAGGATAAAATATGCTTCTCTTGGGCAATCGATATTCCTAGTACAACCGTGTTGGGAGCTATGGGCCTATGGGAGATTGAGAAGATTTAGGATGTGTTGTACTTATTTATTACACTACTGGGCATACAAGAACATTGTATGGGTGCACCCGATTGGTTTTTCATGATAGGATTGGCTCGGGGTGTCTTGTTCATATTTTTCTAAAGATTTTGGGTACCAGGCTTGGGGATAGCCTAGGGTGGTGAGGGCCATATATGATGTGTTATATTATAGGAAGTTGTTGGAGGGTCTTTACTGAAGTTGATATTGTGTGGAGGCCATATATTGGCTATCCATCATACAATGGCACAATAGAGGAGCTAGAGGGACTACGATTGTTGAGGTGGATAAAGGGGTGGCGTTTCGGTGAGCACAAGATGATACATGTTGATAGGGTTAGACGGTAGTTTGGGCTTATAGGACATTCCTCAACCCTTCCCAAATTACCGCGAGAATAATGGGAGAGGCCTATGTTTCCACAATGTCCGAGTGATCCTACAGGGTAGAGGAGTAGGTGAAGGAATGACATATTGATGATGTAGGTGTTACATATGCATATAGGTAGTGGTGGGTGGTATGAGATTTAGGCAACACCACTGAGGCCAGGATGAGTCGATCTAGTGATGTTCACTATTTAAAGAGATGCATTACGGGCGGTGGTCACCCTACATATGCAGGTTGTAGGTACCCCCACAAGTGTAGGGACAAGCGGTGGGACATGGTCCTATCATACGAGGGGTTCGTATCTAGACAGGGTAGGAAGATAGAGCTCACGGAGTTGAATTGAGGCCCATGGAAGCCCCATAGATAGTGTCGATGGTGAGGTTTAGGGATGCTTTGAATGAATCTCTCTATTACTAGTATCATCCGATGACCTGTCGACTTTGATCTACCTTCATATGCCGAGCACCAAGCCTAGCGAGTAATGAGTGAGCGGACTAAAACCTAGACTCACCGATTCGGGAGAAAAGGGGTCCGTTGAGCCCATGGACATGACCAGGGAGAGGTGACAATCTCATGGAGACCAGTCCTAGGTGAGGGCCAGGATAAGACCCATGGTGGGCAAAGAGATGCTAGTAGGGTGCACGATATGTAGAGTGAGAACGTGAGACAGATGAGACGGAGGAGGAGGGTATCAAATGGGGTGATAAGTCACTATATGTGACACTTTATGATATTTGATTTATATACCATCCTAGGTGCCGAATATTTTGACGAGACTATATATGAGTGTTTTAAGATTGTGATGTTTATTCCGGCCTGCATACCGAAGATAGTGAGGTTGTATCTAAGTGATTTGAGATACTTGATGTTTATATATCTACCTATTCATTGTATTGAGGTATAGACATTTCAATTTGTGGTATATTTATGTTGATGGTGATGTTTATTGCTCATATGATATGATGTTGATGATGATCTTGGTTGTATTTCCCTTTTGTTATTGTCATGGAAATTTTTAGAAGGTCCAAGATAGGCATGGTAGAGTTAGGTCGCAGGCATGGTGGAGTTAGGTCTAGGCATGGTGGAGTCAAATGGGCATGGTGGTGTCGGGTGTAGGCATGGTGGAGTCAGGTCTATGCATGGGTGGAGTCAGGTCTAAGCATAGTTGATTTGAGGTCATGTAGGTGGGGTTAAATTAGGTCGAGGTATGGTTGAGTCGTGTCTAGGCATGGTGGATTCGAGGTCTAGGCATGGAAGAGTTGGGTCTAGGCATGGTGGATTTAGATCTACGCATGGTTGAGTCGAGGTCATGTAGGAATGGTTGAGTCAGGTCTAGGCATGGTTGAGTCAAGATCATGTAGGCATGGTTGAGTCAAGTCTAGGCATGGTTGAGCATGGTTTGTGTGTTTGATTTAATTTCCAAGTTATTGGTATTATGGAAAATAAATGATGATGTATATGTATGTTGTGTTTTAATCTTCCAAATGTTTGATATCATGGAAAATGTTAAAATAATTAAGGTAGAATATGGATATGGTAGTGAAATGGTAAATGTGATGAAACAATGAATGTTTGTTGTGGTATATTAATTTCCAAGTTTTGGGTGTAAATGGAAACTAACTAGGGTAGAATGTGAATTTAAAAGGGAGAAAAAATGATTAGGGGTAAAAGGAATATAAGGGAAAAGATGAAAAAGACAAAAATGATAAATATGGTTGATCTAACCTCTAAGGGGCTCCATGCCCTTAGAGTGCTACCTACAAGCCCGGTGAAAAATGGCCTCGGACCAATGTAGTTCTCCCATAAGCTAGGAGAATATGATGAGGTAGAGGAATATGTTGATAGGTTTTTAGGCATGATTGAGTCTAGGTCTTTAGGTATGATTGAGTCTAGGTCATTTAGGTATGTTTGAGTCTAGGTCATTTAGGCATGGTTGAGTCTAGGTGAAATAGGTATGATGGAGTTTGGATGAAATAGGTATGATGGAGGTGAAAAAGGTCTTATCTTGTGTAATAGAATCAATAGGTAAGAAAAGACGTGAACCGTAAAAGAAGTGTAATACCACCAAATTGGTAAGGACCATTACGAGTTGATTACACCAAAAGATCAACTTATTAACATGAGGCCCTAAAGGTGTTGCATGCTTAAACTTTATAAGGATGAAAGAAGTTACAAGATCACAAAACATTGTATTTGCAGCCGAGTTCCTTAAGTAGGCGTAAGAGTAGAAAGGAAAAACAATGAGGTGAAAGAAGTTGGTTTTAGGATAACCTAGGGTGAGACAACATGCCTCTTTGGAAAGAGACCCAAGATAAAAATAGGCAAGTCCATGATGAAAAATTCATCTTTTTCTTTTGGATTTTTTTATAGACTGATCGATGTGGGAAGTCTATGCGGGATGAGTATATTATCTCCTTGAGGTCTTCATGAATTTTATTGATGCGGGAAGCTTGAGAATATTTTTCTTTTATTTTTTAGGAACAATCTTCTTTTTTGATAGAATAGGTATGGTGTGGCTAGCTTTGTATATCTATCCTTTAAGGTAGAATTCTATTTATAACAACAAGATAGAAAGATTAGATGTCATTTTTGAGGGATTCATCTTTTTGTTAGAAGTTTGACTCAAAGAGTTTGAATTTGGAAAAATCATGTATATTAATTTTGAATTTTTCTTTGGACTTTTAGGTCATGGACAAGACTATAGAGAAGGATATGCTTCTTTTATGAAGACAAAACCATAGCACACATGGGTTAGCTATGAAAGAAAGGTTTTAAGTGATGAATGACCATGGGATTCCATCCTTAAAAAGAACAAAAATATCCATGAGAATCATGCCATGAGTAGAGTCGTGGTACTCATATTGAAGATAAGGCTGAAAGGTGACGGGTAATCACACAATTCTTGTTTAGTCATTGGTCCTTAAATGGGTGAGATGAAAGGAATGGGTACTCAAGGGATGAGTTTGTAATAGAAAAAGCAAAACTCGATTCATAGAATGGTTGAAGATACAAAGCATTGAGGGGCTTAGGTTTGGGTTGACCTTCAAGGGAAGACAATGATAAGCACCTGATCCATATGCATGTGTGACTATGTAGGGTCCAAGCCAATTAGGAGAAAATTTTCCCCGTTTACTTTTCTCCACTTTTGTTACATGTTTCTTTTCCTTTAGGATGAGGTTGCACAACCTAAAAGGTTCATTCCTGGACATGTTTATCGTAGGCACGTTTGATATATTTTTGGTAGATTTGGAGGTGATCGAGAGCATTAAGATGATGTTCATCTAATAACTCGAGTTGTGTCAAATGGTTCTAGAGAAAATAATCATCATTGAGCATACCTAAATCAACAAATCCACGCAAACTATGAAGTTGAAGAAGATTAGTAGGTGGAGGCAACTCGATAATTGTCTTGATTTTAGCAAGATCAAATGTAATTCCATGCAAAGAAATGATAAAACTAAGGAGCTTTCCAGAGAGAATAACGAAGACACACTTCTTAGGTTGAAGAAAAACACAGTACTTGATGAGAAAATTGAATATGACCTTAAGGACTGTAAAGTGTTCGGCCTGATGTTTGGATTTAGCAAGAAGATTGTCTACATAATCTTCCAATAAGTGATGCATAATGTCATGAAAGATATAAGTCATATCCCGTTGATATGTATCACCAACATTTTTAAGGTCGAAGGGCATGACATGATAGCAAAAGGTCCCCCAAGGATTGATGAAGGTGGTTTTGTGTTGATCTTTCAGGGAAAGTAATATTTGGTTATAACCCGAGAAACTGTCCATGAAAGATAAGATCTAATGGCCGGCGGTGAGATCAACTAGTTGGTCAATACTCGGTAAAGGAAAGTGATCTTTGGGGAAAGCTAACTTAAGGTAACAAAAATCCATGAAAATGCAGAGTCCCCTATCACTTTTTTGATAGCAACGATGTTAGTTATACATTAGGGATAATCAATGGGTAGGATGAAGGAAACTAAAAGAAGGCATTGGAGTTCTTCTTTGATAAGAAAGGTAATGTGAGGATGCATTTTTCGTAGCTTCTGTTTCACGGGTTTGGCCTCAAGAATAGTTACGATATTGTGGACCACAATGTTTGGGTCAATACTGGAATATCAACATAGGACCAAGCAAAAGTGTTGTTATGATCCCAGAGGAAAGAATTAAAAGCTTCATATTCAATCAGCATATAAAGATTGGCCTATTTTTAGAATGTGTGGGTCCTCCTGAGTGTGAATATTGATTTCAATGGTCAATTCATTTAACATAGTTTTTGTCTTAGAAGGTAATGATCGATGAATATAATAATCTTCTACACTAAGGTAGGTGAGAATAGACATTTCATCCCCGACAATGAATGACGTTAATGGAAGGTGTATCTTCATCAATCATGTCGGGATACATGAAGGGAAGAGAAGAGGTAGCCTCATTATCTCATTGATAAGTTAGAGGTCCCGTAGAAATGGTGTTCATGAAAAAAGTTAGGAGGAATGGATTATGGATCCATAGACTATGTCGGTGAAGGTGGTGAAGTTGGTGAACAGGGTGGGGAAGGTTTATCATTCTCAATCAGTTCGACTCGGGCCTACTTGGGATATGGTTCAAGAAAGCCAATACAACTACAAACTTTATGCTTATGAGTGGTGCATGGGATGACAGTATGGCGGCCTTGTTCATAGAAACCAAATCCAAAGCCCTTCCAAGCACAACAATGGAGGAAGGTGTGGACGAAGCAACGGTTGGTGAGAGATTGAAGGTTGGAGGAAAATGGCTGAGTTTGGGAAGGTGGCTCGAGTGAGTAGGTAGAAGCATCAACTCCCCATATGTTAAGTTAGTGCAAAGGTGAGGAGGACCGTAAGGTAAAATCTCATCTATGCGGTGGTCATAGTGGGAGTGTTGATGAAGTTTACCATACTTTTTAGGAGTAAGGAATGTGTCAATATTATAAAGGCGGTACTCCCCAAAGTGAGGCATTGAAAATGTCTTGAGGATCAATAGTTGAGATATGGGTAGTGAGAATGGATGAATTATTGGAAATTTGGGAAGAAGAAGCTTTGGTTGGTAGATGGGTTGGCTAATGGGGCAGCTGCTTTGAAGTTGTGGCGATAATGAGAATAGAGGAGTTAGGTGTATACAATTTTACAACAACATTGGTGGATGGGGTCGTAGGTGAAGGAGAAGTGGTAGCACTGGTAGATGCCTTAACTGGTATAAGGACATAATTGGGTTGATACAACATGTTACAGGTCTTGAATGGTGAAGGGTCAGCTGGAATGGTATATTTATGTCCTTCATGTTTAAATTTTAAACAAAGGGTGTAAGGTTGAAGGAACATAACCCATGACACGGATCCAAGGTCACCAAGCGGCGAGTTGTACTAGAATGGTATTGGGGCCCACACGAATGTGGAGAATGATGGTGTCAAGGGTGGAATTCATGGCATTGTTGAATGAACACAACATAACTGGGTTATTATGCATGTAATTGGCAAGGATGCGCATTTTTTTGTATGCATGGGAGGAAATGATGTTAATACTTGCACCACCATCGATCATAACACGTCGAACATGTATATTATTAATGTAGAAGGAAATGAATAGGGTGGGATCATGATCATCTTATTGGAGAGGTATAATCTCTTCATCGAGAAACGAGAGCGGTTACTTGAGGAGTGGTAGCAAGTGCATAGGAAAGGGATGAAGTGGTAAGAGAAGCCACATGGTGAGGAGTGATAATGGATGCCACATGAGTAGGGTCATTAGGTAAAACCTCAATAGATTACAAAACCTCCATGAGGGCCTATCAATGAGACTTAGAGGTTTGGACCAGGTCGTACAAAGACATTTTGAGAGGAGACTGGTGTAATTGTTTGAGCATTGTATGATGGGAAACCCCATCAAAAATAGGGTAGGTGGGTCCACAGATGGTGATTGTTTGTATAAGTGCTGAAGGGATATTGGGTAAAAGAGTGGTGGATGGGTTGGTTGTTTTCTCCTTTACTTTGTCCTTATGTGCACATGTGGCCTCTGGATCATGTTAATCTAAGGAAGAGAGGGAGATGGAGAAGGTGTTTCATGAAAGGTGTAACAGTATGAGGGGAAAAATAATGAAGGAAAATGTTCTTGTGAAATAATTTGGGCGCACTGACATTTTGGTGGGGTTTTGGCTAGTTCATGAATACGGACCATATTGATCTCAAATGTTAGAGGAGGGTAAAAGGGCTGCAGAGGTGGAGAGGAAGGTCGTTGAATAGGTAAAGGATGAGGATGTGTGGTGATATGTGGAGATGGAATAGGGTCCTCATCTAAAAGATCATCATCGTCAAAATTTTATTCAAGAGGACATAGTTAGAGAAGAATAGTCTTAAGAGCATTATATTTTTCCACATCATACCCTGGCACATGATGGTAAGCACAAATTTTTACATCGTCAAACCCTTCTAGTTTAGGTTTGAGTGGGTTGTAAGGTCTAAGTGGTTATAATGTGATGACATAGGTTTCCAAAAGATTAGCTAAGATGTTGGTGTAAGACCCTGCCAATGGATCACAATGCGAAATAAGTATGGGACTAGATGGAAATGTGGGTTATTTTGGTGGGAGATGCACCATAAAAGGTGGAATCGGAGGATGAGTCAGTCTGACCACCTATTTGGTAGATAGTATGGTTTTAGGTTTGGATTACAGCTTCTTGGGTAAATATGTAGCAAATGATCTAGCGGTTGAAGGTGGTGTAGGTTTAACTACCTCTTGGGAGGGTAGTGGGTTTTTGGACTTTGGTTGCACCTTCTGGGTAAAGGTCTAAAAGGAGGCGCGATGTAGAAGGGAAGGTAGATGGCGGAAGGGGATGAGTTAGCCAAGGTGATAATGGAGGTGCGGTGAAGGTTGTGGGAAGATGAAAGGTGGAAGGTATTGGTTGAAGAGAAGGAAACATCATAGGTAATGATGAGGACACGAAAGTGGTGTAGGTATGGGTGGTGGAAAGGGTGCACGTAACATAGAAGGCGTAAGCTATGCAGTAATTTGAGTGTAACGAGGATCATGATGAGGAGGTGGATTGTTTTGCTTTTAGTTTACCTTGGATAGGAGGTTGTTTGGCCAAGTTTGATGGGTGAGGTCCTAGGATAGATGGAAGGGGTGAAGGTGATAGAGGGGTAGTGGGAAAAACTAGTGTATGTGGTCTAAGAGGTTGGGTCTTCCTCTTAGGTGGGGGAATATTCTTCACGCTAGCTAGTAAGGACATGACTAAATCAAGTTTGCCATGGGGATGGACTACGCTTGATGTCGACATGATTCCCAATGTGACAATGGGTTTAAATGGGGAGGAAGATATAGATATGGGTAAGGCTTTAGGAATTGGAAAAGGTTGATTATATGCTAACGTTTTAGGTGTGGATGAGGGTGATGAAGAAGGGGTTGCTACAACTAACATGGGCATGATTAGTTTGGTTTTTTAAACACCTTTGGATAGATTATGGAAGTATCATCGAGACAACATTTACATCTCGAGTTTAAAAAGATATTTGAAGGCATCCCCAAAGCATGAAATTCTCAACATAATACAAGCGATCACCAAACATGAAAAGGACGCGGTTGTAGGGGGGATGATGTTGATTTGGTAGTAATCCCTGTAAATAATGTCTGTGAGATGGGGAAATGGTTGGGTTCAGAATTTATGGGTAAAAGAGCCAAGAGAAATCAATAGGATCCTTGAAATCCAATGGAGAATTGTCACCAATAGGAAGGGGCGCTACTGGATCCCCTATGGGTAGGTGAGATGACAAGTAGGATGAGGTAGGTTCATCTTTCGGTGAAGAGGAAGGTGAGCATGACTCTCATGTGGATAAGAGAGTTAATATTGTGGGTTGTTCATCATTTTGAGAGTTGCGTGGGGAAAATACATTAGCAGTATGGCGAGACTCCTTTGTGGGTGAAGGGGGAGATAAGGGACACTCCTTTATGGGAAAAGGAGAACATGAAACATGTCCCTCCATGGAAAAATTGGCTTGCACAATAATCTCCTCGATAGATGGAGTAGGAGGAAAGTGAGAGAGATCTGACATGATGTCGAAAACAACATGAACCTCATGAATGTTATTATCATTGGTAGAAGGTTCGCTAGTTTGGTTAGACGACGGGGTGTGATTTGGGAACAACTTCTTGAAAATGTGAAGGTTCGATTAGTCGGTGCATTAGGGTTATCTAAGATGAGATCTCCATTATCTAACATTTCTTGGACAATATTTTTGAAGGTGATATAGTTATCATCACTGCGACCTCGAATGCGATGGTATGATGGGTGGAATAGTGATTGCTCCACCTTTTATAAGTTTTTATAAAACTGAAGAATAGGGTTCTCCTATGGGAGTGTATTTTCATTTCTCCTACTTGAACTAAAAATCCTAAACAGGAGAAAGGTTGGAAGAAGGCTTTGATTGGTTGGATGGGTGAGATGGGCCAGCTTTCAAAACTACCGTGTGGGTAGATCCTTTTGCTTTGGAGTAATTATTTTACATTTACAAAAGAATAAGAGGTATCATTTTTATAAACGTAGCATTCTTGTTGCACAATTGTATCTTCTTCTCTTCAATGACACAAATTTCAAGTTTTTGAGCCATGGCGAATGCCTCATCGAACGTGCGAGAAGGTTTGAACTTGAAGATTTGGCAAGATGTGCCTAGCATAAGCCCTGTGAACAACTCTATTAACTTGGTTTGAGGAAGTTGGAATGTGAGCTGGTTGATTAGGCTTTGCCAATGAGAAACAAAATTTGTGATAGATTCGTCTTCGTATTTTCGTGTTGAGTACAAGTCCGTCATGGTGACATTTTTGACAATATTGATAGAAAAGTGGTCAATGAAAGCTTGAGCTACTTGGTTGAATGAGAAAATGGAGTTCTAAGGTAGAGCACTATATCAATCCAAGGCAGGCCCTATCAAGGACATTGAGAATGTTCATATGAGAAAAGTGTCATCAGGAGCAATCAAATAACACCCATGTTTAAAAGACTGCAAGTATTATTGTGGGTCTTCTTTTTTGTTAAATCGGTTGAATTTAGGAATTTCCCAATGCATAGGGTATGGATGAATGGGAATGGACAGGTGAATGGGCTCATTGCAAATCTCGTCGTATGTCATAGATTTACGAGAGCCAAAGACCGATGTTTCCGGTTTCGCATATTGTCAATCATCATTTTGATTAGATCATTGGTGGGTTGTGATAAAGGGATATGAGAGGGAATTGAGGTAGAGGGAAAGTACCCAGAGTAAGCAGTAGAGGAAATAGGTGGTTGTTGGTGATAGGTATACATAGGTGGGGTGGATGTAAAGACCCTAGTAGTGATTGGTGGAAGTGACTGGGGAATAGAGATAATGAGGTTTTGGAAGGGAGTGTGGGTTTCGACACCAAAGGTGGTTGGGATGTAATAGGTATATGGATAGTGGAAGACATGGGAAATTCGGTGCGAGGGTGGTTGATGTAGGTATGGTGGATTACGTAGGGCAACGAATGTCGTGGGTGCGATAAATGTCGTAGGTGCGAGTAGATATCAAATGGTAGGGTCAAGTTGGTACACCACAAGTGGGAAGGTGGAAGAGGGTAAGGTCGAGCTAGTATTAGTTGATGCGAGATGTTGGTACGGGGTAGGAGGAATGGACACATGCATGTCGTACACAAGTTGTCTGATGAATCCCGAGTGGATGAATGAGCTAAATAATACTATAAAGTAGCATGGTTTTGGTCAAGGAGTCTTGTGAACTCCTCATCACCCGTGTTAATGGTAATAGGATGATTGGGATCCATAGGTGATAGAAAAGAAGGCGGAGACGGGATAGGTGGGACCAGTGAAGTCTAGCATAGAATATGAGAGTGTTAGCTTGGCTATGATTCAAATCCATGTGACTAGTGGTAGGCTTGGTAGTCTGAGCTCTGTAAATGTCACAGGAACACATAACACATAGATAAAAATGGTTTCAAAAGGTGAAAATTGGTCGTTGTTTTAATTAAAGAATTAAAACATAGAGACTGAAGCCGACTAGGTAACCGATGTCGGTACCAGGGGGTAACCGATGACGGTTAGCTAACCATTACCGATTACTCTGCAAATATAAAAGGATTTGTAAACTTGTTAATAGATTGAAAAAATGGAAAATATCTAAACTTTGTGAGGATTTCAAGGTCGCGGAGCTATGATGAGGCAACTGGGGAAATCCCAAAAATACTAGAAGTGTGATGAATGCTAATTTGGTTAAAATTACCAACAACAGGGAGATGACAATGGTTAGTAAACCGATGATGGCAGTCATCGACCGACACCGCTCACTATGAAATTTTGAAAAGACAAAAAAGAACAATTTTTTTATTTAGATCAAATGAAAGACCAACCCAGAAACGTGAGTATGGTAATGGTTTCCCCTAACACACTCAGAAAAATCTAGAATACACCAACTACAATTGTGGAGTGTGAAGGGAGAGAAAATGAAGAAAATGAACTCACATCTCAAAACACAAATCAATGAAAAACTAGCAAAACACGAAATCCTATGTGGTAGATTTTATGTTCCATCTTATGCCATTTGGGACTGACTTGTGAATAGAATGGATTTTTTAGTTTGAAAAAGGTTCCCTACGAAAAGCCAAGAACTAAGGATAGTTTCAGGTATGTTTTGGCAAAGGGGATCCTTTCTATAAGATAATAACTAGACAAAGAAACTAGTCGAGGAGCCCACTATCAATCCTCCGATCATGTGATTGTTGTGACTTCTTCTAGGAAGGACAATGTTTAAGAAATGTGTAAATTGTTTAAGTGGTTTTGTATAGAGAATCTGCAAAGTGAACTACGATTGACTCCAATGTATAGGTTTCCCTCAATTTAATGTGAGCTAAAATGCGACATACCAAAATGAAATGAAAATATTTTAAGCCCAAATCCATAATTAAGTTCGATGTAGAAAATAGAGAACAGGATGAGGAATGCTCTTTCACTAAATGCAATACAGTAGAAAGGAAGACATGTTCTTTTTAGAGCACCAAAAGCACAATTTCTTTTAGACAATAGAAAGAAGGAGAATATTTTAAGGGAGAAATTTTAATGTGAGTTTTTCCGAAAATAAATAAACACTCAAAATGCACCCTATAAAATGAACAATGAAAAGGAAACCCAAAATGGGTCCCACTGGGCGTGCAAAAATGTTTCACCGAATTGTTGTGTGATAAAACAGATAGGGTAAAAGGTCAAGGAGGAATACTTGTTATTATGTAGATGGTAGGTTAAGTGTGCACATTTGTAATGCCATAAAAAAATGCAGATTTAAAAGAATGCTTAGCTTATAAATTTCAGATTTAATTTTCAAAAAAATATACATATGCCATTTCATTTTTATTTTTATTTTTAACTTTTTAAAGGTAAACACAACTAAATACTTCATATTTAATGTATGATGCATAGCTATATTATTGCAGATTTCTAAACAACCAAGACCTCCAAATGAAGACATTAAAATAAAAGAGTTCATGTTTTCAATATGGTAATCCTTCCTTTCTTTTTTTTTTGTTTACAAGATTCTTGCAATAATGAAGGGAAAACTTCCTTAGCAATGACTAAAGTTTACAAGTAGCATCAAGTACAAAATAGGTGTTTTACAAGAAGATAAAAGCTTCACCAAGCCACATTTGTAGAGATAAAATGAAAGTAATGTCTTCAAAAACAAATGAAGATGACCAAGAGGACCAAGATGACAAGGAGGCTCCAACTATCTCCAAACTTGAATGTTCTTCCAAGGATGCTGAAATAAGAGACAAGGCTTGTTTACCACCCAACCAATAGGCATCATCACATGCCTTTCCATGGTTGGAAGTCATGCTAGCCTCCCCCAAGCCCATGGGAGAGAGGAACTAACTTCCACAATGTGCACAAGTATAAAGGGAATAAATACAACAAAAATACATAGCAACATTAAAACACTTAGACATAATCTACATGGTAAGACAACAACATGAGGAGAAACAAGGTCACCCTCACAAAAAGGGGGAAGAGAAGAAATAGGATGCCCAAAACAAAGGTGTTCAACCCAAGGATACACCAACAAAAGCATGTTTACAAACCTCCTTATTCCTCCTAATCATTCATCCTCCTTATTCCTCCTTTATGTCAAAGAAATCCTTCTTGGGAGGATTTTCAAACCCAAAAGGGTTTCCTCACCAAGAATGGGGAAGGTTCAAGCCATATGAACCTTTCTCCCACCTCAAACCATATGAGGGGATGAGAAGGAACCTTCATGGCTTGACCAACAACCATGAGGTTTGAGAGGGAAATCCCTCTCTCTTCCCCTACATTCTCCAAAAACCATCAAGCCATATGATGGTGGAGAGAAAACAAAAGAAAACAACAAAGCAACAAAACAAACAAACTACATTCTCCATACAACTTTACAACACATCATTTCACACACATTATTTTATTGACCATTGCATAGTTAACAAGATAAGCACAACAAGGAAAGAAAAGGATTAAGAATCCTACCTCTACAATGCTTTCCAAGACTCTAAGATTTTCCCCTTTGTCCAAGCAAACTTCCAAGCTCCCAAAATTCTCCAAGTTCTCCCAAAAAAATGAGCAAAGAAGACCCCTTCCTTCCACATGAGGAAGAATAAGAAGAGGAACCCAAAAGTTTCCTCACCAATGGGAAGGTGACAAGTGTCACCCCCTCTCCTCCCATGAGTCAAAGATTCCAAAAACCAAATAAGTAAAAGTAAACTCACCTTTTAGCCCTTATCACCCAAAATACTAAAAACAAAAATAAAACAAAGTGGAGCAACTTTTAACAAATACACACAAACCAACCATCTTACATGGATGGTGACTAAGGAGGGGAAAATAGGAGGGAAACTCCCTCCAAACCTTGAAAATAAGCCCCCTACCTATTAGGTAGGGTCTAAGGGCCCATTTTCATGCTAAGTGAACCCCAAACTAAAAAGAGGTCACTAAAAATGCCCAAAATAACCCAATTTCGGGTTTGGCACACTTAGGCACAAGGGTAGAGGTGTGGGTCCACCCAGGTTCACATGTGTCCCCAATCCCTTCTACCAACACACACACACACACACACACACACACACACACACACACTTACCCAAAACCATCACTAAAATTAAGATGAGACCATTAAACCCCTAAACTATTTTACTTAATAAAACACACCCTAAACATAATTAATTTTACAAGACATAAATACATTACAATTGAGGGTTGACCCATGGTGCGCAATTAATACACCTATTCTAAGGCCTCAAACATTTAGCATGGTTAAGACTTAGCCCGTGGGCCGCTTGTGCACAATTGTGTAGCCGCCAAAACCCGTGCTCTCCTATAGTTGTCACCTACACACTCATTGCACACATTAACTACATCTGTCCAATACAATAAACATCATCTACTCATCACAAAATTAATCAACTTATAATGTCCTAACATCATTATACAATTGATAGTGCAATGCAAACAATTATACACATAGTTCACCACGAATCATCCATGAGATAAAATTACAACGACATACACTTATGCTAGCATGAGATTATCATTATTAAATCCAAAAAACTATATCATTAATCAAATCGAACACAAGAAATCAACATCTAACCAATAAATCTCACTATCATGTACCCCTGTTAGTGTTATCAACATCACAAGAAATATATCAATATACGAATCTAGTCCAATTGGCACTACGTGCCCAAAATACCATAATGTCCATGAGGATAAATAACATAGAAAAATGTCCAAAATCTATCAGAGTCTTAGTCAAAACATGTCTATGCATAAAGGAACCAACAGATAACTGGAGCCATAAAAATGTGGGCACTACATCCCCCTCTCCTAGAATTAGACTTCCTCCTGGAAGTCATTGGAAGAGATAGGGATATCTAGCCCTCAGTGGTGTAGCATCCTCCCAGGTAGCTGATGTCTCGTCATATCTGTCCCACTACACTCTAACCTGGTCCAAATCTCGACCCCGAAGGGCCAACCTCCGGTGCTCCAGTATGCATACGGGCTCTAGTCTCCACTGTCCTCCATCCTCTACCTGTAATGCTTGACCAATCCAAAACATGAGAAACATCTGGTACATATCTATGAAGTACATAAACATGAAAAACATCGTGGGCCCGTGCAAGGTGTGGTGACAAATCTAGATGATAGGCAACTAGACCAATGACCTCAAGAATATCAAAAGGCCCCACAAAATGAGGTGATAGCTTAGAACCCTTTCCATAATGGATTGGACTCTTATGTAAACAAACTCTCAAGAAGACTTTGTCACCCACTGAGAAGTGATGGTCAATCCTCTTGGTGTCTGCATACACCTTCTGGCATGCTCTAGCCTACTCAAGATGCTGTCGAATCAGAATAACCTATTGCTCTAAATCCTAAAGATAAGTTGGTCCCGAATAACCTGTCATCATCGTTTGTCCCAGCTCAAAGGTGTCCTGTAAGGTCATCCATACAAATCCTAATAGGGATCCATGCCAATGGAGCTATGATAACTTTTGTTGTAGGAAATTTCAACTAAATGCAAATAATCTTCCCACTTTTGCTAGTCCATCACATACATCCTCAACATGTCCTCAAGAACCTGATTAACTCTCTCTATCTTCCCATCTATCTCTGGATGATATGCCAAACTAAAATTAATCTTTGTACCTAAAGCATCCTAAAAAGAAGTCCAGAAAATGGATGTGTAGATAGTATCTTTGTCATTGATGATCGTCTTCAAGATCCCATACAATCTAACAATGTCCTCCATAAACACTTTGGTGATGGCCTATGCATTATAGGTGACCTTGGTTGGTGAGAAATGCGCAACCTTGGTCAACTTATCTGCACAAGTGACCATAATGGCATCATGATGATATGATGATAGGAAGTCCTACTATGAAATCCATGGAGATCACATCCCATTTCTACTCGGGAATGTAATGAGGGTATAAGAGTCTGTGAGATGAGAATGCTCTACCTTGACTCTCCGACACTTAAGACAATGTGCTAAAAATCTGCATTATGTCCCGACAAAGACCCGACCAATAATATAACTATCTCAAATCAGCATGCATCTTCTTCACTCCTGGTTTGCTACATATGGGGCTCGATGAGCCTCGGTAAGATGAAACTACACAGATCACCTACCTTAGGCACATAAATGCACCTATGGAGCCAAAGAAACCATCGACTCTAACATGCAACCTAAATATCTACCCTCAAAAGAACCATGAGAATCCAATCTCAAATCTGATTGCGTGTACAATAAAATAAGAACATGTCATCATCTACTAAGTGCATCTGCAACAACATTTTCCTTTCCTTCGATATATTGTACCTCTATGTCATACTCACATATGAACTCCATCCAACGCTCGTTGATGAGCAATGAGGTTCGTGAGAGAGAAGATATGTTGTAAGCTACAACGATCTCATCCTCAAGATGAAAGCTCTACCCAAAAGGAAATGTCACCAACACACAAGTGCATGAACAATTGTTGCAAAGCTCCAAGTTGTGAGTAGGATAGTTAAGCTCGTAGTCTTTGAGCTTACACGACTCAAAGGCAATCACCCAATGCTCCTACATAAGAACTTCTCCCAAACCCTCTAGTGATGCATTAGTGCAAACAAAAAAATCCTCTGTCAGGTCTGGAACTGCTAAGATAGGTGTTGTGGTTAACCTATCCTTAAGAAATTGGAAGGCCTACTCACACTTCTCTGACCAATCAAACTTCTTCCCTTTCCTCTGAAGGGAGGTAATATGGTGAGCAATCCTAGAAAAGTCTTGCACAAACCTACGGTAATACCCTGCTAAAACCATGAAGCTTCTCACCTCAACCACTGATGTGGGCGCTAGCCAATCCATGATATCCTGAATCGTAGAGGGATCTACAAAGATACCCTTTCCTGAAATAATGTGCCCCAAGTATTGAATCTCTTTCTAAAGAAGCTACATTTTTCCAAGTTCCCAAACAACTTTTGCTCTCTCAAAATATGAAGCACCTGTCTCAAATGCTCCTCATGTTCCTCCTCAAAATGAGAATATATCAAAATATCATTGAGGAACACTATGACAAAGTGATCAAGGAAGGTCCTGAACACTCCATTCATGAGGCTCATGAAGACAGCTGGGGCATTGGTTAAACCAAAGGGGACAAAAGTGAACTCATAATTCCCATAACGAGTGTAAAAAGTTGTCTTATGAATATCTCGCATCTGATATGCATAACTGATGATACCTTGACTTGAGATCGATTTTGGATAACACTCTAGCTCCCCGCATCTAATCAAACAAGTCATCAATCGTAGGGAGTGGGTAACGGTTCTTCACTGTGAATTTGTTGAGTTGTCTGAAGTCTACACAAAGCCTAAGAGAACCATCCTTCTTCTTCACAAATATGACTGGCGCTCCCCAAGGAGATACACTAGGTTGAATGAGACCCTTCTCTAACAACTCCTCTAACTAAATCTTGAGCTCATGAAGCTCTGAAGTCGTCATCCAATAGGGTTCCCTATAAATTGGTGTGGAGCCAGGCACTAAGTCAATGGTGAAATCCACCTCCCTACTAGGTGGTAAACTTGGAAGCTCTCCTGGAAACACATCTGCATACTCCCTCAAAATTGTGTGATCATCAAGGGGTGAATGCTCGAGTACTCATGTCTAAACGATCACCGATGGTGATAGTAAACAATTGAAACCCTTATGCATGCTCTTGAGTTGCTTAGCTGAGATCATACGCAAGGAAATAGGTCTCTGCATCCCTAAAATCACAACTGCACTACCAAGATCATCCTAACACTCAATGGTCTTCTTTCAAAGAATCCACGTTGGCTTGATGAGCCTTGAGCCAATCCATAAACAACACTACCCGATAGAATCCTAAACGAATAAATCAGATATCAATTGTATTGAGAGGACTCCTAAATCAAGTACACAACTCTCCACATACGAGTCCACAAAGAGTTTAGCCCCAGAGGCCAACTCAACCTACTAACTATCTAGTTACCTAGCCACTACTAGCCCACACTGGTCTATTACAGTAGGAGATACAAAAGAATCTGAAGCACTTGAATCAAAAAGTATTGAGATAGAAATACCCCTGATAGTACTGTCATCTCAATGATCGTGGCACGATGCTCACTGGCGGTTGTCAATCACCATGCATATACATGATGGGCACATCCCATGTCACCCACCATCTACTCTGATCTAGGATCTCTCTGCATATCCGTAGTAGTGGGCTTATGCAAACACATACGCACATAATGGTATAGAGCCCCACAAATAAAACATCCTCCTGTACCCCTCTAAGATGGGATCCCTCTTGTACTCTGGAAAATCTGAACTGTTGGTCCAACCTAGCAGCATCGCTCCGAGTGGGTTGGGCAGTGAGTGATGATAGTACCCAACCTCTTGTCCCTAGATCCACCAAAACCACCTCTAGATCCACCTCACTAAAAATCCGAGTCCGTCTACCCCTCTCGATGCTTTGGTGTCCCCGATGTTGTGTGCATTGCAATGGGTGCGGTAGAGCTCTCGATGCTTTCTTTGGAGAAGACCGAGAATCCTCCTCTAAGGGGTGGTGTTGTCATCACCAATCTGGCACTATGATAATTCTTCACCGGGAACTCCTCGTGCTATGATTATTTACTAATGCACAACCTTTAGTTTGGTGGATGTAATCTGGAAACAAAACAACAAACATAACACAAGAATACCATCGACTATGATAAGACAGATGATGACAAATCTGAAATATCAAAGTAAATTATAATATTAACATGAAATTTTTACAATCTCACCCATGAGGTACTTCAAGCGTTATTTACTTCACTTACCTTCCACCAATACTATGGGAGAAACTTTACAATTACACCTCTTAATGGGTTCTTCAACACACCTTAAAACCGATGGCTTCCTTTACACACTTCATACAATATTTCTCACTACTTTCTCCTATGCTAAATGAGGGGGTGGCCTCTTTATTTATAGAAATTCCAGGCTTATCCATCTTATCTCTAAGATAGGATAAAAATCCACTCTGACGAATCATATTCCATACCTTAACTCTTATCTCGTACATGTAAGCTTATCTTTTAAGATAAGATAAACCTTTTCATTTCACATGGGTTCCACATTTTTAGAATTTCTACAAATAAAATACACAAAATATTTATGACCTCACTCCTTGTCCTTATTACTAATATAATATTTCTAATTCCTAATCATGTAGACCCTACTTCTCTACTTATCCCAACTTTGACATTTTAACATTACCGGACTACGTATGACAAATATTTACTTTTTACAACATTCTTATTGTACTTTGATTGTTACCGTACTCTACATTATTGGCGGCACCACTGCATCGACAATGATGCCGTTATCTTCTATCAGACGCTACTACTAATTACACTTAACATCCTATTCCTAATACATACATTAATGAAATAGAAATTACGGAGGAAAATTTTAGTGTCGACATCTTCCCCCTTCCTAGCTTCTACTCCGTCCTCGGAGTAGACTATTCTGGTGCTTGGAAAATCTTCAACTTGTCATGGTTGACCCATTTCGTAATGGGAGTGCCATCCAATTCCTCCAGTCGGTACGTACCATTTTCATGCACAACTACTATTTTGTAGGGCCCCATCCATTTTGGAAGAAATTTTCTGTCTTCTTTTTTGTATCTGGAATCATATACTAGAACCAAGTCATTCACATGAAATGGAGACCAATGGATCTTTTGATCAAAGTATTCCTTCTACTTCATTTTCTTCTTATGGCTTGTATCCTTTGTTATTTCCCTCATTTCCTCTAGCAAATGAAGATGTACCAACCTTTCTTTTACTGAATCACTTTCATCCATCCTTTCATTTTTCATAACTCTCACAGTGGGAATATCAAACTCAATAGGAAGAACTGGATCAATGCCATAGGCCAACTAAAATGGGGAGTATCATGTTGCTGACTTTGATGTTGCCCTATATGCCCATAATGCTGCATGAATCCTTTTATCCCACTTATGTACTTGCAAGGCTGCATCTTTTGCTAGAATTTGACACAACACAAATTTGTTCGTTCCACCTGTCCATTTGTGCTTGGCTTGTATGTTGTTTCCTTCCTGTGCTTAATAGAAAATTTATTGACTAGGGCTTCTACCACCTCATTAATGAAGTGGCTTCCTTGATCTATTACAATTTCTAATGGACAACAAAATCTGGTGATAATGCATTCATATATGAACCTTGCCACCTCATCCATGGAAGTTTTTTGATGGCCTAACTTCAACCCACTTGGTTAAATAATCTGTGGCAACTACAATATACTTATTTTGGCGTGAGGTAGTTGGAAGTGGACCTACAATGTCTATTCCCCACTTTTCAAAGGGACCAAGTGGAAGAATAGGACATAATGGAGCTGATGAAGTCTTATGGTTACCATGTGTTTGACAAATATCACATGTCTTACAATAATTATAACAATCTTTAAAAAGAGTGGGCCAGTGATAACCTGCATCCAAGATCCTTCTTGCTTGTAAGTTGTCCAGAGAAGTGCCCTCCACATGTACCATTGTGGAATTCTTCTAGCAGTTCCTTCCCTTGATCACGTCCAACTGCCCTCTTATACTGTCCATCAGGTCCTATTCAAAATAATACTCCATGTAGAATAGAATATGGACGACTGGCTTGAGTAATCTTTCTCTTAGTCTTTGCATTGGCACCATCAGGAAACTTGAATTCATTCAGATAATTCCAAATATCTATGTATTCACTAGGGATTGTGTCAAGGGATAACAATGTTACATCGGGGAAATCATCATCATCACAAGATGATCCTAAACCATCATAGGCTCAAGTGAGCGCATCCGCATTGACATGCTTCTTTCCCGCCTATCTATAATATCAAATTCAAATTCTTGTAACAAAATTATCCATCTTACTATCCTCCACGATGGGTTAGGCTTATTGACAATATATTTTAGAGCTTGATGATCTCATTTACATAACTATAAATTTCTACCCTAGCAAGTAATTTCTAAACTTCTTTACAGCAAAAAAATGATAGCTAGAGCCTCTTTTTCGATTCTGATGTATAATTTACCTCAAGATCGCTCATTTGTCTACTCCCAAAGTAAATTGGATGTTCATTCCCATTTTCATCCTTTTGGCTCAAATTACTTCCTAGTGCTGCATCCGAGGCATCGGTGTACACAATGAATGGCTTGATCCAATCTGGATTCTTTAAAACAGTGAAGACACCGGGCTTCCTTTAGTTGTCCAAAAGCTTCATATGCCTTATTTCTAGTTCATAAGTAACATCCTTCTTCAAGAACTAGGTTAGTGGCTATGTAATCTTTGAGAAATTCTTGATGAACCTTTTATAGTAACCCACATGGCCTATAAATGATCTCAACTTACTTCTATTCATAAGAAATGGTAAATCTTTGATTTTGAAACTTTATCGTGATTAGTACCAATACCATCTCTGGATACAACATGCCCTAACAAAACTCCTTTAGAACATCTAAAGACACACTTTGTAGGGTTTAGTGAGGCTTGTGCTTCATCTAACCTTTGAAATGATGTCTCCATCTGGTGCAGGTGGTCCAACTTGCTCCCATAGATGCAAAAATCATCCAAAAATACTCTGATGAAGGTCCTAATGTAGGGTTCGAACACCCTATTCATCAAACGCTGGAATGTTGCTGGAGCATTACACAACCCAAAAGGCATAACTCTATAAGAAAACGTTCCCCAAGGAGTGGTGAACGTGGTCTTCAGCTGATCTTTCTCCACTATACGGACTTGGTTGTATCCGCTATATCCATCAGCAAAACTATAACACTCCTGGCCAGCTACTTCGTCCAAGATCTGATCTGAGAATGGAAGAGGGTAATGATCCTTCTTTGTTGCCTTATTGAGCTTCCTGTAATCAACACAAATGCGTAGCTTCCCATTCTTTTTTATTGAGATCATAATGGGAGAAACCCATTCTAAATTCTCCACAAAAAATATGAATCCTGCATCAAGCAACTTATCTATTTCTTCTTTTACAGTCTTGGAAAAATTAGGATTCATTCTATATGGCATTTGCTTTATAGGCTTAGCACCATCTACCAGCTCAATAGAATGTTCTACCCAACTTACTTGACAGAGTTCCTTGTAATCAAAAGTGAATATGTGTATGTACCTTCGAAAGAGCTAGAGGTAGGATTCCTTCTCACTCTCCATCACAAAGATCACCAATCTTTATTTATTGGAGACAATCATCAACTTCTTCTCCGAGATAATTTTATGGGGTCATGAGTCGGTGTGATGGAAGGATATCCATGATGAAACATCAACCTCACTTTCTTCATCTTCGATGCCCACTTCACTGGGTACTAGAGTAATCGAGAGGATGTCCAATCATCGGTTTCATCACTTGAATCCACGGGTTCTACCTTATAATGTCGAGGGATCACATTTATCTTCACCCTCTCTCTACCACATCCAAGTGTCATGAAGCCTTTATTCCAGTAGTTTCTTGCATGAACTCTCCTTAGCCATGGTCTTCCCAACAACATTGGGTACGCAACAATACCATTTTCATCACCTGAAAGTCTACCACACATACAACACCCATAACAGATATTGCCACATTTGAAACTACACCTTCTAGTTTAGTTTTTCCCTTATTTAATGACCTTAACATAAGTGTTGAAGGGCGATCAATTTTTAAACCCAACATATTCATTACAGACTCGGTCATTACATTAACTGCAACACCTCCATCAACTAAGACATCATGAATTGAAATACCATTACATAATACCTCAGCTTGTGGAGCATAGGGATCCGCCTCTGCCTCCAAAACAGGGACCTCAACCTCCTTCCTTCATCGAGCATTGAGTCCACTTCGCATCTCCCACCTCTTCTCAGAAGACATAGCCAAGAGTTGACCATATGTAATATTTGCAAGCCTTTTGGACAGATCTTCTAAGATGGAGTATGGTCCTTGCCCCTGTGAAATCAAAAAATCCTGCACACCCAACTTTCTTCTCCTATGTTTCTTACTAGTTTCTCCTTTCATCTTCTTAGGATCATTTCCATCTTGATTATCTTTTTCTTTCTTTCTTTTTGTTACAAACACATCTACTTCATTATTTCTGCTCTTATCTACTACATCAAAAGAATTTACAAGTGTTTTCCTTTATCATTATCTCCTTTACCAGATTTGTAGAAGCTCTATCTGACAATTATACTTATAATGACCCTTTTTATAACAACCATAACATACAACTTCAGAAATATTTCTTTTTGACCTCTATCTCCTCCCCGAGAACTAAATTCTTTTCTTTGAAGAAGATTAATAGTTAATCGACCCATCTTTTTAGTAGATCTTCATACTCGGTAGATGTACTAGGAGAAATATTTGTGCTCACCGAGAGTGGTTGTGGATTTTGGAGCAAAGGTGCTTTGGTGTAGGCTCTACTTTAGCAACTATTTCTTTGGGCTCCTCTTCCATGCTTTCTTCTTGCCTTCTTGCAATTTCCTTTGCTTGTTCAATGATAGTCTGGCGGTCATACTTCACTCATTTTCGATCTCGGCTTCATCCCAAGAATGAAGTGCTTACATAGGAGATTATCCACGCCATTCTTCAACCCATCCGCTAATCCTTCCTTCCGATACGGGCGTCGAGCTTCCTCCTTAGCTCTAGAACACGAGCATGATAATCCCTTTTCTCCTTCTCTCCTTGGGTTAGCTTTGTGATATCGATCATGAGATCTACATATCTCTGTTGTTCACCAAATTCTTCAAGAAAACTTTCAGTTAATAAATCCCATGAGTTTTTCACATTATCACCTAGTGTTTCAAACCACCTAAGGGCTGAACCATCCAAAAAGGTAGGAAAAAATTCAATCCATTGTTCCCTTCTTATAAGGCCATTACAAATACAAGATCATTTAAACTCTTGAATGAAAGAGGAAGCATCTTCATTAGATTGGGCTGAAAAAATAAGAATCTTCCCCATTTTCAAAAGTAACCACAGTGAAATACCAACCCAAAAGTACAATCAACAAGACTTATGTGCACCAATAATTAAAATCACTATAATAGAAAATAGAAATGACCACGGTAAACTATGGTAAAACTTGACTTACTGCGGTAAAAACTGACTTTACTATGGTAAACACTATTCACAATAAAAAGTGAAGTTACTGCGGTAAATACTATTCACGGTAAAAAGTGACTTTACTGTGGTAAATACTATTCATAGCAAAAATGACTTTACCATGGTAACTACTATTCACGGAAAAATGACTTTACCATGGTAACTACTATGCACAGTAAAAACAAGGTTACCCTCCAATTGATTTTTGACTAAGTGGGAATATCTCTCCAGAAAATCCACCAACAAGGAATGGTCCCGGCAACGGAACCAAAATGTCATCACCAATCCGGCACTATGATAATTCTTCACCGGAACTCCTCGTGCTATGATTATTTACTAATGCACAACCTTTAGTTTGGTGGATGTAATCTGGAAACAAAACAATAAACATAACACAAGAATACCATCGACTATGATAAGACAGAATGATGACAAATCTGAAATATCAAAGTAAATTATAATATTAACATGAAATTTTTACAATCTCACCCATGAGGTACTTCAAGTGTTATTGACTTCACTTGCCTTCCACCAATACTATGGGAGAAACTTTACAATTACACCTCTTAATGGCTTATTCAACACACCTTAAAACCGATGGCTTCCTTTACACACTTCATACAATATTTCTCACTACTTCCTCCTATGCTAAATGAGGGGGTGGCCTCTTTATTTATAGAACTTTCAGGCTTATCCATCTTATCTCTAAGATAGAATAAAAATCCACTCTGACGAATCATATTCCATACCTTAACTCTTATCTCTGTACATGTAAGCTTATCTTTTAAGATAAGATAAACCTTATCATTTCACATGGGTTCCACATTTTTAGAATTTTTACAAATAAAATACACAAAATATTTATGACCTCACTCCTTGTCATTATTACCAATATAATATTTCTAATTCCTAATCATGTAGACCCTACTTCTCTACTTATCCCAACTTTGACATTTTAACATTACTGGACTACTTACGACAAATATTTACTTTTTACAACATTCCTATTGTACTTTGACTATTCTCGTACTCTACATTATTGGCGCACCGTACTAATGGCGCCCGTTATTTTCTATCGACGCTACTACTAATTACACTTAACAACATCCTATTCCTAATACATACATTAATGAAATAGAAATTACGGAGGAAAATTTTAGTGTCGATAAAGTGGGTCTACACCCCGTCTCCTCGACTCACGAAAGGCCTATATCCTATCCCCAAAACTTTCTCTTATTTCTATCTCGGTTGTTCTTGTACCTTAGTCTTATTATCCTCACTAAGTAGGCCTTCTCAATGGCCTTCTCAAGCGTGGCGTGAGATAACATCCTAATGTACTCCTATTATATCTCGTATTCAGGCCCCGAATGAACCAGTTTACCTACAATTTCTCATCTTGCAGGTAGTCAACATACTGCAAGAGATCCAAGAACCTACTCGCATACTACTCCACTATGCCGAGCCTCTGTCGTAATTCATGAAACTCATCGATCCTCTTTTGCACAAAATGCTCTAACATATACCGGCCTTGAACCACTCCTCGAACAACTCCCAAGTCACTGTATCTCAAGTCAAATGGAGCTTCTTCTCCTCATTCCTCCACCAAACACCTGTTGCATCTCGGAGGAGGTGTATGGAAAACTTTGCTTTGACATTGCTCTCATGAGAGTGCAAGCCAAAGAAACTATCCAGCTAAGGAGCCAGGACTCTGCCCAAAGCCATATGTCATACTAGTAAAAGTAGGTGGTCAAGGTGAAGAAGGTATCGAATCACACCGCCATGTCTCAATCCTAGTGATGTGGTCTAACATGTGAAAGGGGTTGCCTATCTCCAAATGGTCCCTCGAAGTTGTGTGATCGGTTGCGATGAAAGGAGGCCATCCTCTCGCCAAGGATGGAAGGGTTGTGTGACCTCTCTCGTCTCGGGGTATCATGCTCAGTGGCTCTAAATGTGTATTCTCGTCAATCAACTCCTCATCTCCCAACTGAATGTCCTCCTCTCTCGCTCTGCGGTGGTGGAAGGTGCTCCTGCACGACGCCTATCAGCTGCTGCAGGGTCTCTAATATATGAGGCCCAAAATTGGGTGTCGGCAACTTCCACGTAGGTGCACTACATCCCAAGCCCCTAGCTGATCATCCCCTCTTAGGTGTCATCTTGAACCCAAGGTAAAAATAAAAATAAAGTAAAAAAATGGTTTATAAACTTGTTAAGAGTTGCATGAAAGTATTTATTATTATTATTATTATTATATAATGTAACACCAGATGTAATGCCCCCTTCCCATTAATAACTAGTTTATATTAATTATTAATTTTCCTGAAATAAATTAACACTATCCCAACAATAATCTAACTATTTTACTCTATTAAGCTCCCTAGGGTCATAAATTAAAAAAAAATCTACACCCTTAGTAAATAAATAGTCTTCCCCCTTTTAATTAATTTTCCTCTACACACCCTTTTAATTTAATTTGTTTTCCCCCTTTTAATTTAGTCTACCCACACACCCCTCTTAATTTATTTTCCAAACCCATTAAAATGTCATGTTTTAAAGAAAAGTAGGGTTGAAGGAGAGCCCTAGGATCAAATCCAATCTTGGCCCTTGATTTCAAATCCACCCTAAAGTTGCCCTAAATCTCTCTATGTTTTCTTTTCCCCCTCTATTCTTTTCTCATTTGTTTTGTGTTGTTATTACAGGTGCAGGTTGAGGAGGAACTATGGAAACTTGTTTAATCTTATGTATTTTTCTTTTGTGAAATCCATACATCCATGTATTTTCTTCTCTTTTTGTGAAATCCATGTATTTTTATTTTGTGAAACTTGTTGAAGAGAAACTCTCGGTTTTGATATATATATATATTGGTCGTTGTTCATGGGGGAGAGGGTTGTGCGTGGAGTAGAAGGGACAGGGTCAGGGCGCATGGGGAAAGACAGGTGGTGGCCGGGGGAAGAAAACAAAAAGGTGAAAAAGGGAGGTGGGCTGCAGGATAGGGACAGTGCGGGCCATGTGCAGCCTGGGTTGCAGCACCGGTGCGTAGGGTGGAGAGTTTTTGTGGGGAGGGGTCCGTAGGGTGGCACATGGGGACAACACGAGAGTGGAGTACGCGAGGTGGGGAGGGGTTCGGCCCTCCCACAAATATTTCTGTTTTTAATATTTAATACGTATTTTATTTATATGTATATGTTTTCCTTTTTTTGTTACATATATATTTTTGTTTATTATTATATATTTTGTTTTGATTAAATTTGTAATACGTATTTTATTTCTAGACACACACACCTAATATATATATATATATATATATTTATTTATTTTATATTTATTTTATATATATATAAAAAAATATATATATATATATATATATATATATATATATAAGAGGTTATTTGCATTATCAAACTAAACCATATCAATATACTTTAACATGTTCACAACATACTCCATATTCCAAAGAAATGTCAAACTGTAATTAATAGATTATATTTTATTCTATTTTCTAACTATAACAAGTCCATTTATCTAGTTTTCTTATGGGAAAGAAAAAAGGTTTAAGGTAAATAAACTGATTTCATTTCATTGGATAATACTACCAAACTTGCAAGACAAACTATTATAAAACAACTAATATAATCATTTCAATAAATCCTAAAACTCCATGAACACTAACTTTCCTTTAAATAAAATAACTACATAGTATCTCAAATTTTTCTTGCAACACCTAACTAAAGAAATATTACCGATTTTCATGCAAGGAAGGTTACAATAAGGACATGTCCATGTATTTTTATTTTTTTATTTTTATTTTTGTTAAATGCAAGACTAAATAATTTACTAGTTACCCAAGAGTCCGCATGTTTGAACCTTGCTCTGATACCAAAATGTAATGCCATAAAAAAAATGTAGATTTAAACGAATGCTTGGCTTATAAATTTCAGATTTATTTTCAAAAAATATATACATATGCCATTTCATTTTTTAAATTTTTTTTAAAAACTTTTTAAAGGTAAACACAACTAAATACATTAGATTTAATGTAAGATGCATAGCTATATTATAGCAAATTTCTAAACAAACAAGACCTCCAAATGAAGACATTAAAATAAAAGAGTTCATGTTTTCAATATGGTAATCCTTCCTTTTTTTTTTTTTTTTTACAAGATTCTTGCAATAATGAAGGGAAAACTTCCTTAGCAATGACTAAATTTTACAAGTAGCATCAAGTACAAAATAGGTGTTTTACAAGAAGATAAAAGCTTCACCAAGCCACAATTGTAGAGATAAGATGAGAGTAATGTCTTCAAAAACAAATGAAGATGACCAAGAGGACCAAGATGACCAAGAGGCTCCAACTATCTCCAAACTTGAATGTTCTTCCAAGGATGCTGAAATAAGAGACAAGGCTTGTTTACCACCCAACCAATAGGCATCATCGTATGCCTTTCCATGGTTGGAAGTCATGCTATCCTCCCCAAGCCCATGGGAGAGAGGAAATAACTTCCAAAATGTGCACAAGTATAAAGGGAATAAATACAACAAAAATACATAGCAACATTAAAACACTTAGACATAATCTACATGGTAAGATAACAACATGAGGAGAAACAAAGTCACCCTCACAAAAAGGGGGAAGAGAAGAAATAGGATGCCCAAAACAAAGGTGTTCAACCGAAGGATACGACAACAAAAACATGTTTACAAACCTCCTTATTCCTCCTTTATGTCAAAGAAATCTTTTTGAGAGGATTTTCAAACCCAAAAGGGTTTCCTCACCAAGAATGGGGAAGGTTCAAGTCATACGAACCTTTCTCCCACCTCAAACCATATGAGGGGATGAGAAGGAACCTTCATGGCTTGACCAACAACCATGAGGTTTGAGAGTGAGGTTTGAGAGGGAAATCCCTCTCTCTTCCCCAACATTCTCCAAAACCATCAAGTCATATGATGGTAGAGAGAAAACAAAAGAAAACAACAAAGCAACAAAATAAACAAACTACATTCTCCATACAACTTTACAACACATCATTTCACACACATCATTTTATTGACCATTGCATAGTTAACAAGATAAGCACAACAAGGAAAGAAAAGGATTAAGAATCCTACCTCTACAATGCTTTCCAAGACTCTAATATTTTCCCCTTTGTCCAAGTAAACTTCCAAGCTCCCAAAATTCTCCAAGTTCTCCCAAAAAAAAAGAGCAAACAAGACCCCTTCCTTCCACATGAGGAAGAATAAGAAGAGAAACCCAAAAGTTTCCTCACCAATGGGAAGTTGACAAGTGTCACCCCCTCTCCTCCCATGAATCAAAGATTCCAAAACCAAATAAGTAAAAGTAAACTCACCTTTTAGCCCTTATCACCCAAAATACTAAAAACGAAAATAAAACAAAGTGGAGCAACTTTTAACAAATACACACAAACCAACCATCTTACATGGATGGTGACTAAGGAGGGTAAAATGGGAGGGAAACTCCCTCCAAACCTTGGAAATAAGCCCCCCTACCTATTAGGTAGGGTCCAAGGGCCCATTTTCATGCTAAGTGAACCCCCAAACTAAAAGGGGTCACTAAAAATGCCCAAAATAACCCAATTTCAGGTTTGGCACACTTGGGCACAAGGGTAGAGGGTGTGGGGTCCACCCAAGGTTCACATGTGTCCCCAATCCCTTCTACCAACACACACACACTCTTACCCAAAACCATCACTAAAATTAAGATGAGATCATTAAACCCCTAAACTAGTTTACTTAATAAAACACACCCTAAACATAATTAATTTTATAAGACATAAATATATTACAATTGAGGGTTCACCCATGGTGCCCAATTAATACACCTATTCTAAGGCCTCAAACATTTAGCATGGTTAAGACTTAGCCTGTGGGCCACTTGTGCACAATTGCATAGCCACCCTGAAACCCATGCTCTCCTATACCTGTCACCTACACACTCATTGCACACATTAACCGCATCTGTCCAATACAATAAACATCATCTACTCATCACAAAATTAATCAAACTTATAATGTCCTAACATCATTATACAATTGATAGTGCAATGCATACAATTATACACATAGTTCACCATGAATCATCCACAAATAAAATTACAACGACATACACTTAGGCTAGCATGAGATTACCATTATTAAATCCAAAAACTATATCATTAATCAAATCGACCACAAGAAATCAACATCTAACCAATAAATCTCACTATCATGTACCCCTATTAGTGTCATCAACATCACAAGAAATATATCAATATATGAATCTAGTCCAATTGGTGCTACGTGCCCAAAATACCATAATGTCCATGAGGATAAGTAACATAGCAAAATGTCCAAAATCTATCAAATTCTCACCAAAACATGTCTATCCATAAAGGAACCAACAGATAACTAGAGCCATAAAAATGTGGGCACTACAACATTACAAACTTTATCCAAACTGATTTTAGAGAACTCATTTTGTCGTGGAAGGACTAATTGTAGATACAAAGCAAGACCAAGAAAATATTATTAAATAACAAGAGTCATAGGACTACCTAGAAAGGCTAGATCCAGAAGTGTGATGCTTCCTTGAATGGATGTCAATTCTATATTTTATACAATTCAATGTGAATAATAAATTGAAATAAATAAGTCTTCTTGCAATGTAATGATTTAGGTTTCTCATACACACACTACACTAGATTTCATATTAAATATTAAAATAACACTAAATCTAGTTGGAACCGGGTTTGTTAAGGTCAAATAGGTTTTTCAAAGGTCTAGTAAGGGTCTGGGGTTGATTGGTTGAGGTCTGGGTTGATTTTGAGTGAGTGGGAAGCTTGTTGGTCTGAGATTGTGAAGTGACACAGAGACCGATGTCGGTCCGTGATGGATGCTAGAAAGGGGGCTAAACCGATATTGGTCAAGGAAATGGGTAATAAATTATTAAAAAGATATTTTTAGGCTCTCTGTAATTACACATAGAGTGAGGGTAGTATGGTTTGGGTCATAATATGGCTGAGAAGACTCAGGGATATTAAGAAGGGGGTTTGGCATGGTAAAAATTCTTGGGATGGTGGGATAGTGGATGAGTGGGAGGAAGGTGGTGTACAGGAAATAGTGGAAATGAACTACCTGAAGAAACTAGAGATCGTACAAAAGGAAAGCAGAATGATTAGGATCACAATTATGTACTTGATATTTTATAGATCTTGGGAGTTGGGGTGGTTGATGGTTGATCGGAGAAGTGCTTGAGTTCAGTGCTATAGCAATACAACCTCTGTACTTTCGTGAGTTTTCCAATGCTCTAGAAAGATGAATCAGATGCTTGTCTTGCACTGTGGTTATGTGTGTTTGTCATCTGGATGTAGGAGTACTTGAGGATTTGTGCTTGAATGAAATCAGCTCCAATCATTGAATTACCAACCAGGGTAAAGATTTGTGAAAATGTATATAAGGTAACCGATGACGGTTAGGTGACCAACGTAGGTTGAGGAATAACCGCTCCAGCTAAGGCGGAAAACCTAGGTTTGCCAAAAATAAGCAGATCTTTACTATTTTTGGCATGATTGTGATTGAGTTTACTTATGGAAGTAGACTTCACGTGAGAGAAGGCAAGAAATTCATAGAAGATGTCTAATTAGGTTTTAGGAAGAAGTCTTAGTTAAGTTAAGTGGTTACTCAAAACTAAAGAATGATGACTCAAAGATAAGAGTGATGACTCGGTCATTGTGAGTTAAATGCCCATGGAATGAGTCTAGGGTGCGGTGTAACGATGAGGTGGAGGTGTTAGGGTGAAATTAACTTAATTAAGATAATTAAATTAATTAATAATGTGAGGATGAATATTAGTATAGGATGAAGGGTTATGATTGATTAAATATATTACGTTAATTGCTTGAATGGGACCAAGAGTAGTATGACCCAAATTTGGTGTCTACAAAGAGTTTAGGCTAAAATGTTAGGACAATTACAAAATAGGTGGATATGTATGAGGAAATATGTAGGAATGAAGAAATAAAATATAACATAAAGATGACCAAAAGGAGGGATTAATTAGTACTTTATTCACTTAAGAACCTTCTAAATAGTAATATAAGACTGGGATAAATAATGCCTAAAGTGCATAATTTTGTGTCTACAATTAGCTTAGTATTTTATGCACATGCTATGTTAGCATATTGTATTTCAGTTCTTTACTTTATGTTACAGGTTTTACATTAGTTAGCATAGGATTTGCATGTTTATCTTGTATTTCATTACCCACATAGTGTCAATATCCCAATAGGGTTTCTTCCTCTCTCTCAACCTAGGGCCTTGGAAACCTTAGGTTTTCCTAATGTAAGGGTTTATATACCCCCTTTAATTCTATTTTTGTGTTCCGGTCTTGGTGTTTCCCTTACTTGTTGCCTCAATACCCTAGGTGAACGGATGATAACATTACACAGTTGTCTAAACACATTTTTGACCACCATACATGCCTAGTGAACCTGACGTGAATCTTATTTTATACGTTTTGATCGAGCACATCTCGTCAGAAACACCCATTTTGATTTTTTTCTTGTTTCAGCACTTAAAATTCAGAAAAAACCCTAAAAATCAATCTTCACAGACATCATCATCGACCCTATGTTAATATTTTATAGGGCCGATCCTATCATCTGTCCCGCCCAAACTCTGTCACAAACTCTATTGGTTCCTATGTCAATTCTATACAGGGCCAATCTTGTTTGTCTTGTCCAAAAATTTCGCAGACGCCATAGTCCTGTGTGTTAATTCTATGCATGTCCCATTGCATCTAAATTACAATTTTCTAGAGCTTTGTTTTCAAATTTTAGACTACACCAATGTCTCCTCTCGTGGATCATTTGGCTCACTTGAATCCCCTAAATTTCTCCATGGAATATTCATTTATGTATACATTCCCTTTTCATCCTCCAAAGTGTTATATTTCTCTTCTCGTAAGTGATAATATATGTAGTTATCTTAATCTTACCCATGAATCTCCACTACCCCCACCTTGTCTTTCTAATCTCTCAAAACAAGGTCACTCACTTGAGTGTAATGTGGTTGAGACTGAACATATAGATCCTAGATATATCATCAAAAATCTCAACGACAATTAATATACTACACCGATTGGGATGGAAGTCTCTTAAATATATCTATGGAGATAATCATGCCTCGTCTCAATTACAAATGGATTCATCATAGTCAAACTCTTGTCTCAGAACTAATCAAAATGGCTCCCATAAAACCCCTACCAATGAACATGATGAACACCAAGAAGTACCTATAGACAAAGGCCAATCTTCTTCGTGGATCCTAATGTATTGATAGTTAAGCTCTTAGATCGATGGCCTTATCGCAAGATGATTCCATAGCCAGATGATCTAATCATCCAAATGCAAAATCATATGTTATAAACAACATCTCA
Source organism: Taxus wallichiana var. yunnanensis (assembly GCA_018340775.1). Lineage (NCBI taxonomy): Eukaryota > Viridiplantae > Streptophyta > Pinopsida > Cupressales > Taxaceae > Taxus > Taxus wallichiana. The sequence goes on from CM031237.1 coordinate 283,298,084, forward strand.
AAATGTGATACCTAATGTACCTTCCTTCACACCACCCTCATTATTGGATGCACATGGAAATCATATTCCTCCTCCACCAATAAAATAACATCTCAATATGTTACAAACTATATAAAATGAACCTTTATATCCATATAGCGTAGTCATTGATTTAGGAGAGACTATCCCTACCATCTCTTATGATGGTTCTCGAGGATCCAACCCTCTTCCTCAAAACTTTTGGCAATCTTTACAAAGAATGGATTCAAACAAATACCTATTCAAAAACTAAGCTTCTACAAAAACCTTAGTGGGTGAGGCCCTAGAATGGTATAATCAACTTCCTCCCAATTCAATAGTTGACCTATAAGGCTTAGTCAAGGCCTTGATTTTTGAATTCCAACAACAAGATCTACCTAAAAATACCTTGTAGAAATTCATAAATCTTAAACAAGGAATGAATGAATCATCTCACAACTTCATTAAAAATGGAAAGCTTTGTCTATACATCTAACCATATGGTAAAATTTTATCTCAAATATTTCTTAAGGCCCTCATGCTAACCCTCCAATATAAGGTTAGGTATTTCTCTCCTAACACGTTAGAGGAATCCCTCAAACAAGCTAAAAGACAAGATCACCTCATGTGTGAGTTTGGATGCAATTCCAACCCATCACCCAAACTTAAAGGTACAACACATGTAATTAATTATTCTAGAGAGAAAGGAGTGGGAGCACATCAAGATTCTCCTTGCACCTCCCTTCATACTCCTTTATCTCATGTCGAACTTCTTCAAATGCTTCCCACTCCACAAATAGTCCCCCTTCCAAGCAAGCCTTTCCTAACTTTAGGGGTGATTTATTTTATTGGTGGCATGCAACCATAGGACACTCACATAGTGATTGTAAGGACCTTAGGAAATCATCCTAGACTTCTTCCTTGGTTCTTCTTTTGATTACTCTGCCATCATACAAGAGTGTTATGAAAAATATCAATCTTTAGAGAAATCTCACTCCAATTGTCAAAATCAGCACCATAAAAACCCCATGAAGAATGTGTGGGTACCATAGAACACTCATGTGATTAAAAATTCTTAGATTCCTAATACTTCAATGTCACCAAGACTAACTATAGGCATAATCCTGCCCTTAAAAATATTATATCAACCTAATCTTTCTATTCAATTTCATTGTGATGGTCCCCAATATTCAAATACCCGTTATTTTAGTTCTCGGTCTCCTAAAAATTTGTTGTTGATTGTGTTGGGATTGTTATATTCTCTCATTATTTTTGACATATTATACGCCTTATTTTGATCTTTGGCAAAAATAATGTTTTTCGACCCTATATCTCTAATTTCTAAATCTACAACATCCATCCCATGGGCCCCTAACTAGGTGATTTATGTTTTATTTTACTAATTATCTGTATTATTTCTTTAAGCTTTTCTTCTCCGAGTTTTAGCAGTATGCATTGTACCCATACGTGGCAAGATGACTAACACTATCAAGTATGCATTGGTGGGTATATTTCATTTCAGCTAGTCCTTTCTTTATTTTCAACATTTACTTTTAATTTCGATGTTATGTATCATTCTTTCCATTGACTACCCCATGTTTCACTATTGTGACATGTAGTAATCAATAGTTGGGCATATGTATACACTTAATTTTTATGCTTTCTATTTTCAAACATGTTAATAACAATTTCTCTTTTTAGGTTAGAGGTCGTTAATGCATCTATTTCTGGGAACGAGTGCCTTAAGGGGATCGTTTTGGAATAGGGGTATGGTTATTTATGTAACTATTGGGTTAGGGATGATACATGGAGAGAGAGAGAGAGAGAGATTTTGGTTATATTCATATTCTTCTTTTTCTCTTATCTTCTTATTTTCTTCCACTTTCTTTTGACACCTTACTTGCTCATGACCACCTTATTTTTTCCTTGTATTTCCTTTTTTTCTCATGACATGTTACACACACCTCTTTAGATTTCCCTCCATTTTTGATGTCATCTCCTGCGAGCGATTGCGTTGGCGCTATTTCAAAATGCCTAGCTGATGCCTTCACCCATGGGAGATGGAATCGATATAAATACCTAAAATATATCTTTACCATAGAAAAACATCACAAATTCACACTGGAACTCACCATTAGCTCTCCTCTTTTGCACCAACTCGTATATGCTCACTAATATCTTGGATTTCTTGCATCTTGACTCTTAGCTTGAAGAGTCTTCTTGATTAGATTGGTTTGTTTGCAATTTTGGGTCACCTATAGTGATCTAGGACTGGATTTTTTACCCTTCACCACGATAAATCTATTCTCTCTTAGTGTATGGTCGTTTGGCAAATAGATGCATCAGTGAAGCGCCTTTGAAATAGGTAAGTTCTCTAACTTGAATTTTCATTTTGTATAGAGTATTCTCCTACATCTTTGTTAGTTATTTTATGTTATCTTAGTATTTTATGTTACATGCTTTACTTTGGTTAGCATAGTCTTTTAATGATAAATAATTTATTTACCTAACAAATATGTAGCAATTCCCAGGAAAAACTACAAAATATATGTACATACTAAAATTATATAGTAAACGATTGTTTAAGAATTTAATTAGTTACTCGTAGATGCCACTACTCATTCCATAACATGTTTGAAAGATTTATCAAAACCCCGTAATCCTTTTAGATAACAAAATTAATTTTCACCAATCAAATATTGATGTATATGTTTGGGAATATGAAATTAACAAAGAAATATACTATATGCCAAAATGACATGATTAACTATTTTTTACAAGTGAGAATAAAAGCCTGGAAGTTTGTAGATGGATTGTAATTTAATAAAGTTGTAAAATACATTACCAAGCATGAAATACACCCAGGACGCGTTAAATCTCATGATTAATTCCATTGTCGTGCCACATGAACACATTTCAAAGACTTGCATGCATGTACAATTCAATTTTTTAACAACTCCACTCTTCATTTTTATATTTTTCACTCTTAAAATTCTCAAGTTTCATCTAGCCTTTTCTAATCATTAACACACCACAAACATGAAATGGGTTGCAGTAAAAATTCAAGAGGATAAAGACACATCAATATCAATAGTAATCATTCAACTATTTGAACAAAACATAAATTGGGGGAAAATGATATTGTACATTACTTGTACAATACACATGCAAGATAGTTATTTCTTGCCCACATATCCCTGAACATAACACTTGTTTTCAATCTAGCATTTACCCTCACAATTTCAATAAGCTATATAAATTTCCAAAATAGTCCACCCCTTTAAGAGACATATTCATCAACAAAAATCAAACACGTATCTTCAATCCCCGACAAGCACAAATAAATACAGGGAAATAATATTTTACATCCCTTGATGGCGTTTAAGATCCAAGGTTGATTTTGCAATCTATTCATCAAATTGATGATACAAGATTGTGTACACACGTCTCTTAACATGACATCGACGCCGCATAAACTCAAGAAAATGCACAATATAGCCTCGAAAAAATGGACATAAAGACCCTTTAATGTAATATGCCTCATTGTTTCACCTCGTGTGGATGAAGATAATAGCCGGGATACCGTAATAAATACAACAGATGAATAATCACATATTTTCATGGCAAGGAACCCACACATATAGTGCGGGAAAATGACAGAGCATAAAAATTGAGTGCAATACAAGTGACAGACCAAAAATAAGTTATAAACTATAACAAATAAGAAAAATATCTCTGAAGATATGTACAAAACGATTATTCTACTCACCAAACCCACCATTTCCTTGACCCACATACAAATAGTAAACAGAGCATTAAGGGATGGAATGTTTTGCCATGCCCATAAAACCTATACCTCGTCCATTTGAAGGAGAAAGCTTGAAGGCTTAAAGTTTTTTGTCCACCTATCACAATAAAGATTGAGGGACGCCATCAGGGGTTAAATTTGATGCCCACCTATGCCTATCAAAAAATTTCAAGGGACGGTAATTTTTCAATACCGACCTTCAAAAACAAAAAATAATGTTATTTTTACTAATTATTCTATATTTATTATATCTTTTATAATATAAATTTACATTTTTAATAATATTTATACAAATCTATATAAAAATGATGGTCACCTTTTAAATATGCAAGTTGTGTGTGACGGTTAGATCATATATTTACAAGTATTTTACGTCCAAAATCACAAAAACATCTAAACGGCCTTCAAATTTAACCACTGGACGCCATAATCAAGCTAATAAACGAGCTTAAGTTTGTATCCACTACAAAACAAAAAGACATAATCATTGTAACATGACAAAACCATTAGTAGACTTCAAGTGCATTGTATAATGAACACATAGATTTAACTTTTCTCCCCAATGTAAAATGTCCACCTAAAATCATCCTCGTTAAATACACCCACACAACAACTAGTGAAGGAGATAATAGCCATATTATGTCTCCATCGAATGGTCATCCTCTGCGGGAGAAATCCTCGAGCATCCATGTTGTTTCGCAGATGAATGCATCTCGTTGTGAAATGCCTATTAGTGTAATTAGTTGATAAATATTTAATAATATATGGGAGAAACATGTGACAGACCACCAACTATAGTAGGACATCCATATGTGGCAGCCAAGGGCATCAAGTTTTAACAACCATTTAAAAACCCTAAGTAAAAGAGGAAAATATAGAATACATGTTTCACTTTCAAGCTTCTTTTCAAATGTGTTCATTGCTAATAAACACATCTTTTTCAAATCTTCCACTTATATAAACCCCATTCAAAAGAGAACTACGAAAAATCATAAAAATTGAAGGGTATACAAGAAGTTCACGTAGTTTTTGGTGCTCACATCATATACAGACCTGGGATGGACTACCTTATTTGGATCGTGATGCAAAGAAGGTGATTAAAAGAAATAAAATCACTATTTTTAGCTCACGTGTCCTCTTTAGTCTTCTTAGGCTACTATCCCTCCCAAAGTTTTTTTTTTTACAGTCATATAAATAATTATAAGTAGTTTCAAAGCAAAACTAGGGTTTTTAAGACACCCTTTATCTTTTACTAACTCTCCAAAAAATTCACTCAGTTCCAAGCGAAAAACCACTTTCTCTAACTCTACCCCTGTCAAAATTAGGCCTATGAAACACCTTTTATCTTTACTATCGATTTCCGTAAAATGGAGGAATTATTTTTTTCTCAAACCTCATAAATTTATTAGAGAGTCTTAGGGTAGATTTTTCTATTAAATTTCATCACTTTTGGCTAGTAAAACTCCCCGTAAATCAAGTTTTAGCTTTCAAAATTGTTATCTCTCGAAATCACACCCGTAGAGAGATAATCGCAGGGGTTCTAAGCTTGCTCTGGATCTCTCTCTTTCATAGATACAATGGAAACACCTCAGGTATGTGGGTATACCTATTGTTGAGGTGATTCTTTGGTATCAAGGTTGGTTCCTTCTTGATGTATCCTAAACTAATTTTTGGGGTTTTGAGGGTAAAAAGATGATTGTAAATGAATTGAAAATCTGGGGTGATACACCAAACTTGTTGAGGGATTTGACTGAGTACATGCACAAATATTTGAGAATGGATTCGGAGGCATGCACCAATAGTTTTCAAAGAATATTAAGGAAAAACATTTTATGTATTGAGGGAATGATTCACAACAATACTATTAAGATAAGACATGCACACTAATATTATGCAGAAATAACTAAATTTGTAGCGAGGTGAGATGATTAATCAGAGAATTTGACATTCACAAGAAATAATAAGGTATATACAACACTACAAATAATTGGAAAGGAAAAAATCAATTCTCATTCAAAGGGAAAAACTAGCAAAATCTGCTTCAGCACTCATGTGTCCAAAAGTCCTCCTCTGTGCTTTTCCATTGCACACAATATATAGAAAGTTTACTCATCCCACCCTTCCTAAAAATATACTAAAAATTGTACTCGCCCATGCATCCTATTTTTATCCTTTATCATGAATAAATAAAGGAATAAAAATAAACATGCTAATACAATGAGGCATTAATAGCCTTGGTTACAAAATACAACTCAGTCAAACTGCAGTTGACTGTTCTATTTTTAATAAATTTGGATGAATAATTTGGCTAACAATAAGATTTTATTCATGAGCAAGTCTTCTCCAATACATGTAATCTTTTTCTTCTAGCTGATGATGTGACATCTAGCAACTTGACCCACTTGCAATGATAAATTTGACATTCTTTAGTTTTGCCCCCTTGGATGCACATGAAAAATAATATCTTTGTGTGTGAGTAAAAAAAATTATTTATTTGTAATACTTTGGAAAAAATAATTCACCCATGCATTCATCCTGATGGGGACCACTTGTTCGATGTTGACATATGTTTGTCTTCTTGTGGTCACATGAAGAATTGCACTCCTGAGAAAATATAATTTGATCATTTTCAAAAACCTCCTGTAGACACCAAATTTAGGTCTTACACACACCTCGTACCCCATATCTCGTCCCGCAACCTAACCCTACCTCACCACCTAAACCTTACAAACTAAATTATTTATTAATTACCTTATAATTAATAAATCCACATCTCCAACCCCGCCACCTCACCTCGCCACCTCACTATGACCTATCCCCGACCCTAAACTAACCTAATTAAGACCTATGACTTGGTCCGCACCCACACCCATGACTCATCACCCTCACCGCATTGAAATGAGCCTAATAATAACTTGAACAAGCCCACAAATGACCCTCGGAGAAAAGGAGGGAAATTTGGCTATTTTACTACAAATAGCCAACTTTGACCTAACCGACATCGGTTTCTAGTCGACCGGCATCGGTTACGTAACTGCCATCGGTTCCCTGTAAATGACCTTCCCCAACCAAAACCAAAGGATCCAGATTCATTTGCAAGAGAGAGAAAAGTGAGAAGGAGAGAAGAGTTTACAAAGAGGAGCATCGAGCCCAAAACTGGAACTGAGCAACTAGAGCATTGTCACACTCATCCAAACCTTGGGAGAGTCAAAGGATAGCTTCATCAGATCACTTTCGATTGCTGGATCATCCCAACTGAGCCTTGCCTTCGCCACTACATTCTTTGACTCGCATCCCTATCGTAAACTAGTAAGTAGTCTCTTTTATCACCTTGGTATGCTTCTAGACACTACTTTATGAACTTTTAATTCATAGGGATTATAAGCTCACTCCTGGATCTACTACCCAAAAACAACCTGCACCTAACCTTCAGTCATCCATCTCTATATTACCCCAAAGACAGCTCTCTCACTCTCTGAGTCTTCTCTATCACCCTACTACTCCCCTCAACCATCTACCAACCTTCCAAACCTCATAACCACCTTACACCAACCTCCATTTAAAAATCCCTAAATCACTGCCCCTACCGATATCGGTTATTCCCTACCGGTACCGGTTTTGTAACCGCGATCGGTTATCTAGTGACCGGCATCAGTCACTATGACTTATACCAAAACCAACCTTTCACCTATTCACCTCAAAACAATCTCGTGTCCAGCCTAGTCTATCCCTGTAACTTGATTGGAACATATCAATAACCAGTGACCAAACAAACAACATGACATTCTATTATTGGTAGTTTAGTCTCTATTGCTTTTAGTAATGAGATACCTAAATCGTGAGTTCACAATAGCTTCTTTATTATCATTTGCATCAATTTGTATTAAAAAGGGAACTGACCACCTTCGAAAGGAAGTCTAATATTTCCTGGCCCAAGGCAGTTCCCTCACTTATTGTCTAACTAAAATCTGGTGGTCTTGCATTCTTATTTATAGGTAGTCCTTCCTAGACAAAAAGGATCTCTTCACAATCGGTCTGATCTCTCTACGGTACACGCACACCTTCCCAACACTCAACAGGTATTCCTCCTAACCCTAACCCCTATCTATTTCTCAAGAGAATGAAAGGATAGAAGTAACTCTATTCTGGAACTAAATTATGTGCGAAACATTTTGGCACGCCCGGTGGGACCCTTCTCGGTTTCTTTCTTTCTTGCTTGTTTTCATGTAGGGAGCACACTTGTTGTTTCTCTCTTCTAAATATTCACAAAATATTTTGTCATTTTGGTAAAAGAACTTGTCTTACTTTCACATCTTTGCATTAGTGAAAGTCATCTTCTTGACCTCTTCTCTTTCTTTGCTTCATCGAATATCATTTTCGATTTGGGTTTAAAACACGTGCATCACATTCTTGCCTTGTTTTTAAATTCTAGTGAACGTAGATTAAGTAATAGGTCGTACACATGGGGGTAATATCCACGGTATTGACGAGAAATTAATCTTACTCTCACTACACAACACATACCAAATCACATCATAATCTACACAACATCTCAAACATCCCCCCTTTCCGCGGTATTCCTCCGCCCGATTGAGGTAGCCTTACAAGCCAAAACAAACTTGACATCTCCCTTAGGTCTTTTGTTTAGGATTGACATCATCTCAAGCGTCTAAGGCATAATCCCAAAGTGATTAAAACTAATCCTAGGGTTAGTCTCTTGATTTTCTTGTGCATCTTGCCTATTTTCTGTTCTTTCTTTCAGTTTTATTTCTCTGTTATACCCTGTCTCAGTGATCACTTCAGACAATTTGGTGGGTATGCTAAGCCTTGTTATCCCCAAACCAACAGCCTCTTACATTCTCTCTTTTCCTTCACAGTGACCGGCACCAGTCCTCTTCTACTGACATCGGTTACCCGACCGACGCCGGCTACCATCTGACCAACATCGATTCTACTGACCGATATCGATTCTCGTGTTTCATGGGCTCTGACAAACCAACAACCTACCAATTCCAACATTTTGTTGTTGTTTCTATTCCTAATTGACTAATTCCCTATTGTATCCTCTTGTCCATGGTTGTTATCACCTAGAAACAAGCCGCAGCCATGGTTTCACATGCTTGTTCCGTGTCTTTGCCTGAGTCACCCCCTTCGCATCCTATGGGGAATCCTACGGACACCAATGCTTTTCCCAAGATCTCTATCGGAGATCCAGATTTTGCTAAATTTTTGGATGCTAATCTTGGCATCGTACAGTATTATTTGTCTCATACCCCTGACCGTACACCCAACGGTCAGCTCCTCTTGGGTATGCCTATTAGTATAGCCACTCACTTAGCTCCTTCCCCACCTAATAACTCGCCTCACTTTGTCTTCATCCTTAGCCCTGTCTCCTAGCTCAGTGGATTCGATGGTCCATACTACACCAATTGGCTTTCCTTTGGTTAATCTAGGGCCCCACATATCACTACCGTCCACTGCCCCTACCTCATCCCTCTCGCAAATTGCCTCTTTCATAACTTGTTCTCTACCACCTATCCACACGAGCTTTCCCTCTCAGGCTCCGCCCACCTTTTCATTTCCACAAACGCATCCGGTGGCCTCAACATCTTATATAGGACACCCTTATTCAGCCACCCCAACACATTCATCATCAATACCTTATCAACATTTAGCCCCACCATTGTCTAGTAGTGGCTCTTGGCCCAATCCTCCTCCATTTACGATGACAACACCATCATCTAACCCAACCAATGATTTAATCAAACAAATGATGGACAAGATGCAAAATCTTGAGGCTTCTGTTTCAGGAAGCCGTAACACCCTGACATATGAGCAAGTTTTTCGGAGCCTATTCATTCTTCTGTCCCCCTTCATACATATCCTCCTCAATGGGAATTACCAAATTTACTCGCTTTAATAGTAAGGAGGACCCTCAACAACACTTGTGATCATTTAGACATGCTTGCTATCTGATTGCTCATGATGATGCCTTACTACTCGTACCTTCCCCATGTCCTTATCAGGACCTGCCTTGGAGTGGTACAGTGCTTTAGCCTAGCACTCAATCTTCTCCTTTAACCAGTTAGCCCAATATTTCTTGGATCATTTCTCCATCAATATTGCCAAGAAAGTATCCATTACCGATCTCTATGCCATCCGACAATTTGAAGACGAATCTATCGCAGATTTCATTGGACGATGGAGGGCCTCATCAACCAACTTACTTATGCCTTACCTCAGGCCGAGCTCATTGAACTCTTTACGCGGCTCTCGCTAAACACATTTCTCCCACCCTCCAAATTCAAACTTTCTGCACCTTTGATGAGGCCTTTACTATGGCTCAGAAACTAGAGATTCGGGCCTTAGAGGAGGAGAAATTGAAGTTGCGCAACAAAAACTCAAACTTCCGAACCCAAGACTCCACTAACAAATCCAACACCACCAACTCTCATGCATCGGCTGCTTCCAAATCAAAAGGAGTCAGTACATGCGATAACGGTCAAATATCAACCACCATCTTATACCCACCAAATCCACCTATAAGTATAAAGCCGAGCTCATCAAGTACATTCCTCTTGGGAGAAACTTAAGATGTGATCTTGGAAAAATTGTTTAAAGTAGGAGCTATCACCTTGCCTCCTGTTAAACCTCACTCCGAGTTTGATTTCGCCTGCTATACCTTATTGGTATAAAGAAAATGACTTCGTAACTTTCATCGCGTGAAGGACACAAATGCATGAAAACTGCAAGATGTTGAAAAACACAATACAGAAATGGTTAATGCAGGGATATAACCTCGATAATCCTAATTCCCTAATCAAAATTTAAAAATCTTCAACAAACCATTTCCAAACCATTCCTCTAACAGTAACACAAACCAAGAAACCTTAGCCGAGGAGAAGAGTGTGCATGAGATCCATGTGGTTTTCAACTCCCAACCAAGGGCTTCCATCGAGGAAATTCTGAATCGAGCCTCTTCACTAACACAGGAGTCCTTGCCCCTTCTCCTTCATCAGGACAAGAGGATAGCCCTGCTATTCCTTTACCCATAAAGGAATCAACCGCCCAGAGTTCTCTTCTCACAGAAGAGCCTTCTTACACCACATCCCTGCAAGACTGTGAGCGGTTATCCAACTTATCTATTTCCCAAACATCTCCTTCTACCACTCTTGCTACAAAAGAAGAAGGATCATCACTTTTTCTGTCATCCTTAGAAGAGAAACCCCTTGAGCCTACATCACCAAATTCCTTAACCATGATGAATCCTCTAGAACATGCCCTCCTCCCTATCAGTTCTTCATCGCCTAAATCTTTCCAGCTGACCGGTTGACCTCTTAACACCCATTGATAAAGTGCCTCATTCGCCCCCTGTATCACACCCCCAGTGGACCGGAATCACAGCCCACTTCTCTTCCATACCAAAATTCCCATCCATACGTGAAGATTGTCACCCCCGTAAGATAGATGACTCTTATGGGAACGTTTGAATACACCATGCTCTACTCAAATGCAGATGACTAATCCAGACACCTCTACTATATACCCAAAGTTTTTACAAAAGCTCAAAATGCCTATGTCCTCACCTCCACCCCCCTCATCTCTACCAAATACCTCATCCACCTCTATCAACCTAGCCAAACCTTCCCCTACGCTTGGGACTTCACCAATACCCAGCCTGACGCACCCACCTAAACGGTTAGACTTATCCAAAAATAAAGCCATTAATCCACCTAGGAGACAGACCCAATCTCCTCGAGTCCAATCTATGCCTCTGCCACAACTAAAACCCTCAGCCCCGATCACACCACTACAGCAGGCACGGCTTCAACCCTCACCATCACACCTACCTTCTATATTGGGGCCTCACCCCTCCACCTTGCCTCAATACACCATGCCTCCCACGTCTTCTTTAACACGACCAGCACCTTCTGCACCCATACAGAAATCCACAGGCATCTCAACACCATCGCCCCAAGTATCTTTCCTACCTACCAACCCTAAGCAAACTCGATCATCAAGGACTTGTTTGCTTTGCCGCTGCTTTCCCCATGGTTATTTCCTCGCCACCACGTTATCTCGTGGCCTCATCATCTAACCAGCTAAACATAAATTCTAAGCAGAAGAAGCCACGCCTAGTTAAACCCAATCATCAAAATCCCTTACCTAAACCACCACCCATATGAACCACTCATACCCAACCATTACCAAAACAATCAATGATCTCACCCACTCAATCAATAGCCTCATCTTCATTTGACCCACTCAAAGGATCTTACGCCAAGATCCTTGATATGCTGGTAGGGGATGCGACCATTTCCCTACCCCCACTCAGACCCTATGATCCATCTAAACCTCGACCTATAGGTTATGATGAATCTAAAATCTGTGCCTACCACCGCACACCAGGACACAATGTAGAAGGATGCAAAGCTTTGAAATCCATCCTTCGCCAGTTGCCTATCTCGGATAGAAAATCTCAGAAGGACAACTTACCAAAATCTCCTATACCACCTGTCCCCGCCTGCCAAAATCTATCATCATTGTAACCCCACCTCTCGAGAACAATGACTTATCCCTGTCATCTTCCTCATCTCGCATTCATGAGATCAACATGATTAGCATTACTACTCGAGGTCAGAAAAACAATGGAAAAGCTAAAGAGAGCACACTGCGGCCTCTCTTTCTCCTTCCGCCATCCCGATTGCACCACCACCTAAAGTGATTATTCATGGACTTGCCTATCCAGTCTCTGATGGAGTTTCCCATCGCACTATGATCAAACAACTTCACCAATCTCCTGTAAAAATGACACTCTATGATCTCATTCAAACATCTGAATCACATCGACAAGCTCTAATTGAGATCCTTCAAGGGATAGAGGTCCTACCTAACGAAACCTTGCCCGTCACCTCCATCTTAACACCCAACCACATCACTTCTCTCACCAAACAACCTACCTCCACAACCACTTTTGTCCCTGTACGGCAAGCCGCTGCTGTCAGTTTTTCCGAAGAAGAAATTTTCGTCTTTGGTGCAGAAGATCTTGATCCCGCTCTTTTCATCTCGGCTTACGTCCGGGACATCTAGGTATGTCGTGTTATGATTGATGGGGGCGCTAGCCTAAACATCATCTCTTCCAAAGCCTTCCAACAGATGAATATCCCTCCTAGCTGCATGTGTGCCAACCCCACCATGTTGTGTTCATTCAACGATGCTATTACTTCTACCCTAGGCACCGTGATCCTTAACATTCATGTAGGGCCACATACCTTACCCAAACTCTTCTATGTCCTTGAGGGAGAATTCCAATACAACATGTTGTTAGGTCGCCCTTGGATCCGGGCTATGGGATGCGTTCCCTCCACCTTACATAGATGCATCAAATTCGAGTATGAAGGGAAGTCATACACCGTCACAGCTGATGCTTCCCCCTTCAAAACCTGTAATATGTTATACCGCCCTAATGATGTGCTTGTACCCATCAAGACACCCATTGATCCAACCCAACCATCTACTTCAACCACGCCTCAACCATCCACCTTAGTTGCACCCACACCTTTGACCAATGAAACCACTAACGCAAATACTTCTTCCTTTCCCGTAGACAACATCCCAACCTCAAATCCCTTGGTAGGTGTTTTTCAATGCCTTACGCTGGGGGAGTATCGCCTATACAACGTTAGCACCTTCCATACCCCACAAGAGTATGGACAGTTACAAGCGCATCCTACCTATGACCGTTGTTTGGGGGTGGTGATCTCCTATGGACCACCTAATTGCCGCACCAACCTAACATATGGGGGTGTCGACGCATCCTCTGTCACCCCTAAACCTCCCCTTGGTGTGATTCCCTTCCAATCAGATTTTCAATATCTAACCAACCGTCGTTTCGCCCTCACCTTCCTGACACACTGTGCTTGGAAGGGTTTTGGTTTCAGTCTTTATGAGCAAGGACGACATACGGTTATTCCCATGACTACACGCAAACACAAAGATCGTAGTGGTCTTGGATTTTCTAAACCACCTACACTGAAGAAACCTCATGTCAATTGTATCCTGGAAGACGACGAAGTCACCCATTCCGAACAATCATCGCCCATTTTACCACCTTCACCCATGGAGTCGATAGACCCGGAATCTATCCCTCCTAACTTTTTTTTTTTTTCATGAATGCTATCTTCCTAGGTCCTCTCACTTATCAACGCGATGGTGAAGACCCATCTTCTCTTCCCCTTTTGTATCCAGACATGATCAAAGAAGACTCGCCTTCGATTAATGTTGTGGAGTGCCAGGATGATGACTCCATCCTCACCTACCTTGGTGCGGACGACTCTTATATTCAACGCACCTTACCATCTAAAACCCAAACCATGTTGAATGAGTTGACTATAGAAATCAACATCCACATGGAAGACGATCCTCACATTGTAAATATCGGACAATCTCTCGACGCATCAGAACAAGCCACCTTCACTACCTTTCTCCGTGCCCGCAATCAAGCTTTTGCTTGGTCCTACGCCGACATGCCAGGAATCGATCCTGACATTGTTGTCCATAACATCACTCTGAAACTAGACTCCAAACCAGTTAAACAGAAGCTGAGAAAAATGCATCCATGCATTGCCCTCTTGGTTAAAGAAGAGCTTCAACGACTCCTTTCTGTTTCTTTCATCTTACCTATTGACTATCCGCAATGGATTTCTAATGTTGTACCTGTCACTAAAGCAGATGGGGGACTTCGGATATGTATGGATTTCTAGGATCTTAACCTCGCTTGCCCAAAGGATGACTTCCCCCTACCTAGTATTGATCAACTTGTCGATCTCACTGCGGGCCATGAGATGCTTTCTCTCATGGATGGTTTCTCCAGGATATTCTCACCAATGATGACTTCGCCAAGAGCGGTTAACCCAATTGGATATTCTTGATGAGCGTCATCTTACCACTCTTGACCACCTTCAAATTTATCAAAAGTGCATCAAGCATGCTTATGATAAGTGAATTCATCAACAGACCTTTTAAAATTGGTGATCTTGTCCTCAAAGAGAATCAACATGTAACCAAACTAGAAAAGAGCAAACGTGGAAAATTTTCTCCTAATTGGATTGGGCCTTACATTATCACTCACACTTATGGATCGGTACTTACTACACTGTTTAGCTTCGCTTAATGGTAACCTGAGCTCAACCCTTAATGCCTTGCATCTCCCGACCATTCTACTATTGAATTTAGTGTTACATCACTCCTTATCCACCTTGCGCTCGTCCCTTGAGCTCTTTTACCACCTCATACACCTTTTTTTCATGCATCTCAAAGTAAAATCAAACCCACGTGGTTTGATCATCACCTCCTCTTAAAGAGGCCTTCTCCTTTTTAGTCTGGTCCATGACTTAAAAGTATCAAAATAACAAGTTCTCAATTATACAATTCTGGGATATTCTTGAGTCAAACTTCCTACAAATTTAGATGCTTCATGCCAAACAAACATCTAGACCTCCAAGCTATAAACTAGACTACTCCCTCAAAGGACAGCTATGTGCAAAGCTGCATCTGCTACTATAACTAGACTGCTCCCTCGAAGGACAGCTATGTGCAACACCGCGTCTGCTACTATAAGTAGACTGCTCCCTCAAAGGAAAGCTATACAAAGTCATCCTCTATCAGAAGCTTCTCGCATTGATCATCTTCTTGAAGACCTCAAGAACAACAAAATGCATATCCCATATAGACTTCCCACATCGATCGCCATATCCGTAAAATCAAAGCAAAGATTCAAAAGTACTTTTGAGTCATTGACTTGTCTATTTTGGTTTGGTTCTCTTCCGTCAAAATAATCACCTTATAAAAGTTCTCTCGCGCCTCCGTATACCATCCACCTCTCCTCACCATTCTTCACAATAACAAAACTCAAGGGACATGCGTATATCCGATATATTGTGATTATACAACTCTTTTCACCTATCGACTTCTCGCCTATGCAAGGTACCTAGGGATTCAAGCTCATCCTACGATGATACGTGGTTCGTTTAGCTCTTTCCAACTATGGGACACTTTTTCCTCTTTTACCTGAATCTAGGATTGTGTGTTGATCTTAATTAGGACATGGTTTCCTATGCTTGGGTAAGTTAACCCTCACTTCACCTATACCCACACCAACACCAACAACATTACTCTACCAACATCAAACTTTTACCAACCAACAAATTGCCTAACCACAACCAAATTGCCTGAATTCACCTTTCCCTAGTCCTAAGGGAGAACTACATCGGTCTGAGGCCCCTCCTTGCTTTGTGCAATGGGCTATGTAGGCAGCACTTAGAGACATGGGGTCTCCCAAGGTTAGCTCGACCATCCCCTACCATAACCTATCATGTGTTGTGTTTTCTTTAAAAATATAAATATTTTCACGTATTTTTATTGATAACACTCACCTTGATCCTTTATCAATCCAAACATTCAAAACACAAATATTCTTATAATTATCACAAACTCAAATCAACATACATATTCCATTTTATTTAGATGTTAAACAAATACATCTTCTCTATCATCGACACGCAGGTCGGAATCCTTATTTATTCTTCTACCCCTATGTATGAAACTCACTTAGACCCCGCGCCTCATCCCGAACCAGGTAGTGATGGTGATCATCGATGCCGCTCACCTGGCCTCTCTGTACTCAAAGGTACCACTGCTATTGGTTCCTCCCACTGATCCACCAATCTCTCCTGTAACATACGAATCTGCCCTCTCGCGTGGAGGACTCTTACCTCTAGTCTCTCCACTCGAGACTACGAAGCCTCTAACAATCCTGTGGTCTCATTCACCTGTGTTTGAAGCTAGTGAACTAAACCCCGCAGCATTCTCTCTCCGTGGTAATCACAACTAAGTCGGGATGATCGGCCCTCTCGTGTGTACTTCGCAGCTCTACTGCCCACCATAATCTATAAGACTCTATCGCTCCTGCATCCATTACCCTGTGATTGGTTGCTATCTCTTCTGGTCCTTCTGGAAGAATTGGCCATGGAGGTGAGAATGGTGCCTCGGTGTCGATCCTTCTGTATGGTCTATGATCCATGGGTATATCCTGAACAAATCCAAATTATCGTCGCACACAATCTAGAGGAATCATCTCGTACTCTCCTAGCCTATTTCCTGTGATCCACCTCACTCACTCTACACCCCTCAAATCCTCGGCTATGTCCTGCGATCCACCTCACTCACTCTACACCTAGAGGAATCATCTCGTACTCTCCTAGCCTATGTCCTACGATCCACCTCACTCACTTAGACCCCCGTGCCTCGTCCCGAACCAGTAGTGATGGTGATCATCGACGCCGCTCACCTGGCCTCTCCATACTCAAAGGTACCACTACTATTGGTTCCTCCCACTGATCCACCAATCTCTCCTGTAACATACGAATCTGCCCTCTCGCGTGGAGGACTCTTACCTCTAGTCTCTCCACTCGAGACTGCGAAGCCTCTAACAATCTTGTGGTCTCGTTCACCTGTGTTTGAAGCTGGTGAACTAAACCCTGCAGGCGGTCTCTCTCCGTGGTAATCACAGCTATGTCGAGATGATCGGCCCTCTCGTGTGTACTTCACAGCTCTGCTGCCCACCATAATCTATAAGACTCTGTCGCTCCTGCATCCATTACCCTATGATTGGCTACTATCTCTTTTGGTCCTTCTGGAAGAGTTGGCCATGGAGGTGAGAATGGTGCCTCGGTGTCGATCCTTCTGTATGGTCTATGATCCATGGGTATATCCTGAACAAATCCAAATTGTCATCACACGCAATCTAGAGGAATCCTCTCGTACTCTCCTAGCCTATGTCCTGCGATCCACCTCACTCACTCTACACCCCTCAAATCCTCGGCTATGTTCGCCGTCACCATGTAGTTCTGTAAGGCCTCCAACGGATATCCACAATTGTCATCATCTCTAACTTCTGCCTATAATACTCGACATTATCTGTCACAATCTCAGCTCTTGCCTCTTGCTCTGTCTGGACCCATCACCTGAATCCCAACCTCTACACTCCTGTCTCTCTGCTCTGGATTGGTCGGCCTATTGGTCACACACACACAATGTGCTCATAGGCCCAACAATGTAATAAGTATGCACAATCTAGTGTAGTCCTGTGATTTCACCTGCATGCCCATAAACCCCTGTATAGCTCCACTAGATATGCGGGTGCCCACGCGAAAGTAACGCTACCTTCTATCATCTCATGAATAATACACATCAATGATTTTAGAAATCTTCCCCGTCTCGCTCTAGGTAATGCATAATACCCCACCACTATCATTAATAACACGACCAACCTTGTTGCCTCAGGGTGTGCCATAAACATTATACCATAAGTAAATGTCACGCCTCGTTGTGTCAAATCTCATATGGCTGGACCAAATACTTCTTTATCGCTACCCGCACTGCGTGTTGGGCCCTACCTGATACACTGGTCTTCCTGTAATTGGAAGTCTCAAAATTTGAAACACATCTTCTAACGTCACTGTCATTTCCCTATTGGCAAATGGAAGGTATTCTTTTCTAGATTCCATCTCTCAATCAAGCACCTACAACATAGCATGATTGCGTGTGATTCGTGAATAATAGCGGATTCCGCTTAACCCCACACAGTTTATTAATGCCCACTCACGGTGTTACATCCGCTCGAACCCGTGACAACAGCCGCTTAGTACCGTATCATTCATCATCAACCTTGCCTCTTCCTGCACACATCAAACCAATGAACAACAAGCAGCAAATGAATCCCCAAGTGTTTTTATCAGAAGCTGCAACTTTACACAAGAATCGATCTCGCTTACCTAACGTATACCAGTTAGATTAGGCCTAAACCGATATCGGTCACTGTTCATAATACCCATCCTGCTAAAAAACACCACCTATGATACCTTATTCACTGGTTTACCCCTCTCTATACCTACAAACATATCTAAAACACCTGATTACCTACCCTATAACACTCATCCCATCCCAAACCCTTTCCTATCACCTTTTTACCCACTTATCTTACCACATCCTATTTATAAGCATGCAAAATCTCATTCCAACCAACACTTATACCTCTTGGGATGCAGCAGCTTGAGGTGGAACCTATCTTCTCTCTCCTCTCTGCCCACTGGACGCTTCTCCTTGTTCAGCCATGTTCACCAGACTCTTCACTATAACTTTCCTTTACACCTTCTTAATCCAAGCCTACGATCACTTTACCTGTCTCTTTCCTCCTTATCACTCAATTCTCCCATGCAACTACCCTGTATGGACGACAACAGCCTCGCATCCTCGTATTTAACATGTTGCATGACTCTAAAAATAAGAATCTAAAATTGCCTCCCAAGCTTTTCTATTTTTAGAAAAGCTCGTTTTAACATAACCGATGTCGGTTACCTAACCGGTATCGGTCACATAGTGACCGACATCGGTTATCTAACCGATATCGGTCAAACTGTCTCCTTTTGCTTATACCTAGGCCTTTTCTTTGTTTTTTGCAAAATTTTGGCGGCACCCGCCTCTTTTCCCTGCATAACGACATCATTATCAATATCCATCATCATAATACCATCAACATTTCAACACATATGCATATAATCCAAACATCATCAACGTCATCTATATACCTCAACTTCCAAAATCATCAACAAAACAAATGAAACATTATAATATATGTATCAAATCAAACATTATACACACCATGTGGATCAAACTCATCATCTATATATATCCTCAAATCAATGTCAAAATATACAAATTGCCTTGCATGGGGCCTCTATAATCCAAAAATACAAATTCGGCAAGCAGGTCGTTGTCTCTATCAAAATCTCGACTCGGCTCGTAGGCCGGTCTCTCATGTCAAAAATATACTTGGCTCACAGGCCGGTATCAACTATACAAAATGTACTTGGCTCGCAGGCCGGTATATACAACAAAAATGAATACATAAATCCTATGTGGGCACGCAGGCCTCTATATGCACACTCGGTTTGTAGACCGGTGTCTCTATCAAAAATCAACTATCCAAAAACATCTCCGCTCCTAGGATGACTCAGCTCTCTCCCCCCCCTCGCTCATCCTCACCGGCCCCGATCTCGGATCTCGCCTCCTACCTATCACTGACCCACCGGCTGTGGTTGCGGCCCCCTGTGACCTGTGACTCAGGAAGTCTCGGCTCTGTGAGCCGCATATGGCTGATAATCGACACTGGTACTATCTAGTATATCCTGATAATAACGGGCCTCCGCTCTCGCCTCCATGTACCGGGCCCGTGCCACCATGGCTGGTGGGGCTGGTCCCCGCACCTAATAGAAGTGAGTCTTGTCTTGCCTGTACACCCTAACCCCGAGCTCGTACTGTGGTGGCGGTGGAGCTGCCATCGATCCTAAACAGGACTCGTGCTCGTGCCCGAACAGGATCTATGCCTCGGGCCTATGCGCCGTGCCTCGTACTCGTGCCTAAGCCAACTACCCTTGTAACACTCGATTCGTGCTCGTGTAGCAGAAGCTGCCTCTTGTAATAACTATACCTAACCCAAGAGACAGTCCCTCTCTTTGTAATGCCACCAAATCTGGTTGTCTTTGGCCGCCCTCTGCCCTGCCCACCAAACCAAAATGAACTCAGTAACCCAGGGTTGTTGTCCACTGTGTCATCTTTCGGTCTCTCTGCTACCCAGACTGGGTCAAATGGCTGTGGTACAGGTAGTGGTGCCTCTACATCCTCCCTCTCGATACTGTGGGAAGGGAGGTGGCTCATCCTGTTGTAATCCCAGCTGTCATCGTACCCTCTCTAGAGGGATCCTCTCGTACTCCCCGGGTCTCCGTCCAGATATCCAGAAGATATACTGGATCCAACGCAGCTATGCTCGGGCTCCTCCACGGGGCTGATGGCCTCTGTATGGCCTCCATATAATATCTAAGGCAGTCAGGCCCTCTAGCATATGTCTGTAATAAGTGACATCCCGCCCTGCGATAACTGCTCGTGGCTGACCCACGACCCCCAACCACCTCTGAAACCCATATCTATAAACTACCTATGGCCCTGGCTACTAGGGCAACCCTACTGGTCGTAAACACACGATATGCTCGTAGGCCCAGCAGTGTAACAAGAATGTCGAACATATACCAAATCGCCTCATACGGCAATAGCCCCGAACTCTCAGAGTATGCCGCACTGTATACACTGGTGTCCATGTGTAGCAGGTGTGCTCCTCCACCATCTCATGTAACACTCCCATCAGAGCCCGTGGGAAGTGGCCTCCCTCTGAGTCAGGGAGGGCGAAGCAGGTGATACCGATCATCATCAGCATGGCAAGCCGTGTCTCCTGTCGATGCGCGATACATATCGCCATAGCAGATGCTCACACTATGATACATAATCAATGGGGCTGCATCCCCGAATACCTGCAGGATGCTATCCATCATTGTCTTAGCATCCACCTAGAACACCTCCTCACCGATGATCGATAGTCTCAGGATGCGATACACATCCTCTAAGGTGACTGTCATCTCTCCAGTAGGGAGATGAAAGGCATTGGTTGTTGGATCCCATCTCTCAATGAGGGAAACCATCAGGTTGTGGTCCCTATCCACAGCCCTATACCTCTGGACTCCACCGAGTCCAACCTCCCGCATAACTACCCACTGCACTGCAGTCACATGTGGCCACATCCGCCCAGTAGAGGCGGCATCCGATCTCGCATCATCAGCTGCTGGTGTGCCTGCAAAACAACCCACTCCATCAGGCCTACCCTTCACAAAACAACTACCTTAACCCTCTATACTCACTCACCCACCCAATCACAACCCAACTCTATAAGCACATCTACACCCACCTATCTTACCCTATACATCTATAAATTCCTCTCACTCTTATGGTCCTTCTTTAAATATCCTACCCACTCCAATCAAACCTAAAACACCTCATCTCCCTCAACATCAATAACCCCACCCAACAAAAATCTACAATATCCCCTTTACCTATCCCACACCCTACCAACCGCCCCACTCATACTCCACCCGCTCTACTCTTGCCCTCTAACCATACCTCAACCAATTTAACCCCTCCTAATTCATACACAACCCATAACCTATCCTACCCGAACCAGCCCCAACCACCCGATTACCCCCACCCCCCAATAACCTTTCCTAGCAACTCTACCTTCTCCCCCTTCACCCCAAAAATCTATCCTACCCACCTACAACAACCCAACACAACAAATTTCACAACCTTACCTCCTACCCATGGTGACCAGTACCGGTCACCCTCGACCGCCATCGGTCCCCACCAACAGTCTATGTCTGACTTTTATGCACCGACGTCGGTCGACACATGACCGACGCCGGTCTCTATACCCACTAATCTACACAACTTACACTGTGACCGATGTCGGTCGCCTAGTGACCGACATCGGTCACTGTGGGATTTCGGGCTAGACCAAAAACGGCCCCCAAATCCCCTTTTTTCCTATTTCTACCCATCTACCCAAAGACAATTGCCTAAAAACTTACCCACCCTAACGTTTTGGCCTACCTAACATATCTACCCAATCCATTTTACAATTTACCTTCATTTATTCATTATTTTCTCAAATTTTGGATTCCTACCCCAAAACCCACATCCTAGCTAAATTCATCAACTTCACAAAAATAGGGGTTCAGAGCCTACTATGCGACTACACATCGTCGTGGTGGGATAGGTGGCGGTGGTCCAGCTCCTCTAACACCTCCAAGACCTTCCCGATTCTCCAGTGTGTCATAGCTCCAAATCTCCTCAGCAGGGTCCTCAACCACTCAAACTCTACCTCCCGATCTCTGGGGCCTACCAATAACTCACTCCCCCACTCAACTAGTGCCAACTCAGCCCAAACACATAACCCAATCACTTCAAAAACTCAAATAAGAAAAAGTTGGCACTCAATTTCACAAAGTGAAAATGACATGCCATATTTTTTCTTTTTATAGGTTTTCACCCTCTAACCAATATCGGTCATCTGACCGATATCGGTCACCCATAACCGATATCGGTTCTGCTTAGTTTAACCTAACTCCTGCCCTTATCCACCAATCTCCATTTTTCACCACATCGCCTACCCCCGGCTTTGCTAAATAGCCTTATTTTGAATTCATCGGCCCAACCCAAGGCCGTAACCAATCAATCGGCCCGACCCAAGGCCACAACCAACCAACCGGCCCGACCCACATGCAACCAACCAATCGGCCCAACCCAAGGCTGCAACAAACCAATCGCCCGACCCAAGGCCATAACCAATCAATCGGCCCGACCCACGGCCGCAACAAACCAATCGGCCCGACCCAAGGCTGCAACAAACCAACCGGCCCGACCCAAGGCTGCAACCAATCACTCGGCCTGACCCAAGGCCGCAACCAACCAATCGGCCCGACCCACGGCCGCACCCAACCAATCGGCCCGACCCAAGGCCGCACCAATTAAGTACCTCGACCGAGGCCCGTAAATTAAAAATTCTCTCCAAGGAAATCAATCAGCCCGACCCAAGGCCATAACAAACCAATCAGCCCGACCCAAGGCCATAATCAATCAATCAATCGGGCCGACCCAAGGCCACAACCAACCAATCGGCCCAACCCAAGGCCGCACCAATTAAGTACCTCGACCAAGGCCCGCACATTAAAAATTCTCTCCACCCATCATGTACCTGTTTGTTCAATCGAGCTCACCTGTTCGTGTTTTAGCACGACTAGGATACTTGAATTGATCAGCCGACCAGCTTTACCTAGACCAATACTGTGATGTTTATCTCAACCAAACCAACCATTTGGTACTACCGAACATGCCTAAACGTTCCGGTACCTTACCCATTATATCCCCTGGAGCTACTTCCTATGCCTTGGATACTAGGATTATATCAACCTTGTTTGGATAAACTATCGACCTTTGCCTATGAATTACTTGTTTGCTCTTCAAAACACCGTACCACTGGTCACACTACGCATTTCAACATGCATCGGCTTCCTTGAACTTACCCCACCATCTTACCAGCATCTCATCATCATTCACCCTTTATCAACCCTATCCCTGATTTCATGTCGCCTCAATCTGTGATAGATTTGAGGGGGATTACCTATACCCTTAATGGGGCAACCACTTTTTATTATTGTCAAGTGTAGCTTTACAAGACAAGATACACGACAACAAGGGGAAAATGTAGACACCAAATTTGGGTCTTATGACACCCTGTAGCTCGTATCTCGTCCCGCAACCTAACCCTACCTCACCACCTAAACCTTACACACTGAATTATTTATTAATTACCTTATAATTAATAAATCCACATCTCTAACCCTACCACCTCACCTCACCACCTCACTATGACCTAGCCCTAACCCTAAACTAACCTAATTAAGACCTATGACTTGGTCCAGACCCACACCCATGACTCTTCACCCTCACCCGCATTGAAACGAGCCTAATAATGACTTGACCAAGCCCACAACTGACCCCTCGGGAGAAAGGAGGGAAAGTTGGCTATTTTACTACAAATAGCCAACTTTGACCTGACCGACATCAGTCCCTACTCGACCAGCGTCGGTTACGTAACCACCATTGGTTCCCTGTAAATGACCTTCCCCAACCAAAACCAAAGGATCCAGATTCATTTGCAAGAGAGAGACAAGTGAGAAGGAGAGAAGAGTTTGCAAAGAGGAGCATCGAGCCCAAAATTGGAACTGAGCAACTAGAGCATTGTCACACTCATCCAAACCTTGGGAGAGTCGGAGGATAGCTTCATCAGATCACTTTCGATTGCTGGATCATCCCAACTGAGCCTTTCCTTCGCCACTGCATTCTTTGGACCTGCATCCCCATCAGAAACTAGTAAGTAGTCTCTTTTATCACCTGGTATGCTTCTAGACACTACTTTATGAACTTTTAATTCATAGGGATTATAAGCTCACTCCTAGATCTACTACCCGGCAACAACCTGCACCTAACCTTCGGTCATCCATCTCTATATTACCCCAAAGACAGCTCTCTCACTCTCTGAGTCTTCTCTATCACCCTACTACTCCCCTCAACCATCTACCAACCTTCCAAACCTCATAACCACCTTACACCAACCTCCATTTAAAAATCCCTAAATCACTGCCCCTACCGATATCGTTTATTCCCTACTGGAACTGGTTTTATAACCACGATCGGTTATCCAGTGACCAGCATTGGTCACTGTGACTTATACCAAAACCAACCTTTCACCTATTCACCTCAAAACAATCTCGTGTCCAGCCTGGTCTATCCCTGTAACTTGATCGGAACATATCAATAACCAGTGACCAAACAAACAACATGACATTCTATTGTTGGTAGTTTAGTCTCTATTGCTTTTAGTAATGAGATACCTAAATTGTGAGTTTGCAATAGCTTCTTTATTATCATTTACATCAATTTGTATTAAAAAGGGAACTGACCACCTTCGAAAGGAAGTCTAATATTTCCTGGGCCCAAGGCAGTTCCCTCACTTATTGTCTAACTAAAATCTGGTGGTCTTGCATTCTTATTTATAGGTAGTCCTTCCCAGACAAAAAGGAGCTCTTCACAATCGGTCTGATCTCTCTACGGTACGCGCACACCTTCCCAACACTCAACAAGTATTCCTCCTAACCCTAACCCCTATCTGTTTCTCAAGAGAATGAAAGGATAGAAGTAACTCTATTCTGGAACTAAATTCATGTGAAAAACACCTCCCACTGTGGGGACCACCTATGATGTGTGCACACCTTAATTTCATGGGGGTTCTCCATTGAACTTGGCATATATTTGTTTGATTCGAAATTATTGGTTCCCCATTTGATCCTCATAGCATACTTTGGATAAGGCCTTTAGCTAAGGTCAAATAATGATTTTAGAATAAAATTCACTCCTCCACATGGAAATAATGTTAAAAAGCATATACTTGTGTCTTTCACCTTTTGAATAATACTTGATGATTATAGGGTAAACCTTACCTTTTGGGTGATCATTGTTTTCGGCAATCCATCATGATGTTGGACTATAGTTTGGGATCCTTTTTGATAAGTCAATGCGAATAATTTAAAAACATGGGGCCAACCCCCTTCAGACAATGACTCACCCCTTGGAATGTTTTTCGGTGGTGATGTTTAATTTGGTAACTATAGTTGGGTTATAATAAACCATGGTCGAGTTGCTTGCTTTCGATGAAGACCCTTGATCTTTTCCTTTTTGATCTTCAACCATCGATCCTTTTGTACCCTCGGTTAGGGTTTCAACCTCACAATAATATGGTCAATGATGCGTGGTTATGGTTTGCATTTTCTTCAAACTTGGTGAATGGTTTATGGCCATTGATCTCATGTACTTGTTGATCTCACACCATTGATCTTTGAATCCTTTGTGGAGTTATGGTTTACCTATGGTTCAAGATTGAATTTTTTATAGAGATTTGTGATTGAATGGTGGTCATTGATCTCTGTACTTTTAGATCTCTGATCATCGATGTTTTAACTGTGGAGTTAGCAATGTAGATCATTCAATTTCACCCGATTTGATCCTGACCATTAAGCAATAACTCTAGTGAGTTAGATTGGTTAAAAGGCTCGACGATCTCATCATTTTCCATTTCTAATTCTTGTTCCGAGCGGAGAAGCCATGCCAAAATTTTCAAACCACCATTTTTGATATTTCAAGCTTGAAACGTTGCATCTTCTAGCTTCATGAGCTCGATTTTGTGCCATTTTTGACTCTGTGGATCAAGGCATTGTGGCTTCAAACACTTGTCACCCTAAAAAAATTGAACTTTTTGGATTCTATGCAAGAGTTTGTGGTTGTGGTTTCCATTTTTGAAGGTGAGCTCATTTGTTTTGAAACTATAACTTAATGATTTCTCTTTTTCCCTTCAAGTTCTATCATAATGGATTATTAATGATCAAACCTTGTTGGGTTTCACTTCTCATGCACTGATACTTGTCTCTTTTTACATTTCAACCCGAGTTTGAAACTCGCTTGCGGCTCTTATCATTTCTCTCGCCATCAAGATTATTTGTGGTTTTGAAAGCTTGATTAATAACGGTGATTTCTTCATATTTTCTTCAAACCCTAGTGAAATATGATAGAAACCACAATAGCTGACATTATCACAAGGCATTTTGATGAAAAATATATTGTATCGGCTTATTTTTGTTGTTTCTACTTTACATTGATGATTTACTAAGGTTGGCATGAGCTCTACTCTAGTTATTCTTTTCGTTTTGAATACTTGGCTTTCTGTATATGAACTATATCTTGTTGTTTGTATTGAGATTACGTCGCAACTTTGAAATCCTCGAGTTTTGAAATTACGTAAGTGCTTGCATCTTCTTGAACTTTACCCAAATATAGGTCTACAACGTTTGAGCATTTTCGAGCTTTGAGTTCATCCTTACGTTTCTGAAACCTTGATATCTTGGTTCCTTCATTATCAGTTGCATTCTATGTATTTTTGATGTATTGAGGGATTTTAAACTGAAATCTGGGCTTATTACTTACTTAATTGAAGTAATTTATTTTCCTTTGTTGTACCTTCTAATCGAGGGTTTGTATTCTCTGCATATTTTGAGCTTTGCATATTTAGAAAAACTATGACTTGGTCATTGCATTTATAGCTTCTTGAGGGTTTTCAAAATTTGTGATGGATCTTTGCTTGGTTGTTTGAAAATTTTTGGGACTCTGTATCATGTGTTTGTTTTGAACTGTTTGTATTTGTATGGTTCGAGCTCCATTCTGATTAAATGCAATCATGGGTATTTGAAATTGTTCCTCCTATAACTTTATATTTCCTGATTGTATTCTTTTAATGACATGGTGCTTTGATTGTAGCATCTTGATTTGTTTCATTATTCCTCATACATCTTGTAGCAGCTCCAAAATTTTGCTTTATGAACAGAACATGTTACTTGAATGATGGGTTCCTTAAATGTTGTAGTTTGTTTCCTTTGTGCAAGATGTATCTGTAAATTTGTACTTAAAGCTTGAAAAATGTACCTTTGAAAACTTTACTCTGTAAACTAGTTTAGTGTTGTCATATTGAAATGAAGGCTTTATTGTTGTTTATATTCTAGCAACTACAAACATTCACTTTCTCATTAAGGTTTGATACTATTGTAATGTAATCTCTTTCTTTTTGTCCAAGTATTCCAATATATGATTCAGTCTGGTACTCTTGAAGCTCTGAAACTGGATAGTTGATATCATTATCTATACTTTATTTATGTATTGCAAAGTTGTACCTCCTATTCCTGAATCAACTATTGGAAGTAGCCATCTTGATCTGCAACTCTGAATTTGTACTCCCTTTCATGACTGTCTGAGTCATTGATGTTTGATGGTTTTTTCCAAGTATTGAGCTTCTGTTATCTTACCTATAATGTTCCTTATCTATAGATTTTCTCTCAAAACTGAAGAAATTTGCCTTCATTATTGATGACTCATGCTTACATTACTTTGATGCTTTGTGAATTAATGCATTCCTTAAGCTAGAAATCAGATATCTATTTATACAACAGTACTGTTGTGAGAATAATTTCTTTACTCTTTCAATCTGAAGATAATAACATCATTTCCTGTACTTAATTCCGAAAACAACATTATGAGATGTTCTTTCTGATTCTATTTCATCCTTTTGATGTACCTTATCTCTGCTTAGTTTAAGAGATTCATCTACAATAAGTGATATGAGAGCTTGAGGGCATTCTAAAAATTTGTAACGAAAGAATCTTCTTCTCTTTAGCTATCTCACAACTGGATGACTGTTATTTGATCTTCTTATAGTTTGAGATCACTTGAAACTAAAATTTCTACTGCTTATGAATTGTCTTTTGTACTTGATCAACTTTACATGAAGAAGACACTACCACCATTATTAATTGGAAAATTTGTACTTCCTGTAATACATGGCATATTTCCTTAATTTGGCCTAAAATGAATAGTAAGTTCCTGTAATGAATAGTGAAATCTGAATATTCTGTAACTCTTATGTAGCATTACTTAATAAGTTTTGCAAATAAAAAATATTGTAACTCTCCTTTTTGCTCTTATAAATATGAACATGCTACATTATTCTTTGTTCAATCTGAGTTGAATTTTTGCAATACTTCTCCTTATTCATATTACTATTTGATCAGTACAGTAGTTTATCTTTTGTCATAGCTTTCAAGCATGTATTAGTTGTGAAATAACATGATGGAAAGATGTAAAATGTCCATTTTACATGGCGAAGCCCTATCAAAATTTTCTCATATTTCCTTTTCCATTTTGTTTCAACTTGTAATTTCATCTCAATTTTTAAGTTAATCCTTTTAATGTGAGCATGGAACTTGTATTCCAAACCAATGTTAAGCCATATACTTTTTCGAACTAGAATTTGATTGTATAAGTTTGTTGTCCTAAAAATATGTTCCCTTTCATAATGTATTAGTATCTAAAACCTTTCATATCTCTTGTTCATTTCTTTTCTGTATTGAAGTTTCTTTTCTGTCCTTGCTTGACATGATTAATTTCTTCCTTTATTGCAACATGTACCTGCACATCTTAGAAAATAGTTAGAAAATATTTAGGCTATTTGGCCTCTCTTGTATTCCATAGTTTTTCTTCTTTCATCTTTCTTCTCTCAAATGATTATGAGGACCACATGTGTTGTTTACTGGAATAGTATTCTTTATCTGCTATGCATTTATCTTTTCTGTAATCATACCTCTTGATATCAGGAGATTCATTTACACGAAGATAGACAATACAAGAACATGATTTAATCTTGAGCTCATGACTCGATCTCTTCTTTGTTTGTTTTTCGTGTACAAGTAATGCCGAATAGCAAGGATAAAGATGGAGTAAAAGTTGGAGCAAAGATGGAGCAGCGGGACAAAAAAACAAGGCAATGATGGGTTCCTTCATATTCTATTGCTTTTATTTTCAGTAGCTATGATGTTTACTTGAGTCACATCCCACAGCTTGTGTGGGAAACATTTGAAATTCCTTATGAATAAAACATTGAATTCTGAAACTAGTTTGTGTACTTCCTTCTACATTTCAGCTTTGTATATGGATTGTATAATGAATTAAACAACTCAATAACATAATTGAATGTATTTAATCATGAAGGAAATAAATTTAAAATACCTATAACCTTAGTAATGAA
The DNA here is from genome assembly GCA_018340775.1 of Taxus wallichiana var. yunnanensis. NCBI lineage: Eukaryota > Viridiplantae > Streptophyta > Pinopsida > Cupressales > Taxaceae > Taxus > Taxus wallichiana. The sequence goes on from CM031237.1 coordinate 283,328,074, forward strand.
CTTTGATTGTTGCAATCTGTAACCTTGGTTGTTGTTCCAAAACTTAACATTTCATCTATTATGTATTTTCTGTCTTCATCAAGATAACACATCTGTCCTTCTGGGGCCTTTGTGTTTTTTTGTGAAGACAAACATGAAATTGCAGACTATGTGATTTGTTATGTTTTGTAACAACACACATAGCTGTAAATTACATGTAGTCATTAATTAATCCAATGAAACCAATATTAAACTGAAAGAATCTCCCCTAGCTTAGGTTCACTTCACCAATGTCATCCATCGTAATGAAGTTTTGAGTTGCCCATTTTTGCACGAGTGCAAAAATTGTCAATAAAATCCTAGTTGGAGGGTTTCAACCGCTTTATTATCCCCGAGAAGGAGAATTTTTCGATTTAAGGTCTAACTTCAAGTCTTATTGAATGTTGTAAGCTTTACCAAGTCTATGCCACTGCATTCCATCTATCCCAATTTTGAACCACTTCATGCATCCTAACATGTTTTCTCGAAATTGTGATGATAAATGCCCCGCTACATGAGTACAGACTAGAATAACAAAGAAAACATGGAACCTTCAATAGTAATCGATGAAAATAGAAAACTTAAACTCTTACCAATGGGAAGAACCACTCTTAGAGGGACTACAATGAATTTTTAGCCTTTTACAACATGCACACAAAATTAGCCTTCAAAACTATCTTTTCCAAAGCAAGAACAACTATTTTACCCAAGAGTATACCCTATGTCAATATAAAATAAGTAAATAAGCTTCACAACACATAATTTTTAATGCAAGTTTCATTATTCTTAAGCAAGAATAAGCTTCTTCAATTCTTGAACCTTCTTCTTGACATTCATTTGAATAGAATGATGAAAATTAGTTACAATGAATATGTATATTACTCAAAAGTCAGTTCTCAACCGAATGCGAATGAAACATTTTTGTATTTTTGAAGGTTTTACAACACGAAATTTGGCTTTGTTGATTTCTATGAGAAAAAATAGGCCCGAATCATTGTTGTGTCATCACTCAAGATCTCGCCATGTGTTCCCAACCAAGATCGGTACACAAATGTGAACATGCAATTCTAAGGCCATCGATGGTTGACAAAAAAATACGCTTTTAGTTGGGCCGCATCCGCTACACAATTGATTGTAAAGCACACCTTATGAGATGCTAATGGGAGGCGGTGAAAGCAATATGTTACCAAGGGAGAGAAGCAATGGAGGTGCGAGGAAAGTATTGGATGGAATGTAGGGAACATTTTTTCTTCCGATGTCATAAATGGATTGCATATCTATTTTTGAATTGGTCAAGGAGAAAGGGGGTGAAATATAGAACTTGGAACAATGTACTTTGAAAGGAGCTCTAAAATTTGGCGGAAGCTATTCGCTTGATAAAATGCACCGCTTAAGATGGATGTCCATTAAAAAAGTACAAATGCACCATAAACTAATACATGCACATGCATACGTGGAACCCAACATCGCATGTAAAATCATGAGCGGGAATGAATAGTTTTGAATTTCGTAATGGTATGTGGCAAGCAATAGCAGAAATATGGGCGTGTGTGCTATTAATGGACAAGTCTTAAATTTGAATCATGCAAGCAACTGTGCGAATTTTTACAAGAATGTTGAAAAACACATTATGTTTTTCAACCAAAATTTTTTAAAATAAATAAATGTTGAAGTGTTTTTCACATATGCATGGCATAGAAGGATGGGGGCATCTATGCCCATAGGTGCATTTTATCGAAAGAATAGCCTTCGCCCTAAAATTTCACCCATAGCGTTTAACAATATTCACTTATGACAAATCAAAAATTCCAATGATGATGTCACCAAATTCTGAATTTTAGAATAGAAAAATTATACCATCATCAATATTTTATTAAAAAAAATAGTGTCTGAAAATGCAAGAGTTCAATTTACTTCCCATACAAATAATGTCCTCAAAACACAAGACATGTGGAAATGATAAAACACAGGCCAAAACACAATATAATTGTGTATAGTTCTCTGGCATGCCTACATCGTCATAGAAATTACATGGAAAAGAATCTATCCTTGACTCTCGTGTCCCTTAATCCACTATTAGAAACCCAAATAAAGAATTCTTAAATCACGTGGTTTAAAGAAGAATTCAGGAATTTAAAATCTACTGAGACATCAAAAATCAATCAAAAACCGAGACATTATTTAAGTGTCAGGTAATGTACGATATTTATAATGGAATTTTGTTCTTGGGAATCATATTTGTCTACTAACGATGTTCTTTGTGATGTTCTTTGTGCTTTTGACGGATTGAAATTTCACCACCACACCCTATTGTAGTGAGTTTCATTACTCCTAGTATTATGTGAATCTAATATGGTATTATTATGAGATTTTGAAGTTTTGTAAATTGTGATGTGATAGGGAGAGGAGCCAATCATGGTGCATTACCCAGTAGTGGTGAGGGTAGTTGACATATTTGTTGTCGCCTTTTACACAAGAAAATATTAATAATGGAATGAATACTATCCTATAAATGTACAAAGTATCCTCAAAACCGATGTGTCTGCTACTTTTCATGTACAAACCATGAATCATCAACAATGAGAATAGTCGATGGCTTTTAAACATATAATAACATATATTATACTTCAAAAATTGCCAAATTTAAAGTCAACATGTATTTAATACAAGGATATATAATTGTATTTCATCCCTATACAAAATTGATATCACATCATCATATCAATTTGATGTCAATTTTCACATAATTTAAGTTCCCAGTTTACTGTGTAAAAGGTCTTGTCATTCACACACTTTAGGCCAGGTTCTCACAAGCAGAAGTCCAAAGTGCACCATTTTCAGATACAAGTTGTCTTTTAAGCATTAACTTTGTCACCATTTTCCATCCCAGCTACTCCCATAAATTATGTACCTGCATATTTTCAACAAATGTGAGGCTCAAGAAACAAACATTGAATTGAAATGAGAAATCAAATCAAATTGAACTTCAAATATGAGTATTGAAATAAAATATCATAAATCTTGATCCACCCCTATCAGTTTCACCCAATCAAAAACAAGCACAAGGATCAACCAATTTTACCCAATCAAAAAAAAGCACAGGGATCACTCAACTACAACACTTTTCATATCTCCTATAAATCTAGTTCCTCAACTGCTCTGAAATTTTATTCAGTTAGAGCTATTTTGCTAGTGCATGACAATTACAGTTCCAAGCTGCCATAATCAACTGTTATTCCACATCATAGTGCCACATACAGTAAGTTCTTAACTCTGTTCTTATATTGATGCACATTCATTTAATTTTAATTTTTTTTATTGTCAATCTCCATATGGGAGGGGAGCCTGTAAAAAACCTGATGATCCCAAAAATCTGTCAAAAGAAGCGCTTGAGAATTCTCTACAGCCCAATCTACTTTGCAAACTAATTCATGTAAGATGTATATTAACAAGTAATTCCAAAGATAAAATTAATGAAAATCGTATTTCACATTTATACAAAGAAAAGTATGTATCCTCACTTTGGTGCATACTTTATGCTGCCTTTTCATGTAGACGTATATTAACAAGTTATTCCAGTCTAAATTAATTAAATTTGTATTTCATATTTACGAGTAGATGTATGTTCCCCTCGGTGCATACTTTATGCTGCCTTTTCATGTAAGATGTATATTAATAAGTAATTCCAGACTAAATACATGAAATCAGATTTCATGTTTACAAGAAGTCGTATGTTCGTAGATGTATATTTACAAGAAATTCCAAAGCAAATTACGGAAAGGCTCTATGGCGGGAGGCAACATCATGGTGCACCCACACTTTGGCGGATTATAGTGACATTAAAAAAACATCAGAATCACAAAAATCCGTCCAAAAGAAGTGCGCAAGAATTCTCTACAGCCCCATCTCCTTTGCCAACACATTTGACACGCAGATCACCGTACACATGAACTGGAGTGTGAGGTGTCTCAATTTCCAAGTTTTCATGGTGCGGACCAATAACTGTTAGTAGAACCCCCACCCATTTCTTGTATTCGCTACCACTTATCACTAAAACAATCACTGTTTAGGACAGCGAAATCCACACATAGGTATATGGTAGTAATAAACAACCACTAATTTTCATGTAGATTTTATTAACAAGTAATTCCAGACTAAATTAATGAAACTTGTATTTCATATTTACAAGTAGCTGTGTGTTCTGTAGACGTATATTTACAAGAAATTCCAGTCAATTACGGAAAGGCTCTCAGATTTGCAAATAGATATATAAGAAATATACATCTACTTATAAAGATGCATCTACGTAATACACATCCGAATCTAAATATACATCTACGAATATACAACAACAAAAAAGGCAAAGATAAATAATACAAGCTTACGTGAAAATGAAGCATTAAATATACAACTACATGAAAAGGCAGCATAAAATATGCATCTAACATGTAATTTCTTGTAAGTATATATATACATATTTCTTCAATTTATCCCGAATTACTTGTAAATATAAATCTACATGTACACATACATCTCGCAGTTTCATTACTTTAGACCGGAATTACTTGTTGATATACATCTTACATGAATTAGTTTGCAAAGTAGATTGGGTCAGAGAATTACTTGGGCAAAAGATAAAGTATACAGCTTTCAATAATTTAGCTCAGAATTACTTGTGAATATTCATCTACATTTAGAGGCAGCATAAAGTATACAGTTTCATTAATTTAGCTCAGAATTACTTGTGAATATTCATCTACCTTTGATTTTTGAAGTATCCATTGCTCGTAACATAGGCACTCATATCAAATGGCTGCACTTGAGAATTACGCTTTGATGATTCAATATGCTTTGAATGTCTCATTGTTGTAAGTTACATCGGTTTGGTGAATTTAACTATATTATCAGGTTTTTATTGACATCATGAGGAGAAGGCAGCTTCCAAAAAGAGTAAGACCTGCATGTGCCAAAATTAGGGGAGCAATATTTTCGCCAAGTGAAGAACGTGAAGAAGAGGCTATCAATACACCGCCTCAAGATGCCAATGACACACCACATGAAGAAGTAAATGTCCAAGCAATAAGAGTGAGCCCTTCAACACAAAATGTGTCAAAGCCAAGATCTGATTGGAACAAGTCTGATATGAATAATGCCATGAAAGATGTTGAAGATTATGGATACTCTACACGCGCTGCTGCAAAAAAATGGGGTATACCAGCAACCACCCTTACTTCTTGGCTAATGGGCATTACCACCACTAAAAGAAAGGGTCCACCAATAATTCTAACATAAGAAGAAGAGATGGAGATAGTGAGTTGGTGTCATGAAATGGCTGACATGGGACATGGGTTAGAAATTATACAACTTAAGACATGTGTGGCACAAATATGCGAAACAAGGTCTAACCCATTCACGGATGGTTTTCCGGGTAAGTCATGGTGGGCAGGTTTTAAAAAAAGACACCCGGATCTAACATTAAGGATAGTCAAGGCCTTGATAAGGATCGAGCAAAGGTGTTTGAGGCCATCAATTGTCAGCCTCCTTCTACATTAATTTGTCTAAAGCTTATGAGGCCAACCCATATGGACCAAACCGAATATGGAATTGTGATGAAACTGGATTACAAGCAGGGAGGAACTGCGGTATGAGAGTGCTTGCTAAAAGGGGTAGTAGGAGTTTGCCATATATCATCCCAAAAAGCAGAGAATGGATTACCATTTTGTGTTGTGTAAATGCTGCTGGACAAAGTATTCCAGATTCTATCTTTTTAGGGGAAGAGCCATTTAGAAAATTATATCATGGTCAGTGAGCTCCGAGCTTGCATGGCAACACAATCACATGCATGGATGACAAAAGATTTATTCATGAATTGGTTACATCACTTTGCATCATCTATACCTGGTGGAGTGTCTCCTACCAATAGGCATTTACTAATTTTTGATGGCCATGGTTCACATGTTGCTTTGGGGACAATTCAAGAAGCCGTGAGTTTGGGGATTGATTTATTAACATTTCCTACACACACCTCTCATAAATTACATCCTTTGATGTGAGTGTCTTTGCTCCATTCAAAACATACTTCAAGGAGGAGAGACGCAAATGGATAGTCAGCAAACCATGGGATAGATGTGAAAAGGGCTGAATTAGCAGAGTTAGGGCAAAGCATTCGTAATGGCTCTTACACCTAGCAAGCAACATTAAATCGATTCAAAAGAACGGGATATGGCCTCTTAATCCCAATGCCTTGATGAAGACATGGCACCAAGCGTAACATTTGACACATCTTTTCAAGATGATGCTTGTGCAAAGATAAAATATGCTTCATCTATCTAGGGTTGATTTAGAGGAAAGTGAAGATGCTCGATGGTGCCTAACACACAATTAGAGAAAGAATCGTAACCTCAAAGAAATGGAGATAAATATAAATGAATGTGTTGCTCAACAATTGGAAACTCCAAACAGAATTAATCAAATCGATGAATCACTATCTTTGCCCACAGAAGAAAGCCCTCCCGATTGGATGAAAGAAGCAGCTCTTAATCTTGGTGTCAACTTGAACTTCAATAATGAAGAGGTCAGCCTCTCTTTACCCTCTCAACCAAAGCAAGATTTCATGACTCGTGATTTGGTGCACTACTATGTCAAGTACCAACCCAAGATAATGATGCAGATTCACAGTTAGAGGTAGCAGGGGTATTAGGGGCAGATTCGAACCAAACTTGTGAGGCAAACCAAGGACAGAAAACTCTTGGTAGATTCTTGAAACTCCCTGTGGAAAAGGTTAGAGAATCATCAAGGTCAAATAGTGCTTCTGGTATAAGATTGAGTAGGGAATCTCTACTAATTACCGCAGATCGAATACATGGAGCTTCCGGTTGAGAAAGAGAAATGTAAAAAAGAAATAGATGAATTAAAGCAAAGAAAAAGGAACAAATCCAAGAGAAGAAGGTCAATGAATTGTTGAAAGGGAGAGGAAGGAGCAGGAAAAGATTGAAAAAGAATATAGAATGAAAACAAAGGAGCACCAAAAGTTGATTCAAAGGCAGAAAGGGAACAAAAAAGGAACAGAAAGGATTCAAAGGGATCAAGAGATAAAGGAGAAGGAGTTTGAGAAGGCAAGAAGAGAGTTAGAAAGGAAAAGGAGATTGAGCAGTCCAATTAATCCTTTTCCTGATCAACACCCAATGCTAAGAGAATTAATGGGCATACATTGCCCTTTATCAGTTTCAACACATAATACTGCAGTTGGAGTGAATGCTTCTCCAAGTTCTGATCCATTTCCAACTACGCCTGCGAGGGATGTCAACATTGGGAGGCAATTGCAAAGTAACACCCCAGCTTCAACCTCAACTGCAGATTCAACGCCGCCCTTCCTCGGATTTTGGAAATAATATTTTCGAAAGTTAATATTTAATTTTGAGGGCTGAATTTTTGATGTGTGGAATTGGCCTTTCGATTTAAAAAGTACAATATAGTAGTAGTAGTTATATGGCCCAAGTATATTGTATGGCCATGTTTTTGTAATGGACAATGGAATGTTTACTGAATGAATATATATGTCTTCCAAGTTATGTGATAACCTTTTTGAAAGATTTAAACTCCTATTGTTTCTGAAAATTACACTGAGTAACATTCAATGGTAAATGTCATTAAAGTAACACACAGAAGCCAATAACCCAATCTACAAGTAGAAAAGAGAAATACGCAATAGTTTCTATCACTGCCTCAATGAGGGTAAAAACCTCACCTACTGGAAGCATATGGACTGTAGATATTCAAAGAGAATCAAACAATTGCCAAACTAAAAAATGTGTTGATAACAACAAGCATATGCACTTCCATTATCAGTCACTCCAACAAGCATAACAACACCAGTGCAAGACAAGTACAAATTATATTATCAGATTTTAATATGTAAAATCACCAAATTATACGAATCAGTTACTAATAATAGGGGTTGCCATGTCCTTTGACAAATCAGCCTCTTCGACTTTCTTGTAACATTCGAAGGCTTTTATCAACTATGATTGAAATATATTCAGTTATAAATCATATCCGATTATAAATCGATCTCATACTAGTGTAGTTTGAATCAATCAACTCCATTTCATTTATTGCTCAAGGAGCCTAACCCCTTGATTACCTTTAAATATGAACAATTTTTCAATCTTCACATTAAAACGACTAAGGAGGGTAACCATAAAAGAAGTAAATGGCTAAGAACGTAATAAAGGTACATGAATCTAAACCTCTTTTGAAGCATCCACGGCAAGATTCAAATGACTATTTCTAGTTTTGAAGGAAGCAAAGTTAAAATATCACTTCAAGTAGATATTATTGCTGAAGAAAGAAAACAGAAGTACACTCAGAAGTATGACTAGCTCCCAACACAGAGGTGGTCAGTGTAAACACCCACACACAAAAATCTCAGGCCGAAACATTAGGCAGCTCATTGTTAAACTTACCATATCCCTATGCATGGATTTCACACTTGTCGAAAAAAATAAGGAGATGGGGTCAGAGAAATTCTCACGCGCTTCTTTTTACTAATTTTGTGATTACCTAATTTTTTTAAATGTTCAGTTTAGTGTCCCAAAGTTTGGGTGCACCGGGACTGGATCCCCTCTCATACAGTAAGACACTAACCTTATTCTCTGGGCAATAAACAGAAATCCAAAAAAATTGAGTATAGCAGACTAGGATAGCTGAGTTACAATGTGTCAAGCAGCTACATTCAATTACAGTCTCAGATTAAAAAGGCAGCTACATTCAATTACAAAGATCGATTACAAAGGCAGCTACATTCAATTACAGTATCAGTGATCAGTAGGTGGTCATCTTCTTATAGGAACCTTACTAATGGTCGTGGCATCATACTTGTCGGTGCAGATTTTAGAGAACCACTGAACTGTTTTTACATTCATTCAACAAGTATAATGTATATCAAACAATGGGTATGTGCCTGTTGCTTTGAGGTTCAAGAAATATGCAGTTACAATTGTGTCAGAGAGAGGAAAAGGGAAGGATCAAACCAAATTTTACGCTGCCAAATGCACAAGTTCCATTAAGAGTGATCGAGAAGTAGAGGAGATAAAATGTAATGTCTTTAAAAGAATGGAAGCGTCCGTGTACATAGCTACAAGAATGGAAACGTGAGAGCAAAAATCACACTTTGACAATGATACAATACTCACGCGCTTATTTTGACATATTTTATATAAATTCAACAAGTAAAAAGATTCAACTCTCACGCACTTCTTTTGACACATTTTTTGGATCACCCAGCTTTTTTTAATGTTCAGTATATTGTAATTTTCAGAAACAATAGGAGTTTAAGTCTTTGCAAGAAGGAATCACGTAACTAGGAAGACATATAACACAATCTACCAGTACAGAAGAAGTATTAGTAATTGTTTCTATCACTGCCTCAGTGAGGGTTAAAACCTCACCTATTAGAACCGAATCGACTGTTAATATTCGAAGAGAATCAAACAATTTCCAAGCTCATTTGATGTGTTGATAAACACATTTGAAGGAATGTGTCTGCATCTGCGTGGATCATTCTCCGTCAACCGAACGAGCTCCTCCCCACCACTGCAAGACGCGTACAGAAAAAACTGTCAGTTTTCAATATGTAAAACCACCAAATCAAATTGAACTTCACTTTAAAACGACTAAGGAGGGTTTGTCTAAAAGAAGTAAATGACACGTAATGTAACATCAGTATGCAACGAAACCTCGTCTCAAGCATCCACGGCAAGATTAAAGATGGCAGATCAGAAGGATTATAACTGAAACACTGAGTTATTGCTGAAGAAAGAAGTCGCAAGTATGAGTAGCTCCCAACGCCGTAACCGTAAGCATGAACACGTGAAGTCGCAAGAAGAAAATTATCACGCCAAAACCGTAAACATTCCCCTCCTGGTCCGATGGCTTCCACTGTTTTGTTGCATTCTTTGCTGGTTCGAGCGGTATACAGTCTATCTGCTGGAGGCGGTTTGGGAGTAGGTGGCGCCATGAAGCACAAGCATTGAATCCGCGTGGTGGCTTTCTTGATGTCGTTTGCTTGGTTGACACGGCGCCTTAACCATTTATGACATCCATATCCCTATGCGCGGATTTCGCTGTCCTCAATATACAGTGAGTTAATGTGCCTTAAGTGGCATCGAATATAGTAACCGGTGGGGGGTGACATTCACCGATTTGGTCAAGCGCGTGAAAACTTAGTTTTTTGGACACCTCACACTCCAGCTCATGCGTACGGAGATCTACGTGTCTGCTGAGTTGGCAAAGGCGATGGTTGTGCAGAGAATTTTGGCGCGCTTCTTTTGACTGATTTTTGTGATTCATCTATTTTTTTTGCTGTTGCAAATAGTGCGCCAAAGTTAGGGTGCACCGTGGATCGCTCCTCCCATATGTTTATATGTAAATCAAGTAGAGATGTTTTCTATGACATGTTTTAAGTGGATGCGAAGGAAAAGGGAAAGAGAGGGGTCAACATAAAGGATATCGAAGGTGGGATTTTTCTTTAACTTTTTATACACTACGAGTGGTTTACAAATGGAAAGGCTGCGACATCGCCATATTGTAAAAAATTGCATTGAATTTTTGTTCTCCTTCCTTTTCACTAGGCATCTCTTCGAAGGATCTACCTTTGGCCTTGAGCACCAAGAATGTGTAGGAAAACCTAGGGCATTTATTATAGCCAAGGGTGTTTTTGATGCCTATACATATGGTATAAATGGAAAAACACTTTTCAACATCATATTCTTCCCTCACACTTTCATTAAAAAAACCATACCAAAACGCCTCCAATTGCAAACTTTTTTTCACCACAAGAAACAAACTCTTAAGAAACGATCCAAATTATTTTGGACTAAAACTCAACATCATTAACAATTAGCAATAGTATGATAACTCTTGCATGATTTTAAGAACTATTTTACCTTTTTTTTAAGGGTTATAGTTGTGAGAAATTTAATTAAGTTTTATAAGGAATCTATTGGAACCCACACTAATAATATTGTGGAGGTATTTTCTATCAAACAAGGTCGTATTTTTACAAAACAAGTTATTGGTTTAGAGAAATGCTAGGTTACTCTTGATACTATCACGACATTTAGGGATTTGCTTATGACTTTAGGCATAATGGCGTGGTGAATTTTATAAATTATTATAAGAATTTTTTTGTTTGAATTTGAAATTGCAAGGATTAGCTACACATAATTCTTAGGCTTAGTTTTCGAGGATTGAGGGGTTTCCATTCCGCCAAAGTTTCCCGAGGCATGATCCCAAATAGCCATCCCTTATTACTTGGTATCTCCTGGGAATGGATCCCTGGTGGATGGTTAGGCAACACCTTTTACATCATCATACACATTGTTGGACCACAACCCATTTGATATGTTATAAGAATATTGATTTGGTATATTATGAAATTAGGATTAAATTACAAAATACTTTATTCATGCGTAAAAATACAATAATAATTTCGAGACATCCACTTTGAATAGGGGAAAGGCACCAATTGGTGAACATGCACCAATAAATGTGCACCTTTTTGTGAGGGTGGGGTCCACTAAGTGGACTAATAATTTCAAATTAATATACTTGAAAGGACCCAATAAATGTGCATATTTGTACAAATTTATATCTTACAAAATCTTTATAAAACTTGAACAACTAGTACACTCTTTAATACAAAACATGTATGAAGTGACACATTGGGAACATTAACATTTAGACTCCCATGTTTGAGACTTCCTTACAAAATCCAACTTGCAACATTAAAATGTCAACATAAATAAAATAAGTACATTTGTGTACATAATCAAAAGTTCACTAGTTTATGCATAGGAACAAACTTGTTCACATTTACCCCATTTCACATATATTCAAGTACTTAAATGCACAACCTTTCAAGTTTCCAAGATGAAATTAAAACACATTTTAATTTTAAAACAAACAAATTTCTCTAAATTTTTTAATCATAATTGTCCTTCCTTTTGCCACCTTCACCTCATTAATTGTTGCACCTGCAAACAAATTTGTATTAGACTCGCCATTTTTCCCACAAAAATCAGAATTAATGCCAAGTAATAAATATCCCTCCAAAATTTGAATAATCCCTCCAAAATCTAAGAATTTGAATTCAAATGGGATGTAGTATTATATATTGGATGAATATGGTTAAGAATTCTTTTGTGGAAACAGTTGATAGAGCACATAATTGGTAGAGTTGTATACCAAATTCAGATTTGCATGGGAGGCCACATATACAAGAGGTAAATGACTACTACCTTTTTAATATTCAATGTATTCAAGGAATGTTTGAATATGTGAAGAATGTCAGAAAATAGACAGAATGTTGAATACGTGAAGAATGTATGCAAATGCAATGAATATTTGAATCACTTACCTTAACATCTGAGGAATATTTGAATATAAATAAGTGTTGTCTTTGTTTATGCAATTAATATTTGAATATCTATGGTTAACTTTATATTGATTGTTGAATATATACTTTGGAAATTACTCAACATACATTTAATATACAATTGTAACTTTGTCATTTTCAACTACACATTCGAACTTTTATTGTGCAATAAATTACTTAATATACAATGAATGTAACATCCCGCTAATTAACCCTTTTTATTTGACATTTAATTATTCAGATAAATATGAATAATGGGAAAATGTATGTTCTTTCGAATAATTAAATACCACATATTGGTATTATTAAATGGAGTTTTATTTAATCATGAACTTTGTTTGTCTGGTTATTGATTGTGTCATTGTTATAATTATATTATGACTGTGGAAATCATTTTTGAGATATCATATTATGACAAAAATCTCTAATGCTTATAAGCCTGGTTGAATGGCTTTGTAACATTAATATGTGGCTCTATTTTAATATTATTGTTATTAAAATATTGGGGGCATAATGCCACACCCATTGAGTTTATAAGCAAGCTTTGAATTGAATAATATTGGCTTAAAAAAATGTGGTGATGGAACACCATGATGTCATGTTTATTCAAGGGTATTATTTGTTTTTAAGTCAATTTGAAAAGGTAAAAATGCCATAATATGGCAATGATGAAGTTTAATGGTTTTTAAATCCACAAAAGTGGACCTTCACGTAAATGGGGAAAAGGTAATTATTTGGTAGTTTATTCTTTTTTTTTTACTTGGAAGATCCCCCGACGGTTTCTTAAGGCTTCTCCAAGCCGTCCACTTGATAAAGGAAGGAGATAATGAGCTAGGGTTTGTTGGGATGTGTGGAGAGGAAGAAGGAAAGGAAATGGAGTAGGTTTGTTTGGATGGATTTTTGACTTCAGTTAGCTCCACTCATGGAGGAACTCGCGAATTTTTCTACACGAAGGGGAAATCGCTTTTCTATGGAGAACTTTCTATTTATTCTAGGGAATGCAAAATGAGGGATTTTTGTGTGGGTTAAGCTGGAATTTTAATCACTCAGGAAAATTGATTCAAGCTAGGGTTTAAGCTCAACTAGAAGAAAAAATGTTTTCTTCAAGCAAGGGTTTATCTTATGCTCCTCTGGTTTATGATAGATGAATAGATTGTTATCTCTTGTTTTGGTTTTTCTTGTGAATGGTGTTTGGTAAATATTTATGGAATCAAGGGTGAATTAGGTGGGTTTTGAATATGGGCTCTTCAAAAAAAAACATATGGTTGTTTCATTTTTCTTGGGTATCATTGTTGTGGCTACTTGTTGAAATTTTGGTTTTAATAATATGTGGAATAAATTGATAATGTTGAAGTTATCTCTTGATCCTTAAGAGTTTCAAACCTGCAAGCTTACTATGAAATTGTTGGGCTATTTCATTCCTCTTTTGCATTTGTGATGTTTTGTGTTGAAAGGAATAAATGGAATATTTGGTTCTTCCCGATTACCTTGCTTCTCCCTTAATAAATTGATTTTTCTCCTTGATTTTTAAGTAAATTTGTAAAAACATATGACATAGGGTTTGAGGAATTCATTTGATGAATTTTTTTAGTTTATACAAATTTGTATACATGCTTGCAGTGGTATGGTTGTTGGGTTGGAATGCAACCTGGAAAATTTTTAGGGGTTTTCTTATTTAAGTGCATATCTTAAAAATATATGGATGTACCTATTTTCATAGTGATTAGGAATCATGTCCGTGATGTGGGTTCATAACTAACATGGTCTTTTCTTCTTGCCCTAACAACTTGTTTTAAATGGAAATATTAATACTTGTGTCTTATAGCTTTGATTATTTATGATTTTTGGGTTGTTGAAGCTAAAATTAGGAATGGACTCTATTATCTAGGTGTTCAATCTTGTGATCTTGCATAAATTAAAATATTATTATTTATGTTGACTTGTTGTTTCATTGGATACTGAGTGGTTGGTCTCTTTGCTTGAAAAATCGATTGAAATGTTCGCTCCCCTGTGTAATAGAGCTGAGTAGTGAACTAACCCCGCATAGAAAGGAAAAAATTGGAAATGCAGTCCTTGCTTTAGCTCGCATTTAGATGTGGTGGTTAAGAAGTTGAAGGAGAAGGTAAACAAGCTGATTTCTGAGGAAGTTCCCGATATTGTGGAGACTTCCCGATGAAGCCACAAAAGAGCTTGAAAATGGAAGTAGCTAGAAGTCAGTAATAAACAAAGAGTTTCTAGAACTCCTCCCACCACCTAAGGCCCGAATTTTAGGCATGCATGCACATTCTTTATTCTAGTTTCGGATGGGTAATTGCCCATATTATTTATTCTTCAGATATTCTTCCATTCTTTTAGCTATTCTTTAGTTCATGATATTGTCGAGGACGGACAATACTCCTAGTGTGGGGTAAATGTTGAACCGATAAAATTACCATGTGCAGGAGGGCATGCATAAACCGAAATGAAATAGCTAATGACCAAAAGGAACATGTAGAAGCATGCGCGCAAGGGAACAGTGCAGTCAGCCGCACAAAGGTTCGCACAAAATAGAAGGAGATCACCTGCAAAGGTCAACACATATACACATAGGTTTAGGACTTAGTTGATTTCCAAGTTGAGGCTAAAGATAGGAAAAAATAGAAGATGACGTAGTATGCAAGGAACGTCCGAAATAGATAAAGCACGTAAAAAAAGATAAAACACATGTGAGACATGTAAAACACATGGATGGACAGAGCTATTTATAGGATTAAAGCATGGACTATTTATAACACAATCTAGAGATAAAGAAAAGTTGTAAAAAGGCATGCAACCTATATTTAGGATATCTATTCTTAGGAATAAAGCATGTAAGCGGTGAAGGGAAAGTCCCCACCGTATATAAATAGGTGTCACACTTCATGTTATAGAGCGAGGCGTGAATGTGTAAGCGTTATAAGAGGAGTGCGAGATGTGTGAGAGAGGTGCATAGTGTTGAGATGAACAATGTATGTGTGCATGAATGCAATCAACTTATGCATTTAATTAGTGAGTTTATATAATGAAATGAGTTATCCTTGTGATGAACAATTGTGTATGGGTGTGCATGATGTAATGGAGATATAGATATTATTGCTAACTATTTATGTTGATTCAATTCCTTATTATATGTGTTGTCTCTTTTATATTTTGTTGTTATTTCATTCATGTCATAATGGCTAAGTATACACATCGCATCTTGACAAGTGAACAAAGAAGGAACTCAAAAAGTTGTGTGCATTGGGTGAGCACTTAGACATTTGTCTAAGTGGAGTGCCAGCGTGCCTGACCTTGTGAAGTGTTGGCAACTAGACTCCAACAATAGCTTTTGTGATAGTGTACTGAGGAAAAGTAGAAGCTAAGGAGGGGGAGATGTTGAAACCACAATTTTCCTCTAAAATTGCTACTTCAATAGTGTACATGTTGTTAATAGTCTGTTGTAATGTATAGTTAGTAGTAGCATCCACCACAAGTTAACGGTGTTTGCCGATAAGTTATAGTGCGTATGATAAAGTTTAATAAATTACATAGTAAACATTATATGGTTATCTAAAAGTACATTAGGAAAATGTTGTGAAAGTGGTGATCTATAGTACAAAGTAAATAGTTGTCGTAAGTGTTCATGGTAATGTCAAAATGTTGAAGTCATGGTAAGTATGTAAGTAGGGTCTAATGGGAATTATTATATTTGTGATAATGACAAAATAATAATGTCATATATCTTTTATAATATTTCACTAGGATAAATTCTAGAAATTTTATCCTATCCAAAGTGATAAGTCGGATGTCTATCATATCGTAAGGGATGAGTTATATGTAAAGATGAGAGTGGTGATATGAATTTTGAATGGTTGGAAGGGATTTCTTATCCTATCTTAGAGATATAGTGGATAAACCTTAAAGGCTTATAAATAGAGACATCACACCCACATTTGGACATAATAAGGTGGCAAGGCTTATGATATGCAAGTAGTGAGAGATCGTACCATTGTTTAAGAGTGTCATATAATCTATCAAGTAATTTGTTTGGAAAATTTCTCCCGGAAAGACTATTGAAAAGGAAAGTGAGTAGAGTTCATTTGGAGTTGTTAACACTTGATGTACTTTTTGGGTGAGATTGTAACATTTCCTTGATATTTAATCTACTTATTGGTTATAATCCATTTCTCATAATTGAGCCCCTATTTTATCTTTTGGATTAATTGTATATTATATGTGTTGATGTTTCAGTTAATAGCGTTGCAATTAAAGTTTTACATTGTTAATACAATCATAACATGAGGAATTATCGTTGGAAGATTCTTTAGGCATCAAATTGGGGCTGACAGCTTTTATTCCTTTTAGTGGGTCCATATATTCTCTAGAACTAGAAAAGGTATTCTTATCTCACTTTAACACTATTGAGGGACCAAAAGTCACATTTGAGCATCTCTCAACCATTCTACAAGGTGTAGATGAGCCTAATTTTGATTCAATACTTAGATTTAAGGATATTATGCATAGATTGATATATCTACCAACATATCTAGAAAAATAAATCATTTTTATCAATATTGTTGTACCTTCTCTATAGAGTTTGAGTTCTTTATTATGCTTACAAATATTTTGATCAACGTTATTATAAGGTCATTGAGTATAGAGATCAACTCTTGCATTCACATACACTTACATATGAAACTAGTGTTTTACATGAGTATTCGACTTTACATCTTAAATATCACTATTTCAACCAAGATTCAACATGCATCAAAGTATGTTGATAGAGTTAAACCTACAATATGCCCTATCCCTTCTATTCATGGGTCCGAAAGAGTATATATACTCAAGGATATATCAAGTGTTATGTCAAAGATGTTACTTGATAATAACATGGTTACTTTTCTTCCATTATACAATGGCCTATTAATCATTTATCACGAAGAGGGGTCAAATCATTATGCGATTAGTATGGAATAAATTGTCATACAATGGATAAATGATATGCTTTTCAACATAAGATCCAAGATCTTATCAATAATGGTGATACCGCATATGACAAATATATTATGAAACCACAAGTTGTAAACCCACTTCCAATTATTGATCAACCTAAATGAGAAAATTATTCACTTGTGACTCCTAAGGATACCGCACTACTAAATAAATATCATACAAACTTAATCATCATTTGAGATTTTGTTCAAGAGGACTATAGGAAAGGAATCGTGATTGATGATGAACAAAGGTGAATTTAACATGTGTACTTTTTATTTTCTTAAAGAATTAGGACATGATTCAAATGATCTAATTGAAATCAAAACATCTATTCATGAGCATGTCCACAAACCATTGTTCATATTCTATTTTTGGTTTCACTTGGTCCATGTGTTTGATACATTATTCTTTGGTATCCCTATAATAATGCAATACAATGTTATACTTGGACAACTATTTTAACAACAAATGAAAGAAACACTTGATATAATTAATGTGAGCATTAAATTTGAATTTCAAGGGGGAAAGTTACTCATTTATTGAGATTGGGCACATAAGAAACCATTGATACACAAAGTGCAATTAGTACCACTAATTGGGTCATTTTTTTTTGTTATATGATTTTATTTTTCTTGATCAAAATTAGTGGTGTAAATGTGATATAATGATGCGAATGTATTGCCACATTGTCCCGCATTGCCCTTTGAAATGTTAAGCTTGCACAAATTTTTAGAATATTGATTTGGGTAGCCACAACATTAAGGTTCGCTTTCCTAAATGTTGGGTTATGTGGGTAGAATGTTCCCAATGAAGGGAATTCTTTTACTAATGCCAAGATGGACCTTATTCAAAGCAATACCCCCATGATATTATTATTTAATCAAATTTCTACTCAATAGCTTCCAAATTTTAAAATTCAAGAACATTTTTATTTCTTGAAGTTTATAGTCTATATCTATAATGATGATCATGTTTGAATTTTTTCCATGATAGGTAAAGCTAGAAAAAAAGAATTGTAATAGGTAAGCCACTTATCTCACCTTTTTTATATTCTTTCTTGTGATTTTTTCAAATTGCTTATCTCACATATGTTGTGTCTTCCACTTCAGGTGTGATTGTTGGAATGATCATCTTCCTAATGGTTACATTGTAGTTATAGTTTATTATGAAAAATTAAGATTGGCTACGATGTGGAGCAATTCCTATATATGTATCCTTATTTATTCTCTCCATGCAACAATCATTGATACTTAGGATCATTTATTGTATGTGTTTTTTATTTACTAAGTGACACACAGGTGACACAATTTTTTTGAATACACACACATGGTGCAAAGGTGGCACAAAAATCAAGCAATAAACAAAGCTACCCGCATTATTTTTGTGTCGCCTTTGCACCACCGAAAGTGATGCAAATTCCTCAAAGTTTCGTAAAACACTCAAAACTATTGATTTATGACTCAAAAATGACCCAATTGTAAGTGCAAATGAAAAATTATGTAATATTAAACAAAAGACACGTATGGATATCATTGTGTGTTGAAATGAATTAAAATAAATTCCACAACAAAACTCAAATTTTGATCACATACAAAAAAACAAGAAGCAAATGTTGAGCATGTGGAACCTAAACAAAATTCAACTAATACATATATAATAAAGATTCTACTATAACAAAATTCAATTGTGGATTACATTTTCCATTAAGAAGAGATTCAACACAATTAATGCATATAACTACTTCAACGATTTCGACTCCGAGTATATGTCCAATAGAATCGAATGTCAATGAATTAAATCAATACAAAGAATTGTAATGAAGAATACAATTATGCATTTAATGTGCTTATCACCAATGAAATAGATGGGACAGCTTAATTTCATGCATTATTAAATTGAATATGTCCACATGTACTCATATTATTGGGTAGGATGAGCACCTATAAGTAGACACATATATACATATAATCAAGGATTCACGTTTAGCTTTGGTATCAATGTTATTTTCCTTGATCAAACACTATTTTTTATTTCTTATATGTAATACATTTCATTTTACCACTTGCCTTTTATTGCAAATTTTGTGATTGTTCCTCCCTAAATTTTGCCACGTTTGGACACTTTGGTTATCTACCTTGACTTGCAAACACACATATCTTTTTGTTTTTTGAATTTGTTTGATTTGGCCACCATATATATACTCAAATTTTCCTATTCTTAACTTGTTCATATATCTTCCCATTAAGTGGCACACCATATACTATATGGGTGTTATATTTATCAAGCACTTCATTGTTTACATCTTGTCGACTTCGGGGTAATTTACATATCGAGTGACATCAATTAAATCTTTCTCAATTAAGTTTATATTTACATATTGAGATATTTGTTAGATCACACATAATATCATAACATGCTTATACACATATAACGAGAGGTTCATATATAAATTTGACATACACATACGCTATTCAGCTTAGACACAAGATATACACGTAACATTTTATTAGGAGCTTAGATTATGCTTAAACTCGTGGGAAACCTTCCCACTACCTACAATGGGGACACTTCTTTGATCTTAACTATTTATCTTTATATATGATTCTATGGACATAGAACCATTACAATCGCTTACATACATATTTTTCTCTAACCTATATCTTTCTTGCATAGTCACATGGATACATAAAGATATATTAGTTTGTTATATTTGTTATGCATTTCTTGACATGAATCTTATATGCATTTCTTAACAATACTTGATTGTATCTTGTTGTTCTAATTATGTATTCGCTAAAAACAATCATTAATTGTGCGTAATATTTTATTTGTAAGTGATTATATTATAAAGGAAATTAGGGCCAATATGGAAGCAAGTGCACTCCAAAACAATAAATAGAAGGACAGAGAGATAAGAGACAATATTACCCCCCGGAGAAACCCAATGTGGGAAAAACACCAAAAGAGGGAGAGACTTACTCCTCTTTGACTACATTGATATGCAATTACGAGAATATTACCATATTGCCTTATCAAGGCCTTCATGGACATTATTTACAATTACATGTCCAAATACCCATACATGCTTTGCACCTTGTTACAACTCACACTCCTTAACAAACTTCAACAATGTCAATCATAGACACAACAATAATTGTTACGAATCATCTTACATGCCACTTACATTCCTTCGATGATCTTCTAGAGATGTATAAATACAAATTTACATCATAAGAAGCTCTAATAGGAAACTACAAAGACCAAGAAGAAAAGAAGAGACAATGTCTATAGTCGATACTCAACTAGTACATTGTCTTAAGACAAAACCACCGATTAACATCGTTTGGTGATTAGGAAAATGCTAGGAGATTATGTAACCGCTACTTTGGTGAACTAGTGATTTTGCAACCCTAAAAAGTCCTCTACCTTTTAGAGGCCACAACTTTTGCATGTGAACGCAACATCGTTTCCTTTTGTAGTGTGTGCGTGTGCGTGTGCACACGTGTAAAGCGCACATCGCTTTCATGATGGCTAGTGGAGGAGTTTCACATTTCCCACTAAGTTTTTGCGACAATTTTGACATGGCCTAATTGACGAAAGATAAAAATGACCTCCTCATGCATTAATGCATCAACAAAAGGGAAGCCTAATTGTACATGTAAAACAAATTAGTATTATTTGATCATAATCATCACCAACAAGCTTTGTCACCCACCCCATGGTGGTAGAGCACAAGGCTTTTTTATTTTACTCATTGCTTTGATATGCCAACTAGTGTGATATTTAATGTTGTCCTCTTAGACAATATTTGCATTAATGTTTGTATTGAGTGGTCAATGCCTTCAACTAGGGTTTTTAGGGATAAATTTTGTACGAATATTACAGACTTTCAATATGACCACACCCCGTGAATATAAGTGTGGTTTGGAACTTTGTTCAATATTAGTATGGTTTGGAACCTCGTTATTTGCCAATCTATAGACAAGTCCAAGTTGAGTGGTAGGAAGTTGTGATTGGTCATGCACCGTCCATCATCTTGAGGGTTTTTTGGAAATCAATTGTTGACCTTTTATAGGGTTAACATTTAAATATTTGACATCCATGGCATAACCGTTTAATTTTTCCTATATGTTGACCTGCTTCCATTGTACGACACCAGTCAGCGTGATGCCTATATCCGCCAATGCATAACCGTTTAATTTTTCCTATATGTTGACATTTACAAGGATTTTCGTCTTTATTTTCTTGGTTTGTAGGAAGATTTTGGTCTTTGATTCTTACTTTCTCGGTTTTTGGGAAGAAACTGATCATTATTTCCTTGGTGTTTACCAAGATTTTGATTTGAAAACATAAGAAATTAACGTTTGAAAAACAAGAATTGCTCGCATGGCATTTCCGGGAAGATTTAAATAGCATAACAACAAAAATGCAAAACCCAAGAAACACAGCATGATACTTCCTGAAACAAACAAAATGAAATTCACAAAATAAATTTCAAGTTGGCCGGTTTCTGTGCTAGTTATATATACATTGAGCTGTTTACAAAGGTAATAGATTACAGCGATACGGCCACAAAAAATTTCTTCAGTCAAATTCGTTGCAGATAGGAGGCAACGATATGGACCTTTCACAGCCCAAAATGATTCGGACTTTAAAGATGTCAGTATATTCCTAAGGTTTTTATATTCCATGTTTTTCCAACCAGATGTGAATTTCACGAATAACCTTTTAAATAGTGGATATGGCATTTTTGGTAGAATATTCTACGTGGGTATGTTTTATATGGTGGATTTGCTTTGATTCAAGCCTGCAGAATTTGTTAGTATCATTAATCTTCCATATCTTCTACAATAATCCGGTCAATTGGGATTAGTATGATCCATTTTATAACTTTTTGGTGTGTTTTCAATCTTTGTTTTCCTTTGTTTAAAATTTAGATTTTTAGTCGCTGCAAGACACTTTTGTCTGAGCTTGGGTGTGGTGAAATTCTTTGTTATCTAAAAGCGGTTGGGTAAAGGCAATTTTGGTAAATCAGAAATTATGCCTAATCAGGAGGAATCACCCCAGCCTTGCAAAGGGTAATACAAGTAATCATCTGGGCTCATGAAGCTTAGAAGCACAGTAGTCTCTTAACTCAAAAATTATGTTTAATTGCATGAGGAATCACACCCAGCCTTGCAAAGAGTAATACAAGTAATCATCCAGACTTGTGAGGAGTAGAAGCACAGTAGTCTCTAACTCAGAGATTGCGAAAGGAATTGCCATAACTTTCCCAGAGTAAAAGCCTAATAGTATCTTAACTCACTTTTAAGATATAGGAAGAATCACCCTAGCCTTGGGAAGAGTAAAAGCCCAATTGTCTCTATCTCAGATAATATACCTAATAGGAAGAGGAATGAGCCCAGCCTTGCAAAGAGTACAAGCCCAATAGTTCTAAGTTTCTAACGTATGCCTAATAGCTAATAGCAGGAGGATTCACCCTAGAGTTGAGAAGAGTTAATCCCAATGGTCTCACCCTCAGAGATTACATTTAAAAGCAGGAGAAATCTGACACTCCATAACCTTCGTGAAGAGTAAAAGCCCAATAGTCCCAAACTCGGGAATTACATTGAATGGAAAAATCACCTCATTCTTAAAAAGAGAAAAATCCGATAGTCTGCAACTCAAAGACCAGACATAATAAAACATTAGTAAAGAGCAGAAGCCCAATAATCAAATTCATATTACATCTAATAGCACGAGGAATCAATCTAGCCTTTTGCTAATAATAGAAGCCCAAAAGTCCATAACTCACATTATAGAATAGCTGGAGAAATCACTCCAGCCTTATCAAGACAAAAAGCTTAAGTTTCTAACTCAGGTATCAGACTCAATGGTAGGAGTCCCTCACACCTCTTAGAAGAGTAAATGTGTAATGTTTTCTGAAGTAGAGCTTACAAATAATAGGAGGAATCACTTCCCTCTTGCAAGAGTAAGGCTCAAAGACCTCACCTAAGTTCCAGGTTTTACCTAGGACCCCACGATCGGGGTTTGCCCCTCCCTTCCCGGTACGCCCTGGGTTTGTTCTGATGATAAACCCAGGTGTACCTGGGCGAACCCACAGGTATTTCATGGTTGTAACAAACAAAGAAATCAGTCTTTGTTGACCGATTAACCCAGGGTGTAGTTAAAACAAATCCACAGGAATAGCACAGTTTTCAAAATAATGACTTGCCTGATACAAAATGAAAAAAAAACAAAAACATTTGAACATTGACCATTGGCTGATAATTTTCATCTTTTTTAGTCATTCTTCAACACAGTTAGCCACAATCTTTTCTCAAGGAAAAAGCATCTTACTTCTTCACATATCTTTCACGCAGCTATCTATTTTGCAGCTGTTGATTTACCAGTTGCAGCTATGCACAACATACACTGATCAAATGACCAAGGTATTTCTATCTTCACTTTGGACTATCCAACAGGATTCTTCTACCAAAAATTATACATCATGGATTAAAAATTTAAAATCCAATAATTTTCGTCTTTTTACAGAATCAGTATCTGCCATCATTTTTTTCTTATATAGACTCTCATACTTCCTTTTCTTGTATTTTCTAAAACACTTATTCACTAAATCTTATATAGAATAATGAACCAAAAGATGCTGATGCTCTCAATGAAGAGCAATATGATGATTTGTTTAGAACTTGGATATTTTGAAGACATTCTAGTTAAATAAGCTTAATTAGTGTATTTGGAATACATATTAATGCACCGTGTGTTCAAAATAGAGTGATAATCAGCCGTCTGTTGGTAGTTTATTTGGCTCGATTAGTCTATATTGAACAGATACTAATGCACTATCTTAATTTTGTTTATTTGGATAGATTTTATATACTGTTTGTATGGTTGTACCCAAGCATACAGAATCCTGGGCAAAAAAAAAAACATTGGAGACCCACCATCCCGTACCTGTACTAAAACAAGCAACTCAAGATTGCACCTAATAGATGGAAGAATCACCCTAGTCTTTGAAAAAGTAAAACTCCAGGAGTTAACTCAGAGATTAGAATCGCCCAGTCTTGCAAAGAGTAAAAGCCCAATAGTCTCACCTCTATATACAATGCAAGAGGATTTGTGTTTTCTTTTGGCAAAAGAAAAAGAGAACATTGCAGGAAACTGTAATCTGTATGTAATTTAGCAGATAGATTGTGTCGCTGACTACATACAATCCCTCGCACAGGACGCCATCCTCTACATCCAAGACATATGACGTTTTCTTAAGTTTCAGAGGGGAGGACATAAGAAGAACATTTGTAGATCACCTCTATGCTTCCTTGGAAAATGCAGGGGTTAATGCATTCCTGGATACCCAAAAGCTGAAAAGGGGGGACGACATCAGTTCGACTATTCAAGAAGCAATCAAGAACAGTACCATCCTCATTCCTATTTTCTCCAAGAAGTTTGCAGAGTCCCACTGGTGCCTGGATGAGGTAACACACATGTGCAAATCAAATGGTATCATTATACCCTTATTCTATTATGTCAAGCCAACAGACGTAAGGAATCCAGAGACAGGTGTCTTCGCCAAGGATTTTGAGCAGAAGAAACGAAGATACACACAGGAAAGGATTAGCAAGTGGAAAAGTGCTCTGTTTAAAGTTTCCTCCTTCTCTGGCTGGTGTACAGATGACACGTCGGGGTATGTAGCGAGCTGCGCTTTTTTATTGTAAAATTGTTGGTAAAATTAATTTTGAAAAGAAATGCCTTAAGGAATTATGATATTGCTCTGAAGAATTTTAGGATGGTTCAGTAATGTTGATGTTGCACTAGTGAGGTTCAAGACTCAAATGCTAAGCCACGACTATTAAAACGTCTGATTTTGAGCTCTCCTGTCAAGAGATTTGCCTTTGCTTGACCTCAACTGCAGATAAATTATTCTGCAGAGGATACTTGCCATTTGTCTGAGATAGGAATAGCAGTGACGGGAAATTACACTTCCAACTGCGGGTGGAATCATTCCACTTTGTGAACAGTGAGAGCCCAAAATTCTCACTTATGGATACCCTGAATTTTAAAAGAGTGTTTGCCCTATCCTATCGAACTTTTGCTCTTATAGTCCCAACTCAGTAGTATGAATGTTATTTTTAAGCAGATTGTGTTTTGTTTTAATTGTTATTCGAAAATTAGAAACAAATGCATCATGAATCAAGATCTTTAATCATGCTACTCTGCAAGTTATTGATATTACAGGAAGAATCCTAGGACAGTTTAATAATATGAATGCTATTTATTTGAGCTAAGAATTATATCAATAGATGGTCGCTGTTTCTTTTATTAGATAACTTATGACACTTATATATTGGTGCGAAAACAAAGAGGAACTAAATTCATTTGTCAAGGGATTTTTTCTTCATTGGTACTGTTGTATTTTTCAAATGTTCCACTGGTCCAAGTCCTCTTTGTCAAGCATGCGTTTATTCAGTGTTGTAACTTTTCTACTTGTTGCATTTGGTGGGATCAGCATGCCTTTATTCGCTGCTGGCCTTGTTTATGTATCTCTTAGACAGTGACATCTGATGTATTTCTTTTGCATTTTCCAATTAGGAAAAAAAGAATAAAAATATTCCACCATGGTATCTTAAAACTAGGACTGTAGAATAAGGCCTACAATCTGAAGGAGACAATTCGCTCTCATGGTAAATGACATATTAGTTGCAATCTTGACAGGAATAGATTTGTCCGTTGATATTTCTAGAAATACTTACTTTATCATCATAAACTTCATCTTTCTCCTTCTGTAGCTCTGTAGTCCTTGTTCTACAATCCTGTGTTCTTGCTGCCAAACTAAACAACCTTGTCTAGCTTCTGTGGTGAACCCAGCTTCATAGGTTTTTTTGCAAATACTGGTACTGAGCCGATCATTGTAATTTATCAGCAGTATCATACCTGGGTCTGTCCTGCCCTACCCTGTGTGTACCCACAGGCAAACCGTACCCATACCGGTACTTAAAACGTACCATATCATGAGTGGTCCCCTGTAGCAGCATACCAAACTCCGTAGGTTTATTTGGGAAATGGTGGTATTGAGCTGATTATTTTTAGTTTATTGGCGGCAGTACTGTAGTTGCTTTTAACCTACTTTACTCGTCCATTGGTGTGATATGTAGACAAGTATGTTCTGTGGGGTGAAAACACCTATTTCCCTCATTTAATCTATCAAAAGAAAAAAGCACTCCAAAATTTGGACCATTACTATTACAGAATATTCTTCCTTTTGCTCTGACCCGAATCCTTCATTGTTCTTTAGCTAAATCTTTTATCTTTATTGTTGTTTAGTATTGTAGCATTGGATCTAACACCAATCACAGTCAGAATTAAGCAAATTTGTTCAGTTTCTCGTGAGTTCATAGTAGAAGAAAGTTGTCCTTTATATATTGTTAAAGACCACATATTCTGCAAATCCTCAAGTTGAGACAGTGTTTTACTAATCAGTACAAGTCTAAGAGAGCTATTTTCTGTCAAAGAAGTCAACCTCTTATTTTACAACCTCGTCTGTGTTAACAGATTTGAAGCAGGACTCATCAAGATTGTAGTCCAGGATGTTTTCCGTACCTTAGAACAAAAGGTGAGTCAAGTAAAGGAATTTTCACTCAAGCCCTTAGAAGAAGAGCCCTCCGAAGCAATACCCCAAGAGATCAGAAATGAACCTCTTATAATTTCAAAGTCTGTGTTCATCAGTATGGAAGAGCACATGAAAAAAGTTATAAAGATGCTCAATACAGATTCTGATGATAATGTCATCACTGTTGCCATTTATGGAAAGGGAGGTGTGGGAAAAACCTCCTTAGCAAAGGCCATCCACAATCATGTTTATCTCAAATTTGATGCTACCTGCTTTGTATATGATGTCCGTCATAAAGCCCAACATACTAATGGTGTAGCTAAGATGCAGCGCCAGATATTGAAAGACCTTGTCAAGTTCAAGGATAGAGTTATTGACCAGGCTCATGGAAAGGCTTTGATGAAGGGTTGCTTGAGGTCCACCAAGGCCCTTGTAATTCTTGAATATGTTAGTGATTGGAAGCAGCTGAAGGCTCTGCGAGGGGATTGGTTTGGGCCAGGTAGCAGAGTGCTTGTAACAACGCTCGACCCCACCATACTAAAGAATGAACATATTGATTTTGTTTATGAAATGCAGGGACTGGATAAGGAGCATTCTCTTCAGTTTTTAGCTGGCATGCTTTCATGAGAGATAAACCCAAAGAAGGTTACAAAGACTTGTCACACAAAGCTGTGGATATTTGCAATAGGCTGCCATTTTCGCTGGAAGTTCTGGGTGCTCATTTGTATAATAGAAATTTAAGTCATTGGAATCAAGCCATTGAAATACTAGAAACTTCAAGTTATCATGACAAATATGCCATCCTTAGACGATGTTGTGATGGCCTCAAGTGTGAGCAGCAGGAGATGTTTTTAGACATGGCTTGTTTATTCATAGGAAGAAAGAGGGAAAGTGTCATTAGCTTTTGGGAAGCTTGTCGTTTGCGTCCCAATGTAGGCCTAACAAAATGAAGCTCAAATCACTTGTTAGATTAGACGAAGACGATAGATTTGTAATGCATAGTGAGCTGAGGGATATGGGGAGAGCTATTGTAGCAGAGGAATCAGCAGAACCAGGGAAGCGTAGCAGATTGTGGAAGCCAGAAGAGGCTGAACTGGTTATAATGGAAGGAAAGGTGAGGTTTTGAATTCCATTTACTTTATTACTCTTCCTCCCAATCTTTTAATAGTCCTTGAAATTACTTTGGGGTGAGAAAGGTTGTCAATTTCCTTATTTGTAGACCAAATGTTGTTGTTATCTTGTAGACATGGTATTTGAGTTGTGTCTCTTGTTTATATTTGTATTAGGTCTTTCTAGTGTGTTTTATTAGCATGTCATCTAGGAATGTAGTTCTATGTTATTTGCTATAGCATAATTCAAGGTCAATATTGATGCTAATAAAATTTCATTAATTTGAATCTTATCAGGGGACAGAAAATGTGCGATGTCTTACCTACCTTCAGCAAGATGTTAGACTGCAAACTCAGAATTTTCAAAAATGTCTAATTTGCAATTACTTTGGCTGGATGGATCTCTTATTGAGGGAAACTTTGCACAAATGCCTCCAGATTTGAAATGGCTGAGATGGGAAAACTGTCCTCTAAAATACATGCCATGTGAATGGAATATGAAGCATCTAGTTGTACTAGATTTAAGCTTCAGTAAAGACATTGAGGCAGTGTGGCTAGAACTATATAATAAGGAGGTAATTTCCTTTTGCAAGAAAAATAAGAATCAAGATACAAAGTGATCCTTTTATTAATTCACGCATGTTTTTCCAGTGATTAACAAATGCATAAAGATTTTCATTATACCAAACAAGAAATATATAGGAATACCTGCTTCATGAGTTCCTAAATGATATGTTTCCTTTGTTTGCAGGGGCCAAAAATCTCAAAGTACTTAAGCTGAATGAGTGCACAAATCTTCGAGTAGTTCCAAATTTAACCAACCATACATCTCTCATACAACTAGAGCTCTGCGGTTGTAAAGAGTTAATGGAATTACCAGAGTCCATTGGACTTCTAACAGAGCTTAAGTACCTTGATCTGTCAAACTGCTGCAACTTAACCCAACTTCCGGACACCATAGCTAACCTAAGCTCCATGGAAGTGCTTTTTCTATCCAATTGTTACAGCATCAGGAAGTTACCTGACTCGCTTTGAAGATCTGAGAGCTCTAAAGAAAATCAAAATGGATGGAATGCCCTTAAAGAATTTGCCTAAGTCCTTTCGATGGTTGTCCTTCTTGGAGAAGTTATCTCTTCATTGTTGCCATGAATTAAGAAGCCTTCCTCAACAAATAGGCGAATTGAATTGCTTGCGTATCTTGATATACATGGTTGTTCTAGTTTACAGACTCTACCTGATTCAATTTATGAACTCAAAAGCTTATGCCGGTTAGATATGACTGGTTCCAAAAGAATCAGCCTAGGATCAGAGCTAGGGAACCTTGTTTTTATGGAAAGGCTGGTTCTAAGTAATTGTGCAGCAATAAAGAGCTTGCCAATATCAATAGGTCAACTTACTTGTTTGCGACATCTGAACCTGAACCATTGCACTTCTTTGTTTCGACTACCAGAGGAGATGGGAAATCTGATCAATTTAGAAGAGTTGCTGATCAATGAATGCTACAATTTATGTGAACTTCCACAGAGCATTGGGAAACTTTCATGCCTAAGGACTCTAGAAATGGAGGAAAACTACAGCCTATCTGTTCTTCCAGCCACTGTTTCAGGACTTACTTCCTTAAAGTGTTTCAAAGCAGGTGGTTGTCCTCTACCACAACATATTGGGGATTTTTCATCATTAGAAATTTTGTATCTTAAATCATACAAAGTTTCCTCTTTACCACCAACTTTTAGCACACATCTGCAACTAAGCAAACTCTACCTGCATAACTGCACAGAGTTTATGGAACTTCCACATCTTCCAAAGGAACTCATTGAAGTGCACATCCAAGACTGTTTGGGACTGATGAAAATCTCTAACATGTCACATATGAGGAGGCTAAAGCTGCTGAGTATACACAACTGCTGTGAACTTGTCGAATTGCCTGACTTTGGTTCCTTACAGTCATTGCAAGAGCTCTCAATTTTGGAATGTAGGAAAGTTAAGCGTATTCAAGGAGTGGAAGGGATGAAATCCTTAAGAAGGTTGCATGTTACAGATTGCAGATTGAAACCCTCCAATTAATCAAGGTATCTCTCATTTTCCTCTGGATTTCTAACATTTATCAAATACTAGCACAACTTATAGTGTAGTTGCATAACTTGGCTACTAGTTTCAGAAATTTATATAAAAATAAAGTTCAAAGACTATGGATCCTAATTGTAGCAGGCCTAGCAAACATGTATTACTAGTCGACAATAACCCCCAAGAAATATGGGGTAAAAAGGATCCAGGACACTTGGTTATGAATATAGCTTCCTTGGTTTGAGCTAGTGACCCCGAATGACATGGGGCAAGTACTGGGAATACAATGTGGGAAATCCAAGAGTGGGGCATCTCTGGTATCCAACATGGGATATCCAAAATCCAACTTGAATATCCAACATGGAAAGTGTGTGCCTTGCTGAAGATCCTGGTTTGGTTTTTTGGTTAAGAACCCATATCCACAAGAATGAAGTTATGAGTTACATTCTGATTGACTTGAGAGTTGAGACTAAAAAGTTTATCTTTCAAAATTTTAGAATACCTTGCATACTAATTACCATAATCTGCTTTTGGAATTACAGGAAACATGTTGTCTAGAGTTATTCAGCTTTTCTGCAAATGGGGTTCCAGAGTGCTTAGAAAACCAGATAGAAACCAATGGTGGCAATTTGCTGAATGTTACATTGGACAGTAATGAGAAATGTTCGGGGTTATATTATGCTTTATGGCGAGGTTTATGACTGGGATCAATGCAGTGAGTATCGAATTAAGCCTTTTAAGAGACAGCATTGAGATTTTCAATACCAGGCTTGTCAACCACTCAAAAATGTAGATGGTGATCAGATTTTTGTGCACATTTTGCGAAAAAATCATCACATGGTTATGATGGTGCAGAGTGGAGATGTGGTCGAGGCCAAGGCAGAAAGAGATGAAGAAAGAATGTTAATAAGAAGTGGTGGAATGCAGTTCTTGTTTGAAGGCGAAGATGGGAAAAGAGAAGATCTAATACTGGAGAGCTTGGGAAAGGGTTTGACAATGTTAATTGAAGATTACAATGAAAATTTAGCCTTTGAAGATGAGGAGTAATATTAGACCTGGAAAACATCTGAGAGAACTGCTTTACTTGGTGAGGCTCACTTTTAATAGGATGATCCTGCTTATAGCAGATAGCATAGTATCTGTAAAAATTTGAACTATAAACACCATTTGTCTACAAATTAAGCGCCCACATGCATCCCCAACTTTTGTAATGCTCCTTTGTGTACCCATCTCTTGGAGGCTATCTTACGTGTTCCACATTGAAAATTTCTTTTTCATCTCTTTTCCACAAGGCAACAGCCTCCTCCTTCAAAATTTTGTCATTGGCATTGAGCATAATTTGGCCCTTTGAATTGGACCTGCAATTTCTAATACAGATTTTAAATTAAAGTTTCAAAATAGTAGTTTACAAATTTGATCAATTTCCAATATAAAATATTAATTTAAATTTATAACATGTGAATTAAAATTTAAAAATAAATATACCCATTTTCAGATTCGAGGTACCTATACACTCATCCTAGTAAAGCATCACAAATAAAATAATATTGTGATTGTCTAGTTGGTGAACGTGTGGGACAAGTGGGATTGAGAACATGATC
The DNA here is from genome assembly GCA_018340775.1 of Taxus wallichiana var. yunnanensis. Lineage (NCBI taxonomy): Eukaryota > Viridiplantae > Streptophyta > Pinopsida > Cupressales > Taxaceae > Taxus > Taxus wallichiana. The sequence continues at coordinate 283,359,901 of CM031237.1, forward strand.
CATATCATCTAGCCTCCAACCTCCATGTCTAATAGCAAGAGCGTCCTTGTGATCTGCCCTGCTTCTCTGTCTTCATTCTTCTCCAGACGAGGTCACTCTCAAAATCCCCTCTTCCAAATTCGGAATAACTACTCCTCCCAGGTGTGTAAGAAGGTGTACTCCTTTGCAAGGGAGACGGGGTATGTAAAGACGGGTTTCAGCTCCTCTGTGAGGGATCAATCGTGTTTGTATCTAGAATCAAATCCTCTAGTTTTTGCATGCATCTTCCGTGAAAAAAATCGATCAATCATGTTTGTATCTAGAACCAAATCTTGTAGTTTTTGCATGCATTTTCTGGGAAAAAAATAGTTCATTATTGAAATTCAACAGCTGTACATAAGTAACTATGGAAAAATGCATTTATAGTTAGAATTTGACCCACAAGAAAATCTAAACATAAAATCAATGATCAAACCATATAACAATTCAAAAATGCAGATTTTCATATGTTTTACAACAAAAATTGTTTGAAGCGTGTAGTAGGCATCAGAACTGTTCGAAGAACTGTCTAAACAAAATGTGATTGTGAATTTCTTTTTGCAATCATAAACAATTCTACGTTTCAGCTCTAGTGGATTAGGACCTAGTAAAAACCAAATGTGATTTCATGAACTGCAATGATTGCTGGATGTACACAACATGGGCATGCTGAAAACACCTTAACGAATTGGTTTCATAGATCACAATGATATCTAGATGTGCACAAAATGGGCGTCCTGGAAATGCCTCTATAAATTTCGGTTTCATGAACTACAACGATTGTTGGATGTCCAGAAATTGGGCATGTTAAGGAGGAAAAATATATATTTCCAATTTGAGCTATGACTTGGGTATTTTCGTTTGCAGGTTTATTTTATGTTATGGCGTAGGTTTGCAAGTGATAATTTTTACTTTTTCGATTTGCAGGGATTTTTTTCGTGTTTGCTTAAATGATTTCGAGCTAAGATGAGTGAGATTAGGATTTATTTTTAGATCTATATGTTTGCAGGGTTTGTAAATCTAAATGATAAAAACATTAAATGTTAAACTTCAAATTCTAAGTGTAGAATGCTAGGGTTTGTTTGCACTCACCTCTGCTATTAAATCTCTTCACGAAAACCCTTCATGAAAACACGCTCTTCTCCACAAAATTATAACCCACAAAAAAACTACGTGTTAAATTTGTGGAAGCATATAGGAATATACACGAAATTTAAATTTTGAAAAAATGTGGGGTTCCAGCGTAGCATTTTTACAAGAAGCAATTGCAAGATGTAGGTATTTAGGAGGCATCTCGGAGTTAGGCTGATAGGGTGTGTGTTTTTAGGTCATTCAAGGGGAATTTATTTATTTATTTATTTATTTTTAATTTTTTTAATTTTTATTTTGGGGTTTTGGTTTTGGATTATGAAATTAAACATATTCATGGAATGGCCCTTGGTCTATTGGTACGATGTATGGTTTTCAATGAGCCCACCACAGATTAAGTTTTGTTGAGTGCAAGGCCTAGAGACGCTTGACACGGAGAGTCAAACGGTTGAGGCTAGGATCGTACCCTGGGTGATTTGATGGCGTGGATGCCCATTACTCGTAGCTTCTTCGGATGATTTTGACGATGTGGATGCCCCTTACTTGTAGCTGCTTCTAGGTGTTTTTGATGGCGTGGATGCCCCTTACTTGTAGTTGCTTAGCCCCTTACTCGTAGCTTGCTTAATTTGAAGGTGATCACTGGTTTAGTTTCTTTGCTTACTTTGTAATCCATTAAACTATGTAATGGATCCATTGATTAAACTATGTAATACAAAGTGATCACCGCTTAGTTTCTTCACTTACTTTGTAATCCATTAAACTATGTAATCCAGTGATCGTTGGTTTAGTTTCTTCGCTTACTTTGTAATCCATTAAACTATGTAATGGATCCATTGATTAAACTATGTAATCCAAAGGTGCCCCCAATCAGTAAACCTTAGAGGTGCTAAATCAAAAAAATTAAGCATACTCAAATTTCAATTAAAGGGGAATGTTGAGCAAGTAAACATACTCATCCCACAACGAATGAATGAACCATTATGTTAGTAAAGACTTTCATTGTAATACCAAAAGAAAATATAGCATCATTTTTTTAAGTTTTATGATTACTTCAAATTGAGTATCCATTTTTTCAATTATTTTTTATAGATGTAGAAATTAGTTTGGAATAAAATATGTCGTATATTAACCACTTAGCTAGATATAAAGAATAAATCAAACATAATTACATAATTGATAGTAATGGTGTAAACATTTATTATTTTGAAATAAAAATGTAAAAAAAAGCTCCTCTAATATATTTGTTGATGGGTGGGAAGATCAAAATGTAGATGTGGAAATTTGTGTTACCTTAATAATGCACTATCCTAACTATATCACTTTGCAATATGTATAAACATCTCAATATATGTATGATATGTTTGGGGTCAATTGGTAGTCGCTTCGTTAAATTCAACTAATCAATGGGTGTTTAACACCTACAAATAGGAATGTTTATCTTGTGATGGCTCTCTTAATAAGTTGATCATGGCATAAGAAATTTTCACCATTTAATTTGCACTTTTCTTAAGTAAAAGTTGAGGAAGAATCATCATTTTTCATGTCTAGAACCTTATAAGATGACTCTAAGACACTTTTATTGTTAAAAACCCTATCAGTTTGAGTCTCTATCAAAATATCTAACTTTTGTAAGATGTTATTTGTGATTGTATTTAGGATTTATTCATTGTGTTGGAATTGTGTAGATAAATCATAGATAGTGTATTTATAAAATGTTAGTGTTGGTAATTTTATGTGTTTTAAAAGTTAAAGTTAAAAATGTGCTATAAGTCCTTGCTTTATGGAGTTTGGGTTAGTGAGTCATAAATATTTAAGTTATTTTTGCTATGATAGATAAGAAGTGTCTTCTTCTATTTCTTTAAAATGTAAACCTTTATTTTTCCATCATATGTATGCATTTTAAAAGCTTGCACATACACTTCATTTCCATCTTTTCGTATATTCTCTTCCCAACTTAAATAGAAATTTTATCAAAAGATCTTATAGTACCTTATTTGGAGACTAAGGTGAATAAGGATGTTATTATTTCCTTCAAGTTCACATCCATTCCAAAATGGTTTATAATTACGTCACACACATAAGTAACATTCAAAGAAGGATTTTCCATGACAAGCATGTGGAGTGATAATGCAATGTAGGAGGATGGTAGAGTGAATATAGATAGAAGCCTTCAAACATATAAGTTGTTTAGTATTACCTTTCATACCAACAAGAGTGGATATTATTGACTTGTACCTTTACAATCGTAATGCACTGCAAACTATGTGGACTTATTCATCACCACGAAGCCACAAAGATTACAAGCACGCTTATGAGGATGCCTAATTGGACACCATATAAAGACACAATGGTAATTATGCATTATATTACCTTAAATATTTAATTATTTAATAAGGTAATTAGTTTATATATTGTTATATAGTTTTATAACAATATTTGTCATTTTATATCGTATTGTTTATTTGTTGCATTATTGTTGCAACTATACTTGTTTGTATTTGGTTATTGCTTCCTGATGTATTTTGGAAGCTGTTATGATTTTGGTTGTACTGCAACCTTGTATTTGTTCTGCACATGGTTGTTCAATTCCTATAAGAATTGCAACCCTCTCTATTGTAAAATTTGATTGATTGATTAATAAAATTCTATAGGCTTCCATCCTGTTTTTACATTTGGTACTGAGAGGTTAATCTAGGACTCGTGAGCAGAGAAGGTGTGGAAAGAGAAGAGAAGAGATAGAGGAGATTGGAGAAGCATTTGCAGCATTGAGAGCCAAGTGTTGCCTCCTTGCAAACTTCCCAGCCCCATCCCAGCCTCCCCACAACCTCCTATTGTTCTCCAGTGTTTGGAACACATTTTTTTTTTTGCTTGGTGCCCTCTACACTAAGAAAAATTTGTTTATGAGATTCTGGAAATTAATTTTTAAAAATCGATTAAATTTTTAAAAAAATCTTTTTCCCATCAGGAAGGGTTTTCCTCTAAATTAGTTTAGTTTAGATAATATTATACAAGTAGCCGATGCAATGTAATTTGAGGATTTTGTGCCAAGTTGAAGGATATCCGAGCTCACCAAGCTTGAGGATATTCAAGTAGATCTGATACCGTTGAATTGCCAAGGGTTTACATTGCAAAGGAGCTTCAAGATTGTTTAAATTAGGGATTGAGTTGCATTTACAACCGTGTTGAGCAGATCACATCCGATGTGCAATTCTTTTGCATCATTTCCATCGGCCACATTGATTGTGATGACAATCATACTTGCCATGTTATTATCAGCATTGACCATATTGGATCGTGTTTGACATTTGTTGAACTTGAACATTAGACCAAGCCACTGCTTTCGTTGATCGATCCCCTACGCCAGTCCTAATCGAGTGAAGTATTGATCATGATGAGACGAGCTATTTAAAGCAACAAACATCAAGGGTCGAGCTATTTCCCACCTAAGGGTGAGCAGTTGTGAAACTTGAGTTTTCAAAGATCCGAGCTCCTCCCTTGAAAATGACACCACTACCAACCACTATCCACCACCTACAAAAAAAAAAAAAAACAAAAAAGAGGCCAAAGTCGTTGAAAAATCTCCACACCGAAAAAATAAAACTGCCATGAAACTGCAAAAAAAGCAATAAATAGTGGATAAACAAAAAACAAAAAATCAAATCAAATAAAAGTGGCAAATCAAATCAAAATAAAAGTGTGTTTCAAAAAAAAAAAATAAAGCTTTAAAATTTTTTAAAAAAAACCTAAAACCTAAATCCCTCCCTAGTGAACCAATGCCACGTGGATCTCCATCAACACCACATCACATTTATTAAAAAGGTTAGTCATTTCAATTTGACTTTAAATATTTATTTCATTTTTTATATATGCATATAGCATTTAAAGTGCTATGTTGGATAAGTGACGACTTTGGGAAAGGGAGGTTTGGGGTTTGACCCCCATTCCCAACTTGTTTTTTTTTAAACCAATTTTGACTTTTAGAGGCAAAATTTGTGAAACCACCAACTTTGGAGGCAAAATTAGTGGAAAAACCTCCTCTAAACAACTAGTTATAACTAAATAGGCCCTAAAATTTTAGTGAGAAAAAACCCTATATTTTAGGGAAAAAAAATTTTTTTCTCCTAGACCTCTTTTTTTCATTCTAAGCAACTTTTTGCTAAAGGAGGTATACCTAAAAATTGCATTTTTAGCTATTTTTTTTGCAATTTTTGGCATAAAGGGTCATTTTGGGCTTCAGAGGCCACCAGGGCCCCGAAAAAAAAAAAAATTTTTCCTGCCATTCAATTTTTCAAAATTTTGAATGTAATTATATACTTCAATATATTATACTAATTTGTAGGTTTCCATAGTCAACCACAAACATTGTAACTACTCAAAAAATGGCAGAGAATTGTAATAAAAAATAGTGAAATTTGGTTCTAAAACACTCACGAGATCCTAGATCTCATTCACAATGTTTCGGTATATACAGTGCCTCTGGGAAGCACTTACGGGTAAAGTCATCGTGACTACTACTACACTTAACACCTAATATAGTCAGCAACAATGTCATCTGGGCATCGACCCTTTAAATCGATGGGAGTAATAAGGACACATGCACACACACTATGAGCCATCCCATCCATCTGTGAATGATTGCACGACATAAATCTGGACTGAGAAATTATCCAAGTATATAGCGAAGTTACATGCATGCGTATGAGGATATTTCTTTGAGCCGGTGTCAATAATCACACAGACCCCTTTCAATATTGTCTTGGTACCACGTATCGAATTCTTTCACATACGTTAACACCTCTTTCACGTACCACCGGGTATATAGAAAGGGCGAGCTTCTTCCACGTACCACCAGGTATATCGAAAGGGCACATATATAGAAAGGTTTGGTATATCGATGATGGTATATAGATTGGGAGACCTTATACCTGGAGTGATAAGAGCCTAACCCTATCAGTGATTTCTGTAAAATGGGCACCAATGCCCCCAAATTTTTCTTCCAGATTCACAACTACTCAGAGGAAACAACTATGTTGCATGGAAGACAAAAATCAAGACACAACTTGAGTTTGAAGAGATCTGGCCTGTTGTGAATGGTACTCTGACCAAATCAACTACTGATACAACACAACAACGACAATTTGATAGATCAGATCAGAAGGCCAAACTCATCATCTTGTTTGGAGTGTCCGACGATGTGCAACCCCACATTCGAGATGCCAAAACAAGCCAAAGAAGCATGGGATAAGTTGAGCACAAGGTATATGAGGCCAAAAACAAGAATGTCATACTAAATTTGTAGAGTCAGTTACACACACTTGAAGTTCAAGAAAATGAGAAAATCAAAGCTTTCTTGAGAAGAGTTGCAGAGTTGAGGGCTTCACTTCTAGCCCTAGGAGAAGTAGTCACAGATGAAGCTCTCATTCCCATTGTTCTGAGAGCTCTCCCTTCTTCTTACCGCATTTTTGTAACAACACTAAACTTGTCAGATACGATAGTTAGTTTTGACAAGTTGGTAAACCTACTGCAACAAGAGGAAGCCATGCATAATAAGGATGATGAAGAGGAGCAGGCACTTTCTTCTCATCAAAAATGGAAAGGAAAAGGAAAAGGAAAACCTAATTCCTATCAAAAGTCCCAACATCAGAATCAATATCAACATCAAGGGACAAACAACAAAAAGAAGAAATGTCCAATCTGTAAAAGAGGACATGAATTGAAAGATTGTTGGTATAATACTTATAAGAAAGGTTCATCAAGTAATTTGGACCTCAACACCAACAATCTCACAAGGGACATATCAAACTACAATCAAGGGTAGAAAAAGGGGAACTGGAAAAGAAGACCCCATCAATAAGGAAATATTGTTGAATAAGAAGAACATTCAGATAATGAAGACTACTTGTACACTTGCTCGATCAAGTGAACCTTCCACGTCATCTAGTGATGTTTGGTATGTTGATTTGGGAGCCACTCGACACATGACCAGCCACAGAGATTAGTTTACTTCAATGAGGGACACACCTTCAAAAACCATGTTTCATTGGGTGATGATTCTTCATATACAAGTTCAGGGATTGGGAACATTTCTCTACCCCTTGGTTCACACAACTATAGACTATCAGATGTCTTATGTCCCTAGGTTGACTAAAAATCTACTTTCATTCAGTCAACTCCTAGATCACAACTTAAAAATTTGACTTTGATAGTCATTCGACAAGAAAACGTGTTTAATTTGAGACAAATCACGAGGCTCAAAAATAGTTGCAAAATCCTCCAATGTGGGACGCATGTTCCAACTTGATTTTGTCCACAGAGATGATCAGGACACTTGTGGCTAAGAACTCTACCTCTACATAGTTGTGGCATCGAGACTTGGTCATGTTAGTTTCAAGTATCTCGAGACACTTCACCGACAATATGGTACATGGGTTACCATCTCTTCAGAAGGATACAAAAAAGTGTCCTCACTGCCTAACAGGAGAAAACAACACAAAGCTTCATTCAAAAGAGTACTTTTTGAGCTCATGGTAAGCTTGATCTAGTTCATACCGATCTTTGCGGTCCATGCAACCAAGTCATTCTAGATTTCAGTACTTCATGCTTTGTGTTGATGATTATTCAAGAAAAATGTGGATTTTTTGTCTTCACAAGAAAAGTGAAGCTTTTGAAACCTTCAAGAAGTTCAAAGTAGTTGTTGAGAATGAAACTAGGTCATCACATCAAAACTCTCCACTCGATCGAGGGGGAATTCACTAGTGAATGAGTTCAAAGACTACCTACAAGCTCACAGATTCGTCAAAAATGCCTCCTCCACACACACCACAACAGAATGGTGTTGTTGAGAGAAGAAATCGTACTATCATGGAAATGGTGTGATGCATGATCGATGATTCTGACTTGCAAAGACATTCTGGGAAGAAGCAAAAAAAGACAATTGTGTATTTGTTGAACAGAGTGCCCATAGTTTCTCTTGATGGAGTAACACCACATGAAGCATGGTCAAAGTGAAACCATCTATTGCACACCTCAGAGTATTCGGGTGCAAAAAAAGTATGCACATACCCAAGTAGAAAAAAATAAATTGGATATGAAATCACAAAAACTCATCTTCATTGGGTATAATGAAGAGACTCTTGGGTACAGATTGATGGATCCTAAGACCAAGAAAGTCTACACCAACAGAGATGTTGAGTTCTTTGAGAAGAAGGAAGAAGAGTCCTCCTCCAGACTCACTTGATGTAGATTCTTCACCAGTTGTAAAAACTAAGTTGATGTTCCCACATATGATGAAAGTGATGATGGGGATGATGGTGATGATCTAATAGAACCATGACCCATGGGAATAGTTCAACGTATGCCCAAGTGGTATACTAGCATGTTACGAGATGCAAGAATGGATGCTCCACCGATACATCCACCCCTGGACCACAAACTCACTCACAATAAAGCAAGAGAAGAAGTGAACTTTGCTTTGATGAGTAGAGTTATTGAATCTGATGAGCCCTCTATAGTCCAGGAAGCCCTACAGTCAAAATCTTGGAAAGATGCCATGGACTCAAATATCAGTCAGTAATGAAAAATAACACTTGGTAGCTTGTCGATCTTCCACCAGGAAGAAACCCATTGATGCAGATGGATATTCAAAAAAAGTACAAAGCAGATGGGACAATGGACAAGTATAAAGTGAGACTAGTAGCAAAGGGGTATGCACAAAAAGAAGGCATTGACTATGAGGAGACATTTTCTCCCACAACTAAGATCAAAATGATCAAGATGATCTTTTCTCTAGCTACATAGTTTGGTTGGAAATTCCATCAGATGGACGTAAAAAGTGCCTTTCTGAATGAAGATTTACAAGAAGAAGTCTATATGACTCAACCTAAGGGATATGTTGTACTTGGTCAAGAAGCAAAGGTATGCAGACTCAAGAAATCTTTGTATGGCCTCAAACAGGCACCCCGGGCATGGTACATCAAAATTGATGAGCATCTCGTACAACATGGATTTGTTAGAAATCCATACGATCCCAATATTTACCTCAAAAAGCAAGGGGGAGATTGTGATTGTCATTGTCTATGTCGATGATCTAGTCATCACTAGCAGTTCAATGAGGATGATCGATGCAACGAAAGAAAGATCTTAATCGATCATTCGACATGACAGATCTCGGGATAATGCACTATTGTCTTGATTGAAGTATGGCAGAAAGAGAATCACATCTTTGTTTCTCAGATGAAATATACCAAGACAACACTCAAGAAATTTAGGATGATGGATTGCACACCGATTGCTACACCTATGGAGAATAGATTGCAATTATCTCATTCAGATCCATCTCCTGAGGTAAATGCCACTCTCTATCGGTAATTGATTGGGAGTCTCATTTACCTAACCTACACTAGACCAGATATCAGCTTTGCAGTGAGCTATCTATCCAGGTTCATGCAGAACCCAAAGTTTTCATTGAAAGCAACAAGGTGCATCTTGAGATATCTCAAAGGATCAGTGGATCTTGGTCTAGAATACAAGAAGAATGAAAACTTCTTCTTGTCAAGATATTCGATTCAGATCATGTAGGAAACATTGATGACAAAAAATCCACTTCAGGGTTTGTATTCTTTATGGGATCTGACCAATATCATGGGGAAGCAAGAAACAACACTTTGTTTCTCGCTCTTCCACAGAAGTCAAGTATCGTTTTGTAGGAGAAGTTGTATGTGAAGTGATTTGGCTATGTCGCATATTGAAGGACTTGGAATACCACAAGACAAACCAACCACCATGTATGTTGACAATGAAGGTGTTCTCAAACTTGTTCACAATCCAGTTTTTCATGAAAGAACAAAACATATTGAGGTACAAGTACATTTCATACGTGAACATGTCTTGAAGCACAATATACAACTTCAATTTTGTCCAATAGCTGAACAACGAGCATATATCTTCACAAAGTCACTTACACGTGACAAGTTTGAGTTGTTCAGAGAGTTCCTCTCCTCATCCCTTGAGGCAATGCAAAATTAAGGGGGAATGTTAGGTTAATTTATGCATTATATTACCTTAAATATTTAATTATTTAATAAGGTAATTAGTTTATATATTGTTATATAGTTTTATAACAATATTTGTCATTTTATATCATATTGTTTATTTGTTGCATTATTGTTGCAACTATACTTGTTTGTATTTGGTTATTGCTTCCTGGATGTATTTTGGAAGTTGTTATGATTTCGGTTGTACCTGTGCAACCTTGTATTTGTCTAGCACATGGTTGTTCAATTCCTATAAGAATTGCAGCCCTCTATTATAAAATGATTGATTGATTATTAATAAATCATACTACGCACAAATAAAATGTTTGGTTAGATGTTAGATTATAATTACATTTGATGTAACTGCAGCTTAAGGGTCCTAATGAAAGGATGCCTTAGACATGTTCCATTCAAAATCACATATTGGAATACTCAACAATAATATTTTTAGTTATAATAATAGTTTGTATTTATCAAACAAGTAATTATACAAACTTTTACTTGATTGTCAAAAATTAAGTCTTACACACACTTTGTTAACCTAGTGGCTTATTACAAAAAACACAATGTTTGCAGGGCTTATTGTTAAGACATTTCTTTATCAAATTACTTGAATATAGTCCTCTTCAGGGGGATACCTCCAAAAATCAAAATAAATGATTAAATATGTCTTGAATGATATGTTATGTGATGCCTTTAGGAGAATCACACCCACCCATATTTATATACATAAATATGAAGGGTCACACCCATTCATCCTAATTAGGTTACACCCTTTCATCCTAATTAGGTCAACCTAACTTATTTATTAAGAATTGTGCATAAAAGGTTAAGGTTCATAGCGTTACTAATCATATGAATATATAATGTTAAGGACATAACATGTCCTTCCCCTTGAGAGAAGTGTTTCCCTCAATGCTTAACAACTCAGGATGTTGTAGCATGAATTGTTCATCTTCCCATGTCATGTATTCAACTCGGTAGATTCTTCCATTTGATGAGAAATTTTGTAATTGCTCGATTTCTTAGTTATTTCACTCTTTTCTCGATGACTCCCTCAAGTTCCATAATGAACTTACCTTCTTCATCTAACTTTGGTAATTCAGACTGGATTAGAAGCTTGGTACCAATTACTTTCTTCAAGTAGGAGACATGAAATATGGGATGAATTTTGGAAGAGGGTGGAAGTTCTAACTTATAAGCTACACTTCTTATCTAATTGAGAACCTTATATGGTTTGTAAAATTTTGGTGCTAGCTTGATGTTCTTATGTTGTTGAAGTGACCTTTGTTTATAAGGTTGCAATCGAAGGAATACCCAATCTCCTTCCTCAAAATGCCTCTCACTTCGGTGTTGGTCAACTTGTTGTTTCATCCTATTTTGAGCCACAACCAAATTCTCCTTAAGGACTTGAAGTATTTCTTGTTGGTGTTGAAAATGATCCTCACTTGCACAGGCTTTAGGTGGACCTTGCAAATAAGACATTGTAGAAGGTGGGGGTTAACCATAAAGAGCCTCAAATGGTGTCATCTTTGTTGATGTGTGAAATGATGTGTTATACTACCAATCTTACTATGAAATCCATTTGGGCCATTGTCCTTGTGTTTTTGATGCAAAACAATGTAGATATCCTTCCAAACATTTATTCACGATTTCTATTTGGCCATCTGATTGTGGATGATAAGATGAACTATGTGCTAGTTTTGTGCCCCATTTTGTAAATCTACAGCCCAAATTATGCTTCTGAAGATAGGATCTTGATTAATCAAAATTATTTTTGAAATACCTTGGAGTTTCTATACCTTTTCCATGAAGAATTATACAATTGTATTAACTTGAAATGGATGAGAAAGTCCAAAAAAATGTGCATACTTAGTGAGTCTATCCACAACCACCAATATCACATCCAAGTTATTTGACTTAGGAAGGCCTATAATGAATTCCATTGATATTTCCTCCCAACGTTGTGCTGGAATGTTTAATGGTTGTAAGAGCCTTAGAGTCTTAATTGTTTCTCCTTTATGTTGTTGACATATTAAACATTCTGCCACAAATTTTTGTACATCCCTCTTAAGACCTTCCCGAAAAATACTTCTTTATACAATGATAGGTTTTTAAAAACCCTGAATGTCCTCCTATGGGTGAGTCATGCATTTGAGACAAGACACTAGCTTTCAATTTTGAATTTTTGCACAAAAGAGCCTCTCTTTATACCATAAGGAGTCCCCTTTCCACACATACTTATCAGAAGATGATGGGTTCTCTTGAAGTTTTTAATGATTTTCCTTGTTGGAGCATCCTTATTCCACTCTATCTTTTTTGCTTCTATCCATTTTGGTTGCAATAAAGATATAACATGAATTGTTGCTTCCTTTATTTCTTGTCAAGAGAGGGCATCAACTACAATATTCTCCTTTCCTTTTTGTAAATAATTTCAAAGTCATACCCTAGCATCTTTGTGACCCATTTTTGTTTCTCCTTTGAAGATAATCATTTCTCTAAAAAATACTTTAGACTCTCATGGTTTGTCTTTACTTTGAAATGTCTTCCCATGAGATATTGGTGTCATTGTTTGATTACATGAATGATTGCTAACATTTCTTTCTCATATGTGGGCCTTACTAAGTTCTTTCCTTTCAGTTGTCTACTCTCAAATGCTAATGGATGCCCTTCTTGCATTAATACGCCCCCATTCCCTATCCAAAAGCATCACATTCTACCACAAATGTCTTAGAGAAGTCAAGGGTAGCTAGCACAGGGGTGGAAGTTAGAGGTCTTTTAGTTGTTGAAATGCTTGAGTGGCTAAATTTGACCATGAAAATGAATCCTTATTTAATAATTTTTCTAAGGTTGTTGCTATGCAAGCACATTTTTGAACAAATATTCTATAGTATCCTGTTAGACCCAAGAATCCTCTTAAATTTTTAATATTTTTAGGTATTGGCCATTCTTTGACAACTACAATATTTTTAGGGTCCACTTTAACACCTTCATGTGACACCACATGTCCTAAGTATTCCACTTCCTTCACCCCAAAAGTACATTTGGATTCTTTTGCATAAAGTTGATTATCTTCTAGAACATGTAATATCTTCTCTACATGTTGTAAATGTTCTTCCCATGTTTTACTGTAAATTAAGATGTCATCAAAGAATACCAACACAAATTTTCGAAGAAATGGGTGGAAAATTGAATTCATGAGGCTCTAAAAATTAGAAAGAGAATTAGTGATCTACAAATGGTGTCACTAAGAAATCATAGTGACCATCATTTGTTTGAAATGTTTTTTTATGTACATCATCCTCTTTTACTCGAATTTAATGGTACCCGAATGCAAATCTAACCTAGTAAATAAAATGAACTATTTAATTCATCTAATAATTCATCAATGACATGGATGGGAAACTTATCTTTAAGAGTGATCTTATTGAGTTCCCTGTAGTTTGGGCACATTCTCCATGACTCGTCCTTTTTTAACCATAATCACTAGATATGAATATGCAATTTTACTAGGACGAACAATGTATGAATCTAACATTTCCTTGAATAACTTTTCAATTTCCAACTTTTGTTTATATGGATAGCAAGTAAGGTCTAATATTATGAGGGATACTTCCTAGAATCCAATCAATTATGTGATCATGATCTCATATTAGAGGTAAGATATTTGGTTCTTGAAATACTTGTTGATGTTTTTGGATAATCTCTTAAAGATTTCATGGAGCCTCAGTTTTCTACATCACATGATTCTATGAAATGCAATTGTGCCACCACACTATAAGCTCTCTTATTAAGTAGTTTATCTATCCTATGAGATCTAATAATTTGGCTTGATGGTAACTACATCGCGTGAAGTTTGTAAATTTTTCCATTCATGTTGAAAGTCATGAATAAGTCTTGAAAATTCAAAGACATTGTTCCCAATCAAGCTTTAAGTCATTGCACTCCCGAACTCCATCGACTCCCCTATTGGGATGAAAAACACTTCAGAACTGATAAGATTTTCCCCATTGATAGTTTAATATGATGATATTTACCACCACAAGAGAATTGTTTCCCATTAGCAATCATGACTTGAAAATTGGAGACAAGAAACACAAAGTAGTTGAGTGCATTTTCTAATTTTCTATCAATGAAGTTATGGGTACTCCTATATCTATCAAAATTGTCACCTTTTTCTTTTTAATATAGCCAACAACTTTGAGTGTTTGTGGTGTGCTTATCCCATTTAATGCATATAGTGAGATAGTAGGGTTTTCTTACACCTTCAAGTTAACATGTTCATTTTCTATGGATGGTTATGCATTATCATTTTCTTCCCCATCCAACGCCTCATTTTCAATAACCATTTGTCTTTTCTCTCCCATAACACACTTATGACTTCTAGACTATTTACTATCACACTACCAACATTGGCCTTTTTCTATTTTTTTTTTTTGCCTCATATTGAGGAGAGAGCTTGATAATTTGACTTCAAGGTTAAAATATTTAACCACATTTATTTTAGTATTATTAATCATGTTTTTATCTCTCCATCCCATAGTTTGACCTTGTGTGAATCTCTTAGTATTTGAGTTTCGTTTCTCAATGTATAGTGATTTTTGCATAAATTTCCTAACTGTACATGGTTCCAAAAAACTAATTTCATGCTTAACTTGATCATTTATTCCATTGATGTGAAATTGTAGTCTTTGGTAAGGTGTTACTTCTAGAGTCTGGATCACCAATCTCATATGCTCAACATTATATTTGGCTATAGATCCTATTTGTTTAAGATTCATTAATTGGGTGAAGTAACTTCCTTTCATGGCTGCTCATAGTGGGATGCTAAGTCATTAATAAATTCATCTCAACTAATAGTCTTCCCTTTTTTCACTCATCATCCATTGGTACCACTGATATGGTTCATATTCTAAATGTAGTGAAGCTATGTCAACCATTACATCATCTGGTATATTATGCAACTTAAAGTACTATTCCATGAGACTTATCCACGAGGTTACATATGTACCATCAAATTTACATATTTCCATCTTTGGTAGGTTCAATTTTGACCCTTGGAATGGTTGCCCTATATTTGGTCTATTTTTCCCTCTTATATGGTTTGGTAGTGTGTGTGGTTGTATGAGGTGAATTAATTAAGGTTTTCAATTCATAATCCATTGTTGGGGTTAGCACACTAGTTGTATAGATAATATATCATATCTAAGCATACATGCAAATAAAATTGGATATTCTACTAGAAGAAATACACAAAACAAGAGATATAAATCAACACCATATTTAACGTGGTTCACCCAATGTGGGCTACGTCCACCAAGAAACAAGCCAATCTATTATCCAAATATTTCACAAGATATACAATGAAGATTTACAATCTTCCACACCTCTCAGATGTACAATACTTTCTTTCTCTCAAGCTTTTGCTTCTTCTCCAAGAATTCTCTCTCTCACAATTATTCTCACAATAATCATCAACTTTTGCAAGTTCTTTTTAATTCTTACTTTTAAACCCTAGCTTTCATGCTTATATAGGTGTATAAAAACTTAGGGCACTTAACCATGCAATTACAATCAATAGATATGCTTTAATACTAAAAATAGATATAATTCTCATGAGTTAATTAAAACATCCACACACAGGTAACCGACGCCGGTTAGCCCTAACCGATGTCGGTTCCTCCTTGCTTGGTGATGTCGGTCCATAGGTGACTGATGTCGGTCCCTCCATAACTCGATGATGGTTACTGTGTTTTCCAAAGCAAGTTTCATATTGCATGCTAATCCGAAGTAATTGAGCTCCACAACTCAACAATCTCCCACTTGGAGATTAATTACTACACCATACCTGTATAACGTCATTCTTGGATCCTTCCTTAGCTTTTTTTCCTCTTCAAGTCTCAAACTCAAAGACCAATAGAAGTGGAGTGTAGCTCCAAATTATCATTTTCTAAAGGCTTTGTTAGCATATCCGCAGGGTTCTTACTCATATGAATCTTTTCCGATTTAATTACCCATCCTCCAATACCTACCATATGAAGTGATACCTTAATCGAATGTGTTTATTTCTTAAATGAAATGTTGAGTTCTTTGGCAAATGGATTGCACTCTAATCATCACTTTGAAAAATTTGCAATCATCTTGCTCCTTTCCCAACTCTTTCATGAACCTACTCATCCATATCATCTCCTTGCTAGCCTCTGTAGTTATAACATACTCTACCTCTGTAGTAGACAAAGCCACAACCTTCTCGCAATCTTGAAATCCGTAACTTCCATTCCTCCTACTATGAAAATATATCCAGTGAGTACTCCTCCTTCCATCTAGATCTCCACCATATCCAAATCAATATAGCCACATAATAAAATATCTAAATCTCCATAGCATAAATGCATACTAGATGTCCCTCTCAAATACCCGAGTATCCATTGGTACTGCTTTCCATTTGTCTTTACCCGAATTGGCCATATATCTACTCATAACTCCCACTTTGCCTGTGCAATGTCCGGTCTGTACTGAGCCATAACATACATGAGACTCCCAACCTTGAAGCATATAGTACTCATGTCATGTATTTGATCTCCTCATGTGATGAAGGACATTGATCTTTGCTCAATTTGAAGTGTCCAAATGCCATAGGCGTGCTAATAGAGTTTGCATTCTCGTGTCTTGAACCTTTCTAACACCCTTTAGATATAATCCTCTTGAGATAAATAAAATTTATTATTCTTCATGTCTTTGTGTATTTACATGCCAAGGATTATTTTTTCATCTCTTAAATCCTATATAGAAAATGTGTGAGCTAGCTTTCTCTTAAGCTCATCAATGTCTTGCATATTAGATCTTGCAATAAGCATGTCATCCACATACAAGAATAAAATAATATAGCTCCCATTTCCACGCTTCTTGAAATAAACACAATGGTCAAATTCACATCTTAAGTAACCATGCTCATACGTAAAACTATCAAACCTCACGTATCATTTCCTTGGAGCTTACATGAGCCCATATATGCTCCTTTTCAATATGCACACTAATTTATCCTTACCCTTGACTTCGCATCAAACGATCGCTGCATATAAATCTCTTCATCTAAATCACCATGAAGGAAATCAGTCTTCACATCTAGTTTCTCTAAATGTAAATACTCTACTGCAACTAAACTCAATATAGTATGAATAGAAGTCATCTTAGTAACAGGAGAAAATATTTCACCAAAATCAATACCTACTTTATGTGCAAATCCCTTTACTACAAGCCTTGCCTTGTACCTTTTATATCCACCCTCTTCTTCTTTGATCCTGTAAACCCACTTGTTACTTTCCAAGGTGTCCATCTCCTCATCCATGCCATGCTCCCACCGCATGTGGGTCTCATCCCGCATTGCTTTGCTTCAAAACTCTCTGGTTCATCATTATCAGTCAACAATAAATAAAATAGAGAAGATGTAAATCTTTCTAGAGGTTTACTTACCCTTTGTGACCTTCTCACATGAGTTTGTGGTACCAAAGGCTCATTCTGGACCTCTTAGAGATTTGTATCCAAATATTTTAGTGACAAATGCCGATCACTTGTAGAATCGACATCGCCCGATAACCGATGTCAGTTTGGCTCTTCTGTAACCGATACTAGTTCTTTTGACTAATGTCGATCAAGGGTCATTGAGAGTTCATTTTCATTCATAAGCTTCTCAACCGGTTCATCCTTGGGTACCAAAATTTGATCTCTGTACATTCTCTTTTCATTTCATTTAATATCACGACTCGTAATAATTTTAGAATTCTCTAAATCCCAAAAATGGAATCCAAAATCACCATATCCATAACCAATGAAAGTGCATCTCTTGGATTTTGCATCCAAATTTTTCCTATTTTCCTTATCAAAATGCACAAAAGCTTCTTAACCAAAAACTTTAAGAAAAGATAGATCTACCTCTTTTCTAGTCCAAGCTTCCTCTGATATTCCTTCATCTAATAAACTTAAAGGCCTATGATTAATCAAATAAACCATTGTATCAACTGATTCTGCCCAAAACTATAAGTGAAATCCAGAATGTATCCTCATACTTCTAGCATGTTCCATGATTGTCTTGTTCTTTCTCTCTGTAACACCATTCTCTTGTGGTGTTCTTGGAACCATTTTTTCTCTACGTATCCCATTCAATGAACAATAATCATTGAAAGTCTTACTATAGTATTCACCATGATTATCAAGTCTAAGGAACTTTAAATTTGAATTTGATTCATTCTCAACAAGGACTTTCCATCTTTTAAAAGTATCAAAAACATCAGATTTATGTTTAATACAATAAACCCATACCTTTCTTGCAGCATCATCAATGAAAGTAACATAATACTGGGATCCTCCATGAGAAGCTACTTTGTTATTCCAAATTTTCCCCCTAAAAATTGATCAAAACGACCCCGCACGTAAAGAAAATCCAAGGGTCAACTTTATCCCGTGAGCTCACATTCAAATCCAACAATCAAGGGTAGGCAAGCTCGACTTAAGTAAAGAGCAGGGTCAAAATATGAGCGCGAGCTCTACAATGGAGGAGCAGGGTCTGCAAAAGATCAATCAATGTCAAAGGAGCCCAGAGCTCGATAGGAAAGAAAATAGGAAAGGCTCAAATTTTTTAGACTTAGCCGCATATGAGTCGACTCGGGGCCAAACAATGACTCGCGGAAGGTGCCATGTGTCATCTTGGCACAATTTCAAAAGGTGCATCAAAAAGACAAGTCCCAAACTTGTGCCAGCCCCCCACACATCTAAGCGGTGCAAATTTAAAAGTGAGACTCAAGGGGTAGTCCCCAAGTGAGTGTGAAGCTTCCACGTGTCCTAAGCCATTGAAAAGTCTAAGCGGGGTAGAGCCAACGGAAGTCGCCACATGTCTAAATGACGCACCTTCAAGGGAGAAACCACAATTAGAGACTCAAGCAAGCGTCGTGCCTCCACATGTCCTAGGTCCAAAAGGGGGACATAACTAGCCATTTTAAACGACTAAGTATAAAGGTGTCGGCAGATGGCACCATGTGTCGCATCAGCATAAATTCAAAGGCACAACTCAAAGGGTGGTTTCCAAATGAGTGCCAACCCGCCACGTGGCCAAAATATGAAAAGGAAAGGAAGGGCGTTGAAAATTCAAAAATCTGCGCGAAGCCCTCCACGTTCTCGACCGATCAAATTCAAAGGTAAAATTTGGGGACAGTTTCCAAACATGCACGAAGTTGCCACGTGTCTCGGTCGACACATTGCCTCTGCCACAAAAAAAAGGACTCAAGTAGGATACAAAGGAAATAGGGAGCCCGCAGAAGACACCACGTGTCTCATGGGTGCAATTTTAAGAGTGAAGGCAAGGCGTGAAATCTCAAATGAGCATGGGGCTGCAACATGGCCCCCGTATGGATAGACCCTTGCATATTGTGAGCCTCATTAACTACCCGACTCAAGGACCTTCAAACAACCATATCTTTTGATTGGAAACTCAGATTTGGGTGGGAGATGACTTTTGGAAAGGTCTCAACATCCTCTACATCATGGAGGCTTGAAACTTTAATTTTGAAAGGTATAGGTGGGTGAGAAGTAAGAAAATGTCTTGCAATCTATTAATGAAGGATCCGATTGCTTCAACCACTAGGATTTTATTTGATTTGCCGTTCTTCCTTCTTCAACACACAAAATAGACATGGGGAGTGACAAAATTGACAAATTGTAGGTAGATTCACAAGGGGAATTAAGGGAAGGTGGTTGATCTTTCAGAGTAGGATTCAATGCATCACATGGGTGGTTGGAGAAGAGTTTGATTTTCCCTCTCTCTCTCTCATTCTTCTATATATTGTAAAGAGGGGCATATTCAAAGGGTTGGTCATTTTTTCTCCTCTGCCCCCTCTCTCTTTCTTCCTTAGAGTAGAATGTGGAGTCTAAGCCTCTTCTCATGGCTCTTTAATGGAATTTTGTTACCTCTTTCCCACTGATGATGTACCGTATAACTTCTAGAGTAATAAAATATGTTTTGTGATGCATTTTGTCCATCCTTCCTTATTTTATTGTCTCTTCTTGCCTCTCATCGTTGCAGGGTATACCATACATACTCTGATGTTTATTGTAGGTTCTGGGAGTTGTGTTTAATGGGTTTGAAGTGGTGTTCTATGTGAACTCTATCTCTGGTCTGTGGTGCATCTTGTCCACCCTCTCCTCTGCTCACCTCTCTCCACTTTAGGTAGTTAGATCCATGATCAACCACTTCCTTTTCTGGTGTATCACCACTTAGTGTAGGCTCTCTTTCAACCTCTCTCTCTCCCTGTTCCCTTAGAAAGGTTAGATTAGGATTAGGTTAGCTCTACCTGCACTAGATTAGCTTGTGGTAGGTAGATTAGGAAACAAGAACCAGATTTCTCTAGAGGGTCATCTGAGGATTACAAGTCCCACAACTTGAGATATGGTCCCATGTTGTGCAATCACACCAAATGCCCCACTCACACCCGGGGCCATTCGGGGTGCAAAGTGATTCTGCACTAATAATTTTTACACACCCGGTGGGATAGGTCTGAATCACCTTACCACTTCATCTTAGCACATATGTGTGTTCTGTTAGGATTCAGCCTTTTGAGGCAAATACAAGAACATATGGTGACTCCATCTGGTTAAAAACCCATCTCTAAAGTTGCAGACCTTTCCCCATCCATTTTCATCCATTTTTCTTCCATCTCTTTCATCTTCTACCATTCATGAAGTTGTGCAATCATGACTTCATTTCCCTCATGGAATTCACACCTACAACAGTGTAGTTAGCCTCCAATGTATTTCCTAACTCCTCCAGATCAGCATTATGATCAAATCCAAAACCATTATGCTTACCCATATGAGCAGTGTTAAATCCATTTTGTCCATGGAGCTTATCAAGAACAAGGGGACACATACAATGGTGACAGCTATGTGGAGAATGTTGTTATGTTGGAAATTATTCAACGCATGGAGGCCAACATGGTGCAGTCAAGGACTACAACGTAAATGAAGGCATTCAAGATTGGTTGTAGGGCACCTTGTCCATGGGTCAGCCCTTTTCCAAGACACTATAGCCCTCAGGAGAAGCTTGACTTCATGATTGAGATGTTGCCCAACTTTTGCAATTGAATGAGGAGATTGAGGCTTATGAGTTGGACACAAGACAACCTTGTCAATGGGTAAGTCCACCACCTCCTAGCTTTTCTTTTCCTCTTCCTCAAACTCCATCATTTCAGCATGATCAAGAGTCAAGCCCCTCACCTTCTGCCCCAAGTGTTGATTTCCCTTCTCCATCTCCTAGTCTTCCATCTCATTTCAATTCTTCTTCCCTTTCCCTTCCTAAACAGTCATCCCCTCTAAAAAACAAGAAGTTCCACTCCCTCTCCACCACAAACAATTGTAAAGTTGGTTGAACCCCAACCTGCCACTCCTCTTGCTTTCCCAAGTCCATGTTGGGAAGAGATTCCAAAGACTAGTCAAGGAGAACAACAAGAAGAGGATCCCAACAGAGAAGAAATGATAGACAATCTGAAGAGTTGGGCTGCCAAATTTGGGTTTACAAAGATCCCCTTGATGGTTAAGCTAACAGAGGAGGTCAAGGTTGAAGAGCCAGTGGTGGCTGAGGCTGATTTTATAGTAGAAGAAGAACAAGGACAAGAGGAAGAAAATTAGTAGTCTATTTATGGCACTTTGTCTGAAGAGGATACCGATTCAATCCAAGTGGGCAACTAGTCGGAGAGAGGAAGGACAATCAACTCCAAGTCCCATTAAAGAGGAGCAACTGGGAGAGATCAAATCAGAGTTGAGGACACTCAATGAAGAAAGCATCATTGAGATTTTTTTCTTTCATTTCAAGGGCCTGATTTAATTGATGAACCCATGATGGAGGAGGACCATATAGTTTCAGAGGCTCTAAGTGAGGAGTGAGAAGCCACGTAAGAACCTTTAGTTCTTCCTCCCACTTCATCCCCTCCAAGCTTTGATGTTGAAGAAGATTTTGAGCTTTTAAACTTCATGTTTGAAGAAGAAGGGAACCATGGGGAGCTAGTTACAGATCAAGAGGACACCATGGAGGAGGTAGAGCACATGCAATGTAGGACAACAAGGAGGCAGACTTCCTGTCATACTTGGAAGATTGCTTTGATGGAGAGGAGCCTATAGAGATCACATCATGTCCTCCTCCATCATCCACCTTCCAAGCATATGAGTCTGCTACCATGAAGGAGAACATCCAAGGACAACAGCCTACACTTTGTGACAACCTTCTCGGAACCAAGGTTGGAAGACCATGATCTTCCATGTTTCTCTTAGGAGAAGGAAGGAAAAGAGCAAGAGGATGTCATCATCTCTTCCACACCATCCATCCAAGAAGGTCCACAGGAAGACTCCATTATTGGAGTTGAAATTCAGAGCAAGGGGCACATCCAAAGGATCAGACCTGCCCAATCGTGTACTTGGCTTCATTTTAGCCAAGGGAGAAGCCAACACCAGTCATGCCCACTTGTAGCATGAGGATGAGTATCAAGGCACCAAGGGTCACCATTAACACCTCGAGGAGTCTAATATTAATCACCTTGAGGAGGTATCTTTGATTTATGTTGATACCTTGATGATTTGGGTGGAAGATCGGCCTCTTGTCAATTTCTCATTCATTATAACTGCCATGTTTAGTGCCAAATCATATACATGGCCGCATTTTTGAGAAAGGGAAGTTATTTCTCCTACCTTATGTGTGCTTTATTTAGCTTTTCTTTGTTAGGTTTAGTATAGGAGTAGGATTACATTTGCTTTTAGTAGAAAAAGTGCTTTCACACACTCTGTATATCTCATTTGAGGCATGTATGATTTGATCTTTGTACATAGTGCATGTTGTTGTGTTTTGTTGCTCCGAGGTTATATCACCTTGTTGTTCGGAGACCCATATGCCTACAATCCATTTCAAGGATAGACTAAAGCCTCAAGTCAATACAATTTTCTACTCTTAGAAACCCCATTTCCAAGATTTTCTTATGAAAATTGAGAGTGCGATAGTGAGACAAGCTCAGGGTCTCCAGGAGTAGGGTCTAAAGAAGGGTCAGTACCAGGCTATTATTTGTGACTCCATGCCCAATGGATGCAACAAGGCTATTGGTCCCTTCATCTAGCAGAAGATGTCCCCGTGAGTCACCAATCTATTATCCCAAATTTTTCCCTCGACAAATTTGATCAAACATGACCCCACATAGAAGAAAACCCAAGGGTCATCTTTGTCCTGTGAGCTCACATTCAAATCCAACAATCAAGGGGTAGGCAAGCTCGACTTAAGTAAAGAGCAGGGTCAAAATATGAGGGCGAGCTCTACAATGGAGGAGCAGGGTCTGTGAAAGATCAATCAACGTCAAAGGATCCCAGAGCTCGATAGGAAAGAAAATGGGAAAGGCTCGAATTTTTCAAACTTAATCGCATACGAGTCGACTCGAGGCTAAAAAAGAAGACTCGCAAAGGGGCCATGTGTCATCTTGGTGTAATTTCAAAAGGCGCATCAAAAATACAAGTCCCAAACTTGCGACCCCCCACGTTCAATCGGCACAAATTCAAAAGTGAGACTCAAGGGGTAGTCCCCAAGTGAGCGTGAAGCTTCCACGTGTCCCAGGCCATTGAAAAGTCTAAGCGAGGAGAGCAGCGGAAGCCGCCACATGTCCAAACAATGCACCTTTAAGGGAGAAGCCGAGCTAGAGACTTAAGCAAGCTTCAGCCTCCATGTGTCCCAGTCCAAAAGGGGGATAGAGCCACCATTTTAAATGACTAAGTATAAAGGTGTCAATGGACGACGCTATGTGTCACACAAAGGTAAAAATTCAAAGGCGCGGCTCAAAGGGTGGTTTCCAAATGAGTGCCAACCCGCCCCATAGCCAGAGTCTAAAAAGGAAAGGATGGGCATTGAAAATTCAAAAAGCCTGTGGAGGCCTCCACATGTCTCAATTGCACAACTTCAAAGGTAAAATCTAGGGGCATTTTCCAAACTTGCACAAAGCCGCACTGTCTCTCGGGTCAGACACGTGCCTCTACCAACAGAAAGGACTTAGGTAGGATACAAAGGAAATAGGGGAGCCCTCGGATGACACCACATGTCTCATGGGATCAATTTTAGGAGTGAAGGCAAGGGGAAAAATCTCAAATGAGCACGGGGCATAACGTGGCCCGTATGGATAGACTCTTGCATATTATGAGCCTTGTTAACTACTTGACTTGAGGACCTTCAGACAACCATATCTTTTGATTGGAAACTTAGATTTGGGTAGGAGATGACATTTTGGAAAGGTCTCAACATCCTCTACATCTTGGAGGCTTGAAACTTTAATTTTAAAAGGGATAGGTGGGTGAGAAGTAAGAAAATGTCTTGCAAGCTATTAATGAAGGATCTGATTGCTTCAACCACCAATCGGATTTTATTTGATTTGTTGTTCTTCCTTCTTCAACACGCAAAATAGACATGGGGAGTGACAAAATTGATAGATTGTAGGCAGTTTCGCAAGGGGCATTAAGGGAAGGTGGTTGATCTTTCAGAGCAGGATTCAATGCATCACATGGGTGGTTGGAGAAGAGTTTGATTTTCCTCTCTCTCTCTCTCTCATTCTTCTATATATTGTAAAAGAGGGGCATATTCAAAGGGTTGGTCATTGTTTTCTCCTCTCCCCCTCTCTCTTTCTTCCTTAGGGTAGAATGTGGAGTCTAAGCCTCTTCTCATGGCTCTGTAATGGAATTTTCTTGCCTCTTGCCCAATGATGATGTACTGTGTAACTTCTAGAGTAATAAAATATGTTTTTGATGCATTTTGTCCATCCTTCCTTATTTTATTGTCTCTTCTTACCTCTCATCATTACAGGGTATACCATGCATACTTTGATGTTTATTGCAATTTCTAGGAGCTGTGTTTAATGGGTTTGAAGTGGTGTTTTGTGTGAACTCTATCTCTTATCTATGGTGCATCTTGTCCACCCTCTCCTCTGCTTATCTCTCTCCACTTCAGGCAGTCAGATCCATGATCAACCACTTCCTTTTCTCGGTGTATCACCACTTGGTGTAGGCTCTCTCTCCCTATTCCCTTGGAAAGGTTAGCTTAGGATTAGGTTAGCTCTTCTTACACTAGAGTAGCTTGTGGAAGGTAGATTAGGAAGCAAGAACTAGATTTATCCAGAGGGCCATCTCAGGTTTGCAATTCCCACAACTTGAGAGATGGTCCCATGTTGTACAATCACACCAAATTCCCCACTCACACCCGGGGCCATTCGGGGTGTTGTGATTCTGCACTAATAGTTTTGGCATGCCCAGTGGGACATGTTTGAAGCACCTTACCACTTCATCTTAGCAGGTTGGTGTGTTCCTATTAGGATTCAACCTTTTGAGGCACATACAAGCACATCTGGTGACTCCATCTAGTCAACAACCCATCTCTAAAGTTGTAAACCTTTCCCCATCCATTTTCATCCATTTTTATTCCATCTCTTTCATCTTCTACCATTCATGAAGTTGTGTAATCATGACTTCATTTCCCTCATGGAATTCACACCTACAACAATGCAATCCGCCTCCAATGTATTTCCCAACTCCTCCAGATCAGCATTATGATCAAATCCATAACCATTATGCTTACCCATATGAGCAGTGTCAAAGCCATTTTGGCCATGGAGCTTATCAAGAAAAAGGGGACACATAAAATGGTGATGGTTATGTGGAGAATATTCGTGTGCTGGACAAAATTCAACACATGGAGACCAACATGGTACAGTCAAGGGCTACAATGTAAATGAAGGCATTCAGGATTGGTTGCAGGGCACCTTGTCCATGGGTCAGCCCTTTTCCAAGACACTATAGCCCTCAAGAGAAGTTTGACTTCATGATTGAAATGTTTCCCCAACTTACACAATGGACTGAAGAGATTAAGGCTTATGAGGTTGACACAAGACAACCTTTTCAATGGGTAAGTCCACCACCTCCTAGCTTTTCTTTTACTCTTCCTCGAACTCCATCATTTCAGCATGATCATTCAAGCCCTCGCCATCTTTCCCCAAGTGTTGATTTCCCTTCTCCATCTCCTTGTCTTCCATCTCATTTGAATTCTTTTGCCCTTTCCTTCCTAAATAGTCATCCCCTCCAAACAAACAAGAAGTTCCACCTCCCTCTCCACCACAAACAATTGTAAAGCTGGTTGAACTCAAACCTATCACTCCTCTTGCTTTCCAAGTCCATGTTGGGAAGAGATTCCAAAGACTAGTCAAGGAGAACATCAAGAAGAGGAGCCCAATAGAGAAGAAATGACAGAAAATCTGAAGAGTTGGGCTGCCAAATTTGGGTTTACAAAGATCCCTTGATGGTTAAGCCAACAAAGGAGGTCAAGGTTGAAGAGCCAATGGTGGCTGAGGTTGAGTTTGTAGAGAAGAATAACAAGGACAAGAGGAAGAAAATCAATCTATTTTATTTTTATGGTCATAATGACACTTTGTCTCAAGAGGATGCTTGATTTAATCCAAGTTGCATAACCAATTAGGAGAGAGGAAGGACAATCAACTTTAAGTCTCATTAAAGAGGAGCAAATGGGAGAGATCAAATCGTAGTCGAGGACACTTAATGAAGAAAGCATCATTGAAGATTTTTTTACTTTCATTTCAAGGGCCTGATTTAATTGATGAACCCATGATGGAGGAGGACCATATAGTTTCAGAGGCTCTAAGTGTGGAGCAGGCCATAAAAGAACCTTTAGTTCTTCCTCCCACTTCATCCCCTTCAAGCTCTGATGTTGAAGAAGATTTTGAGCTTTCAAACTTCATGTTTGAAGAAGAAGGGAACCATGGTGAGCTAATTATAGATCAGAGGACACCATGGAGGAGGTAGAGCACATGCAACAGGAAAACAAGGAGGTAGACTTCCTGTTAGACTTAGAAGATTGCTTTGATGGAGAGGAGCCTATAGAGATCACATCATGTTCTCCTCCATCATCCACCTTCCAAGCATATGAGTCTGCTACCATGAAGGAGAACACCCAAGGACAACAACCCGCACTTTGTGACAACATTTTAGAACAAAGGTTGGAAGACCATGATCTTCCATGTTTCTCTTAGGAGAATGAAGGAAAAGAGTAAGAGGATGTCATCATCTCTTCCACACCATCCATCCAAGAAGGTCCATAGAAAGACTCCATTCTTGGAGTTAAAATTTAGAGCAAGGGGCACATCTAAAGGATCAGACCGTGCCCAAATCGGGTACTTGGCTTCATTGGAGCCAAGGGAGAAGCCAACACTAGTCATGCCCACTCAGCAGGGCGTGAGGATGAGTATCAAAGCACTAAGGATCACCATCAACACCTCCAGGAGTCCAATGTCAATCCGCTTGAGGAGGTATATTTAATTGATGCTGATACCTTGATGATTTGGGTGGAAGATCAGCCTCTTGTCGGTTTCTCATTCATTTTTACTACCATGTTTAGTGCTAAATCATATACATGGCCAAATTTTCTGAGAAAGGGAAGCTATTTCTCCCTACCTGTGACAGGATTTTGTTTAGATTTTCTTTGTTAGGGTTAGTATAGGAGTAGGAGTAGATTTTCTTTCAGTAGAAAAAGTGCTTTTGCACACTCTGCATGTCTCATTTGAGGCATGTATGATTTGATCTTTGTACATAGTGCATGTTGTTGTGTTTTGTTACTCTGAGGTTATATCACCATGTAGTTCGGTATGCCTACAATCCATTTTAGGGACAAAGGAAATTCCCTGAGGTCAATACAATTTTCTACTCTCAGAAACTCCATTTCCAATATTTTCTTATGAAAATTGAGAGTACGCATAACGAGACAAGCTCAGTGGTCTCCAAGAACAGGTCTAAAGAAGGTTCAGGACTGACTATTATTTGTGAATCCATACCTAATGGATGCAACAAGGATACTGGTCCCTTCATCTAGCAGGAAGATGTCCTCGTGAGTCACCAAATTGTCATCCCAAATTTTACCACAACAAATTTGATCAAACACGACCCTACACAAAAGAAAAGCCAAGGGTTGGATTTGTCCTGCGAGCTCACATTCAAATCCAAAAACAAGGGGCAAGTGAGCTCGACTTAAGTAAAGAGTAGGGTCAAAATATGAGGGCGAGCTCTACAATGGAGGAGTAGGGTTTGTGAAAGATCAATCAACATCAAAGGAGCCTAGAGCTCGATAGGAAAGAAATCAGGAAAGGCTTGAAGTTTTCAGACTTAGGTGCATATGAGTCGAATTGGGCCCAAAACGGACTTACTAAGGGGCCATGTGTCATCTTGGTGCAATTTCATAAGGTGCATCATAAAGACAAGTCCCAAACTAGTGCGCCCTCCCACGCATCCAAGCAATGTAACTTCAAAAGTGAGACTCAAGGGCATTCCCCAAGTGAGCCCGAAGCTTCCACGTGTCCAAGGCCATTTAAAAGTCTAAGCGGGGTAGAGCCAAGTAAGTTTCCATGTGTCCAAATGGTGCACCTTCAAGGGAGAAGCTAGAGTCGAGATCAAGCAAATGCCATGCCTCCATGTGTCCTAGGTCCAAAAGGGGGACATAGCTAGCCATTTTAAATGACTAAGTATAAAGGTGTCGTGAACGAGGCCACATGTCACATTAGCACAAATTCAAAGGCACGGCTCAAAGGGTGGTTTCCAAATGAGTGCCAACCCACCACATGGCCAAAGTCTGAAAAGGAAAGGACATGCGTTGAAAATTCCAAAAGCTTATAGAGGCCTCTATGTGTCTCGATCGTGCAACTTCAAAGGTAAAATCTAGGGGTAGTTTCCAAACATGTGTGAAGCCACCATGTGTCTCGAGTCAGACACAATGCCTCTGCCGGTAGAAAGGACTCATGTAGGATACAACGGAAATAGGGGAGCCCTCGGACAACACCACGTGTCTCATGGGCGTAATTTTAGGAGTAAAGGCAAGGAATGAAATCTCAAATTAGCACGGGGCTACCACATGTCCCCTGTATGGAAAAATCCTTGAGTATTGTGAGCCGCATTAAGCGCCCAACCCGAGGAACTTCAGATGGCCATATCTTTTGATTGGAAACTCAGATTTGGGCGGGAGAAGACTTTTTGGAAAGGTATCGACATCCTCTACACCATGGAGGCCTGAAAATTTAATTTTGATAGGGTCGGTGGGTGAGAAGTAGGAAAACGTCTTGTAATCTATTAATGAAGGATTTGATTACTTCAACCACCCAGATTTGATTTGATCCGCCATTCTTCCTTCTTCAACACACAAAACATACACGGGGAGCAACGAGACTTGGCAGATTCACAGGGGGCATTAAGGGACGGTGGTTGAACTTTCAAAGTAGGATTCAATGCATCGCATGGGTGGTTGGAGCAAGATTTTGAATTTCCTCCTCTCTCTCTCATTCTTCTATATATTGTAAAAGATGGGCATATTTAAAGGGTTGGTCATTTTTTTCCTCCTCGCCCCCTCTCTTTTCTTCCTTAGAGTAGAATTTGGAGTCTAAGCCTCTTCTCATGGCTATGTAATGGAATTTTCTTCACTCTTTCCCGTTGATGATGTACTCATGTGTAACTTCTAGAGCAATAAAATATGTTTTGTGATGCATTTTGTCCATCCTTCCTTATTTTATTATCTCTTCTTGCCTCTCATCATTGCGGGGTAAACCGTGCATACTATGATGTTTATTTAAAATTTTGGGAGATGTATTTAATGGGTTTGAAGTGGTTTTCTATGTGAACTCTATCTCTCGGTCCGTGGTGCATCTTATCCACCCTCTCCTCTACTCACCTCTCTCCACTTCAGGTAGTCAGATCCATGATCAACCCCTTCCTTTTCTAGTGTATCACCACTTAGTGTATGCTCTCTTTCACCCTCTTTCTCTCCCTGTTCCCTTGGAAAGGTTAGAGTGGGATTAGGTTAGCTCTGCCTACACTAGAGTATCTTGTGACAAGTATATTAAGAAGCAAGAACCGACTTTCTCCAGAGGGCCATCTCAAGTTTGCAAGTCCCACAAATTGAGAGATGGTCCCATGTTGTGCAATCACACTAAATGCCCCACTCACACTCGGGGCCATTCAGGGTGCTTTGTGATTCTCGCACTAACAAGTACCTGCCGGTTTGTACACGTTTGAGTGTACAAGCTCCAATTTTTGATCCTTCTTAGTTGCCCCAATCTTGAGAAATCTCATTCTCTTTTTCTTTTCAAAGACACAATGCTCATAGAAATCAAGATCTAAGTCTTTCAAATCTGATAAATTACCCTTATCCTTTAAGACCTCGTATTCATTTTGACTCATATGGCCCAACCGATTATGCCACATACATGCATCCGAATCTAAAATAGATAATGCGAGAAAGGAATCAAGAATATAGGTATAAATATAATGTTCCTACCTTCTTACCTCTTGCCACAACAAAAGCCCCTCGGTGAATTTCTCGAGAGTCTTCTCGTAAAAGTAACCATGTAACTAGCTTCACCTAGTTGCCCCGCAAAAATAAGATTCCTCCTAAGGCTTGGCACATGCCTCACATCTTTCAATGCCCATGTATTTTCATTATGCAATTTAAGATGAACTTCCTGTTTACCAGTAATACTGAAAGGTTCATCATCACCCAAATAAATATGCCCAAAATCACCATGGATATAATTTGTTAAATAACCCTTATTAGGGGTTGCATGGAAAGAAGCTCTTGAATCTAAAACCCATGATTCAATTCTATTATCTCAAGAAAGAATAAGAGTATCTTGCATTACCTTTGTTATAGCAAGATTTTCTTCTTTACCTTTGTCTGGTTGTTGGTTATCTTTATCCTTTGACCAACAATCTTTCTTTGCATGTCCTTTCTTTCCACATTTTCAACAAGTAATTTCCTTACCTATGGATTTAGATCTGTTATCCCTTGACTTTGATTTTCCATTACTCTTACTCTTGGATCTCTCCTTCTACCTGCCCCTACTTTCTACATTCAAAGCATTCCCAGATGATGATTCCTCTATACTCTTCCTATGAATTTATTCATTCAAGATTATCCTAGCCACATCATCAAACTTCAAAATATTATTAATAGATGTTGTATTACTAATAGCCATTACCAAGTTATCCCAACTATCATGCAAAGAACATAAGAATAAAAGTGCTTTCACTTCATCATCAAATGGTATATCAACCGATTTTAACTGATTTACAATAGATATGAAATCATTCAAATGACTAGATGCAGATCCACCTTCATGCATCTTAGAAATAAATATTTTCTTCATCAAATAAACTTTATTTGAAGCACTAGGTTTTTCATATAAATTAGCAAGAGATTTCATTAACTCTACCGTAGAAGTCGCTTTTGTAATATTGGAAGCCACAGATGCTGCCAAGCTCAATCTTATAGATCCTAGAGCCTTTCTGTCAAGAATCTTCCATTCTTCATTAGTCATCTTTGTAGGTCTAGACTTCTCATCCAACGGTAAATACAAATATCTTTGATACAAATAATCCTCAATCTACATCTTCCATAATTGATAATTTCGCCGTCAAACTTCTCTACCTTGTATTTATTTTTCTTATGCCATTACTTTGTAGCTCCCACTCAATCAAGAAAAGCCTTTGTGAGTGAATCACAACACACAAAACCCTCAAAAAAATATTTGATACCAGTTGTTGGGGTTAGCACACCGGTTGTACAAATAATATATCAGATCTAAGCATACATGCAAATAAAAGTAGATATTCTACTAGAAGAAATACACAAAACAAGATATATAAATCAACACCAGATTTAATGTGGTTCACCTAGTGTGGGCTATGTCCACCAAGAAACAAGCTAATCTATTATCCAAAGCTTTCACAAGATATACAATGAATATTTACAATCTTCCACACCTCTCAGATGTATAGTAATTTCTTTCTCTCAAGGTTTTGCTTCTTCTCTAAGAATTCTCTCTCTCACAATTATTCTCACAATAATCATCAAATTTTGCAAGTTCTTCTTAATTTTTACTTCTAAACCCTTGCTTTCATGCTTATATAGACATATACAAATATAGGGCACTTAGCCATGCAATTACAATCGTAGATTTGCTTTAATACTAAAAAATAGATCTAATTCCCATGAGTTGATTAAAACATCCACGCATAGGTAACTGATGCCGGTTATCCCTAATCGATGTCGGTCATAGGTGATCGATGCCACCCCTCCATAACCGATGACAATTACTATGTTTTCTAGAAAGTTTCATATTACATGCTAATTCGAAGTAATTGAGCTCCACAACTCAACATCCATGTCATTTTAAAACTATCTAAACCCTCATTTAAAGATTTTGCAAAAGGGGAAAATAATTTCTCCTATATAAAATTAGCAATTATTTCACATCCTCAAGAATGTCACCCTTAATTTTGTGTGGTGGAAAACAAATAATGGCATTGGGATTAATGGTTGATGAAAACATACATGCTTCAAATGCATGGCCACCGATGTGGCTTTTTTCTTGTTATTTATTTATTATCAATATGGGGGAATGTATCTAAAGCAAGTAACAACCATAAATTGTCTAAATATGTGTTATATATGAACATAATGTTCCACTTTTGATAAAATTTGACCCAAGAATTTCTATATATGGAGTGTCTTAAATAAGAAAATACAAGGAAGGGAACCCACCTCAAATTTGATGAGGTTTCTAAAAATGCAAAATAACTAAGAAAAATTCTAATTTTTTTGGCATATGTAGTGGAATTGTCAAAATAATGAAATCACAATAACTTGAAAAATAAGATCAAAATAGGCTAAATTTTGGACTAAAGAAGTTTTATTATGTCTAATATAAACCCTAAAAAAATATCTTTAAAATTTCAAATTCTTGTGCGAGATATGACTAGAAAAAAATTGCTTCCAAAAATCAATGTTGATTCCACTTGTTAAGATATTTCTTTATCAAATTACTTGAATATAGTCCACTTCGAGGGGGATACCTCCAGAAATCAGAATAAATGATTAAATAGATTGAATGATATGATATGTGATGTCTTTGGGAGAATCACACCCACCCATATTTATATACATAAATATGAAGGGTCGCACCCATTCATCCTAATTAGGTCACACCCTTTCATCCTAATTAGGTCGGCCTAACTTATTTATTAAGAACTAATAAATGAAAGGTTAAGGTTATGCACTCCACTACATAACCTTAGTAATCATATGAATATATAATGTTAAGGACATAACACTTACAAACACTTTAGTACCACAATATTGCTCCAATGATGCAATCCTATTAGTCCCTCCCAAAACGTATACAAATACATATTTGTAGCGCACTTAGACTAATTTCCGATTTGGGAATGGAATTGAATTCCTTTTGAAAAATTTACAATTTGCCAACTTAACTACAACTTACCTATATACCATTAAATGTGTCAACATGATCCAAATCCAAGTGGACCCATCAAACATAATTTTGAGACCCTATTAGATGATCCTACCATTTAGGGAATATTGTGTGGCATATCTACACACTATTTCGAAACATCATGCACGATAGTCTAATAAATTTACACTTTCACAGTGGATCCACAATATGAAAGTGAATACCCTCTTATAATGTGAATATTTGAAAGTGTATGTTAATTGTCTCATATGTTTTGAAGGTTTCTTAGTTTTTGCCATACATTTGTCCTCTACACAATAATTTTGATTATGTACCAAATCTTACAAGATTCACACCATCCCCAAGAGCGTGTATGTATATCAAGGAGGTACAATAATATGGTTTGAAAATACTTCTACTTTTGCAAGATCTTTGAGTTATGAATTAATTATTTATACTTTATGTCATAGGATATAAACTTTCCTTTACTTAGATTTGTTTTTGGTTAGAAAAGTATTGTGGACCTATTTAGGGCATTCTTAATTTGTTTCACACAATATGTACAAACACAAAACAAAGGTGTACTTATATGTGCTAAAATTGGGTAGGTTGAAATTCCATTTTTATTTTAATCATATGGTTTATTTTAAGTTATGACTTGGGTCTTCGAGATATATATTTTTATTTTCTCGGTTTACAAGGATTCATTTTTTGTTTGCATATCGATTTTGAGCTATCGATTGGGTGAGTGAGATTATGATTTATTTGAAGATATGTTTGTGCACACTAGGTTTGTAAATTTAAAAGTAAAACTTAAATTGTAAAATTTTAGGTTTTTTTCACTCACCTCTACTAATAAATATCCTATGGAGAAACTATTTGCAAAAATATAAACCCACATATGTTAAATTTTTGGAAGTGTTATGGAATATTTTATGAGGTTTATATAGTTAGGGAAACCCAAAAAAAAAAATCAGGGTGGCATGATAGGATTTTTAGAGGAAGCAGCCCAATATGCATTTAAGAGGGTATTGAGTTTCATGTAGTAAGATAGGTATTTATAAGTAATTGTAGGGGAATAAATTTGATTTTTTGAATAGTTCTCCTCATTTTGATTATAAGGTTACAACGGAGGAGAGAAAAATTTCAAGGAAGAAAACATACTCATCTCACAATCAATGAACTATTATGTTATAAGAAGACCACTTTCATTTTATCATGAAAAGAAAATATAACATCCTCCACAACCAATGAACTATTATGTTATAAGAGGACCACTTTCATTTTACCATGAAAAGAAAATATAACATCCTCTTTATTCATTTTATGACTACATCAAATGGAATGAATAGAATATCCATTGGGAAACCATGTTTTAACTTTTTTTATAGACGTGGAAAGTAGTTTATAGTAAAATATGCCTTTTTACTAACTACACCTATAGCTAAATATTACATAATAAATTATACATGCAATCACATACTCTATATTAAAATATTATATATTGTCATTTTATTAATATCGGTTGTCTTCTAAACTATATGCTATAAAAATTTATTAGTTTGAAATAAATTTGTAAAATTCAAATCCTTCAAAATCTTTGTTGATGGGTAGGAAAGTCAAAGTGTAGACATGGAAAGTTATTTTCCTTAATAATGCACTACACTAACCACATTTCTTTGCATTATGCACACACACACACACACACACACACACACACACACACACACACACACACACACACACACACACACACGCACACACACACACACACACACACACACACACACACACACACACAACACATTTGGAGCTGATCATTAGTCATTTCATTAAATTCAATCAATTGGTGGGTGGTAATCCCTATAAATAGGAGCTTTATTCTTAGATTAGTTATTTAAACAATTTGGTTATGACATGAGGAATTTGAACCATTTAATTTGCACTTTTCTTAGGAAAAGTTGAGGAATAATCATCAATTTTTGTGTCTAAAACCTTATATGATCACTCCAAGTCGATTTTATTGTTTAAACCCTACCATTTTGAGCCTCCATAAAATATATAGGTTTTGTAAAATGTTATTTATGATCATATTAAGGATTTATATTTATTATTTTGGAATAACGTATTTAAATCATATATATTGTATTTATAAATTGTTAGTGCTAGTTATTTTATACGTTTAAAAAAGGGTAAAGTTCAAAATGTGATATAATTCTTTGATTTGTGCATTTTAGGTTATTGAGCTAGAAATATTAAAGATATGTGAAGAATTTTATTCCATTTCTTAAGCATTCAACCCTTCATTTTTCTAACTTGTGTATGCATCTTGAAATCTTACACATACACTTCACCTCCATTTTCCACACATATTATTTTGCCAACTTGAATATACATTTTGTCAAAAAGAACTTATAACGTTGATTATGGGGATTACATTGAATGAGGATGTTATTTTTTCCTTCACGTATGATGCAACCTAGAATTTATAAGATAACACCCTATTCGCGCTGGCACATCACTCAGCCTAGAATGAGTGCTCACCCGAAGCGCACAAAGGTACCAGGTCCCTCTTTAGGGTTGTTGTAATAGGTAGTTAACATGATGAAGGAAGAAACATATAAATTCATAACTAGTCCATCATTCTACAGTGCATGCTACCCACAAATCTATGAAAGAACAAAATTAAACAATAATCATCATTGAATTAATAACATGCACTACTCAATTACACAGAATGACACTTATATTCAGCCAATATCTTCCATTTATTAATAAATATAGAATCTCCTTACAGTACTGTCAATCTATACAAGGCGCGTATGGATATGATACACACATTCATACGTCCAAAATCATACATACATCGCTCTTTGTAATCTCTCCTCCTACTATGCTCCTAACATCATATATATATATATAGGGTGGGGAATTTCCCTTCACCGCTTATCTATTCCAGAAATAGGCCGCATGCTATTGATAGCCACATGTTGTTTACAATTATAGCCACACATACAAGTGCGCTATCTATAGTCCTCTTATAGATAACTGAAGTGTCAATTCTATTCTTAGCTTGTCTTCATGCATAGATGCTTTGAACCACTTCTCCAAATATAGAAAATGCATGGTGCACACATCTCTACATCGTTGATGTGTCTCGCACACCATCTTCTAAAAATAGGTCTCTATGCTCAAAATCAGCTAAGTCCAGAAATCTAAACTTGCCTTCCATGCACGGGTCCTTCCATGCCTTTGATATTTTCCTTCTATCCCACGCGGATTCCTTGTGTGATCTCCAAAAAGTATTCTTTGATCAACATTACCCCACACTAATCTCATTGTTGTCCCGATAATGGGTATCTCCAAAAATTTGAAGGAAAGAATAATAATGAAAGAATAAGAATGAAGAATGTGGATAAATAAAGAATTTATATGAGGTTATTTAAGAAACCTCCTATGTATCGAACAGTAGTATCAGCTCTAGATACTCCTCTTTTATTGCAGCCTCCAAAACCTGCCATTTAGTGAGTGCCTGTTCCACTTTCTCTGGGATGTCCATAGTAATGGATTCTAACTCATCCCGTGTAATTTCTCCTTTCTCATTTTGCAGAACCAACACAACACTGGACATGGATTTCATTCTTCCTTCCAAAAGGTCCATCTTCTGCACAATAAGTTTTCCAATCTCTTCCAAATGAGAGTCTTGTGCGGCTCTTGTGCTGCTGCCAGGGCCTCGCGCTTCTGTTTAACCATTGACAACCTTTTTGCGTGGTCCAATGTCTCATCTTTCATGGATTTTTGGACCTCATTGTTCTCTTCCAAGGTCTTAATGTTGATGAGCACCTCTAGAGCTGTGCATATATTTAAATCTTGATCCACTTTCTTCAAGACTTCTTATAATGCCTGCAATAACCCTTCATAAGATGTGATTTTTCTCATCATAGATGCTTTCTCCCATTCGGTATCTTGTTCTAATTTCTCTGGCGCTTACATATGCATAGTTTCATCTTTGAGCACCAAGTCCACCAACTTTCCCACATAGTTTATTGTTGAAGGAAATGTTTTTGGTACCTTGGGTTCCAAGTGTGGCCTTGCTTTGATTACATTATCCCCAATCTCCTCTACAATTCTTATGAACACTTCATTCTTATTCTACGTGAAGTCCCTTTCCTATGTTACGTGTGCTATCTCAACATCATCTTCAACTCTTCGTGCAACACTTTGATTATGGAAAATTTGTCCATGTTTCTTCTAGCCACCTCCATAGAAACTTTCGCCAGTACATTACTAACTTGCTCGTCTGACATGATAGTAGGCTTTACTGTCATGTGTCTAGCCTGAGGTGACTTCTTTAGTCACCTTGAAACACATGAATCTTTGCACACATCAAAGTCAGGATTACCCATGTGGGTGTGTATCAACCATGATAGTTGCTTTCTAGTTCGCACGGTCGCCATATCCTCGTCCATCAACTCCTAGCCAAATAGATCCTTCAAGCGCTATTGTGCTCTAGAAGCGAGAACAAATAATCTTGACCGTGTCCTCTGCATACCCCATGGCTGGTGGAATATTCTCGCCACTTGTCCTCCTAGACCTTTGCTTTGCTTAGGAACCCTAGCCTCCAAATTTGGGACTTGTGTCTCCATGTCTTGAATATCTTTTGTAGCTATTTCTATTTCACCTTTTTCTTAGATTGTTTCTTTGAAGTGTTAATGAAACAGATAGATAGGGTAACAAGCATAGGAGGAATACCTATTCAAATGTTAGTTGATGGGTTGTTGCATGCGTATGCATTCCGAATCCACAGGTGGTTGTGAGAGCTTCCTTTTTGGCTAGGAGGAACTACCTGTAATGAAAACAAGACCACCAGAAGGAATTAAACAATATGGGCAGTGAACTGCCTAGCGTATGCTAGATCCAGGAAGTATGGTACTTCCTAGATGGTTGTCAGTCCACTATTTTAAACAAATTAATGTTGTAAACAAAGTAAATCCTATTGTTATTTTAAAATGATTTAGGTATCTCACTTAAAAACACAATAAGAAAATAGATCTAATCTAACAAGCTAAGCTAGAATAGAATCCAAAGGTCAAATGATTGGTTCTGGGTTTTGTAGGTTTGATAAAGGTCTCGGGTAGGTCACAGGTGAGTGAGGGTGAGGTAAAATTAGGTGGGTAGGTCTCTGTTTAAGGCTGTGTGGGAAAACACAGAGACCGGCATCGATCAAGGGTGACCGACAACGGTTAGGTATAATGGCGCCGGTTACTGTGAGATCTGGAAATGTCACAGACAGGTTTTGGTCTCCTTTGTGATAACACAAAGGATTCTGGTTGGTCAGGATGAGGTATTGGGTGACTGGAGTAGGATTTTGTAAGGTTTTAATGATTCTATGGAGGTGAAAATGTTGGAGAAGGTCACTAGGGAGAAAGATAAACAACGGGTGAGAAAATAATGATGAAATGAAATAAACTAGAGAAGTATGACATTATACTTACTTGGATTTCGTTCCTGAAGGTCTGTGTGTGAAGGATGGAGGTGCTGATGATGGGTTTGAAGGCTGCAAGTGATCACCAACTAAAGAAAAGCTTCTGCATGGGCTGCATGCACACTCCTCTTTGCTTGGATAGATCAGATCATGGTTGGGATGGCTGTGTAGGAGAAGATGCTCAATCTCCTTCCTTGGATGTGATTTTTGCTGGAATTGGCTCTCTGAAGATGTGTTATCTCTCTGAGATTTGTTCTTTCTCGTCAAATTTCTCCCAATGTTTTCCAACCTTGAGAATAAGGTAGTTTAGGGGTTAAAAGGGGTAACCGACGGCGGTCCGGCTTAACCGGCGATGGTTAGGGGTAACCGACATCAGTCAAGGTGGGATTTCCTAGGTTTACTAAACTTAGGGAGATCCTCCTAATTTTCTCGATCTCGTGTCGTTATCCCGTGGATTAGACTGGAAGATTCTTGTGAGCATGTAGGAATGTGGTTAGAGGGAATGTAGGCATTGATTTTTAGGGTTTGGGTAAGTCTTAGTTAGTTATGGGAACTTGCTAAGAATAGGTCTTAGGTTGAGTTGGCTTGGTGAGGTGTCTAAGTGAACTATATGTGTAGATATTATTTAAATAAGATATTTAAATAATAAATATAGTGAGGATAATGCATTAATTTAATTTAATTAATTAAATTAATATTAGTGGGGTGAAGGGGGTCATGGCTAGGTAAATGTAATAAAGGGTGCTTATATGTCGAGGGACGAAAGGGGAGTGTGACCTAATTTTAGTGTCTACATTTTACCCCTTTTTGTTGCGTAGCTTGTATTGGGAAGCACCGCTAACAAAAATAAGATGTGGTTGCCCCATGTGAGGGTGAAGGTAATGCCCCTCAAACCAGGAACCGATGAGACAATAGGTGAAGTGGTGAGTGGTTTGATAAAAGGTAAATGTGAAGAAAAGGAAAATGGGATAGGAAAAAAAAGGTGTGAAAGGTCTACTCGGGTGATCTAGGTAATGGGTCAGGGTCAAAGGTAGCAAGCATCAAACACACGCACACGTATAAACTACAAAAGACGCTACCGGGTTGAAGAGCATGCAAACTCTACATCGTTTAAGGTCGATAGGGTCATCCAAACAAGGTTGAAGTGAATTCGGTATCCAAGGTATAGGATAAGGTCAGGAAACACAACGTAGGTTAGGTGCAGGAATGTTTAGGTATGTTCCGGTACACCAAAGGTAGGGTCAGGATAAATGGTCACGGCAATAGGCTAGGTAAGGTCATTAGGTCAATCAACACAGGTAATAGTGCCACAAGGTATAGTGAACACATGAGGTCAAAGGTCACTAGCGATGGTCCAGGTCCAAATATCTAGGTCATGACATGGGTAAGGCCGAGGTAGGGGTAAAATAATGAGTCCCCAAAGGAGGACAAATGGAGGTAGGAAGTGACGAGGTCAGGAAAGGTAAGCTAATGGGTTGGGTAAAGGTATGGGGTAAAGAGCAAGGTAAAGGGTAGGGTAAAATGGAAAAGTAAGGGCAATATGTAGGTAAGGGTGACCGATGGCGGTCATGGATAACCGACGTCGGTATAGGAAAATTGGTGACGGTTAGGTAGGGCACGAGACCGATGCCGATCTAAGGGAACCGACG
Organism: Taxus wallichiana var. yunnanensis; assembly: GCA_018340775.1. NCBI lineage: Eukaryota > Viridiplantae > Streptophyta > Pinopsida > Cupressales > Taxaceae > Taxus > Taxus wallichiana. Next base: position 283,400,534 of record CM031237.1, read on the forward strand.
TCGGTTAGGTTGGGTTTGGTATAAAAAAAATCTGTGTATGTATTATTATTTTGTGAATTACAAAGTAAAGAAGGAAAAAAAAAAGAGAGAAAAGTGAGAAAAGCATCCGGAGGAAACATGATAGTGAGTTGGAATGTGAGTTGATGGTGGTTGGGTTGGTGAGTAGCGGGTCCATGAGATCTTAGCGAGGGATTCAATTGGTTGGAGTGTGTGGGTAGATATTCAGTGATGGCAAAGGCCGGAGAGGAATTAGGTGGACCACTAGCACAACGGCCAGATGTGCCACCGAGACGGCGGCAATGTGACGAGGTAAGTGCCTAACTCTTTAATGTTAATTAGATAGAGTAGATGGTGTAATAATTGGTATTTGTAGGGTTTTGTGGGTGTTTGTATTTTGTGGGTGGGAAAAAGTTAAATCGGGTATGGGGGAAAAATGGGCAAAAAAGAGGGGGAGAGGTAGGAAATTGGATAGGTGGGGTAGGTAGGGGTTTTGGGGTAGGTTAGTGTAGGTGGGGTAAAACAGATAGGTGGGAGGGTTTTAGAAAAAGGGGGGTTTGGGAAGTCATGGATTTTTCTGCGATAGTGACCAGCGTTAGTCAAGCTTGGCCGGCGTTGGTCGGTAGAACCGGATCGGTCACCTAATAGGTGACCAATGCCAATTACAGGGTAACCATGGTTGGTCAAGTTGAACTGGTATTGGTCACCAAATAGGTGACCGATGCCGGTTTAAGGGTGATTGAGGTCGGTTAGGAGGAACCAGCACCGGTTGGGATTTTAGGCAAAAGGGTCCAAAAAATGATGTAGGTTAGGTGGTTGAGATGGGTAAGGAAAAACAATAGGGTGTTGGGTAATGATAAGTGATGAATAAGGTCATAGTAAAGGTAGATTAATGTTGTGCTTTAGATTGGATGTAGGGTCGATCACAGTTACACATGCGAGACAGGGTTCCGCCACTATTGGTGACATTACGCGGCCTAGCGAGCCCATTGGAGCTGCAGCACGTGGAGGTAGTGGGCTTGAGTGGTATTTGCACTACCAACATGTTGTTTGGAAGCCTAGTTTGATGGTCGCACTCATCGATAGATGGGACTCTGCGACCAACACATTCCACCTTTCGATGGGTGAGATGACTATCACCTTGGAGGACGTGTTCCAGATTCTGAGGTTACCCATATTGGGGGCCTAGGTGTACTCTATCTCCTCCGAGGCCTCAGAGGAGCTGATCGGGACCATATTTGGTGAGGGGGCGATAGAGTTGAGCTTCCATAGTGCCAGTTTGAGCTATGGCGAGATGTACCTAGCCCATCTAGATGAGATGAGGCTAGTAGTTTTGTTGATGGAGGTAGTGTGTTGCTATGCACTTCCTGATGCGAGGGGGATGTTTTCCCTGATCATTGATGGGGGTGCTCCATGATATGATGGTGCACGAGACACGGTTTTCCTGGGCACCAACATTTTTGGTGTAGCTATACAGAGAGTTGTGGGCATATGGGTCGTAGGTTTAGCCTGTGTTGTACATTTATACTACATTGTTGGGCCTACGAGCACATAGTTTGTGTTTGACCTATAGGGATGCCCCAAGCAGATGCATTCCCATCAAGATGTGTGTGGTTGGGATACAGGAGATGGGTTCGATTGTAGGAGAGTAGAGGTCAGATAGGCCGACATATGATGTGGCCCATTTTTGGTAGTTGTTGGAGGGGTTGTCAGGTGGACATTATCTAGAGGCCATATGTGGGATTCCCCTCATATAGGAACATGCATGAGGAGCTAGCTGAGCTCCAGCTAGAGAGGTGGATTTAGGGTCACTGTGCTGGGGAGGATGAGATGATCCTCCGCCGAGGGTCCAACGATTCGCTCAGCTTGTAGACAGATATTCCTCCGCCCTTCCCACAGTATCGGAGAGATGATGTGGAGAGGCCTCTCCCTCTACCACAGCCTACAGTGCCTACAGGAGAGGAGGAGCAGCCAATGGATTAGTGGATTGATGACACCGGATGCACGATAGGTATAGGTAGTGGTGGGCAGCTCAATTACGAGCCATACCCCTAGACCAGGGCAGCCAGATTTAGCTACCGTGATAGTGGCAGAGAGAGATGCCCTACAGGGGTAGGTAGCGACGTTGATAACGTAGATAGGTATACTACAGACATAGCTGGAGGGGTCAGAGGTAGAGGTAGTAGAGCTACAAGTACAGGTGGCCAGTCTACAGACCCAGATGGTGGAGGGAGAGGGTGGAGGTGATGGAGGAGATGGAGACAGAGATGGTCAAGTGGCAGCCTTACAGGCTCAGGTGGCAGGATTACAGGCCATTTGGCCACAACCTAGGCACAGATTGGGGTCTTATAGGCCCGATACGAGCATAGGGATAGGGGCACCACCACGAGCACCGGGCGGCAGGGTCACCACCATAGGCATAGGGAGTTGGTCCTAGTTCATAGGCTGGCGTAGGGCAGGTACAAGGACCGAGACCTATGGGACCACCTCAGACTATGCCTATATCCAGGCTACGGATGCCCTAGGTGAGGTATGATACTATTAGGACCAACTCATGGCAGCCGGGATAGACTTCCTCTCATATGGAGAGTACAGGGCACAACAGGCATCTAGTGAGAGGACGAGATCCCGCACACATAGTGTGGAGAGCACAGGAGGGCAGCGAGCTCTGAGGCCCGATCAGGGAGAGGCCACTAGCACACGGTGACCAGAGCTAGGTGATGTGCTAGCAGGGACACAAGAGGTTGAGGGTGCAGTGATACAGAGATGGAGGACATCCGATGAGATGTCTGATATGTGGCCACCCTGAGTTTTGATGTATAGTAGTGATTATTTTTGATATATATGCCAACCTACGTGCCGAAGATAGTTGTATTTTTGATCACATACCGGCATGCATGCCGAAGACAGTGAGGATGTATGAGTGATTTTGTTGTATATTGTGAGCATATACCAGCCTGTGTGCCAAATATTTTTGTATTGATTCATTCATTCTTTTGTATATATGAGACCGGCTTGCGTCTTTGATGACATTTTGTATTATATATCAGCCTGCGTGCTGACATTTTTGAGATGATGGCCATGATGAGATAGGCATGTATTTTGAGATACACATTTATTGATTTATACGATGAGATTCATGGTATTTTGTGATGTGTTAATATGTTTATGAGATATTGGTTTTATGGCTTGTGTTAGATGAGATATGGATTTGTTATTTTAATGTGGTTTGAAATTAGGTGAGTTAGGCATGATGGAGTCAGGTCAGTGTAGGTATGGATCGAGTCAGGTTATAGGCATGGATTGAGTTAGGTTTGGTAGGCATGGATCGAGTCAGGTTTGGTTAGGCATGGTCAAGTTAGGTTTGGTTAGGCATGGATTGAGTCAGGTTATAGGCATGGATCGAGTCAGGTTTGGTTATGAGTCATTATTTTGGCAATGAATGATACTATGGGTTATATGTGAAATGTTGTATAATCTATGCATAGTGATGATAGAGAGATCGTAGGTGTAATAAATGTATGTTGTGGTAAGCAACTTGTTATGTATGTGGCTTAATTTCCAATTGTGTTAGAAAATGGGAACTAAGTGAAAATGTGACATAAATGGTGAGGCAGGCATGGTTGATAAATTGTTTTAGGGTAGAGAATGACTAATCTAACCTCTAAGGGCCCCATGCCCTCGAAGTGCTACCTACATAGTCCCGGAAAAGGGACCTCAGGCTGATGTAGTTCTCCCATGAGCTAGGGAAGAATATGAGAATGAGTTGGTAGGTTTGTGGGCATGTAGTGGGTTTAGGTTTAATAGGTGTGGGTAGATTATAGGTAAAATGTTGCAGGTGAAGGTGATTATGGCGAAAGGGGAGGATTACCCCCAAAGGTAAGCGTCGAGGACCAAGTCTTGTATAAGGTAATCAAAATGTAAACAAAGATGGTTAAAAGATAAGAGGGGGGAAATAAAGCCACCTGATTGGGTAGGATCATACCGAGTAGATCATACCTTGAAGGGGGTGATGAACACAAGATTTGAAAGGCATTACACGATTAACTATTTTACAGTGAAAGTAGTCACAAGATCACCAAATGTCGAAATCTCAAGATGCCCCTTGAGGTGATTATGGAAATGAGAGTGGAAATGGTAAGGTGGGTGAAAGGTAGTGAATTGTATATGTTTTGAGTGACAGGTCTTTTGGGCAAGAGGTCTGAGGTCACAATGGGCAAGTCCATGAATAAAAAGCATTTTTGTTTTGATAGACTGATTGATGCAAGAAGTCTATATGAGATAAAGAATATGGTACTCCTTGAGGTCTTCGTGAAACGATCGATGCAGAAGCTTTGGCTTCTATCATTTTTTTTTGAAAGCTTCACATAGCTATCCTTTGAGGGTGTAGTCTATTTATAGTAGCAATTTGGTTGAGAGCAAGATGTCCTTTTGAGGGAATCATATTTTTATAAGTTTGACTCAAGGAGTGTGGTCCCATAGGAGGTCTTTGAAATCATGGACAAGACCAAGGTGAAGGATAGGACTCTTATTCAAAAGGCAAGGTGGAACGACCATGGGATCTCATCTAAAGGTAGACGAAAAGTATCCATGAGAATCATGCTATGTGCAATGCCGTGGTACACATATTCAAGAGAAGATAACAAGTGACGGGTACTCACATGATTCTTGTTTAATCATTAGGGTGGTGTATGGAGTGGATAACGCTCAAGGGATGAGCCTGTAAAGATATAAAGGGTGAGGTAGGACAACGAGTCAATAATAGAATGGTTGAAGATGCAATGCGTTAAGGGGCTCAGGTTCAGGTTTACCCTTAAGTGAGGACAAATGATAGGCACCCAATCCATAGGTATGAGTTATGATGTATGGTCCAAGCCAATTAGGAGTGAATTTTCCCCATTTACTTTTTTCTACTTTGGTTACGTGTTGATTTTCTTTCAAGACAAGGTCACCGACTTGGAAGGTTTGTTCATGAACACATTTTTCATAAGCGCATTTGATACGTTGTTGGTAAAATTGAAGGTGATCCAGAGCGTTAAGATGATGTTCATCTAATAACTCTAGTTGTGCTAAGCGGTCCTGATGAAAGTCATCATCAGTAAGCATGTCCTGGAGAGAAATGTGGAGTGAGGGGATCTGGACTTCGAGAGGTAGAACAACCTCTATACCATAGACCAAAGAAAAGGGTGTGGCCGTAGTGGAAGTGCGAATACTAGTGCGGTATGCCCATAGGGCAAAAGGAATGTGCGTATGCCAATCCCTCCCAGTATCGTCAACCACTTTCATGAGAATTTTGTTGAGGGTTTTGTTAGTGGATTTGGCTTGGCCGTTGGTTTGTGGGTAATAAGGTGATGAGAAACTAAGTTGAATGCCGAAGGTGTCGCAAAGTTTTTGCAGTGTTTTGTTTTTGAATTGTTTTCCATTGTCAGTGATGAGGCGATGAGGGACACCAAAGCGAAAAATGATGTGATGGTTAATGAACTCACATATTTTCTCAGCTTTCATGGAGATGATTGGTATGGCTTCCACCCATTTTTGTAGTATTCGGTAGTAGTTATGATCCATTGATGGCATTGGGAAGAATGAGGATTGATTTCTCCAACAAGATCCAAACCCCATTGAGAGAAGGGCCAAAGGTCACGAGCGACCTATAAGGCATGACTAGGTGTATGATGAAGGTTGGAATGTTGTTGAAATTTCACATAGTGTTTGACATAGTCACAACAATCATGGTTAAGGGTCAACCAGTAATAGCCTAGGTGAAGAATATGCTTAGCAACAACAAGGCCACTAAAGTGACCTCCACATATGCCATCATGAACCTCCTTAATGGTATAAGGAATTTCGAACTTGTGAGGCATCGTAAGAGAATACCATCAAAGCCGTGCTTATAGAGGAGTCCCCCCAGGATAATGAAATGGGAGACCTTTTAAGGAAGGCACATTGTCCGTTACGGGTGAGATCAGGAGGTAAGATGGAGAGGGAAAGGTAGTCAGAGTATTGTTTATACCAAAGGTCACTCGGAGTCGGGGTGTCATTTTCGATTGAGTAAACATCATGAGGTAAATAAGAAGGAGAATGGAGGCGTTGTACAGTGACAAATATTTTGGAATCAGCAGGGGAAGCGGGTATTTGGGAAGCTAAGCAAGCCATGGTATCTATAAATTTGTTGGTTGAACATGGGATGGTTTGAAGGGTGTAACGATCAAAGGTGGTCAAAATTATGTCTACATGATGTTTATACTTTTGAAGTATCTCATTACGACATTGGTACATACCATTGACTTGGTTTATGACCAATTGTGAATCACCAAAGATGTGGATTGATTTGACATCTAGGGCATAGGCAGCCTGGAGACCTAGTATGAGCACTTCGTACTCAACAATATTGTTGGTGCATTCAAAGTCTAGTTTGAAAGACAAAGGCATGGGTTCTCCATCTAGAGGAATGAGGATAACACTAGCCCCACCCCCACGCTGACACTTGGAACCATCGAAGAACAATGTCATTTGGTAAGGGGGTTCATCCAGGGAAAGGTAGCAATGGATTCATCGGGAAAGTCAAAATTAGAGGGTTGGTCCCCGCAATAGGTGCATCAGCCAATTGGTCAGCAATATCTTGGCCCTTAATGGACTTTTGGTGAATGAATTCAAGGTCAAGATCAGCTAAAAGCATAAGCCATCGTGCGGCACACTGATTTTGATAAGGTTTGGCATACATGAAGTGTAAAGGATCGGTGTTGGTCACAACATAGGTTTTGTGGTTGAGTAGGTAATGGTGGAGTTTGGTGGTGATGAAAACTAAGGCTAAGCAAAGATTTTCTGGATGGTTGTATCAGGTTTCATAGTCCAAAAGAGTATGGCTTATGTAATAAACCACCTGCTCCCTGTGTTGTTCATTGCAATGAGCGAGCATGGCTCCTAAGGAATGATCAAGAGCTGATATGTATTGGTAAAAGGTTGATCATCTTTAGGTGGGATGAGTATGGGTGGTTGGAGAAGGTATTGTTTGAGGGCCTCAAAAGCTTTGTGACAATTATCATCCCATTTAAAGGAGACATCCTTCCTAAGCGAGATGATGAAATGGTTGACATCGATCGATAATTGTGAAATGAAACGGTGAATGGTCTGCAATTTACCTTGCGCAGGTATGGATTTGTTTGAGGTTAGTGGGTGGAGGCATTTCCAGAATGGCCTTGACTTTGGCAGGGTCAACTTTTATACCACAGAGGGAAACAATAAATCCCAGGAGCTTTCCTGAGAGAATCGCAAAGACACACTTTTAGGTTGAAGGCGGATGAAATATTTAATGAGGCGGTCAAAGATGGTTTTGAGGATGGTGAGGTGCTCAGCGATGTTTAGATTTGGCCAAGAGATCATCCACGTAATCTTCCAATATGCGATGCATGATATCATGGAAGATGTAAGTCATAGCACATTGATATGTAGCACAGTTGTTTTTAAGGCCAAAAGGCATGACTCGATAGCGAGGTTCCCCCGGGGTAATGAATGCGGTCTTGTGCTAATCTTCCAGGGCAAGCAACATTTGGTTATAACCTGAGAAACCATCCATGAGTGAGAGCATCTCGTGACCAGCAGTGAGGTCAACTAGTTGATCAATACCGAGCAAGGGAAAGTCGTCTTTTGGGCAGGTGAGGTTGAGGTCATGGAAGTCTCAGGCAAATGTGGAGTCCCCTATTGCTTTAGTAACAGGGAAAATGTTAGAAATCCAATGAGGATAATCAATGGGTAAGATGAAGGAAATGGAAAGAAGGTGCTGAAGTTCTTCTTTGACGAGAAGAGCAATGCGAGGGTGCATTTTCCTTAGCTTTTGTTTGATAGGTTTGGCATCGAGAATGGTTACGATATTGTGGACCACTATGGTGGGGTCAATACCGAGCATGTCTATATAAGACCAAGCGAAAGTGTGGTTATGATCTCGGAGAAAAGAAGTGATGGCTTCTTGTTCAACAGCATCTAAAGATTGTTTGATCTTTAGGATGTGCGGGTCATCTTGAGTATGAATTTTGATCTCGATAGTCGATTCATTCAACATGGTTTGCGTCTCAGAGGGTAACGACCGATGAATATATGAGTCTTTTACACCAAGGTAGGTGAGTATGGATTCATCATCCTGACATTGAACAACATTAATGGTAGGTGTGTCATCGTCGATCATCTCAGGATATAGGAATGGGAGAGTGGAAGGGGCCTCGCCTTCGCATTGATAAGTCAAAGGCCCCAAGGAAATGGTGTTTATGAAAAAAATTTAGGAGGGATAGATTCAGGATCCATCGACTCCATCGGTGAGGGTGGTGATGAAGGTGGAGAAGGGCTAGGGTCTCGCAATGAGTTCAATGTGGGCCTGTTTGGTAGGAGGTTCGGGAAGCTGATACCACTATGGTCATTATGTTTGCGGGTGGTACATGGAATAATGGTATGGTGGCCTTGCTCGTAAAAGCCAAAACCAAAACCCTTCCATGCACAATGGTGTAGGAAGGTGTGGGTGAAACGGTGATTGGTAAGTGATTGGAAGTCAGAGAAAATGGGTGGGGTTGTGATGGTGGTTCAGGTGTGTAAGTGGTAGTATCAAGTCCCCCATAGGTGAGACTAGTACAAATATGAGGAGGACCATAAAGGAGGCGTTCTCCTATACGATGATCATAGCGAGGGTGTTGGTGAAGGCTTCCATACTTGTGCAGAGCAAAGAATGTGTTGACACTATATATAGCGGTACTAACCCAGAGTGAGGTGTTGAAAAATGCCTTCCAAGGATCAGTGGTTGGTATGTAGGTAGCTGGTATGGATGATGTGTCGGAGGTTGATGCGAAGGTGGAGTTAATGGATTGGGCAGCTAATGGGTTAGCCGTGGAGGTTATAGCAGTGGTAGGAATAGAGGAGGTATGTGTGGTGAAAGCAACGGTTGTACTGGTAGGTGGAGGTGTAGGTGAAGTGGTAGTGGTTGCAGAGGTAGACGGCTTGATAGGTATGAGCACATCATTGGGTCGGTAAAGCATGTTGCATGTTTTGAAAGGTGATGGGTCAGCTAGAATGGTATAAGTGTGTCCCTCGTGTTCAAATTTCACACAACGATGTAAGGTGGAAGGAACGCAACCCATGAAACGGATGCAGGGTCTACCAAGCAACAAGTTATATTGGAATTCCCCCTCCAAAACATAAAACAATTTTGGAATAATGCGGGGCCACGCAAACGTGAAGGATGACAATTTCAGTGTGGAGGTGATAAGCGTCGTTGAATGAACGCAACATGACCGGATGTTTGTGCATGCAATTGTTAGCTATGCGCATTTGAGCAAATGCATGGGATGAAATGATGTTAATGCTAGTGCCTCCATCAATCATCACATGGTGTACCTATATGTCATCTATGTGGATAGAGATGAAGAAGGCTGGGTCTGGGTCATCATTTTGGTGTGGAGCGCTCTCCTCCTCGAGAAGCTGAGGGAGGCCACTTGGTGAACAAGGTGAGGTGAGCATGAAGGTGGTAATTTGGTGAGAGAGGCTACATGATGGGGTGTGATGATGGAGGCTACGGGTGTAGGGTCATTGCGTAAAACCTCAATAGATTAAAGAACCTCCATGAAGGCTTAACGATGGGATTTAGAGGTTTGGATGAGGTCGTATAAGGACATTTTGAGGGGAGATTGGTGTAGTTGTTTGAGTATGGTGCGATGTGTGACGCCATTAGAAATAAGGTATGTGGGGCCGAGATAGTTATCTTAGGTACAGTGTAGATGGTATGTTGGGTATAGGATTGGTTGGTGGGTCACCCGCCTTTTCTTTACCCTTTTGCATACGTGTAGTGATGTGTACCATGTTGATTTGAGGAAGTTGGCAGGCAAATGGAGAAGGTGTAGGGTGAGTGGTATAACGACATAAAGGGAAAAACCTACTGGAGGAGAAAAACCTTGGGATGTCATGTTGGGCGCAACGACATTTGGGTGGTGGCGTGGCAACCTCTCTCCGATGTGAACCACGTTAATTTCAAATTTTGTGTGTGGTTCTAGGAGGTATGAGGGTGGAGGTTGTGGTTGTTCGGTGGGCGGTGGGAATGGGTGTAGGTGAAGCAGATCCTCGTCGAGAAGGTCGTCATCATCAAAGTTGGTTTTTGGTGGACACAATTGGATAAGGATGGTTTTCAAGGCCTTGTAGTTCTCCACATCATGCCCTGGTACACGATGGTAAGCACAAATTTTAGTATCATCAAAACCTTTGGGCTTGGGTTTGAGGGGGTCGTAAGGTCGAAGTGGCGGCAATGTGATAACAGAAGTCTCAAGGAGATTGGTCAAAATTTTGGCATAGGACCCTACTAGTGGATCACAATGGGAAGTGAATGTGGGTTTGGGTGTAGGTGTGGTTGGTTGTCGGGAATTTTTTTGGAAGAGTAGGAACGGGTCGAGCTATGGGTTTAGGTGCTTTGGTGTGGTTTGAGGTATCGGTCGGGTTCATTTGGGTAGGGGTACAATAGATGGACGGGTAGGAGGGTGTGGGGTTGTTTTGACTACCTTGTTGTGGGGTAGTGGGTTTTGTTTTTGGGTTGCACCTTCTTGGGTAAAGGTGATGTGGGTGTACGATGTCTGAAGGAAAAGCAGATGAAGGAAGAGGGCGAGTTACCCATAGGGATAACGGGGGTGCTATGAAGGTAGATGATGCGGGTCGTGCTTGGGGTGTGAGGGACAATGACTGAAGTGTAGTGGGTAGTGAAGCAAAAGCGGAGGTATTGGAGGTATTGGTGGTAAAGAGACTACAGTGCGAGGCATAAGTCGTGTTGTGTGCCAGGTAGGTTAGAGGTATGTGAGGAAGGAATGGGTTGTTGTGTTATTGGTTTATGGATGGATGAAGGGTGCTTGACCATATTGGGCAACCGAGGTATTAAGGCGATAAGAAAAAAGTGTGGGTGTGATTGGTGTGGTTGGGGTATGAGGTTGATGAGTTTGTTTCTTTGGTTTAGGTGTCAGAGTAAGTGTGGTATTGACATTGGAGGATGTAGCTAAATCTAGTTTAATAGGTGGATGAGTAAGGCTGGTGGTCGGGGTGACCCCTAAAGTGGTAATAGGTTTAGTGGAGGTAAATGTTGTGGGTATGGGTTTGGGTTTAGGTATAGGTTGGGTTATGGGTAAGGGTGTGGTGTGAGTGCTAACGGGTATCATGGAAGGGGTTGTGATAGTAGTGGTTATATTTGGTTTGATGGGTGGAAATGTGTTTGGGTAGATAGTGGAGGTGTCATCGAGGGATCTTTGCATCTATGTTGAGACAGGGAGTAAGAGGTGCCCCCATAATAAAGCCCTATCCACATAATCTAAGTGATCGGAAAAACATGAGAACAAAATGTCTGTGGGTGGAGTTGGTGAGGACCTAATGGGAATTCTGTAAAATGCATCTTAGAGACAAGGAATTGGCTAGCTTTAACTTCCGTGGGTAAGAGAGTTGAAAGTAGGTCTGTTGGATTTTGGGTAGCCAATGGAGAGTGCTCGCCGAGAGGCAAAGGTATCTCCACTGGGTCTATGATGGGTGGAAGAGATGATGGGAGTTCCTCTATAAGTGGAGGAATAGATAGGTGCTCCTCTATGGGTGGAGGAGGTAATGGGTGCTCCTCTACGGGTGGAGGAGGTACGGTAGGTAAAGGTTCTCTAAGTGGAGAAGCTAGGGGTGAGATGGTCTCAATGTTAGCAGAAGACTCCTCTATTGGTGATGAAGGAGATGAAAGGTGTTCTTCTATTGGTGAAGGAACAATGGAGGTTGGTTCTAATGTGGAAGGAGGATTTCGGGCTAGGATTTCCTCTATGGAAGGGATGTGAGGTAATTGAGAGGTGATAGGTACCTCATTAAAAATTGCGTGAACCTCACAAGTATGGGTATCATGAGTGGATGTCTCACCGGTTTGATTGGATGAAGGGGCATGATTGGGAAATGGTTTTTTGAAGATTTGTAGATTTTGGTTGGGGTGGCATTGGGATTATCCATAGTTAACTCACCTTTCTTGAGCATTTCTTGGACAATATTCTTGAAAGTGATGCAGTTGTTGTCACTATGACCCTTCACTCGGTGATAGTTATAGAAATCATGCTCTTTATACCATGCGGGCATGGGGCAAGCAGGTCAAAACCAGTGTGTGGTTTTATGGGTGGAAGGGTGATGACTCCAGCTTTGATAAGCTTTTCTAAGACAAAAGAGTAAGGTTCCCCAATTGGGGTATATTTTTGCTTCTCTTGTCTGAATCGAAAAGCCTAGACAGGGATAGATTAGATGAGGGTGTAGCCTTGATTGGACGGATGAGCTAGGCCGACCTTGAGTACCACTATGTTAGCGGTACCTTTAGCCTTTGAATAATTGGTTGGTGGTTTGGAAGAAGAAGAGGTTTCATTCGACTTGAATTCCAAATTCTTATTTTGTAATTGGATTTTCTTCTCTTCGATGGCCCGAATCTCTAACTTTCATGCCATAGTGAATGCCTCATCGAATGTTCAGAAATTTTGGACCTGTACAAGGTCAGGGAGATATGTCTAGCGCAAGCTCATGTGAAGAGCTCGATGAGTTCAGTTTGTGGCAATTGGAAGGTAAGTTGATTGATCAGGTGCACTAAAGGAGCGATAAAGTCCGTGATGGATTCATCCTCGTGATCGATGTGTGGAATATAGATCGGTCATGGTAACCTTCTTGGTGATATTGATGGAGAAATGATCCAAGAAAGCTTGGGCTACCTGATTGAATGAAAATATAGAGTGTTTAGGTAACCCACTATACCAATCTAATGCAGGTCCAGTGAGGGACATGGGAAAGGTTCTCAAAAGTAAGGCATCATCATGAGCAATCAGATAACACCCGTGTTTGAACGAGCACAAATGCTTTGTTGTGGGTCTTCCTTACTATTGAAGCAGTTGAATTTAGGCATTTCTCAATGCATAGGGTATGAATGGATAGGAATGGATGGGTGAATAGGCTCGTTACAAATCTTGTCATAGGTGAGAGTGTTGTGGGAACTAGAAACCGATGCCTCTAGTGTCTGCATCTTTTCCAACATCAATTTAATTAGGTCATTGGTGGGTTGTGATGATTGGATGCCTCCTATAGCATGAGGAGGTTGGTTTTGGGCATATAATGGGGGTGGCATTCCAGTGTATGGGGCTGCCATGTAAGGTGGTGGAGAAGAAGGCAATGAAATAGGGGGTACGTACCTAGAATGAATAATAGATGAAACAGGTAGTTATTGGTAGTATGTATATGGGGGTGGAAGGGTCGTGGTAACCCTAGTGGAAATAGGGGCTAATGATTGTGGAATGGAAAGAACCATGTTCTGAAATGGGGTAGGAGTCACCGACACTGGAGGTGGGAATGTAGCTACAGGTATGTGTGAGACATTAGGGGTGGATGAGGTTGTGTTTGGGGTAGTCGTCGAGGGTATGGTGGATGTAATGGGTACCATAGAGGTAGCAGACGTGGTAGTCATAGCGGGTATAAAACCTAACTGTGAAATGACTGGGGGTAAGGTGGATGTAGGTAGCACGAAGCTAGATGGGGCTGATGCGGAAGTGGCTACAAGATTCGGGGGATAGATATGAGCATTGTGTATATCAACTGACTCGAGGCGTCTCGAGTGGACGAGTGAGAGAGGTAAAACTACAAGGCGACAGTGTTTTGGTCGGTCAAGGAGTCGTGTGAACTCCTCATCTCTAGTAGTGATGGTAGTAGACTAGATGGGATCCATGGCTAGTGATAAAATAGAAGGTGGTGAAGGACTAGGTGGGAGTGGTTAGCAACTGGCATGAAACACGAGTGTGCTTGCTTGTTTTTGGATCAGCACCATGTGAACCAGTATTGATCAAGTAGGGCTACTTCTCTATAAATGATACAGAGAACAACAGGGACATGTGAATTTGGTGATAAAAAATGGATGGAGTAACAAATGGTGGGTGGAATGTGGAATAGGCTAACCGATGTTAGTCGGGGTAACACTGCCGTCCATCAGAAAATGGAAAGTTAGTAAATAGTGAGGCAGAAGGCAAAATCTGACAAGTATGCCAAATCTGAGGATGTGTAAAACATCAATGGGAAAAATGACAAAGGACAAAGACTGTGGAAGTGTAAGAAATTGAAGTGAAAATTTCCTTTTGAGTAGGTTAGCAAAAGGACTTGGAACCGACGTCAGTTGGGTATAACCGATGGTGGTCGAGGTAACTAATGACGGTTCTTGTGAAATTGAAACAGATGAAAGAAAGTGGTTGTGAATTAAAATCGATGTAGAATCGAACTGAATTCTAGAAATGATGATGATATGGCCTAGGCACACTCGGTGAAGTGGAATACACCAAATATTATGAGGAGCATGCAAGGATTAACAAAAAAGTGATGAACGCGATCTTTCACCTCAAAACCCAAGCCAAGCGAAACACTAAGAAAATGTGATCCTAGGAGTGCCCTTTCTATTATGTTTGTTTAGCTTATGCTATTCGGGACCGACACATGAATTGTGAAATAAATTTTTGGTGAGGATGGCTTCCTACAAAGAAGGAGATCTAAAGGGTGAGGTTTCAGGTATGTTATGGTGGGGGCGGGCTTCGCTTTGAAGTATGACTTGACAGAGCAGCAAGCTGGGTGCCCACTGTGTCGTGATCGTGTGATCACCTACAACTTCTTCCAGGTAAGATGTTGTTTAAGAATGTATGTATTTTAAATTTTTGTGTGGTTTGGTAAGACTCAGAGAAAGAGAAAAGGATAGAAGTGCTTTTCTATGATTTGTTTGTCAACCATCAGCTGGTCATGACCTCCAACATATAGGTTGCCCTCAATTAATGTGAGCTAATGCAATAAATCAGAATGGAATGCAATTGTTTTTAAACCCAAATTGAAAATGTGAAATTGGATGACACAATAAGATGAAGAGGAAGAGGGATGCTCTTTCACTATAATGCAGAAAACATGAAGAAATGATTCTTTTTAGTTACACCAAAAGAAAAAGTTTCCTTTAGAGCAAATAGAAAGAAGAGATGTGGGTTATTAGGGAAGAAAATTAGTGGGTACACTTTTTAGAAGGGAAAAAAACACACTATTTTTTCCTAGGAATGAATGAAATGCAGGGAACCCTGGATGGGTCCCACCAGGCGTGCCAAAATGTTTCACCTTTTTCTTAGATTGTTTCTTTGAAGTGTTGATGAAAAGATAGGGCAACGAGCATAGGAGGAATACCTGTTCAAATGTCGGTTGATGGTTTGTTGCGCGTGTATGACTTCCAAATCCACAGTTGATCATGAGAGCTTCCTTTTGGCTAGGAGGAACTACCTATAATGAAAATAAGACCACCAAAAGGAATTAAACAATATGGGCAGTGAACTGCCTAGCGTATGCTAGATCCGGAAGTATGGTACTTCCTAGATGGCTACCAATCCACTATTTTAAACAAATTAATTCTATAAAAAAGTAAATCCTATTGTTATTTTAAAATGATTTAGGTATCTCACTTAAAAACACAATAAGAAAATAGATCTAATATAACAGGCTAAGCTAGAATAGAATCCAAAGGTCAAATGATTGGTTCTGGGTTCTGCAGGTCTGATAAAGGTCTCGGGTAGGTCACAAGTGAGTGAGGGTGAGGTAAAATTAGGTGGGTAGGTCTTTGTTTAAGGCTGTGTGGGCAAACACGAGACCGGCGTTGGTCAAGGTGACCGATAATGCGGTTAGGTATAACCGGCGCCAGTTACTGTGAGATCTGGAAATGTCACAAAATAGGGTTTTGGTCTCCTTTGTGATTGCACAAAGGATTTTGGTTGGTCGGGACGAGGTATTGGGTGACTAGAGTAGGCTTTTGTGAGGTTTTAATGAGTCTATGGAGGTGAAAATGTTGGAGAAGGTCAATAGGGAGCAAGATAAACAATGGGTGATAAAATAATGATGAAATGAAATAAACTAGAGAAGTATGACGTTATACTTACTTGGATTTCATTCCTGAAGGTCTGTGTATGAAGGATGGAGGTGCTGATGATGGGTTTGAAGGCTGCAAGTGATCACCAACTAAAGAAAAGCTTCGTATGGGTTGTATGCACACTCCTCTTTGTTTGGATAGATCCGATCGTGGTGGGATGGTCGTGTAAGAGAAGATGATCAATCTCCTTCCTTGGATGTGAGTTTTCATTGGAATTGGCTCTCTGAAGATGCGTTATCTCTCTGAGATTTGTTCTTTCTCGTCAACTTTCTCCCAATGTTTTCCAACCTTGAGAATAAGGTAGTTTAGGGGTTAAAAGGGGTAACGATGGCAACCCGGCTTAACCGGCGATAGTTAGGGGTAACCGACGTTGGTCAAGGTGGGATTTCATGAGGTTTACTAACCTTAGGGAGATCTTCCTGATTTTCACGGATCTCATGTCATTATCCCATGGATTAGATTGGGAGCTTCTTGTGAGCATGCAGGAATGTGGTTAGAGGGAATGTAGGCATTTATTTTTAGGGTTTGGGTAAGTCTTAGTTAGTTATGGGAACTTGCTAAGAATAGGTATTAGGTTGAGTTGGCTTGGTGAGGTGTCTAAGTGAACTATATATGTAGATATTATTTAAATAAGATATTTAAATAATAAATATAGTGAGGATAATGCATTAATTTAATTTAATTAATTAAATTAATATTAGTGGGGTGAATAGGGTCATGGCTAGGTAAATGTAATAAAAAGTGCTTATATGTTGAGGGACGAAAGGGGAGTGTGACCTAATTTTAGTGTCTACAGTTTCCTCTAGTCCTTTCTCTTCTTCTTCCTTCTCCTTTGTTGCCTCATTCTTTTCTTCTGTGTGCTCTAGAAGTGTAGGAGATGTAGGCATGCTCTCCTCTGACTCTTCCGCCTCCTCATTCAACTTCAACTTCCTCCTTCTCTGCGCGGTTACTTCCTTTTATGGGGAGAGTCGGGGTGATTTGCACACAATGGTTGGGGTAGCACCTTGGGTCCTTGTTCTCCTTAATACTCTTTTAAACCTGTGCTCCCCTTGGACCACATTCAAGTCCTCTTCATCCCCCTCTTGTGGCTGAGGTGGTGTAACAACGCGCTCAACTTCACTCTGACTTGTAGGATGTCTCCTACCCCTATGCTCCAAACCACCACTATCTTTGCGCTCCTCCTCCTCATCCTGCACTTTGATTTGATCTATGGGCTTAGGCACTAGGATATTCTCCATTGTATGCTTCCCTTTTGGTGGTGCTAGAAGTGCGAACTCACCTTCCACATATTTGTTATTCTCCATTTTTGGCTTCAACTAGAGATATACCAATGCTGCCCCCACATCTACTACTGACAAACTTATTGGTTTGATATTCAACACCTCTAAAATAATTCTCTCTATATAGGCACTTCTACCAGGATATACATACTTCTTCCTCAATGTATGGTAATTGCAGTCTACCTTATCTACATTGAAGATCGATCCGCATGTGTCGATAAATCTATGAACAAATTCTTGAAAATACCTTGCAGTGAATGTGTAAGGTAACTTACACCAAGGGCTCCAGACTCCATCCTTCATTAGAAAATGTGCAATGCGAAATGCTTTGGTACACAAGAATCGAACTTGTTTTCCTTCCACTGCTTTGGTAGGTCCTTTGGAATGTGCCATTCTTCCCCAAATGCCGTGCGGAGCCTGTCATACCACTTCTCCACCCTTTTCTTTACTTCATCTATCATGGTCCCCTTGCATAGGTATTTGTTGAATCTTTCTGCTGGGGACTTATTCTCCATGGGGTATTCCCATATTTTCTCCTTGGGTCCATCTAGTACTCCAACCTCCATGAAGACTAGTGATAGTAGAACAACCCCGGAGCTGATATTCCCTCGGTGTGTGCTTCTTCGACTATTTTCTCAAAGAATATAGCCTATAATGTTATAGATCATCCCTTCCATATTTCGTGCCGTATGTAACCACATAGTGCTTACTCCGCGACCACCACTCTCGATCATTTAAATTGGTAACTAGGTGTCTTGCACTTGTATAATTGGACAATTCTTCAATTTATCTATGTCCATTATGTGCAGACCCTTTAGGTTTCCCAACTCCTGTTTGGTATTTAAAATCATGGTTTTATCTGCAAGGTCACCTTTTATGTCTTCCCTGGTGGCCTTGAAACTCGTCCCTAATAAGACAAGCGTAGACAAAATTCTAACTCCGCGTCTGCGAAGTAGAAGAAGTCTTCGTGTACTCTTCTCATGAGCCACTGGTACAAGGGCTCATACTTCCAAAAATATGTCAGCTCATACAATTGATATACCCCGATTCTCTTCAAAAAAATTCACCCGCATCATCATATACTGGCATGTCATCTGCCGTGCATTTGTTTGTTCTAGCAATGAGCAAGGAATTGAGCTCCTTGTTCTTTGACGTCCTATGATTATATTCACTCACTTTACTCTTTCTAATGGGTGAATCCCATTCTTGGTGATAATGACTCCTTTTCGGTATTGCATCTTTGAAAAATGGCTTTCGGGTGCCATCTCTTCTTCCTCGATGACCATCTTCTTCTTTCCTTTTGTTGCTATTTGTAGATGCCTTCTTTGGTGCCATTTCTACCTTGTAAATGTCTCTTCTTCAACTCTGCAACTCTACGAATCAAACCCTAGCTTGATTCAATTATGCCCTAGGTGGAAACTTCGTAACATAACTCTTATTTGTCTCCCTGCTTTGCTCAAACCCTTCACCACTGGGGACGTAAGCTTCTTATAACATAGATCTAGTTTTCACTCTTGGTTTCACACCCTTCGTACCTTAACTGGATCACTCGGATCTTTGTGCTTGGACCTTCTCACGAATAATCTTAATTGCAATGGTAAAAATGAATTCGCATCCCTTATATAAATGTTTCAAATTTTGATGCATTTATTGCTCCTCACCTACCAAATGTCCCTTCATTTATTAACCAAATCTGTTCGCTCCACACGGTACATCTTTGTGCCCGATTATAACCTTCTAACGCACCTTCCTACCCTCTAGTTACAGACTTCTCTTGATGCATGCTCCTACACCCAAGTACCTCATCACTACACCTTATCCAGTAGCTAATATGGCCTCCACTCACCTCACATTATACTATTCTTTCATTCATCTCCATCCTTGGTCATCTTTGAGAAACAATCTTCTTTTGACTTAAAGCACACCCATAGCAGCTTACTCCTTTCATCTTTCAATTCCCACAGTCTTTTTCTATCTTTATTTTGGATCACTACAACCACCCCACACTAAAATTATGTGCAGTACTCTACACATAAACATTCTTCATACAGTAATTAGCTTCATGTGCTCAAGCACGCTTATTACACAAAGAACAACTAAATTGACAAAGCATAACTACAATGAAAGAAATAAATTAAGGAAATACGATAATGGAAACCTAAATCAAATGGCACATCGCTTATTACAAACACCAATAAGACTTATTTATAGTAGGGCTTTAGCCTACTCCCGTTAAAGTAACTGGGTACCCGTGTTCCATCAAGTGCTTCTAACTGGCAAGCACCTGATTCAAGTATAGAAGTGATAACATATGGCCCCAACCAATGTACTTTGAGCTTGCCTAGATGGCGCAAGAAATTTGAGTCATAAAGAAGTACCATTTGTCCAATCTCAAACTTCTTATCCCTTATGTTTTTGTCATGCCATGCTTTCTTCCTGGCCTTTTCCTGCTTCTGACTCCACCATGTTATGGCTCGGCGCTCATCTAGTTGAATCATCTTTTCAATATGTTCTTCTAAATCCTGTTCATCAACTAGACCTCCAGCGTGCACAATGCGCAAAGAAGGTAACATAAATTCTATAGGAAGAACAACTTCCATGCCAAACACCAACTGAAATGGTGTGGCTTTGTTCAATCTCTTGTAAGTTGTTCTATATGCCCAAAGAATAGCTGACACTTTGTCATCCCAATTTTTCTTCCAACATCACATATTTTTGTCAAAGTTTGGCCCAAAATTTTGTTGAAGGCCTCAGCAGTTCCATTTTCCTAAGGATGGTAAGGTGTAGTTTTATGGTGTACAACCATAAACTCATTTAATAGGATCTCGATTGTCTCATTCAAAAAGTGTGCACCTCCATCACTTGTCAAGCTTAAAGGACATCCATATCATGTAAGAACATTCTCCCATTAAAATCTAGCTACTTTAGCTTCATGCAGGTCCTTCGTAGGTCTTTATACCTTTCGCCCACCGTAAGATAATCTATGTAAGTAACGATATAACACGATCCAGGTCCTACGCGTGGATGGTGAAATAAGCCGTACAAAGTCAATGGCCCATTTCTCAAACAATTCAAAACTAGTAATCGGTCTCAAAGGCATTTTATCTCTTTGCCTGGTTTTTCTAGGTGCTTGACAATGATCACACACATTACAATAATCTTTACAGTTTTATATAGTGTCTCCCACCATAATCCAACAATTAGGATCTTCCAAGCAGTCGCATCACCTACATAATGGCCTCCTGCAATACCACTATAAGCCGCTTCCATGATATCCTTGCACTCATGCTCTAACACACAACAACATAATACTTTATCTCTGCCTAGCTTGTAAAGGTCACCACTGATTAACATGAATGGTGCCGCGCGTATAGCAAGCTACTTCTTTTCTAATGATTTCATTCCTTCTGGTGCCATACATATCCGTAGAAAGACAACAATGTCTTCTAATTCCATAGGTGTGTGTTATAACTTTGTATAATCTGTACATCCGGTATTGTTTCTTCAATTATCATCGTGCATCCTCTCCCGAATTGATTCTAGATAAATGGTCTCGGTCTAGAATTACTTTTCCCAGGCTTTACCATGACCAGAAGTAAAAATCTTGAAATAGGATAACCCATCTGCATATGCACCCTTGTAAGATGGGCTTGTTTACCAAGTACTTCAATGTCATGTGATCTGTATAAAACACAAATGGTGTTGCTAACAAGTATTGTCAAAACTTGTACAATGTGTAGATCATTGACAAAGCTTCACACTCTGTAGTTGTATAATTCCTTTCAGCAGGAGCCAACTTCCTACTAACAAAATAGATTGGATGATCTATAATACCTTTGCCAGTTGAGCTAACACAATGCTAACGGCCATACGAGAAGCGTCCACATGTACATGAAATGGTCTATCCCATGAGCGGAAAGTGCGAGAATGGGCGTGGTAGTAAGTGTCTCTTTTAACACCTCAAATGCGTGCTGCTGCGGTTCTCCCAAGTAAAATGTACCTTTCCCCTTCAGAAATTCTTCCAAGGGTGCAACAATTTTGGCATACCTTTTTATGAATTTTCTATAATATCCTGTATGACCTAAAAATATGTGTACCTCACTTTGGTAGTAGGCGCTTCTAGGCACAAATGACTGCAACCTTGGCTGGATCAACTAACAAACCTTCCTTGTAGATTATATGTCCTAACAATATCCCAAATGGTGTAGCAAATATGCATTTCTTAATGTTCAAAGAGATACTCAATTATCTGCATCATTCAAACATTAAGCACAGATTGTCACAATGATCTTTCACAAGCCCATATACTATCCAATCATCTAGGTAGACCTGTAAGAAGTTGTGAATAAAATCTTTGAATGCCTAAACAACTATGCATGAGAATACAACAGGTGCGTTTTTCAATCCAAAGGGCATCACAGTATAGGAAAATCTGCCCCATTTAGTAGTAAATGTTGTCTTTTCTTGATCCTCTTGAGCGATCCTAACTTGATGATACCCGGAAAATCCATTTGCGAAATAATATATTTCGTGCCTACGCAACACCTTCTAGTATTTCCTCAGTAAATGGCGTAGGGAAAGGATATGTGACGCATGCAGCATTCAGCTCCCTGTAGTCCACACATATCCTAATCCGTCCATCCTTTTTGATACTAATCGCCATTGGGCTAACCCATTCTGACTCGTCAAGGGCATGATAATGCCGGATCTCAACATTTTATCAATTTCTTCTTTTACCTTTTCGTGTAAATTAGGATTCATTATGTAAGGCCTCTTTCTAATTGGCCGTGCACTATCCTTAAGTTTGATCTTCATTTCCCCAAGTGATTCATGCACACCTTTAAGTTCATGATATCCTCTAGGGAATAAGTCATGATAATCCTGAGTAACTTGATGATCTTTGCTACCTCCGAGTCTGACCAGTAATCTCTAATTATGGCCTCCTTAGGCTCAGCCTCCGAACCTATATTCACCTTTGTTGTCTTCATGGTTTCATGGTAGGTGCGTGGATATTTGTCTACATTTTCCAAGACCTCGTGCACCCCGTATGAATGTTCAATATTTAGGTTCTTAACTTCCTCGTCGTCCACGATGTAGATCATCTTTCCTTTCTCTTTCTCAAGGCAAGTGTGCTCAAGTAGTTTGGAGTCTATTTCCTCGTCCTTTTAAAAACATTCTCCAAACTCTATCTCACTGAACAATTCCTGAATATTCTCTTCTACTTTTGCACTATCTCCCATAGTTAAGTGCTTGAAAATTTTTAATGCCTCTCATTACGGTGGTTGAGTCGAGAAGTAGTCAAATGTCTGGATCATACCTGCAACCAACTCTTTCCAGTTCCCAGTTTCTTTATGTAGTTCTACATATACATACCAAGCACGTGCACATCCTTAGAGCGTGGAATACAATCTATGCACATAGAGTAAAGGTGGCAATGCTTCTGTCCTGCTATCCAGTCTCTCACACTCTTTGAATGTGATCTTGAATAGGTTGATCACCATGATAAGTGTAGATTTGTGTAGGTGCATTATTTCTTATAAACTTGGTACACAAAGCTATTCCAATATCTTTCTAGTTTATAAGATTATCTCTGTGCACCACCCACTAAGCATTGTTGTTGTCCCATGCAATGTATATACTAACATATCTCTCCTTGTAATCGATCCACCCATTGCATTTCCATGGCCTTGAAAGGTAGAAAGAGCTTACGTCACTGTATACTAAGGGACTGTGCTACCTATCCATCGAATTGAATGAAACCTATTCTTGTGCGCAACCATGCTTTTTACCTCGCACCCTACCAATTCATATGTACCATGAGCCCAATTGTCACAAGTAATACTCGTAATATCACTAATAGAATGAGAATCCTCCCACTGTAGGATTCCTTCCTTTGATGGCTCATTGACCTCTGGGTCCTAAATAACGCGTACATAGACTCTGTTTAAGTCCTCCTCACTTAGAGGCTCAACATATGGCATAGACTTCCCATCTGTTAAGGGTATCACAACCCTTTCCTCCTTGTTTTCAAAGCTGATAAATCCCTTATTGAATCTCAATTCAACATTATCTCGCATAACACCAAGGGCATTTGAGTAAGGATGGAAAATTATGCCTTCTACAAGTGCTAATACCTCAAAATCCCTAGTGAACTTGGCCCTTGTGTAGTTATAGATGCATCCCTCAATACTCCTATGGGAGTGGCCTTAGTCCAATTTAACATAAATAACACATTAGATGATGGCATGTAATGGTGGTCTCCCCATTTGTACGCATGCATCTAATGTAGACACATTTACTTTCGTGCCTATATCGATCAATATATTGCTCAACAACCACCCATCCACAACAACATTTAGAGTAATATCTTTGTCATGGTCAATGCTATCGGGGAATATTTACATGTAAAATCTGCCATCCGGTCTCAAGACTTGCATGTGGGGTGTTCCCTTTTAACCAACTTCCTAACAATGGAATAATGTTCTCTGGCACAACATCTTGCACACATCTCACGGATCATTGATATCGGTTTGAACTATCTCCGATGCTTTCTTACGCTCCTTTGGTCTTGTATCTCACCCTCAAGATTCCTTAACACTTCCATGGTATCCTGGTAAACCTCCTTCTGATGAGTAGGATCTGGGTACCTCGCATGCAAAACCTCCTCCTTGGTAATGGAAGGCTTTTGGTGCAATTCCTCTCACACACGTGTAGCTTTAACACATGTAGTAATCTTTCTTGTCAATGCCTTAGGTCCTTCATTATCTTGGGCATCCATTGGTCTTCTACTGCGTGCTAGATTCTAACTATTCCAGTGCCTTTGTTTTCTTTCTTATGTTGCTTTCTCAGATGCTCATATAAGTCCGACACTCTTCATAGCTATGGTTCTTCCCGCAGAAATAACATGCATTATTTTGAGGACATTCAAGCATGTAGTGGCTAAGAGATCCACACGTATAACATATTCCATGAGGAAACTCTCCTCTTCCTCCACCTCGGCCGCTTCCTCCATATCCACCATGATAGCCACATCCTCTTCCATGACCTCCTTCAAAACACACCTCATTCTGTCATAGCACGTTTGATTATGATTCCAATCCTAGTGCTCATTCATATCCTTAGAGTTATCTGTTATACTTGTTTGTCATACTCCAATGTCTATGGCATCTTGGATCTAACAAATCAACTGAAAATCCTTAGTATCATGGGTCACGGACACCTGTAAATCTTGAAAAATCAAGAGACATTCTTTCTTAGAGTGCGTTGTAACAAAGGACGGTGACTCACGTCATGATTCAAATGGAAAATTTCACAATCCAATAGTAACGAGCGTCAGTTGCGAGGGCAACTATCCTTAGTGTGACCTTCCACTTCACAATCTGTACACCAAATTCTTGAGCGTGTTTCATGGGCTGAATTTACTGATAGCTTCTCTAATTGCTTAGCCATAGCTATGATCTGAGCCTCTAGAAATGGACTAATGCCAGTGTCAATGATCCCAATCGCCTCGGGGCCACGCAAAGCTTCTACCAAGTGCTTTGCATGAATCCGTGTATGTCTTATGTGACAATGCCCTCCTAAAAGGTGTAATCAATCCTCCAAAAAACCATTATGCATGCTAGTTATCATGGATATCATAAGACAACTTAGATATAAGTGTCTTAAAATGAGCATCATACTCACGTAAATTCTCAGTAGTGCCTTGCTTGATATCTTTGACACTTATACTCTTTTGCTCAAACTCAAGGATATGGAACTCTTTCAAGAAAACATCCCTCAGTGTTGCATAATCTACGCAAGTTTGATTAGGGTCAAACTTCCTATACCAGCTGTGTGTGCACCCCTGTAATGTAGTAGTGAATTGAATGGCCTTTCGCTCAACAATTGTAATCCCTTTAGCACGTCACAAGATTTCACACATATGCACATGTTTGGCAGCATCCTCTATACCTCTATACTCTAGGAGATGAAGAGACATCTCCATATAGATATTCTGTGGTTACTGCAGACCTTGACCACCTGATCTAGAACCTCCTGGGTTCCCTCTACCTCCGAACCATAGATCCACTGAAAATAGAACCACCTATACCTCTTGATCTGCCACATGTAGTTGGAATAGGGCTTGTATATGTACTCCTTGTGCTCGATAGTAGGACTATACAAAACCCCTACGTATGTGAAGTGGTTCCACTTCTAGAGGTGAATCCAACATTCTCGCATGCTCACATTCTGTGTGGATGATGTGCCTAAAAATGCTCCTCCAAATGACATTGAAGTTGTCTGTCTTGTCATTGATGTACTTGATCCTTGACTTACTCCTGCTTTTGTACTTCCCAAGTTAGTTTTACGGTTACTTGTCATATTAGATCTTGAAAAACCAAGTGCAAAGGCTAGGTCACCGGTGGATTAAGATGCGTGCCTATGACCCAAGTAGTCTCTCTTGGCGCAGTTCACGTGTGATGCCGAGAAGGGATCTCTATCATGCTTTCCAAGATGGGGAGTTCCCGATGCTCGGCTCCACGTCTTGTATGTGAGCTATAAATCCTTCATGAGCTAGCTCTCTCATCAACGCCATACTTTCTTCAATGGAACACCGATTCTCTATTTCCCTCTCGCGCGCCTCATTAGACTTAAGCCGCCTTTCCTCTCTCTACTTTTCTACCACTAGGTCTTCCATCTTAATACCAAACCTGTTCCTACCTTTGCATGAGGTGAAGTTTTAGTTAGCCATCGGTTTACTCTCTAGGTTCAACATTACCATTAGGATCTTGATCACCAGTGGAATACCGTGCAAATATGTTCCTCTTGGATACCACAAAAACTAGAATTTAGCTACCTCTGGGCATGAGTATGTGAAAATTGAATATTCCGAATATAACTATTTAGAACACCACAAAACCATGTATCCACCATGCGAGTCCGATCAAATCAGCATCATAAAGGGCCTAAAATTATTCTTGTGTCCGAAAAGTTTGCATGTACCTCCGAGTTTCTTTGAGATGCATAAGTAGTAAGCCACTTGTATAGCTCTATTGGAAAGATAGTGAAAAAGATCTCATATAAGTTGTCATACAGGTTATGTTCTACCCAAGTGCATGCATTAAACTCAAATCCACTGTTGAACCATCGTGCATATTCTTCCTCTAGATCATGTATCCATTCCTTAATACTTGCTAGAGTTAACTAGTACGTCTTCATCACGAACCATCCTGAAAACAATCAAAAAGAGAACGTGGAAATGGAACCAATGATGCAGCCTAGAATTTACAAGATAACACCCTAGTCACACTTTGGCACATCACTCAGCCTAGACTGAGTGCTCACCCAAAGTACACAAAGGTACTAGGTCCCTCTTTAGGGTTGTTGTAACAAGATGTTAACATGATGAAGGAAGAAACATATAAATTCATAACTAGTCCATCATTTTACAATGCATGCTACCCACAGATATATGAAAGAACAAGTTTAAATAGTAATCATCATTGAATTAATAACATGCACTACTCAATTACACGAGAATTCCACTTAGATTCAATCAATATATTCCATCTATTAATAAATATAGAAGCTCCTTACAGATCTTATCAATCTATATCAAGGTGCGTATGGATCGATACACACATTCATATGTCCAAAATCATACATACACACTCTTTGTAATCTCTCCTCCTACTATGCACCTAACATCACACACATATATATATAGGGTGGGGACTTACCCTTCACCGATTATCTATTCCAAAAATAGGTCGCATGCCATTGATAACCACACGCCGTTTACAATTATAGCCACACATGCAAGTGCGCTATCTATAGTCCTCTTATAGATAACTAAAGTTTCAATTCTATTCTTAGCTTATATTCATGCATAGATGCTTTGAACTACTTCTCCAAATATAGACAATGCATGGCGCACACATCTCTACATCGTTGATGTGTCTCGCACACCATCTTCTAAAAATAGGTCTCTATGCTCAAAATTGGCTAAGTCCTAAAATCTGAACTTGCCTTCCACATGTGGGTCCTTCCTGTCCTTCTGCACCTTTGATCTTGGCCTTCTATCCCACGTGGATTCCTTGTGTGATCTTCGAAAAGTATTCTTCGATCAACAACATACCTTCCATAATGGTATACTAGTACATTGTACATAGAAGCAAAATCCAAAGAAGAATTTATCATGGAAAATGTGTGCAATGATAATGTGATATGGGAGGATGCTAGAGTAAATATAGATAAAAGCCTTCAAATATCTAATTTTTTAATGTTATCTTTCGTGTAAATATAAAAGTGAATATTTTTTTGAATTATACCTTTATCATGATGCAATTTTAAACTATGTGGACTTATATCTATTTCCATTAAGCCACACATATTACGAAGACACTTACATGGATGCCGACTTGAACTTCATATAAAACCACAATGGTAATGATTTCTAGACTAAGGGCAGACCCATACTCCACATAAATAAAATGTTTGGTTATATGTTTTATCATAACTATATATTATATTGACTTTATATGTTTTGATTAGTGTGCATATTTTTGATACCTTTCATGTAAGTTGAGAAAGCTCATTAGCAATGGTAAGTTTTGTTTTATTTTCAACCCCTTGCTATTTTTTATATGACCAGGGCCAAAGATTTACCTTGTTTACAATGGTTTCCTATCATGTTAATATGTATTATCCTTATATTTGAATGGTGTTATTCTATAACACTAGATGTTGGAGTCACAAAAATCTGAATTTGAAGGAAATAAGAATTTTTAGCTTGCATATAGTGGCAATTCCTTTATTCAATAAGCAAGAGATATTCCCTTGGATTTTTAATCCAAAAAAAGATGATGCTAAGAGATGGTATTGGTATTTAGTCAACCTAAACATGACTAAGTAATGTGATCATGGAGTGAAAATAATATGGTAATTTTGGATATTTCCTTAGAGATGATTTGAAAAAATTTTCATCATCGCATTTCAATGTATCCTACTCCTAGTCCCACTAAATGAAGATGAAGACATAACTAATTGTTAAGTAATGTGTGTTACTTAAAGAAACACATTAAAGACACAAAAAGTGAACTTAAGTAGAAAACAACAAATCAAAATTAGTTGACGAATTGGAAACTAAAGAGGCATTTATGAATTAAATATAAATTGCAATGAGTATACATTGTTACTAATATTGTGTTAGTACTCATGCATGAAAGTGATTTAACTAGTAAAATAATTATACATGTGGAGGATATTGTAACGAGTTGTTAGTAACAACTCATAGATAGAAATAATATGTGTGTGAGTTAGTATGTATTAATAATGAACGCGTTATGAGAGTTGTAATAACTCTCATAATGGTCTAGAGGTGAGAGTAATTTTAGGAGATTATGTTAAAGAGTTTTGGTCATATAATGTAATGTATCTCTCACTAGAATGAAATAAAAGAAGAGTATAATTGTGTGTTTGCATTATTGTGAAAATCGTGTTAAGATTTCATAAGTAAACTTTGACTAAATTTTTCATTTGGTATCAAAGAAATTTGTCAAGAGAGATGATGAAATTTTCATATTAATCAAGGGGAAAATTTATTGTATCATTTCCTCTAACAATGTAAGTCTTCTTTCTAATATGTGTTTAGATTAGTTACTTGTAATTACATAGATTAATCTCCCATTTGCAATATTAGAGGTGAAGTGCTTGAGGTATAAGTAAGAGGTGGAGATATTCATTTCCATTTGATTCTTTTCTTCTTGGTACACAATATTGTCATCGTCGAGATCTAATTCATGACCTTTATTGAGTACATCCAATATAGGTCAATATATGTGTATTTGGTTTTACCAAATCTTACTTTCTACATCAAATTTGTAAGTTATACACTCTTCTTACATACACGATCAAAGCTCTTGGATGAAGTCAATTTTTTAATTTTTTAATATATAAAGTGTTATCATTTGTTTTTATGATATGGTATTAGGAAATTCATTATAAAGATTGTTGTATTTAGGTCGTATAAAATATTTTTTTGATATATTTAATCAACTTTCCAGTATTTATATGATTGTCATAGATTTGTAATTGAAATGTTATTACAAATATAATTTTTCTAGTCTCATTTTATTGTTTATGAATGCATTACCTTATGGGTTGAATTGATATAAAAGTATCAATTCATTCAATATTTAATTATATTTTATGTAAGATTCTTTCCAAGGTGTTAATGTTAGCATCAAAAGTTTGTTTATCTCAATTGTCAAAATTTTCTATTTATGTCATACCTATATATCGCCTCCCCATCCACCCCCTCTCTTTCCCCTAGCCATGTATATATATGGATAGTGATCGAGTGGGCCATAAGAGTTAAGTCATAAAAATGTAAAAAAGAATAATAATAATTTCCTCACAAATGTATAAAAAATGTGTTATAATTCTTTAATTTGTGGATTCTAGGTTAGCGAGCTAGAAATAGTTTAGCCATTTATACTACATGATAAATGTGAAGTTTCTTTTTTATTTCTTTAGCATTTGTATTTTTATTTTTCATCCTAATTACACATTTTAAAATATCACACGTACACTTCACTTATGTCTTTTGCATATATTCTCTTCCCGACGGGAATAAACATTTTGTTAAAAATATCGTTTGGTGTTTGTTAAAAACATCGTTTTTGCTGTTTGGTGTTTGTTATTGTTTCCTTCACATCCATTCCAAAATGGTTTACAAGTACGTTGCCTACATAAGAAAAAGTCAAAGAAGCATTTTCCATGAAAACATGTGGAGTGATAATGTGATGTGGGATGATGGTAGAGAGATCACATATATAAGCATTCAAATGATAGATAAGTGAAACCGGTCACACTAGAATTTGAAAATGGTCACATTGAAACAAATAATTTTCTTAATGTTACCTTTCATGCCAATAAAAAGAGTGTATATTATTGACTTATACCTTTTTCATAATTAACTTGCAAACTATGTGGAATTGTTTGTCACCACTAAGCCATAAACATTACAATCACACACATTAGGATACCTAATTGGACACCATATAAAGCTACAATGGTAATTTTTGGTGCCCGTATTCTAACTTGATAAATCTAGGAACTATTTAAAAAAATCTTATTTTTGATTCGATTAGTTCCTAGTTTGAGTTCGTTTTATTTGAGAGAATTCACAAAATTGGGTGTAAGTAATCCATGTAGGGGTTCATGTGGTCTCCCAAAGATTGTAATCCCGACTAGGTTAGAACCATCCTTGTTCTCAACGGTGTAAACGAACATTGTGATTGTTTCCTTGGGATAATAATGAAATACTTAGCCTCTTATAGATTAACATATTTTTGCAGCTATAAGACGTATGTTTTCTCCCAAAATCCATAGAGGGGATAGTCTAATAAATTTGGTGGCTGTATATAAAAATACACATAATGGTTAATACTTTATACATTTGTGATTGAGTAAAGTGAAAACTATTCCCTAGCCCTGAAGTCCCGATAAAGGAGTTATGAAGTTAACAGTCAAAAGTTTGGATAAGAAAGACACATTACATCTTGCATTTCTCTGTAAGTGAAAATTGTAAAAATAACTCCAAGGTCCAATGATTTAAATGCATTGACCAAGTACATGTCATGCAACCATGAGAAGAGAAGGAAATGTATTGTGCATCTTTCAAAGGTTATATAAGTGATGTTTTGCAATATATTCCCAAGGCTTGTCAATAATTTAAGGAGGGTCATAAATGTACTAGTTGTGCGTGACCTAGGTATGCAGAGGTGGACAGGTAAGCAAGGAATGACTCATGTGATAAAAATACGTAGGTGATAGGACATAAGAAACTTGTAATGGTTAAAAAGAGAAAAAATATGGGAATTATGAAGAGGTTCCCTTTAATGTAATCTTTAGCACTAATGCAAGAATCCAAGGGTAGTTAGTATGAAAAACTGATATAAATACAAACTTTGCATATAAAAGGTTAGAAATTTTATAAATGACCAAAGAAGCCTTAAGGAAATTGAAAACAAAAGGTGTTTTTAAAGAGTGAGAGAGGAATTATAGTGATTTTCATCCAAATTATGAACAATAACTAGATCTTTAGTTGAACAGGTGAGTAAATTGGTTCTCTTGTCTTTGTGGATATTTGAAGGAAATATTAAAGTTTGTTTTTAAAGAAGAAGGTGGGAATTTTGAAAAGGTGTCATAATCATGAAGATCCTTGTAAATTATTCAAATACAACCTCCAATCTCAGTTCCGCTTTGGACATAATCAAAGATTCTAACCTTGTTAGTGCTGATTTGAAGGAGTTTAGGTAGAGACTATACTCCCCAAAAAGAAGTGATACTATAAACTATGTGGATAGTAGTTATATTGATCTCTCCATTACTTTCCCTCTTGTTACTCCATGCCAAAAACTTGTATGGGTATGAGCCCAACATTATAACCCTTCAACAAGAGAATTTTGGGACGGAAATGGGGGCTTGGTCTTATCTTTCCACAAAGATGTGTTTAATACAATGTTGAGATTTCGTTCTGCATGATATGAACATTTCATCACCATGTAGTCATAACAGTTGTACTAGAACTCATGGGAAATACAATGGACCAATTTCATGAACAATCATTGGTTGGTTAATCCTACGGGCTCTGTCTTTGGAATGTCTAAGAAATCGAGCACAGTAGAATTTATGGAGGATGTTGGAGATGTAATTACATTTTTGAACTAACTGATGGGTATAGAATCTACCAAACTTTTCCATGAATGGATGTTTTAGTTCATTAAGGTAATACTCACAAATAAGTAACCTCTCCCATAGGCTGAAATAATAAGTAGTAGAATTCATGAATAGATGGTATGAGTTTCCCAAATTGTAAAAGGAGAAAAATATGGTATGGAGGAATTATGTATGAAATCTTAATAGGTCTACAATATCTCTTTTTAGGCCTTCGAAAGCATGATATCTTAAGCGGCCAGGGTATATGATGTCTTTTTCTAGCTAAAATTGGTAAATTATGTGTTAGATTATATAAATATTGTTAATCTCTTCTTTGCGCATGTAATATGCCTTTTCCATCCCAATTGGGAGACTAAAATATTCTCCTAGTATGTTAAGTAGTTTATCACCAAATATGGGTGTTACTTCATCTAGTTCCATAATTTTTCTTATATCAGGGTTAGTGGTTTTGACGAGAGCCCTTACTTACTCCCTAGGCATGTGGATGACAAGTGGGAATTAATGGAATTGGTGAGGCAATTGTTATCGCATACATGATATTATCGCCAACAAACATCTCACACCCCCTATAAAGTTTCCTATAACTATTAGGAACTGTTGGAGCTTAAATTTTTACCCTTCCTAGATCAAAAGAATATAGGGATTTGAGGCAACATGGGACTGTTTCCATGTTGTGGGACTTAAATTGAGATAGACCTCCAAATAAGGATGGTTCCTCACTTATCTCTAATGCAAAAACTAATACTAATTCTGGAAATAAAGCTATCTAATCCTAAACTAACTTTCCAAGGGACCAAGGTTAGAAGGAGTTGCATAAATTGAAATCTTACACTATAGGAGGTGATAACACCAAAAATAAGGGGAAATATACTTCTTGAAAGAGAGAAAATATGAAGAAACAATGATGGAGAGGGTAGAGATGAAAACCACAGTCCAAAAACATCTAAATTCCCATTTTCACAATGCACAATAGATATAAATTCTATAACAACACACACAACATACCTACAAGTAAATGAAAAGGCAAGGAAACATAATAAAATACTAAGGAAGAACAAAGCCACAAAATTAATAATTTTATTTTTGAAGATAATGCATAGATATTACAATGGGGGGAGAAGGTGTAAAATCATTATAGAAATATCATCCAAAGCCTGAAACTCTAGAACACTTGTGCAACACTTATAATGATGCCCTTGTATTCCAAAAGTATCCCCCCTAAAAATTAGATTTTTAATACTATATATAGAGAGGATGGGAAAGAAAAAGAGGAAGAAAATAAAGGAAATTGAATTCATCCATTCACCCACCAAAAATATGCAATAAATTCCTAAAAAACATCATGGGAAACCTTACAAACCCATTCCCCCAATGTACATTCCTCCAGAAAGGAGAAATAGGCACCATACTTGATTAAATCTAATCCCAATTACCTAAAACTATGAATTTAAATGATGGATAGTTTTCTACCTTTTTCACCCACCTACTCTTACAAAACCTTTGGTTTCTTGACTTCATGATGAAGGGATCTAAAATATGAATCCAACAAGTACAATTTTGTCCATTTTGGTTGAGCGAGGAGAAATTTATGGTGGTGTGGATCTCTAAGGATTGTGGTGCCCATTTTCATTTTTTTCGATTTTTGTTCCTCTCTCTCATCCACAGTCTACACTATAAAGAATTAATTCTCTCTAAATCATTTCAAAATTACTTGTGTAGATCGACATTATGGGTTTTGGGTCGCATGGCGGTACACGGAACAAGGGTCATTCGACTCCAAATCTTTATCATATCCGCAACACTACACCCTTAATTTCTTTGATTTTCAAGTGATTTGAGTTATCGGATCCTATGGGGGACAAGGAAAAGTGGGTCTCTTGGGTCTCGAACCTTTGTATTCACCGCACTTAACTATTTTGAGCCTCCCTTTACATTGTGGGAACATTAGGGTATGCATGTACAAAGGGAATTGGTGGAATTGAATTGGTTGGGCTGCATGGGCTTGTAATCCCCACACCATTTGTATTACATTGCCACGATCACTCATTATAATTTAGATATCTCAGTCCTTTCGGGCTTGTGTGGCCTAAAGAGAATGGGTCGTCTCATCATTATGAACTTGGCTTAACCGATCCTCTCGCATCTCATTACCTTGACCCCCAACTCTTTGTAAATAAGAAATTTTGGTCCTTTCGGGCCCAAAAGTCAATAAGGGAAAAAGGTCAAGAGGGCATCACAGGCGTGTAACTAGCCACCAACCCACATGTCATTGAACTTGCCTTCCCCCTTCGTAAATCGACTTATTGGGTTTTGGGAACTAGAGCCCTAATGGAGCAGTGTCCCTTCTGACCCAAAAAGTGTCGTAATACACTATAAAAGACCCTTTTTTTTTAGTTTTGTGCTAAGTAGGGATTTTGGAGTCTAGAAGAAGATAGGGAGTGCATGAAAAAAGGATTTTAAGTGCACAAAATATGAGAGTACCTTCTTCATTTCATATTCAACATGTAACTCCATCAAATGGCCCAAGTCCAAGTTGTTTGATTTTTTTAAGGGTGTAATAATGGACAATAGGAACTATACTTACCCAAACATCCAAAAGGAAAGAATCTTGGAAGTAGAAATGGGTAGAGGTATGCTAGATAGATTTGAGGCCGAGGCCTTAGTATAGTATAAAGTAAATTATACAAAGTATTTCACCCACTCAAATGGAGCATGTGGCTCATTATGAAGACTTAGGATGAATTACAAAGATGAAAAGGAATTGACGAGAGGGATTATTCAAGGATGACACTCTCTAGATGGTGGATTTTGGGATTATTCAAGATTCTAAGGGGTTGGAAGATGATACCAATGTAATAAGTGATGATTACATTAGAGGGGAACATTGCCTATCATCATTTACCTCCAATTAATTAGGAAGTTGATGAAAGAATGACTAATCAAAGAAAGACTTCAAATGTTACCCGAATTTTAAAGTGGTTGTTCTCAAAGGGTGATTATACAAGTTACTAAAAAAAAATTATGTATTAGGAGAATAAAAATATAGTAAGTTACTTGATGATTTCATTTTCCCATATTGCAAGGTTAATTTTAAGATACCTCTGGGAAATCGAAGGTGGAAAATCCCTGGTGAATATGCCCAAAACCACTTTTGTGAAATAGGAGAATTTTCTGGGGTTTGTGTGCAACATTTTCACCTGAAAGAAGCTTTCATTTTCAAGACATGTGACAACAAGGTTGTTGTCATGTGACAATAGGTTGCTTTCATGTGACAATAAGGTTATTATTGTATAACAACAACCTTGTTGTCATATGACGATAAGGTCTTTGTCACATGATAAAAGGTTGTTGTCACATGACAACAACCTTGTCATGTGTCAGTGAAATCTCCTTGTCACACGTCGGTAAATCTCCTTATCGTGTGTCATTGAAATCTTCTTGTCACGCGTCAGTGAAATATTCTTGTCACGCGTCAACTAAAAACATTTATCATGCTTCATAAATAACATTAGTTGAACTTCAATAAATAACACTTGTTACAATACGCAAACTTCAAAATAGATATGCACTATGCACTAGTGCTTAGAGTACGTAAGTTCACAGTACTTGATATGCCAATACCTCAACCAATAGTTAGTAGTAGTATACTACTAGGCAAATCACCTAGGTTTTTATAGGAGATGTTTTCAAATATAGACAAAGCCAACCCCTAAAAAAATATATACTCAGTAAATTTTAGGTGAACATGACACTAACTTTGCTCCAAAATTTTGATTTTTCGAATTTTCCTAAAATGAAAATTTCACCATATTATGAATATTCACCACTAATATTATCCTTGCCATATTGGAAGATTCATACTATCACGGATGTTTTAGGGAAGCAAGGGATCAGAATCCCTTTCAAGAAGTTGACATCCACACAGGTAAGGGATGATGTGAGTGCCCAGATCAGCAAGACTAGGACTTCCCTTATTAATTTGATAAGAAGGGCTGAGGAATTAACTCAAAGTAGTATGAGTAGGACCCCTATTGTTTATGCTACTCCTTTGCAAGCTATTCTAGTATCCTCTTCAGGATCGAAAGGGAAAGAAAAGGTAACAACCTATACTCTAAGAAAGTATAAAGGAGTGATTTTATCTGAAGTACCTCATAAGGTACTAATACCAAAGACGGGTCTATAGGACTTAGAGGAAGAGGAGTAACAAGTTCACCTCTGAAGGAGAAATCATACTAAAGTATTTGAATGGGTTAATTTGAAGGAAGTGAAAATAATAAGGGAAACAATGGTTCTTGATATTCCCATCCATGTACCTACTTTTCCCAATCCCCAAAAATTCCACTTGTTATGGAATCAATTTGTATCAACCTAACCCCTATTTCCCCACAATCCCAAGTTGTTTCACCCACTAGGAGCAACCAATCACAAATTTTCCCACATCCCCTATCCCGCCTATTCCGATGTAGAGTAATGAAGCATTAGAAATAGAACAACCTTAAAAGGATCTCAATACATTTTAAGTTGGGATAGGAGTTGAGTTTACTCTCAAACAAATTCTAGGTAGTGCAGTGTGTTGTCATGTGAATTTGCAATAGGGAAATTGACAATTTTCCAGCATGATAATGATATCCATATGCCAAAATTTTCAATTCCTATCCTTCCCAGGAACCCTAGGTCCACTCAGTCAGTCCAATGACCTCCTATATGATGTTAAATTAGTCCCCTATGTGATTTAGGAAAGTTAATTTAACCCCTAGGTGATTTTGGTGTTTTTGGAAAATGCAAATTTTAGGCGGTCATAGAAAGGGCTATCACCGATCTTCCCGAGATGAGTGCAACCATCTGTAGTGGAGAATCGGAGAAAAAATAAATTTGGAGGTGAATTGAATGTATAGAAACAACATGGAAATGATTTTGAAGATTCAGGAAGATTTGGAGAGTTTGGAGTAGTTTGATCAAAAATAGGGTTCACAGGCCTAGGTAGTGCACAGGCCAAAAAAGCTATTGAGCTTGAAGGTGATTCCAGGAACTCGGATGGAGTTAGAAAAAAAAACATCTTCTAAAATATAATTCCAAGACCTAAAATATGGTGAAACTAGTTTTTTCATAACACTTTGGTTCAATATTTTTGTAATCGGTGTTTTCAAGGCTCAACTATAGAACCAGAACAAAACTCCAATTTTTAGGTAATATATGGAAGAATAAAGAGATGATACCCCACCATTGGATTAATAAGACAAATTCCAGTCAAATTCATATAAAATTTCACCAAAATATTCCATCGGGAGCTCAAGTTATCGTCGTTTCAAGTTCACTCTCAAGACCTCATACTTAGTCAAATTTTGAACAAGACAAGTGTCAGCACTCAGAACTGGCGCATTTTTGTGTCCCTTACATCCCTTAAGCTTAGGGACATGAGGATCAATAAATTTCATCTAGCCCCCATATAAGCCCTCTGGAACCTCATCAACCTCTAGGATCGCTAGTTCAGCCCCTAGGTGCTTGCTGGAGCTCAAAGCCTTCATCGTTGGATCGCTACCACATGTCATCACCTGACGCACCATGCAAATTGATTTTCCTCATTTAAATTTTATTTGAGGGACATCAGACATCAAACAATTCACCCAACCCCTAAGGAGACTCTTGGTCCCTCATGTGACCAACTTCCAACCCCTTAGTGCTTTAAAGCTACTTTTTTGGCTTTAATCCCCTGTTGTCGATTCTCTGCCACATTTCAAGCTAAGGAATGCTGTGAAAATTGATGTTACTCATGTCATTTTGAGGTGAGGGAAATCAAGGACATGAAAATGTGACTCTCTCAATGGCTTTGAAATTTTCAATTTTTAAATTCCCTCATGCTTCTAACATCTAACATCTAACATTCTCGTACACAGCTTACTCTACAAACTCCTCTGCAAATTCCTACCACCATTAAGCCATTGTCAAAGATCAAACCAGCTCCACCACAGAAATAAAATAATCTTTTCCATTGTGCTATGTAGATCAGAGAATAATATTTCAGCAAACTAAGAAGAATAAATGAAGAACAGAGAAGAAGAACACTAAAAATCCCCATTGTCGTAAAACTGAATTTTGAAGAAATATTGCAAATAGATGCATAGATTGAAAAAAATATTTTCTATTCATTACTCTATAAAAACCATCAGAAAAAAAAACTTTATACCCTCATATTGTGGCATAAAACATTCATAGTGAAGAAATCCTCTTTCCGACACAACGAAGAAAAATCTCAATTTCCTGTCAAACCGAATCCGGATCGAAGAGAAATTTCATGGAAGCACAAAAAAACCATAACAAAAATATGTTTCTTGTCAAAAAGAAGGAGAAAACCAAACCTACAATTTTTGAGGTCCATTAATGGATTCTGTCCAAAACTACCGCCAGTCATAAATTTAAAAGGCTAAAATTTCCCAAAATTTTGATTAGATAAGCACACAATTTCGGAGGGATGATATTGAGAAAAAACACATATTGAAAAAATTCATTCCCCATCAATATGACCTTGAGAAGCCCAATTTCTAAAAATAGTAGCTCTTACCGCATGAGGACTTTGCTATTTTGGGAAAGTCATCAACAAAAGAACCTGCGAAAGGAGACGTTAAACAAAGAGGATGCACTACAGTTGAAAGTTCATCGAATGGGCATTTTTGTCCAAATTCGACACTTACTAAAAATATTAAGTGGTCTCATGAGCACCTGCAAAAAAATATAAAATTGGTCCAAAAGTGGGAGGAGTGCAGAAGGAAGGAGATTCTCAATAATCACAACTAGTCAAGGATCAAAGGGGCCAATTTTTCACACTTAAAAAATAGTAAGTTGCTTTTTCGGTGCTTACTAAAAATAACAAGTCATCCCAAAAGGGTGAATTTCGTAGAGGGAGCATTTTGGGAGTTGAAAATTCATGTTGCCATCAACAGTTGGAGACTAGGGAGGAAAATCCGACACTTGCCAAAAATAGTTTCCCTTTCCAAATACAATAAGTGTCGAGAAACAATGAAGTTCAGATTCGTGAAGGGGGAACCAATGAAGTCTCTATCTTTATGGATCTCAACATTGTGTCCTTCGACACTCATTTCATGCTTCAATCAGTATGTATGAGGTGGAATTCAAAATCAAATGCCATCAGATTGTTCATCATGATCATGTCTAAATCAACTAAGCAATGTGGCAGTGTTGCAGGGGATCAAGATAGGGTTTGTTCCAAAGCTTCAGTATTTCTTGAAGGGATTGTTAGGAATATTTGCTTTAGTGCTCACATTTGTTAGCATTATATTGTGTAAAATTATTATTAAAATGAGTTAACATAAAATAACTCATTTAATAATAATATAGTAGTTTAGAATAAATTAATACAATCTCATATTGAGTTGTATTTTATTGTTGTACGTGAGTTGTAGTACAACTCACTAGAGATTTTAGGGAACTAGTAGAGATATTATGGGATATTATGAGAGATATATGGGATAGAAATTGAGTGATATGTGGATCATGGAGAGATAAGGGGGATTCATGATGTGAGTTGACTCCTCCTTTGTAGGAGATCAAATTTCTATATATTGTAACCTCTCTACAATAATAAATTGAGCCAAATGAATTGAGTTTGTGTGTTAAATCATGTTTTATTTAGTGAAATATAATACCAAAATAATAGGGATCTCCATGTTTGATGCTCACAGTCACCAATGGAATCATTCGACAACACTTAGCTCATGGGGTTTGTGTGTCATCTAAAGGAAGCCTCTTGTGGTATAAGACATTTGAGGATCTAGGTTTCACTACATTGGAGCATTGCATGGTTCAGGTTACATGTATATCACATGAAGGGTGGAATTTGTGGTCATCGAGAAACAAGCCCATTCAACTTGACATGATCGGTTCTAAGCTCCTATCTCTTCAAAGTTGGTGTTCATGGTCATCAATGAAGTCATTTGACAAGTGTTTTTAAACACTCATTCCAAAGCTTCGTAAATAAATTTAAAGTAGTTTCTTAGCGGTGTGATTCGGATATTCAGAGTCTCACTGCACTTGAGTTTTCAATCAACAAGGATCTGTAAACTTCATCAAGGGTGATATCCTTTCTTTTCCTCCTTCTTCCCCCGTAACATTCTCTCTCCTCCATGTTCTAATTTTTTGTTGGGGGTTTTCACTTTTTGATATGTCTTAAAGTGAATTTAGAGACATGATGTAAAATTTAAGTCACCTTATTTTTATAAAAGGGACTTAATATTTGAATAGGAATATGAATAGTCTAAAGTAAAAATGAGGAATATGAAAGAGCATCAGGAAGATGAGGAGTCAAGTCTAGCACTATAAATTGTAATGAGATCTTCATTCCAAAGGGTTCTAATTATGAAATTCTTCTAGCTGGTTGTATTCTTGTAAGTTCATGAGAGAGATTTTTCTCACTTGTGAGTGAAAAGAGTTAGCCACTTTTCCCTTATTCTCAATGTCTTCCATTCTCATACTATG
The DNA here is from genome assembly GCA_018340775.1 of Taxus wallichiana var. yunnanensis. Taxonomy (NCBI): domain Eukaryota; kingdom Viridiplantae; phylum Streptophyta; class Pinopsida; order Cupressales; family Taxaceae; genus Taxus; species Taxus wallichiana. The sequence continues at coordinate 283,440,962 of CM031237.1, forward strand.
TACAATTTCTGCTTGAGCATCAATACAAGGAGTTTTAAGCCTTTTTGACTAAGGGGTTTACTGATACTTTGTGTTCATTAAATTCTAATTGGTCTTGTTTATTATTTGCAGAGTTGTTTCTTCTCATAAATGCATGGGATGAAACTTCTAACTAGTGTGTGCATGAATATGATCTTCTTACTTGCAACATTAGTTATCTTACCCCTTTTCTCACTCCCCTTTCTCGCTCTTTAGACAAAGTCTTCCCTCACAAGATATTTCTAGCTTTGCCGCAGGTTAGTGGAATTCCCCTGTTGGATCCTTAATGATAAGGCCACCAAGAAAATCCACCTTTTTACTCGTGCATGCATATATGGTAGTTGCACCGGTTAAGTAGAGGGACTTAGACTACCGAGCATTGGCAAGAAAACCAACCAATTTGTCCTCGAAATATTTTCTCGCCAAAATTTTTGGCACCCACTATGGTGAATATTTAGTAGAAGATGCACCCAAAATATGATTTCAAGTTATAAAAATTCAAAAAAATCAAATATTTAAAAAACAAAAAAAAAAGAGTTCATGAAAATCCATTGATACACTATCAATTTCTTCATGTGACCTTTCATATTCCATAGTTTCCTTTCATATTCCCACTATAAGAATTTCCAAAATATGGATGAAAGGAGATACACCAGTTGAATAGATCGAGAGGAATTGTTGACCCCACTTTTGAGGCTTTTCAAAATCAGGAATGACGAATTAGAGACTATCCCTACTATTTTTCTCAAGCCTCATCCCCATTTGGGTCTTCAAGAAGCTCACCTAGAAATCTTATCCAAACTCTTGTGGATAATCCCCCTTCAAATTCTCCCATTTTCAACTACCATTGAACATTGAGTTGCTAAAGGAAGAAGAATTCGTAGAAGAAAGAGCTGAAGTAGAAGCAAAAACAACAATGGAAGATGAAGCAGAAAGACCTCAACCCATTGTTCCATGGGGAAAAATATAGGTTTTCTTGCTCTTGAACCCCCTCTTCATGATCTACCAATGGATTCCCACAATAACTTCCCAAAGGTCAAAGGTGACAACACACAATATCCTAAAAACACATCACTCTTTTCATGATGTCATGCAAAATTATTAGTGTCCAACATGAAGATGTTTCTATAAGACTATTTATGGATTACCTCCAAGAAAAAGTAGCAAAATGGTTCTACCTCTTGCCTACCCGATCCATCACAGAGTTGGAACAACATCAAGACTAACTTTGAGGAAATATTAAATTAAACTGAAAATTTTCAGGACCTCTTGGTGTAGTTAGCTCAAATGAAGAAAGTAGAAGGTGAAATTGTTAGAGACTTCATGGCTCATTTTGAATGATTGCTTTGTAGGATAACGAGAAGAGGATTCACCATCTGAAAACAATGTCAAGAGATTATTCATCAATGCTCAATCACCGGAGGTAGGATTTTTCCTACGAAGAGTTCAACCAAGGAACATTGTAGAAGCACAAAGGATGGCCATTGAACTTGATGACGATATCATCCTCTTTGGAAAGATCAAGAATCCATCGAAGGGTAAGTCCTAACATCCTAGAGATGAGATAATAGATTCATCGCTGCAAAAATTGGCAAATGAGATGGCATATTTGAAGAGGGAATTATTTGAATGAGTATCTTCTCAAAGAAACAACACAAATCAAATTGCAGGAACACCCCGAAGGCTTGCCTTGAAGCCCCACTTGTGAATAAAAATTACGGGGTTTAAGAAAGTGAAGTAGAGATTGAGAAATAAAGTGAAGGTAGTTGTTGTTACTCTATGGACTAAAAGGAAGTCCCACTTGTGGGGAAGATTAAAGAGGAAAATGTGGCTCTTGCCGAATTTCCGATAAAAGGATATCAATGACTATTTTAGTAGTAGACATCCTAGTTACCTTTTGAATGATGTTAGGTTGAAGCTTCTCTTTGAGACTTGGGAGGGAAAATTCGATGATTTGGTCATCCAAAACATACCAGTGAAGGGAGACATGGAGAAATTTCTTATAGAGAAGAATATGAGGTATACAAAGTGCGAAATTCAAAGCCCGATTCCAACATCTTATATCAAGATAGTAGGTGGATGAATCACTTTGTGACAACTGAGGAGGAAGATGATATTCCCATATTGCTAGGGATTCCTTCCTAGAGAGGTATGGACCTTGAAGAAGCATTGAGGAGATTCGAGTTACAAGAGGGCAGCCCTAAATTGCTAGAAAATGCAAACCATGAAGAAGAGGAAATGGTTCTTGGTGAATCTCAAATGGAAAAATTAGCTTATGTATTTATCCATGATGAGAAGATATTATCATTCCCATTCAAATATGAAGACTCCCTTGATCATGTCCCCTAGGAAGGGACAAGACCAACTTACGATGATCCCACGATAGGTTTGAAAGAACTGTCTATACAAGAACTGTTAAGAGCTGACACTAAGCTTAGTCTTGAACTCCTGATGCAAGCCATGAATCTGCAAGAAAATCAAAAAGTTGACTTGGAAGCCTCAACCAGTCTAAAGATGGGCTATCTTGAAATAAATCTAGATGAGAAATATGATGTCCCTCTCGAGCCAATGGTTGATGGATACAATGATGAAATCAAGGTATTTTCTTTCCCATTTGAAGAGTAAGAATATTTCCATGATGAAGAAATTGAAGCAAGGAGTTTTGAGGCCTTTGAAGTGAAGATCTTATAGAAAAAGGAGTGATAAAATGTAGCGATTACTGGATGATGAATTAATCCCTCCAGATGGTTTCCTTGGGATACAAAATAAAGATCCTTCGAAGGCATACAAATATGAGCTACAGGAAGTAACAAGGAGATCTCTGTGCAATAACTATTGGATGTAGTAGAAGTTGTAGAAGACCCCGAGCTGATTCTTGATCTCTTAACTTATGCCATGGCCATACAAGACAAGTATGAGGTTGCTTCCGATCCTCCCGTTAGTACTCAAACACCTCACAATGGAGTAGAGAAAAAGATAAGTCTAAGGTTTCTCATGGAAAAGAGGTCAATGAGCATAGTCTTGGGAAAGAAAAGAATCAGAATATTCAAGAAATTTGAATGAAAAGAAACCCTAGGGCAAGTGGTAGGATGCTCACTGAGGAATCAACTATGTGGATAAATGTAGAATGCAACTGGCACTATGAAACTGATTTCAAAGAGGATGAAGGTAGTGGAATTTCTAAGTGAAGACCTGAGCATCAAGAAGCTCATGTGGACTCACTCCTACAAAAACACAAACGTCATGAAAGCACCCAACTTTCATAAATAGTTAAGGAGAGGAGGCTACTTTTTGGAACTAGTCAATGGATTCGTAGAACAACATCACTCAGTGTTTCCCACTCATGGGTAACTTTTGAGGAATGAAAAGTACTTCATTGAAAGCAGGTTGTCCCCTACCTTGTACCATAGGTGATTGTTAAGTTTTTTTCCCTTTCTATCACATGTTTCCCTTCTTGTTGTGTGTTGTGTGTTTCCTTTCGTCATTTTGGTGTGTGTGTTCTTCTTGTTATCTCTCTCTTGTCAAGTTGTACATGAATCCGTAGGGACTTATGGATAAGGAACTGGTCAATGGATTATATGTTGCAAATTTGTATTTTGGAGTTCTCATGCCATGTATTCATTGTGCTCATTCCATACCATGTCCCAAAGCTATAGCCAGTTGTTGTCATGCAAATATGCAACAGAAAATTGACAATTTTCTCGGCATGACAACGATACCATCATTGTGCCAAAATTTTCAATCCCTATCCTTCCTAAGCACCCCGAGATCCACTCATTCAGTCTATTGAACTCTGATATGATGTTAAATTAGTCCTCTAAGTGATTTAGGAAAGTCAATTCAACCCCCTAGGTGATTTTAGGTGTTCTTGGAAAATGCAAATTTCGGGTAGTCATGGGAAGGGCTATCACTAATCTTCCCAGAATGACTGCAACTATGTGGAGTGAAAAATCAAAGAAAAAATAAATGTAGAGGTGAATTGAGTGTATAGAAACATCATGGAAATTATTTGGGAAGATTCAAGGAATTATTTGAGAGTTTGGAGTAGTTTGATCAAAAACAGGGTTCATAGGCCTAGGTAGTGCACAGACAAAAAAGTTGTTGAGTTTCAGAAGGTGATTCTGAGAACTCTGAATGGAGTTATAAGAAAAAAAAAGACATTGTTGAAAAGATAATTCCAATACCTAAAACATGGTGAAACAAGTTTTTCACAACACTTTGGTACAATATGTCCGTAATCGGTGTTTTCAAGGCTCAACTATGGAACTAGAACAAAAATCCACTTTTTAATGGCATAGATGGAAGAATAAATATGTTATAACCCCACCATTCGATTTAGAAGACCAATTCCAGTCACATTAACATAAATTTCACCAAAACATTCCATTGGGAGCTCAAGTTATCGCCATTTCAAGTTTGCTCTCAAGAACTCATACTTAGTCAAACTTTAAACAAGACACGTGTTAGCACCATGAGTATGGCACATTTTTATCCCTTATATCCCTCAATATTAGATAAATGAGGGTAAAGAAATTTTCCTAGCCCCCATAAGTCCTCTGGACCCTCATGCAACCTCTAGGATCGCCAGTTCAACCCCTAGGTGCTTGCGGGAGCTCAAAGCCTTCACCGTTGGATCACTGCCACATGTCATCACCTGGTGCACCGTGAAAATTGATTTCCCTCATGTTACTTTGAGATGAGGAACATCAAACATGAAAAATGTTCCTAGCCTTAAGGAGACTCTTGGTCCCTCATGTGACTAGCTTCCGTGCCCTTAGTGCATTAAATATGCTTTTTGGCTTTAATCCCTACCGTCGGATCTCTCGCCACATGTCAAGCTGAGGAACACTATGAAAATTGATGTACCTCATGTCCCTTTGAGGTGAGGGACATTAAGGAAATGAAAATTCACCTCTCTCCATGCCTTTGAAATTTTCAAATTTTAAATTCCCTCCTGCTTCTAACATCTAACATCTAACATTCCCATGCACAACTTCCTCTACAAACTCCTCTGCAACTTCCTACCACCATTCTGCCATTGTCAAAGCTCAAACCAGATCCACCAAAAAAATAAAATCCTCTTTCCCATGGTGATATGCAGGTCTCAGAAGAATATTTCATCAAACTAAGGAGAAGAAATGAAGAACAGAGAAGAATAGTAAATCTCCATTGCCGCAAAATAGAATTTTGAAGAGATCTTGCAAACAGATGCATGGATTGAAGAACCATATTTTTATGTTAATTCCTATATAAAAAACCATACAAAAAAAAATTCAGACCCCCATCTTTTGGTATAAAACATTCACAATGAAGAAATCCTCTTCCCTAAGACAACGAAGAAAAAATCTCAATTTCCCGTCAAACCGGAAACTGGATTGAAGAGAAATTTCATTGGAAGCACAAGAAAAAAACCATAACAAAAATATGTTTTTTTTTCACAAATGGAGGAGAAAACCTGTAATTTTCAAGGTCCATTAATGGCTACCATGTCCAGAAGTACCGCTAGGTCAGAAATTTAAAAGTTTAAAATCTCCCAAACTTTTGATCGGGTAAGCACGAAATTTTAGAGGGATGATATTGGGAAAAAACCCATATTGGAAAAAATCATTCCATGTCAATCCAACCTCCAGAATCCCAATTTCTAAAAATAGCAGGTCTTCTACATAGAGGATTGCTATTTTGGGAAAGTCATCAACAAAAGAACCTGCGAAGGAGACGCTGAACACGAGGATGCACTGCAGTTGAAAGTTCATCAGAACGGGAATTTTGGTCCAATTTTGACACTTACTAAAAATAGTAAGTGGTCTCATGAGCACTTGCCAAAAATAGAAAATTGGTCCAAAAGTGGGAGGAGCATAGAAGGAAGGAGATTCTCAGTAATCAAAACTAGTCAAGGATCAAAGGGGCTGATTTTTCACACTGCTAAAAATAGTAAGTTGTTTTTTCAAGTGCTTACTAAAAAAGGTCATCCCAAAAGGGTGAATTTCATAGAGGGATATTTCTAGGAGTTGAACATTCATGCTGCCATCAATAGTTAGAGACCAGGGAGGAAAAATCTTGACACTTTCCCTTTCCAAATACAAAGTAGTGTCAAGAAACAATGAAGTTCAGATTCATGAAGGGGAACCAATGAAGTCTCTATCTTTATGGATCTCAACAGTGTCCTTCGACACTCATTTCATGCTTCAATCAATATGTATGAGGTGGAATTCACAATCAAACTTCGTTAGATTGTTCATCAAGATCATGTCCAAATCAACTAAGCAATGTGGCAATGTCAGGGGATCAAGACAAGGTTTGTTCCAAAGCTTCAATATTTCTTGAAGGGATCTCCATGTTTGATGCTCACAATCACCAATGGAATCATTCGACAACACTTAGCTTGTGGGGTTTGTGCATCATCTAAAGGAAGCCTCTTGTGGTATAAGACGTTTGAGGATCTAGGTTTCACTACATTGGAGCATTGCATGGTTCAAGTTACAGGTATATCACATGAAGGGTGGAATTGGTGGTCATCATCCCAAAAAGACCATTCAAACTCATATGATCAGTTTTGAGCTCCTATCTCTTTAGAGTTGGTGTTCATGGTCATCAATGAAGTCATTTGACAAGTTTTTTAAACACTCATTCCAAAGCTTTCGTAAGCCAATTTGAAGAAGTTTCTTAGGAGGTGGTAGATTCAGAGATTTAGAGTCTCACTACACTTGAGTTTTCAATCAAAAGGATATATAGAATTCATTAGGGGTGAAATCCTTTCTTTTCCTCCTCCTCCTCCCTCTCACAATATTCTCTCTCCTCCATGTACTAAGTTTGCATTGGGAGTTTGCATTTTTTGATATATCTTAAAGTGACTTTAGAGACATGATGTAAAATTTAAGTCACCTTATTTTTATAAAAGGGACTTAATATTTGAATAGGAATATGATTAGTCTAAATTAAAAATGAGGAATATGAAAGAGCATTAGGAAGATGAGGAGTTAAGTATAGCATTATAAATTATAATGAACTCTCCATTCCAAAGGTTTCTAATTCTAAAATTCTTCTCGATGGTTGTATTCTTGTAAGTTCGTGAGAGAGATTTTCTCACTCGTGAGTGAAAAGAGTTACCCACTTTTCCCCTTCTCAATTTCTTCCATTCTCATACTATGTACAATTTCGCTTGAGGATCAATACAAAAAGAAGGAGTTTCGAGCCTTTTGACTAAGGGGTTTAATGATACTTTATGTTAATTAAATTCTAATTGGTCTTGTTTATTTTCAGAGTTATTTATTCTCATAAATTTATGTGATGAAACTTATAACTAGTGTGTGTGTAGGAATCTATTTTTCTACTCGCAACATTAGTTCTCTTACCTCTTTTCTCACTCCCCTTTCCCTCTCTTTAGACAAAGTCTTCCCTAGAATTCTAGCTTTACCACAGGGTTAGTGGAGTTCCCCTATTGAATCCTTGGTTGCAAGGACACCAAGAAAATCCACCTTTTACTCATGCATGCATATATCGTAGCTGCACCGGTTAAGTAGAGGGACTTATACTCCTAGAGCGTTGGTAAGAAACCCACCAATTTGTCCTCGAAAAAATTTCTTACAAACATAGTGGTAGAAGAAGTGCACAATAGTGAACATGGATTTCAAGATGCCAATATACTAGTTGAAGATGTAGTAATACAATATCACACGAAGGGATTGTAGTAGTGAAGGTACTAAGAGAAACTATGAGTGTTATAGTCAAAATTTTACCCTGCACCACCCAAGTAGTTACAGAGGTTCTGAAACTTAGATTCGATTACCAATGTTGCTGATCGAGTCTTATGAGATAGTCCTTTCTTCTAGGGAAAAAATGGATGAAGGCTTGGCACAAACCAAAGGAGAGGTTGATAATCAACCATCTTCAAGGAGTGAATAAATAAGAGATCAGTTTGAGCCAATGGATAAAACAAAGAGTCATAGTGGAGTTATGGAGGAATTTTCTTGAGAATAAACAACATATGTAGCCACATAAATCATTTTTGCAACTTCTTAATCTTCGAGAGCCCTAGTAATTGTTCCTATACTTTTGGTACTTCAACCACCTGACAAACATAGGCCACCAATAGGATAATGGATAGAGGATGCTCTCTAAAAAGAAGAAAAAGGTGGATATATAGTTGGATGATGATGATATACAAAGTATTTCCACCCTCAATCCCTTTATGTCACTCAAATGGGAAATAATTATGTCAAGGGAAGTTTTGAATAAGAAGGAAGCGATATTTGTGGAGGTTTCAACTCCTAAATGCAAGTATGTTTCAAAGCGAGGTGTCTCCATCTGATTTCCAAGTCACAAGGATCCCATTGGGTAAGACCTCCACCAAATATATTAAACATGATTTCTCTATGGTAGTAGAGGGAGTTTTCTAGAAAATTGACGAATTTAAGAAGACTAAGAAAGATTTGAAGATTTGAAATGAAACCTTGTTTAACAAGGTTAGGATATTGACTAGGACCTCTAAGGAAAGGTAGATTGAAGTACCTAAAATCACCAATGATGATATAAAAAGAGTGAGTGATCTGGGAGAAAGAGGAGAGGCCACCATATAGTGGGAAAATTACTTAGTCACCAAAGGTGAGGAAGTGATTAGGGAATGTGTGAAATGCTATTCCCATATATTTGATAAGATGGTAAACAACCAAGGAAATACTAAAAAATGTGAGGTCAAATGAAAAAATGTGGAGTGATAATTTTCCAAAGTTAAAGGCCCTTATGGACTAGAGGATGATTTGGTTGTCAAGGAAGGAATTATTTCCCAGTCTCGTAGGAAATCAACATGAGTATTATGAAGCTACAAAGATAAGGGTTGAGATCTTGATAAATTGTGTCAATATTCTTGAAGAAGCAAAGGATAAAGCAATTGAGTACATTGATAGTCTACATTCTCTGATTGACAAGTTAATTGGAGAAAATAGTGGGGAAAGGCCTAGGATGGGAAATACGAGATAATATGATTATGCTTTTTCATGGATCATGACCTTGGTAAGCTAGGAGAGCTGAGTACTTTAATCTTGTCTCACCGTGCAACAATTTGTGTAAATCAATATGACAATCGTTAAACCGATGAAGAGAATAAAAAAGGAAGAAATTTTTCTATGGAGCTTGATGATGTAGGCTTGACAAAGAATCTATCATACAAATATTTGAGAAATTTGATGCTTACAGGGATAGGATAAGGGATAGTTTGGTGAATCAACCCATTGATGTAGACTAGGAAAACTAAAGAAGTAAGGGGAAAAGAATAAAAACACACTTATCATCACGTCAAGATATTCTGGAATCATTCACGTATGAGGATTTCTCTAAATAGAATGCAGTTTTTCTAGAGGAAAATTTTTTTTTGTTGAAGGATAAAGGAATATCCTTCTTTCTTTCCTTAAAGTGCAATGGCATTACATCATTTTTCTCGGTCCAATCAGAGAGGGAAGGAATACTTTTGGGCGTAAGATCTTTCCCCTCATTTTGGAAAAGATCTTTGATTTCACGAAGCAAAGTCTCAAGGATTTATTACGAGGTTTTGGGGAAAATTAGGAAGATATTTTGATGAAAATTTGTATAAGAATGGGGGTCTTGTCCGCATTCTAGGGCGTGCAAGATTGTTGAATTTTTATTATCAATTTTGCTTTAGTTCTAGTTTTTGGTTTTCACTAAACATTTTGTAATTATCCAGCTTCTCTGTGAGGAAATGTTAAGGTGGTTATGTTGTATAACCATTAACAGGTTTTGAAGGCATTTGTTCATGTCTCCTCACCAAAAATCACATAAAAGGTCTCTTTCTATTTTGAGAAAACTACAATTTCCTATTTCTTTTGGTTTAAAAGTATGAACGATGAGATATAATTTTTGTTGCAATCTTATACTAGTCTTATTTTGTTAAATACACAAAGATATTTCTTCAATTGTTGCATTTCTCTGGTCACTATGAGAATATTGTAGAGTAGTGTATACTCTACAATATTTTATTCTAGTTGTAAAATCCTAAAGGAAAAATTAATTTCAAAGCGTTATTATTATCCCTTAAGGGTGTTTTGGGTGTATGAAAAAAATATAACAAGTACTTTATCTACATTCTAGCTCAAGGATTTGTGGTTAGGATCTCGAAGACTGTCAATAACATTCACATAAATTGAGTATTAATGAATGTAAGGGTTATCTCATAATTTTTGTTAAATTGATTGTTATTTTCAGGAATCACTGTAGGCATGGATTCTTCTCATGGAAACATTGACATACTAGAGTCATGAAAATAATTACCCTCCACCCTCAATTTTAACTCGAGAATATCTCATTACCCCCATAGCTATCAAGTATATTAGACTTATATACCATACATATGCTTACCCTAAAAAGCCACATTGAAAATTATTTGCTACCATAATTCTTTTCTAAAATCCCACCAAGTCAGTGTCCTAGTACCATCAAGAGCACCCTTGGTTGATAATATTACAAAAAGATTATGTTCGGGATTATTCACCATCTATCTATTTTGATATATATTTGATGTGTCAAGTGCGTATAATAATCAAGTGATAACTCTAGTGAGTGAGTATTTTATCTATGGCTGCACTTGCTTCAAATTGATTCATACCGATTATAAAGGAAGTTGAGTTAGGATAATCATCCCTTTATTCAAATATCCCCCTAGGTCCTATCACCTTAGTTAAGAAAGAGACAAAAGTAGTAGGGCGAAGCCATCCCCTTAGTTAAGATGTATCCTAATCACCTCTCAAAATTGAGTCATTGAGTTGACTGTTGAAAATATCTCTAGTTATTAATGACAAAATATTTATTTTTCATCATTCCCTCAATGCCATCCTATTTATAATTAGCCGCTTAATTCCTAGGGTGTGATTTTGGGAGCCAACAAGAATAATTTGTGGACTAAGGGAACCCTCATACTATGCATAAATAAATTGTTTGATTAGATGTTGTATCATAATTGAATATTAATGCGGAGACACAATTTAGGGTCCTCATGAAAGTATATCTTATACCATGTTGTGTTTAGAATCACACAATGGAATTAATAAACAAAAATACCTTAATAATAATAAAAATTATATTCATTAAAGAGGTAGTTACAAAACTTATGACTGATTGTCAAATACAACCTCTATCTATCTATCTATCTCTCTCTCTCTCTCTCTCACACACACACACACACACACACACACACACACACTACCAACATGGTGACTTATTGTAAAAAAACTCACACAATATTTAGAAGATTATAAACACTTCAACATGAAAATATTTCCCGATGATGCAATCCTATTAGTCCTATCGAGACTTGAACACAAATATCTACTTGCAATACTCCTTACAACTACAATTAAACTATTTTACAATTGTAAAGTTAGAATTAAATTCATTCTATAAATGTAGTGATGTGTTTGTATAGAAATATGATGAATTATTTACAATCAGTCAACTTAAATAAATATGAAATTTAAATAATAAAATGTTTCATTAATATTGAATATAAGATAATGCCCAAATGACCCATATCTTAGTTGAACATGATGTGAGCCCGAGTCAATCTATTGGCATGTTGTTGCATTTGATTTGTAAATGATACAAAAACTCATTAATGACAAAGTGAATGATGGAGTAGGGTCAAATCATATTGAGGATGATGATGACATGATGATTTAGATATTTTCATGATGATATCAGTGTTTTAGTGAGGATGGGTTGTTCTACCAAGCCTAATTAGGCGTACTAGCTAGCCTAGGTGATAGTGCATGATGGTATGAGATTCTTAGAATCTTAGTAAACATGATGGAATGATGGATAGAATTTTTTTGAGTGCTTTGGAACTCACATGAGCTTCAAGATGTAAATACAGGTTGGTGACCATGTTGCATAAGTGCTCATTTAGAGCAGATATGGATGTTAGGAGGTATGAGGTTGAGATATGGAGATATATGAGCTCATGGATGTATATATTTATTTGTATCATGATGTATCATGCATTTTAGGACCATTTGGCACATTTCTATGATGTTTTTTGAGGTTGTTTTAATTAACACCAGCCTTTACACAGTGTAAAACCCTAAGGGCTAGCTATGCAAGTCTTAGTAGCTAGAAATATTAAGAGATATTTGTGATATGGTGATGATTGGAGTTTTTATTAGGGTTTTTCATGATTATTTGGGATAAATTTTAGGATTCCATGATGAGTGTTTTGCATGATACATCATTTTTGGTGAAACAAGGTACTTGGTAGTGTGTTTTCTAGCTTGATTTGGACCTTCTGATGTTCACCTTGAATTATGTGCTTTGCATGGGACATTATGGATTTAAGAGATGTTTAAATATTTAATTTATAATGTATCAAAAAATAATGAGTAGTTTGATCATACGGTTTTTATGAACAATAATTAAGAAGGTAAGTTGGTTCTAAACCCTAATAAAATCCTAGTTAAGAGCAATTTGTAGAAAAGTGGGTATATTGATCCTATTTTGATTTACAAAGTGGAAAATTGATGATTGGATGGTGTAGAGGACCCTTCATATTTCTATAAAGGAATGATAGTGCTAGTTGTGATGAGTGGACCCCACTCAAATAGGCCATTTCTGAAGAAGTTCAGTTTGGGACAAGGTTGTCTAAAGAAGTTGAAAAATAAATGGTAAGTTTTTGAGTATGTGAGTTTTTATTGATGTAAAAATATGTTTCGGGTCACGAGGATGCATAAAAATGGAAAAGTGTGCCCTATTTAGGTTGACTAGTTAAAGGGAAGTTTTGGGGAAGTTAAAAGTAATCTAAAGTAAAATGGACATTGTATGAGCTATAGAAGGAGTTAAGAGGCGATTCAAGATGTGTTGGAAAGATAATTATGAGGTATTTCCAGCTATATAATGTTTTTTTCATGCTGATTAGTTTGTATATTGTTTCTATGTTAGTTTTGGATAATAATATTTTTGGATATCCGGACATAAGCTCGTATTTGTTAAAAGATTGAGTTGGTTGGTGCATGAAATGGATTTGGTGATGATTTATATAACCAAGAATGTGAAGAGGTATTAATTTGGAATCCAATGAATCCATTTGGAGGTCATTAAATTTTAAGAAGGGTTTTAACCAGCTTGCATTTTGAAAACTGATTCTTGGGTAGCTAGATTTGGTGAAGGCAAAAGTTGATGTAGTTTGAATTAGTGGATGTTTAATGATCTCTAACTTGTTTAGATGTGTTATAGAGGATATGTAATTTCCATCAAGTTGTCACATGAAATATTTGAGTTCATCTTGAGGAGTATTGGGGCCCAAAGGTAGATTCAAGTTGTTGGAAACATGTGTTTTGTGAAGGTAATGAGCCACTGGGCCCATTAAACAAAATAATTTGATTGGTTCATGTAAATTGTGACCATGAATGATGTTTAAATCTTGTTTTAAACATGTAGGGTGATTTTGAGATATTTAATAAAAATAGTTTTGGTGTTAGTGGAATTTTCTCATTCCTATGATTGAATTTTGAGGATTGTTGGTGCATGGATGAAGGGTTTTTTCTAGGCCAACCTATATGAGTCAATTGCGAATTTTATAGTGATTATTATGGGATGTTTTTAGTCAGGTGTGGTATTTCTAAAAGAGGGAAACCAACCTCTTTTGAATTTGAATCAAGGATAGGCTATAAAAGTGATGTTTTGGGTTCACTATTGCTAGTATTTTGGAACCCCTTTTTATCTTCTTTTGAAGAAACCTTTGCTATAAAAGAAAAACCCCTTGATCCTAGCTAAAACCCCTAGAGTTTCATTCTAGGTTAGTAGCTGGTTGTGTTTTCATGATGATGATTTGAGCAAATAAAAGATGGTGATATTTCTTTGATGGTGAGTTGAAGGAGGGAAGATTTGATATATCATGTTTGAATGCTAGTTTCATAGCATAAATTATGTAATTATATGTTTCTAAAGTATTTACATGTATGATATTGAGTTGAAGTAATTTTCAAAAAGCATATCTTTATATGTATTCATGAGACAAGGTAGATTGTCTTGGTAGCTCTTGATTGTATCTTATTGACTATGGTTGAAGACATAAATCCATTGTGATCTGATTTTAATATCAATAAAAAGTTGTTATGTGTATATCTTATGATCCTTTCTTTGAGTATGTTTCATGGTGAAGTATATTTTCTTGTGATAATACATAGATACTTGTGTTTCGTGAGAATGTGCTTTTGATGTTTTTAAATACAGAGTGAAAGGATTTATTGAGGAATGATTCATCCCATCTCTTAGTCCTTATCACTTACAACAATCAGTAATAGAGAAAGCCCTTAGAACTAGCCTAACAAGCTAGAGGGAGATATGTGGTGACAAGATGTGTGACCTTTTACGCATAAGACATACTATTGATGATTGTGAAGACAAGTTGGACTTATTGATTTCATCCAAAGATGAAGTAATCAATGTTTTAAAGACTTAACTTGAGGAGGCCCTATAAATTCAAGATCAAGAGAAAAGAGTGTCTCAAACATGATGATGAGAAAGAGGATATGAAGATAGATCTATCCATCATAGAAAGCAAGGTATCATCTTTTCATGAAATTTTAGATAATTTGTATAAGATGTTAGGAAAAAAAAAAACATATGGTGATAGAAAAGTCTAGGTTTCATGGAGGATTCATCCAAAATAGATAAAAATGAAGAAGAATCAAGTCAAGGATCTAATGAAAGAAGGAATCCAAGAAAGGGAGAGATTTCAAAGCTTCCATCTCATGGAAGATCATCTATCAGCAACCAAATGCATATAGGTATGGTGTTTTTCATGGAAAATTCTACATGTTTAGAGTTTATGGACATAAAACTAGTATGTACAGCCCTAGGGTTAAAAAGAATGATGATTGCAAAGGAAATGTTTAAGAGCATCATTGTGATAGAAATAATGAAGAATAATTTCAAGGAAATAAGGAGAAAAAGGTTGGTAAAATATATGGTGTTGAATGTTATAATTGTCATGAGAAGGGACATCTTGCAAATTAGTGCAAGAATGAACAATCAAACACTAAAAGGTATGTAAGAAAGCTCAATGGTTATTGATTTACTGGAAATGGATATGGAAATAAGGATAGTGAGTCCAAAATAAGATAGGTGGAATGTTTTAGGTGCCATAAAGTATGGAGCATTTCAAGGTTTTGTGATCCAGAAAATTAAAGAAAGGTACTCAAGGATATAAGCCTAAAGTTCAGGTGTATTAGAAGAAGGAAGAGAACAACCAAGGTGTTCAAGAGGATCCAAAAGGTGTGGTTGATAAAAATGAGGATTATATTGTGAAAAATGAAGAATCAAAAAAGAATGAATCATTTAAGGAGAAAGAAAAAGGCTTGAAACCTTCGTAGGTTTCTCATCTAGGCCCTATATGATGATATATGCCTCTACTATTCTTCTTAGAGGTATATCAATTCTAATGAAGAATTGGAAAGAGGGGGATTTTCTTGGTCTCTGTGTTTTTTCTCCATGGTCTTAAGGAATGTCACTTCAAGTCCTTAAGTATGTTCTTGAGAATCAAAATGGTTGGTCATGTTGAGATTGTCAAGGTTCAAGTATTGTTGTTCTTCAAAGTAGATAAGTTCATGATGTATTGTTGTATGAGTTCTTGAGGCTTGAGTTTTCTTTGTTGAGAAGAAAATGTATGTTTGAGATGATAAATTATGTGTTTGGATCGTGAGGAATTAATATAAGACATCTACAATGTCATATTATCTATGAGAAGTGGATTATTGGTGTCAAAGTCTCATGGCTTATACTATTGTCAAGATTATTTTTGTGTTCTTCTGAACATGGTGTAATGTCATGTTGAGATGAATCAATGTATATAACAATCATATTCATGTATTATGAGTGGTTAGTTGAGTCATGTCATTCATTCATAAGGTGTAATTTTGGTTTGAGTTGGTGTTTATCAAAGTTGTCAAGTATATATGGTTAGTGGTGTCTCATGGTGACTAGTTTGAGTCAAAAATGAGGTATTTGAGTTTTTATGAGTTGGAAAGGCATGTGTCATGTGTATCAAGGAGTGTTGGTTCATCTCAAAGAAATATTGAATATGTGTGAGTCATCAAAAATGACAACTTGGTTGGATCATCATCATTACGTGGACTCTACAAGTGTTCTTAAAGGTTGGTAAGTGAAAACCAAGGGGATTTGGGTATGAAAATGATATTCATGATTAAAAATCAAGGAAAATGGTGCTCAGGGTGATAAAATATGTTTCTATAGTGGTATTCACCAAGTTATAGATCTTGAAGTCAATGTTTGGGAATTCAAATAGTTCCTTTGACCTTAATAGGTCTTAACAATGCTATTTAAGTGGTATGTAGAGAATGTTGAATTTGAAGGCCTAAATGGTGGATTCCAAGAATAATGTTTTTACAAATTCCCTCGACTATGTGTAATTCAAGCTTCATGTGGTTTTTGATCCTAAAATGTCAAAGATCTTTGTGATTCTTGTCGAATGTTAAGTGAATTGACAAAGGAAATTGCCCTAAAGACCTAATTGATAATGTCCATCTTGGTAACAAAGTATGTTTTCTCTCGTATTGAGTCTTCAAGGTTCTTAAAGGAGTTAAAATAGTCAAATGGGTGTCCTTATCAGGTTTGGTTCTCCTGTGGAAGTATATGCACAAAAGGATAAATGTTATTTTCATCATTTTTCAGGGCTAGTAGGATGACAACAAGGGTTTACTATATTGAAGAAATGGTAATGGCTTGTATAGTCATCTCAAAGAGTTGTCAAGTGTTCCTATGCATGACAAAGACTGTAAAATCATTTTTTTAATTCTTGAAGGTTTGAAAGGTCAAGGTGTGAAGTTGAAAAAGGAATTATGCTCAGAGTTTTAAATAAAATTCTATAGACATTACTAACAATGTCTTGCACTTGTGTATTTTGTGAGTGTCTTCATCGAACCTTTAAAGAAGGTAAAGTGAATTATCTATGCTTATCATATCTTTTAAGGAGTTTTGTTAAGCATCTATAGTCCATGTATAATGTCATGACCCAAATATGATATGAAATATTATGCAAAAAAATTACAGTGTTGGGTGGATGTGTTCAAGGGTTTGAACTAAAAAACCCTAATGTTATCTTAGATTAATAAATGATATCAGCATATCAATGAATCTATGAGCTTGTATCTATCTTGTATGCCTTATGAAGAAACTGATTGTAAAAATCAATATCTATAGGATTGCAAATGTCTCAATGAATTGGTGAAACTTTGAAAGGTTTGAAGCTATAGGTATGTAGATTTTACAAGAGTTCCTGGTAATGATTAAGATGTTTATTCATCATGACATGTGATAGGTTCAAGGTCTATATTTGAGGGTTATTATATACTAAAGGAAACATGAGCATTCTATGGAAATGGTATGAGACATCTTCTTAAGACCACGGAAGACTGTTTATTACTTCTATCAAAAGTATAAGGTAGAAAATAAGGTTCTTGTATACATACAGCTTGAATTTTGAAAAGATCTTGAAATGGAGAAATGTTATATTGAGATATGTATATGTTATGGTTTTATTTAAAGCATTTATGAAGAAAAGGAAAATATGTCTAATCTAAAACACAATATTCAGGGTTTATATCCATGTATGGTTTCTCTGGTAGTCATAGTACAATATTGGAAAGTTTCTTCATGAAAAAGTGGTGCTATAGGTTGCAAAGGACAAGGTAAAGTATTTGAATAACTTCAAAGGATATTTTAAAGATAAGAAGGTGGAATTTTAGTGATATAGAGAAACTATGTATGATCTCAAGAAATTTGGTGTGTCGAAAGTTTGTAAGACTGTGACCTTGTCTTTGAAGGTTGGGAGAGCTCATACAAGTGTGATTGATAGAATGCTTCAAGATTATCTGAGTTTTCTCTAAAAGAGAATTGCATGGTTGATCAACTACACTGAATCAAGTCTAGGAAGTATGTGCGTTAGAAGGTTAAGAGAGCATAAAATCTGAAATGAAGAGAAAGAGGCTTGTATAAGTGTCTTAGGGTAGGGGAGGCCTATTTTTAAGCTTATTCAAGTATGATATCTCCCGAGGTACATTAATTGTCAAGTACATCAATGGTTTAATAATTTTATCTCATTATTTTCTACATGATTGAGAAGGGTTATGTTATCTTAAATGAAGCTATGGTATGTCTTGTAGATTGAATAATTCCTTTTTGTTACAGTTTAATCTACAACCTTTAGGTGATGATTGTGAAGGGTCAAAGTCTAATTTGAATATTTCATGAAGTTTTATTTACCCTAAAGAGTTTATTGAGAGGAGTCACTTGACATAGTCTATTAGTAATGTTCGAACATAAAGTTGGTTTACATTCTTTAAGAGGTCTGATGTGTTGATACAATACTATGAGAGAGAACAAGATGACTCTCATAGTTGTAAGGAAGTATTTAGGACAAGGGGAGTACTTATGATTACTTATTGATGGTACTCTAGGTGATTTTATGTGCTAGAAATGAATTTTCCTGACAAATTGGATATTGAATTGAAGGTTAGATTGATGCTTTGTTGATAGTCAATATACAATGATATGGAAAAGATTCTAGTGTATATGGTTCATATTTGACATGGGAACACGTGTAAGTTATTCTTGGAGGTGTTATTGATGACCCGGAGACATTCAAGGTATTTTCTAAGTGTCTTCTCCAATAATAAGAAAGTTATGAGTCATTAATGTATTATTTCATTCTAATATGACTATCAATTACTGAAATGAAGTTTTAGGGTAGGGGAAAAGTGACTAAGATTATTTCTTGTCAAGTAACCAAGGTAAGATGCATGATTTTGTGCTTGGATACTATAAATGCTGGTCTTAATCCCGGAGCGAGTAATGGTATGCTATGTATTAGTGTGAATGGTTCTTTAGAACATGTCAAAGTTGGGTCCAAAGCTACTAAATGATTACTTCAAGGGTTCTCGAGTTCTAAAAGAGGTATGAAGATTAAGATTAAAGATGGTAGTGACAAGTATTATTAATGTCTTGACTATGTTTGGTCCTTATTCAAAAAAAAATCATATTTATGAAGTGTATGCCTTTGTTTTGGTTTAGCTACAATGTTCCTAGAGGGTCATGTAATGAAGGTAAAAATAGAGTTTGAGGAGAAAGGACTAGTTTTCTAGATGCATAGAAGGTGGATGATGGTGTTTTTGATCAAAAAAAAGGTAAGATGATGTTTGATTCATGTTTAAATGCAAGATTAAGAGATGTATATGCTATTCCCAAGGGGAGTGTTATCTTTACATGCTTGCAAAAGAGGCTAAAAATCAGGTTTTGTGTGAAATTTCAAGTTTTGAGCTTGTTTAAGAACTTTTGTTGATGTTTCTAACCAAAGAATGACTCTATGAAGATGAGGAAGAATAGGAACATAGTGCTACAGATATGCCTTTTTCATTAATGTAAAAAGGGGAGAAGTTCAGGTGGTTTTCCATCAATGACAAAGGGGAGATTGTTGGCATGTTGTATTAGGCGTTATCATTGATGAAAAACATCATTAATGAAAAAGTGGATGATGGAGTAGGGTTAGAGAATACTAAGGATGATGATGACATGATGATTCAGATGTATTCATGATGATATCAAGTGTTTCGGTGATGATGACTTGTTCTAACAAGACTAATCGGGTGTCCTAGCTAGCATAGGTGATAGTGCATGATGGTATGAGCTTCTTAGAGGATTAGTAAGCATGATGGAATTATGGATACCATGTTTTGGGATTTTTGGGAACTCACATGAGCTTTAGGATGGAGATAAAGGGGTGACCATATTGTAAGTGCTAATTTGGAGCAGGTATGGATGCTAGGAGGCATGAGGTTGAGCTATGGAGCTATATGAGATCATGGATACATATATTCAGTTGTATCATGATGTATCAAGTATTTTATTACCATTTGGCATGTTTTTATGATGTGTTTTGAGGTTGTTTTAGTTAACCCTATTATTTAGAGTACAAAACCTTAAGGGTTAGCTATACAAGTCTTAGTGGATGAAAACATTGAGAAATATTTGTGATATGGAGATGATTGGAGATTTTATTATGGTGTGTCATGATGTTGTGGGAATATGATGAGTACTTTGCATGATACATCAATTTTGGTGAAACATGGTACTTGGTAGTGTGTTTTAGCTCGATTTGGACCTTTTGATGATCACCATGAATTACATGCTTTGCATGGGACCTTTTGGATTCCATGGATGTTTCTATATTGATTTTATCGAGGTCTAAAAAAAAATGAGGTAGTTTTATTATCTGGTTTTTATAAAAAATTGTTAAGAAGGTAAGTTGGTTTTAAACCTTAATAAAACCCTAGTCAAGAGTAATTTGTAAAAAAATGCGTATAATGATCCTTTTTAATTAATATTGAAAAATTTATGATTTTATGGTGTATAGGACTCCTCCAAGTTTCCATAAAGGTATGGTAGTGCTCATGGTGATGAGTGGACCCCACTCAAACAGGTCAATTTCTGAAGAAGTTTAGTTTGGGATAAGGTTGTCCAAAGGAGTTGAAAAATAAATGGACATTGTTTTGAGTATGTGATTTTTATTGATGTAAAAATAGGTTTCAGGTCATGAGGATGCATAAAAATTGAAAAGTGTGCCCTATTTAGGTTGACTGGTCAAAGGGTAGTTTTGGGGTAATTAAAAGTAGTCTTCAGTAAAATGGACATTGCAGGAGCTACATGAGGAGTTAGGAGGTGATTAAAGTTTTGATAGAAATATAATTAATATATATTTATAGTGATACAATTTTTTTCTCATCATGATGAGTTTTTCTATGTTTCCGGGTTAGTTTTTAGATAAGAATATTTTTGGATATCCAAGACAAAATTGTATATGCTGAAAGATTGAGTTGGTTGGAGCATGTGATGGATTGGGTGATGATTTATATCACATAAAATGTGAAGAGGGATGAATTTTGAATCTAATAAATAAACTCGTAGGTCACTAAAGTATCATAAAGGGTGTTAATCAATTGCGTTTTGGAAATTGCTTATTAGGCAACTTGATTTGGTGAAGGAAAAAGTTGATGTAGTTTGAACTAGTGGATGTTTCATGAGATATAATTTTTTAGATTTTTATACAGGTTTTTAATTTCCATAAAATTTTCACATTCCATATTTGATTACATATCGAGGGGACTTGAGGCCAAAAGCGCATGATCGGAGTTGCTAAAAATAGGTGTTTTGTGAAGGTAATGAGCCACTAGGTGAATTAAACAAAATAATTTGATTGATTCATGTAAATTGTGACCATGGATGATGTTTAAATGTTATTTTAAACATGTGGGGTGATTTTTAGAGCTTGAATAAAAATAATTTTGGACTTAGGGTATTTTTCTCAATCTAATTATGGAATTTTGAGGATTGTTGGTGTATGAATGAAGGGTTTTTGTTAGGACAATCTATATGGGTCAATTGTGAATGTTATAATGATTCTTATGGGATTTTTAGTCTAGTGTGGTATTTTTAGAGGAGGGAAAATGTATGATGGAAAAGTAAAAAGTGAGCATGGGAATCTACAAGTAACTCTTCCTCACACCCGACCTCCCAAGGTCGTGTCGAGACAGCTGATAGGGATGGAATATGTGTGGGATGCAGAAAAATTAGTTAGGCAATCTTATGTCTTCGATGCGCACTAGTGGAATCTGCGAATCTAAGGCAACGAAGGCTCTCCTAACCTAAACTGGTGTGATAGATCGATCGGCAAGGATGACTGCTTCAAGGCTCTAATCAATATTGAACTTTGGCATGATTCGGTCTATAGGTTGTGGGATACATGGAAAATGACCTGGGATAGTTTCGTGTATATCTCCAAACAGGGTCATAGGGTGGATGATAGATATAACTAGCTCTATGGGTGATTATCTAGTCTAGTCTAGAACTCCTTAGCTTTGTTGGCTGCCACATCTAACAAGGATAGCTATGTGATGATGATAGGTGGAAGTGGAGTAGATCTAAATATTAATGTGCGTAGGCCAACATCAACGTCAGATTGACCTGTGGACTCGTTGGGTTGTGGGATTTGTGGGTCACAACCGTAGATTCATGGTTGTTGTGGACCTGCTATGGTCATGTGTGAAAATCAGTCCCTAATCCCTAGTATCCAATAGTCGTATGCCTTCTCGGCCTCTATATTCAAAATTAATAGTTGTGTGATCTTCTCAGAGTACCTCACAGGTGTTTTTGCAACCTTGAATTCTTAGGCTAGTGTCTATGTCTGTTAGAGTGTCTCCTACGTTGGGTTATGGGACCAAAGGGTCACAACCGAATGTTTTCTCTCTTTCAAGTCCTTCTACAGTCATGCGGATATTTTTCTAGGGTAACCTATAGTTTGGCTAATTTGACCAAAATGTGTGCGCTTGGTCGTCTTCTATGTTTAACCCTCTTAACTGTGAGCTAATCTATTGTAAGTTTTCTGTTGTTTGGAAGACTTAGATCCTAAGATTCTGATCTATGTCAGTTATCGCTTTGTGATGAGATTGGGTTGAGGAACGATTGGTTCGAATATGTATTCTCTGGGCTCTCTAGGTCCCGTGATTGTCATATAAAAGAAATAATGTAAATCCAATTGCAGCAAAGTAAAATTAACTATATGAAGTATATCTACAACATATGTAACTTCTCTCTTTTTGGGTTTTTCTAAATAATTATTTGAACGAAATTGAAAGAGAAACTTTGTTTAATATATCTAGAAATGACAACTAAACTAATAATGCAATTTAAAACAAACAAAGCAACCGAGTATAGCTACTTGTCTGTGCAGTTTGTAGATCTATTCTAAGTAATGAAATAACTGATCTAATCTATTTGTAAGACTGTCGATCCTACCTCACAAGTGAGGAATGAATCATAGTTTCTCAGAAACTATCAATCCCCACAGCTTCCCTAGCAATATCGAAAGTAAAATTGACTGAAATAAAGTGATTGGTTACTTTATTTGATATGGCTTTAACTATAAATTTGAAAGCTAGAACTTGGATTTTGCGAGCACGTGGGTAAATCCAATGGCATGTGTGGCTTTGTCCCCTCAGTGTGATCTCCTCGTTCCTTCATGCTCACGTGGATCCAGAAAAGCATGTAATGCTAGCATCAACAGAAGTAGATATTGGAATAAAGGCAGCTCTAGGATACAAACTGAATACAATGTGAGTAGGAGAGGGATGGCGTAAGAGTACGAGCTTGGCCTATGTAATTCTTAGTGGGATTTATTGCAAGTCATGCAAAGATAAAATGTCCGAGAACATGAAACTATCCTGTTTGAAGAACAAGACCTATAAATTTAATTGCTTCCTATTGAAAAATAGACTATCCTACTCCAATGGATTGGATGAAATAACAATAGAGCTTTGCACAAGGTGGATATGTGGCTTTTTAACAAAAGACAATGCTAACTAAGCATGTAATGAACTAAACTATGAATCCCAAGTAAAATAAAAGACTAAACTACTTGAAATGAGAAAATGAAAGGTAAATTTGAGGGCCATTTACTTGAGCACAAGCCAACTATTTATAGCAATTCATTCACCCAAAGGTAAAAACCAAATTGATCACCTAAACTATAAACAATGGTAAAACACTATTCCAGGGAACCAGAATCATTAATGCAAGCCAAAGGTGGTGAAAAAGATGGTAAACGTTGAAATTATGTGAGTTGCGTTAAAAAAGAGCATTCTGGAAAATGCGTGAAGGACCACCACCCTCAGCAGGGTGGTGGTTACAAGACTGCCACCCTAATCAAGGTGGCGGTCACGAGACCGCTGCCCGAGGTAGGGCGATCGTTTTCAGAATCAAGAGCAAAAAGCAAAGAAAAGAGGGGAAAAGAGAAAAACAAAGCACGCAGAGGCTAAGCGGGGTATGCGGGATGTTAACGCATATTTAGAGGGCTTTTCCGGATCCCGAACACCTTGTGAGGAGACCTGTATCATCATTGGGGCATGTGTTACGTTGTTCCTGGTGCAGTACCCTACAATTTTGGGTACGTACATATTGCCCCCTCGAGAAGCGTTTTAGCCATAAAGAGGCGTAAAATGGTGGGTTTGAGTATGTGGTTCCAAAATGGGAGGTTAGAAGTTATTCCTGATACGTTCGTGTGTCGAAATGATGCCATCCAAAATTCCTCGCCACCTGCAAAGTTAAAAGAGGAATCAAGTGCAGATAGACAAAATAGATCGGAAAATAAATGCTAAAATAATGGGAAATGAGGACGTACCATTTGTGCGGGGGTAAGAACTTACCTCCGTCGGCACTCCAAACCTGTGAAAAGGGGATTCAAAAATGAGTCAGGTTGCTATATATATGAAAGTGGGCCCATTTTCCTATTCATTTGTGCATGTTGATTTGGTTGGTTTTGAGCTCTGGGACCCACGGTGATGGTTTCTTACGAGAGTAGAGTCAAAACGTTCATGACGGGATAGCGATCATGCCTCGCGAGCGGAACATCATCCCACGAGATCACATGTTAGTTTTCCTCAATTTATCGTTTTTACCCCCTCAATTTTAAAATGCTAAAATCTTTGTCATGGGGGGGTAATTTTTGAAAATGTTAGGTTCAAAAGGTCTATCTAGGGGGCGCCTACTGGGTAGGCTTTGTTTTAGCTAAAATGGTCATTTTTTTACATTTTTAGGCCTTTTTAAGATATAAAACCCGCGTGGGTTTTCGGGACACGACCGCCGCCTTTAAGGGCGGCATCACGTGACCGCCCCCTGTTCAGTGGCGGTGGTTACAAGACCGCCGCCTTTAAGGCGGTGGTTACAAAACCGCCTCCCTGCTCCGGGCGGCGGTTCCTAACAGAATGCCAAAGAAACACTTGTTTGAAAATGTTTTTGCATTTTTAGCACTTCTATGTGTTTTCATGATTTTTCTAATGTCACTTGGATGCTAACTTGCTTTGTTTTGTGTGTTTTTGGGTGTATGCAGGTGAGGGAGGAGTACATTCGGTGGAGTCGAGAGAGAGAGTGTGACTGGCTCCCAGTAGTACTAGATGCCCTTTCTTAGGATGAGGAGGACACTCTTCAGAGGGCCGGGATACTACGTATATCACGCGTCCCACATGTTGCACCATCCAGTCACATTCTTTGTGACTTATTTTCCTATTGGGATGCTGATCGAACACCTTCCGATTACCAGGGGTCCGAGGTGAGTGGACCATCACTTTGGAGGATGTTTACCGTATCCTAGGGGTCCCGATCATCGATGAGACGACTCACCCTTGAGACAGGTAGGTTCATGGGCCTAGATAGCACAGTGGGCCTCTTATATGGGAGATGCAGTTATCTCCACTGGTTCGAAGAAGGGGGTGAGAGTTCGGTCTATTCCTAGCTTGCCCATCCCCTTGATTCGCTAGGCTATTATGGGGATCCTTGCCTCGAGATTGATCGGGGACAAGGGAGGAGACACACTACTATATTGCTGGTCCCCCATCATTGCACAGATTGAGGGACATGGCCGGATTTATGCCTAGGGAGCAGATATACTTGGGACTACCTACCATGACTTGTATAGGGTAGTCTATTTACAGGGGCAATCTTTGAGCCACCCGACCCTAGTTATGAGCTGGGTTTATGAGTGCTTCATCCCCTATGGCAGAGGTGTAGAGGTAGCAGATCCCGGAGCTGTGAGGGCAGCCAGATGGACAGATATGTTGGTGCTCAGAGCATCTCACCAACCAGTTACTTTGCTTTGACCACTGATGACATGGAGGCCACACCATATCAGGCCATGGCAAGTTTATGGGGTGAGGAGGCTCTTACCTTGATTTCCTGCTCCACCACAGGGCAGCTTATTGACAGAGTAGGGTGAGTGGAGATACACCCCTTTGGCCGAGTTCCTCAATAGTTTGGCCTACCTTACATGGGTATGCTTCCCCGGTAGTGCCAGTATACAGGTCAGTTCGAGAGGCCAGAGGGGGTCCTAGAGGCCGGGGTTGGACAATTGTTACCCCTGGTGTTCCTATTGCAGCGAGGCAGGTAGTATGAGCTAGAGGGAGAGCCGGTGCTCCACAGGAACCTTTATTTCAGATTGCCACTAGACACTCCTCATAGCGGTGAAAACCCCATCGACATAGACTCCGAGTCCGAGGAGTTCATAGGGGGAGAGACAGAGGAGGAGACTGAGGCCAAGATCAATGGGTTAGGGGGAGAGGGTGACAGTGATCCTGAGTGGCATGATACTCAGGATATCATGTAGGTAGAGAGGGTAGAGCAGAGTGCAGAGAGGGTGACTCTGGTTTCAGAGGAGCCACTCTCCCAGGGCCATGGTGGGGAGGATGAGTCCATTGTGGGATGCTACGTTGCTCTAGCCATGGGAGGAGCACCTCAGTCAGTGGCGACATCTGTGGCAGGTGCTTGACCCTAGAGATCCATCCTGGAGGCCCGGTGACCCGAGTAAGTTATCTTCCCTTTGCTTTGAGTTAGGATTGCTTTAATTGCCATCTCTCCTTTTGTTTACACTTGTGTTTATCTCTTGTTTTATTTCTAATTTGTTTTCTCCTTTGTTTGCAGAGACCGCCGATGAGTGGCGAGACCTGATTCGCAGGGTATGCACCGATACCCTGATGATCCCCATGGAGAGGACCCGTGTAGAGCTGTCTGTGGATGCAGGGGAGCCCTCAATGGCTGGTAGACATACTGACATCTTTTCCCCATCTTGGCATGTGGCTAGGATGGTATCTACCCTCCGTACTGAGCTGGTAGGGTATAAGACAACAAAGCGCCTGATGAGGAGTCACTCTCATGGTGAGACCGCAGCTGCCCCTCGAGATCGTGAGCCCTCCGTGCACTCAGAGCGCCGGTGTAGCTAGAGTCCTAGGTGTGGGTGTGCACCTTCAGAGGGATCTCATAGGGATTGAGAAGCCACTTGGCTCTCTTAGATTTTTGTATGATTCATTTGTATTTCCCGGGCTCTTTGAGCGTTTTGACCATGCTTAGCACATGATGGCATTGTACAGGAATTTTGACCATTGATATATATATATATATATATATATATATATATATATATATTCTTTTTGTATCAGACTTTTGGCATCTATGACCTTGCTTCTATTTCCATTTCCACATGTAAACCATGATGTTATGTCTATATGCTTTTTTAGAATGTATGCAATGGAGAACAAATGATACAAATGTTAACCTTCTTTTTGTATTTCATGATGCTGATATATGATAATGTAGACATGATGTGATTTTGAATTTGTAGTTTCTTTAAGCAATTTTGATAGCTCATGTTTGTTTTGGCAACATGGTGAAGATAAGCCGGTAAATGAGCGAGATAGACTTGCCCCACTCCTAACTCCACGCAACTAGTAAGATGTGAGGGCTTGTCACCGAGAGCTAGAAAGGGCACAAGATGTGAAATGTGTTGAAATGATGGTGATGAAAGATAGAAAAAGCTTTGGTGGAACCAAATTAGGATGCTACAAGCCTACTCTACTCGAGTGACTCCATAGTTTGGGATGCAACTTGCTTTGCAGTTTATCTAGACTTAGATCCGTAGATGGCCACATGGTAGACAAAATCTAGGTTTTAGGATTTTTAACTCTCTTGGAATTTTAGACATCTGATTCATTTGTTTTTGACTCAAGACTTCAAGATTTGAATTTTTGTTTTATGATCTTTAACATTTGTTTGTCAAGAGGACCCCCTACACCTTGCCCCATGTTACTAGTAAGAAGCGTGGGTTTATCACCATGGGCAAGGCATAGGCGAGTAAGGGCATTTAAAATCCTTTCCCAACCCTATGTCACTAATAAGAGATGCAAACTTACCACCAAAGGTTGGTGGGGCAAGGAAATGTGTAAATTAAAAATTTTCTGTTTGATTCATATTTGACTTGTTTGTTTGAGCAAAATGTCAGCATGCTCTTACTTCCAAAGAGATATACATACGGGATAGATGTGACACAATGAAGCTTCTAGAACAGACCATAGGCAAGACACCTATTCTAAGAAGAAACCAAAAGTGAGAACAAGAATGCAGACCTTGGTATGGTTTGTTAAGACTTTGTAATATCTAGCTTTATTTGATGAACTGATTCCAAAATAGTTGATGATATCATGGAAATGAAGAAGTATGATTAGAGTATTTATGCCAAAACCATTAGAAGTTTGTAATGAATTGCTTTTAAGAATAAATTCCTTGATCACAAAATTGTACAAAACAAGCGACAAAATGATCCTAATTATATGAAGATGCAATGTAGATATAATTATATAAATAATGTCGGCTACTTACGCGTAGAATCGTTTAAGGTGTAGGGAATTGACTGTTTCGCCAAATTCCTCACCTTCTAATGTATACAAGAGGTATGCACCATTTCCATAGTCTTTCGTGACTCGGTATGGGCCCAACCATTTGGGCCGGAATTTCCTTCCTTCACCGGTATTTTTATTGATCCAACTGTCTAGCCTTAGAACTAGATCACCTTCATATATGTCGTGTTCATAGACCTTCTTGTTATATTGCTGGCACATCCGGTCAGCATAGATTCTGTGCCATTGTTCGGCATCTAACCTAGCTTCATCTAGGCTTTCTAGTTGGGAGAGATGTGCTTCTCTGTAAGCGTCTTCGTCCAGGATCCCTTGTAATGAGATACGGAGACTAGGTATTTCAACCTCGGCGGGAGAACTGCGCTTACGCCCCAAATACCGGCTAGAAAGGAGTCACTCCCATTGGTGTTCTTATTGAGGTTCGGTGGGCCCATAAGGCTAGATATAACTTCAAATGCTAATCTCATTTGTTTTCTTTTACCATTTTAAGAAGAATGGATTTTAATGTTTTGTTTGTTGCTTGACTTGTCCATTGGCTTGGGGGTAATACAAGGAGGCCGTATGATGACTTATTTTGAATTTATTGGACAATTCGTGAACTTCATCATTCTTGAAAGAAGTCCCATTATCCGAGATAATGATTTGCGAGACACCGTACCTGCAAATGATTTGGTTTGAACTTGGCGATTACAGAACTTGGTATAGTAGTAAGAGGCATGGCCTCTACCCACTTAGTAAAATATTCGGTGGTCGTGATTATGAAATTATGGCCGTCAGTAGACGAGGGAGAGAATTTCCCTATTAAATCTAGGCCCCATGTAGAAAAAGGCCATGGAGTAGCGATTGGTTGTAGAGCTTGTGCCGGTATGTGGATCTCATGGGAGAATTCTTGGCACTTATGACACTTTCGTACAAACTCTACTACGTCGTGTTCTAGAGTAGGCCAGAAATAGCCCATCCGATGTATTTTACGAGTGGTGGCATGGCCACCAAGTGGCCTCCACACATTCCACTATGAGATTCATGGAGAATCTTCTTGTTTTCTTCCGGGTCAACACATCTTAGAAGCATTCCGTCGAATGCTTTACGATAGAGCACCTGCTCTATAATGACGTATTTGGCTATGATAATGCGTAACCACCTTTTTTGTTGTGGTGTAGCACCTTATGGATATGTATGGTCCATGATATAATTAATAATATTGGTATACCAAGGACATTCAGAGATAGGAGGTCTGGTTTCGATGTAGTATACGCATTCATCAGGGAAGTCCAAATCTACTTGATTGCCTCCATCTAGTGGGTTATCAGCTAACCAATCCATGATGATTTTTCCTTTAATGGATTTTTGATTTACGAATGTTAATTCAAATTCACCCATTAAGGTTATAAAACGTCCGGCCTTCTTAGACAAGGACCCTTGTGTGAGGAAAGTTCGTAAATGGTCTGTTTTGACAATGACCCTTGTTTCTTGATTTAGCATATAATGTCTTAAGCATTTGGTTGCAAAAATTATGGCAAGGCATTCTTGTTCTTCCTGTGTATAATGTGTTTCATAGTCAAGCAACATTCGGCTAATGAAATAGATCGCGTTCTCTCTTGTCATCATCTTCTTGAGCCAGCATATAGGCTAGCGAGACATTGGTAGTGCGTGAATATAAAATTAACGGGCGGTCTGGCTTAGGTGGCATTAACATAGGTGGCGATAATAGGAAACACTTAACTGCGTCGAAAGCTTCATTGTAGTCTTCGGTCCAATCAATGCTATAATCTTTCTTGAGTAGATTGTTGATTGGATGAATGGTGAAGCTTAAGTCCGGGATGAATCTCTCGGATTGCACCCAGCTTTCCGAGAAATGACCTGATTCTAGATTCATCCGAAGGTGGGACCATTTCGAGAACAACCCTAATTTTGGTTGGGTCAACATCGATCCCGCGTGATGATATAATGTAACCTAGGAGCTTCCCCCCTGTTACGCCAAAGACGCATTTTTCTGGATTTAGTGTGACCCCGTATTCTATTAGACATGAAAGAATGATACGAAGTACTTCTAGATGGTCACAACACTTCTTGGCCTTGGCCAATAAATCATCTATGTAGGATTCCACAATTTTATGAATAAGATCATGAAATATATATGTCATAGCTCGCTGGTATGTGGCGCCAGCATTCTTGAGACCGAATGACATAACAACGTAGCAATAGGTTCCCCAAGGAGTTATAAATGTGGTTTTAGCTTGATCTTGTTTGGATATTCTGATTTGATTGTATCCTGAGAATCCATCCATGAGAGACAAAAGCTCAAATCCAGTTGTTGCATCAACAATGACGTCTATGGATGGTAATGGGAAGTCATCCTTAGGACACGCTTTGTTAATGTCCCAGAAGTCTATGCAGATGCGTATCTTCCCATTCTTTTTGAGAACGGGAATGATATTAGATACCCACTAAGAGTAATCGACTGGTTTGATGAATCCTACTTGGAGGAGTTTCATTACCTCCTCTTTCACCATGAGAGCTACCTTGGGTTTCATTGGCCTTGATTTTTGTTTTATTGGCTTTGCATCTGATTTAGTGATGAGGTTATGTACCGCAATATGTGGTGTAACCCCTGTCATTTCTTTATAATTAAATGCAAAATCCTTCTGATGTTCTTTGAGGATTCGAGTGTGTATTTCTACTTCTGATGGAGTTAACGAGGATCCTAGTTTCAAGATCTTTGGTTCATCCTCCGTTCCGATGTTAATATCAATTATTTCTTCGATTAGAGAAGCGTTACCTTCTTCAAACTTAGGCGGGGCTGGAGGTAGTTCCAACTCGTCTCCATTCTTGACTGTGTATATGCTGAGTTCCTTTTATGGGGGAAGCTCTGTCATGGGATTCCCAGTAGGAAGATGAATGCGGGATCAAGGATAAATCTACTGTGTGATGGGTGAGATGTAATGCTGCATAGGTGTTTAAGTAATCAAGAGTGGTTGTCTCACTATCAATGTGGTCTAGGATAGTAGATTTGTTCTCATCTCTGTTCATTAAACGAGGGCTTGACATTTGTTTCACTAATGGTTCGGTACGAAGGGATACCATAAAATGGGTATTTTCCAACTCGTTGTTTGGAGTGAAGCGTGACGCTGAGGTCGCTATTGAATCGGTGAGAAGATTTTGTTCTCGTGGGATTGCTTCAATTGATATGAAGTCAAACTCCTTGCTTAAATTCAATACAGCTATTTTGTAGAGCTGTAAGTGCTCGGATTTGGTTTCATATACCTCAGCGACTTGGTTTGCTACCAATTGTGAGTCTCCTAACACCTTGATATTATTAGTGCCATCCTCTTAGCTAAGATGAGGCCAAGGAGGAGGGCTTCGTACTCAGTGCCGTTGTTTGTACATTCAAAGTTTAGTTTAAAGGAAAATGGTAGGAATTTTCCCTCGGGAGAAGTAAAGATTACACCCACCCCAGCTCCGTAATGACATCTAGCTCCATCAAAATGGAGAGTCCAATATTTTGCTAGGAATATGGATGTTGGGATATCTATTGTGTTAATATCTTCTACTTCCACCATGCAGAGATCCTCTGCTGGGAGAGAACCAACACCTAGGGTATATCCCATGCCTACAGAATCAAATGGTAAGAACATTGGTAGATCCTGTTCTAGCAACTCAATGATTTTTGTAGTAGTTCCTAATGATACTATTTCTATAATGTTAGCCTCATCCTTGAGGGCTGGGATCGTCTTGACTAGGCTCATAGTTTCAAGATCTGTTGTAGGTACCAACTTTTCCTCCGGTTTTGCGTCGGTGGGTTTATTAAGTTGGTTTGTTGGGAGTTCAAATTCCGAGTGAACACTGGTCTTTTCTTTAGGTCAGCCAGGTGTACATCGAATGGTTTTGGATCACCTTTGGCTATGAACACCTTTCCTAAATGCAAGAATCTTACTTCTTGAAATAACGTAGAAGGGATTGCCTTCATACGGTGTATCCATGGTCGGCCAAGGATCATATTATAGTTGGTTTCCCGATCTATAATATAAAACTCAGTCAGAATTGTTTTGGGTCCTAAGGTGACCGGTAGTATTATAGTTCCGATTGACGTGGCTTTAAGGCTATCATAGCCTCTTAATGTATTTTGAGTCGTGGAACAATTTGTTTCTCCATACCCTAGCTTTTGGAGGAAAGAGAAAGGGACTATATTGACTGCTGCCCCATCGTCAACCATTGCTCGTTTCACATAATTATTATAAACCCATACTTGCAAATGTAAGGCTGGGTCACCTCTGCGTGCCATCTCAGCATCTATTGGTATTTTGCTTATTTCGAATATAAACTCGGTATCCCTATCCGGCTGCCCCGGAGGGTGGATATCAAAGTCTATATGGTTTACCTATGTTTTGGGGGGTGGAGTGATGTTCACTAAATGACCCAAACCTAATGCCTCTAAAAGAGCAGTCCTGTGGGTAGGAGAGTTCTTCAGTAAGTCTAGGAACGAAATGTGTGAGAAGGTTTTTGTTAGATCACTAATTAAATCATAGGCACCCACGGGTTTTTCGACTATTTGTTGGATGTTATCTGTTTCTGGTAGGTACCTTGGACTTGGCTGAGAGGAATACTCTCGTGTCTTGGTTACAACTTCTATGGGTAGTTCAATGTCTAACTCCACTAAACCAACTATCTTGGGTCGCGGCTGACTTTCTAATTGTGGCACAACTAATGGATTTAGTGAAGTTAAGGCTTCATGATCATTGTTTCTGTCATTACACCCTTATTTTTCCCATTCAGATTTAACTTGTGATTCGGGAGCGGATCATTAAAGATCTAAGGGGTGCATTTTGAGGGGAAACTTGCCCCTATAAAAGTATTTGGTGCCAAGGTGACGCGGATCTGCTAAGAACATATATATGAAAAGTTGTCTTTGTTCTTCTGGCAAACGTTGCATGAATTTATTATAGTCATAGCACGTTCTAGTGTCATGGCCCCAAATTTTGTGGAAGCCACAATACGAGTTAGGATTGTAATTCCTATTTTGTTGGCTTGGTGTATATTGTGGCCCAAAACTCTGATCAAACTGTTGCCTATTAGGATTAAAGTTTTGTATTTGTTGTTTTTGGTTTTGATTCTGGTTTTGATATCCAGTTAATTTTTGGTTAGGACCCTGTGTAGGGTTTTGCTATTGTTGTTGTTGTTGTTGTGGATGATTAAAATCCACTGCATTGATTGTTGGGGTAAAGTTGTTGTTTCATTGGTTGTTTATTAGCGGTGGCGTATTCACAACGTTTACCTTTTTAGCCTGATCAGTTACTCCATCTGTTGTCACTCCACGATTTTTATTGAGGATTTTAGGTCCTTGATTGATATTTTTGGTAGTTGGATAAGTCGTAGTATTCTGGTTGGAGGTGATTAACCTCCCATTTGTTCCATACGTCTTACGACCGCTATCTATTGCTGCTTGATCTATTCGGAGAGTGCTCTCAAGTACTTCATCGTAAGTCCTTAGTGGGAACTTCTAGACTTCTTCCTTTACTTCTCTGCTAAGAGAATGAAGGAATAAATCACATAGTTCCATTTGGTCCATATTCGGAGCACTTTCCGAAGAATAAAGAACTGTATGCCATCTCTGGATGAAATGAGTGATAGATTCATTGTGTTCCTACTTAATGTGCAAGAATTCCCTGATTCCTGTTCTTAATAGTTTGTTCATGTCAAATGCTTTAATGAACTCTGAAACGAGTTGTTTAAATGAATGGATGGAAGCCTCAGGTATTCTATAATACCAATCGAGAGTGATGCCTTCCAAATTTTTGGGGAATATTTTAGCAACAACCCCATCCCAAGGGAGTAGTTCTCGAATGGTTGTGGCGTAAGCCTTGATATGTGCATTCGGATCTCCCTCACCTTTGTATTTGGGAAAATCGGGAAGAGGTCTTGGAAGCATGATGCTTCATATGGTGAAATCTAAGGGCTCTTTCAAGTATTCTGAATATGTCCCTATCGCATAAGTTTCGACCATTGATGGTGCCTGCTGAGGGTGTGGAGGTGGAATGGGTTGTTGATATGGCGTAGCATATGCGTTGGCAGGGGCATAAGGAAACCCCTGTGTTTGAGCAACCATGCTGGGAGAGGAGAACATATCCCCTTGTGGTGACTTGGAGTACATGTTTAAATATGAAGGGGTATTGTCCAGAAATGGATTATTTTATACTAGGCCGGAGGTATCGGGCGGTGTTAGAAATGGCAGCTCTAGTTGGCGTTTGTTGTGAATACTGAGGAGGAATGCCCAACGCGCCTATTCCTATGAGGAGGTCTACTTGGCTAGGATGGTGTAGAGGATTAGAATTTCCTGCCTGCATGAATTGGGAATGGTGATCTGCCTGAGCAAGTTCTAAACCCCTAACTTTCTCTACTAAAGTTGAAATGACCTCATTTGGTGAGGTCACAATATTTTTCCTTAGTGGCGTTTGTTGTACATCCTGATGTTGTATAGGCATGTGATACCCTGCTATGAACTGATCATTGCCCTGCCAAGTTTCCCCGAGGGTATTTTCTATATGTAGTGGTATGGAGGTATTTTCTTGAAAAGAGACCTTGGGTTGTGTTTGTAAACTTCCTATAGGTGGGTACATGCTCTCGAGAGCATTGTTCATTCCTGGCATAACGTATTGAATTTTCATCGTCTAAAACCAGGTATGGGTCTGATTGTTTACTAATTTGTGGTCTAAGTAGTATCTGAGGAGATGAACTAGATTCTCCTGTGAACATCATATTGTTCGAGCCTAAAGGATCTGTGTGTTGTGTTTTAGCTAGCGGATCCAACTCCTCTGTTTGGAAAGATGAGCTATATCTAGTCCTTAGAGGTGGAGTTTGTGTTGACAACCGGTTGGCTAAATAATTGTCACCCCATACTGAGAGCGAGGGTGATGATTGTCTATTCAATTGAGCGTAGTATGCTTCAAGACCTAGGAGAGGTCTACCATATGCATCGAATCCCGACATATTCGAGGGGTATATGAATACCCGCAGAATAATGGGAAAGAGTGAAGGTGGATGAAAGAAGACAAAAACACTAAGAGAGAAGGTGAAAGAATTGTTTGTTCATGTCGGGTTCACCAATTTTTTTGGTAAATCTGATGTGAAGGCTAATGAGGTGGAAAAGATGAAAAGTATACTAATTTGAAAGAACACGTAATAATATGACTCCGAACTAGAAAGTAGGAAGTTTCACGTTAGGTTCACCAATTTTGTATGATGGAAAAGTGACAAGCAAGCATGGGAATCTACAAGTAACTCTTCCTCGCACCCGACCTCCCGAGGTCATGCCGAGATAGCCGGTGGGGATGGAATATGTGTGGGATGCAGACAAATTAGTTAGGCAATCTTATGTCTTCGATATACACTAGTGGAATCTATGAATATAAGGAAAAGAAGGCTCTCCTAACCTGAACTAGTGTGATAGATCGATCGACAAGGATGATCGCTCAAGGCTCCAATCAATATTGAGCTCGCATGATTCATTCTATAGGTTGTGGGATACGTGGAAAATGACCTGGGATAGTTTCGTGTATATCTCCAGATAGGGTCATAGGGTGGATGATAGATATAGCTAGCTCTATGGGTGATTATCTGGTCTAGTCCAAAACTCCTTAGCTTTGTTGGCTGCCACGTCTAACAAGGATAGCTGTGCGATGATGATAGGTGGAAGTGGAGTAGATCTAAATATTAATGTGCGTAGGCTAGCATCAACGTCAGATTGACCTGTGGACTCGTTGGGTTGTGAGATTTGTGGGTCACAACCGTAGATTCATGGTTATTGTGGACCTATTATGGTCATGTGTGAAAATCAGTCCCTAATCCCTAGTATCCAATAGTCGTATACCTTCTTGGCTTCTATATTCAAAATTAATAGTTGTGTGATCTTCTCGAGTACCTCACAGGTGTTTTGCAACCCGAATTCTTAGGCTAGTGTCTATGTCATCATAGAGTGTCTCCTATGTCGGGTTGTGGGACCAAAGGGTCACAACCGAATGTTTTCTCTCTTTCAAGTCCTTCTACAGGTCATGTGGATATTTTCTAGGGTAACCTGTAGTTTGGCTGATTTGACCAAAACGTGTGCATTTGGTCGTCTTCTATGTTTAACCCTCTTAACCGTGAGCTAATCTGTTGTAAGTTTGCTATTGTTTGGAAGACTTGGATCCTAGATTCTGATATATGTCGATTATCACCGTGATGAGATTGGGTTGAGGCGTGATTGGTTCGAATATGTATTCTCTAGGCTCTCTAGGTCCCGTGATTGTCATATAAAAGAAATTGTAAATCCAATTGCAACAAAGTAAAATTAACTATATGAAGTATATCTACAAAGATATGTAACTTCTCTCTTTTTGGTTTTTTCTGAATAATTATTTGAACAAAATTGAAATAGCAACTTTGTTTAATATATCTAGAAATGACAACTAAACTAATAATGTAATTTAAAACAAACAAAGCAACCGAGTATAGCTACTTGTCTGTGGAGTTTGTAGATCTATTCTAAGTAATGAAATAACTGATCTAATCTATTTGCAAGACTGTCGATCCTACCTCAGAAGTGAGGAATGAATCATAGTTTCTTAGAAACTATCAATCCCCACAGCTTCCCTAGCAATATCTAAAGTAAAATTGACTGAAATAAAGTGATTGGTTACTTTATTTGATATGCTTTTAACTAGAAATTTGAAAGCTAGAACCTGGATTTTGCAGAACAGTGGAAAATCTGATGGCATGTGTGGCTTTGTCCCCTCAGTGTGATCTCCTCGTTCCTTCGTACTCACGTGGATCCAGAAAAGCATGTAATGCTAGCATCAACAGAAGTAGATATTGGAATAAAGGAAGCTCTAGGATACAGATGAATACAATGCAAGTAGGAGAGGGATGGTGCAAGAGTACAGAGCTTGTCCTATGCAAATCCTAGCAAGATTTATTACGAGTCATGTAGCATAAAACATCCAGAACTTGAAACTATCCTATTTGAAGAACAAGACCTGCAACTTTAATGGCTTCCTATTGATAAATAGACTATCCTACTCCAATGGATTGGATGAAATAACAACAGAGCTTTGCACAAGATGGATATGTGGCTTTCTAACAGCAAGACAATGCTAACTAAGCATGTAATGAACTAAACTATGAATCCTAAGCAAAATAAAAGACTGAACTACTTGAAATGAGAAAATGAAAGGTAAATTTGAGGGGCCATTTGCTTGAGCACAAGCCAGCTATTTATAGCAATTCATTCACCCAAAGGTAAAAACCAAATTGATCACCTAAACTATAAACAATGGCAAAACACTATTCCAGGGAACCAAAATCATCAATGCAAGCCAAAGGCGGTGAAAAAAGCTGGTAAACGTTGAAATTATGTGATTCATGTTAAAAAGAGCATTCTGGAAAATGCGTGAAGGATCACCGCCACTGAGGTGGTGGCACTTATAGGACCACTGCTCTAATCGGGGTGGCGGTTTCGTAACTAAAGAGCAAAAAGCAAAGAAAATAGGGGAAAAGAGAAAACAAAGCATGTAGAGGCTAAGCGGGGTATGCAGGATGTTAATGCATATTTAGAAGGATTTTTCGGATCCCGAACACCTTGCGAGGAGACCTGTATCATCATTGGGGTACGTGTTACATTGTTCTAGCGATGTAATACCCTACAATTTTGGGTATGTACGAAACCTACCTTTTTTTAATTTGAATCAAGGAGAGGTTATAAAAGTGATATTTTGGGTTCATTTTTGCTACTATTTTAGAACCTTTTTTTTTATATTCTTTTGAAGAAGCCTTTGCTGCAAAGAAAAACCCCTTGGGCCTAGCCTAAAACCCTTGAATTTCATTCTAGGTCAGTAGCTGGTTGTTTTTTCATGAGGAGGATTTGAGTGAAGAAAA
This sequence comes from Taxus wallichiana var. yunnanensis, assembly GCA_018340775.1. Classification (NCBI taxonomy): domain Eukaryota; kingdom Viridiplantae; phylum Streptophyta; class Pinopsida; order Cupressales; family Taxaceae; genus Taxus; species Taxus wallichiana. Next base: position 283,479,187 of record CM031237.1, read on the forward strand.
TATGGTGATGTTTCTTTGATGACGAGTTGAAGAAGGAGGGAAAATTTGATGTATTATGTTTGAATGCTAGTTTCATAGCATGATTGATGTCATTGTAGGTTTCTAAAGTATTTACATGTCTGATATTGAGTTTAAGGCATTTGCAAAGAAGTATATATTCATATGTATTCATGAGACAAGGTTGATTGTCTTGGTAGCTCTTGATTGTATCTTGTTGACTATTGTTGAAGACATCAATTCATTGTGATCTGATTTGAATATCAATAAAGAGTGGTGATATGATTTTAATATCAATAAAAATTGGTTTTGTGTATATCTTATGATCCTTTCTTTGAGTATATTTCATGGTGAAGTGTATTTTCTTGTGATTATACATTGATACTTGTGTTTCATGAGGATGTATGTTTGATGTTTTGAAATATAGAGTTAAAGGTTTTATTGAGGACTAATTCATCATCCCTCTCAGTCCTTGTCACTTCAAAAAATAAATCCATCAAACATAATTTAGACCCCATTAGATGATCCCTCCATTTGATTTCTAAAGAATCTTGTATGCTATTGTTGTCATGCACAATAGTCTAATGATTTACATTTTCACATGTGGATTTGTGGTATCAAGGTGAATCTCCCCCTTTAAAACAAGAACTTGAAAGTGTATGTTACATTGTCTAAGATATTATGAAGGTTTCTTGGTTTTATACCATACTTTAGTCCTATATGCAATGGTTGTGATTATGCACCAAGGCTTATACTATTTGTTCCATCATAAATATTGTGTACGCATAACATAGAGGTGGTACAATGTTGTTTGAACAACCTTTTACTTTCACAATACCTTCAAATAATATATAAACTTGCACTAAATTTTAAAGAGTAATATGTGATCAAATATGTAATGTGTACCTATCTCGGGACATTTTGATAATGCCACACAAAATCTATACAAAAAAAGACATTCTAAAATGTGCTAAAATTGGGCATGTTAAAAATACCTTTTCTACATTTTTTAGGATATGGCTTGGGTATTTTTCTTTTGTAGGGTTTATTATATATATAATTTAGTTTGCAGGATTCATGTTTTTATTTGCATGATTGGTTTTTATCTATGGCATGAGTGAGTGAGATTTGGATTTAGTTGAAGTTATGTTTGTTCCAGTGTTTGTAAATTTAAATGTAAATGTTTAAGTGTGAAATTATAAGGTTTGTTTGCACTCACATTTACTAATAAATATCTTTTTAATTTTTTTTTTCAAAAATACTATCCTCTCCAGTGTGTGTGTGTGTGTGTGTGTGAAAATTTTATAAGTGCACATGTATTATTTCATGAGGTTTATATAGTTAAGGAAAAACAAAAAAATTGGGGTGGTATGATATAATTTTTAGAGGAAGCAATTCCAAGATGTGTTTAAGAGTGGTATTGAGCTTCATGCAATAAGTGTGTATTCATAGGTAATTGCAGGGGATTTTGATTTTATTTTTATTCCTAATTATGAGGTTACGAGAAAGGATAGGGAAGGTCAAGAAAGAAAAAAAAACAATCCTATAACCAATGAACTATTATATTACTAAGAGGACTACTTCCATTATACCATCAAAACAAAATATAACATCTTATTTTTAATTTTTGACTACATTGGATGGAATGAATTGAATAACCATTGGAAACTAATTTGGAGTAAAATATGCCTTATACTAACCACATATATATGTAAATATAACATAATAAATCATACCTAATTACATAATTAATAGTAAAATATCCTATGCTATCATTTGATTGATATTAGTTTTCTTTCTAAACTACATGGTGTAAAAAAATGCTATTTAGAAAAACAAAACGTAAAATACTCAAGCTCCTTTGAAATCTTTGATAATGGGAAGAAAGATTAAATTGTAGATGTGGAAAGTTGTTTTCCTTAGTAATGCACTACACTAAACACTTTGATTTTCATTATGTATACACATTCCCATATATATACAATATTTTTGAGTAAATTTTTGGTCATTTCATTATATTCAATCAATTGGTGGGGGTTAATTCATATAACTATACCTATATTTAAATATTAAAGTTTCTCTTTAAAAAGTTGGTTTTGGAACGAGAAATTTCCACCATTTAATTTACACTTTTCCTTAGAAAATGTTGATGAAGAATCATCAATTTTGATGTCTAAAACCTTATATGATCACTCCAAGTCACATTTTAAATTTAAAACCTACTAGTTTAAGTCTCCATAAAAAATCTATCTTTTGTAACATGTTATTTATGATCACATTTCATGTTTACATTTATTATGTGGGAATAATGTAGTTAAACATGTTATCCCAAAACCACCCAAGGTGATTTTGGTGCTTTGACAGATATGGGGCAAGATTTTCAGTGTTAGAAAAAAAGGAGAGTAGGGATTTAGTCACTTTTAGGAAAAAAATTCCCTTTAGTCGGATGAATCAAACATTGCTGGAACTTAAGGGACATTTTTTTGGTTCCTTTTATTCATTAATTTTCTTCCTTCTAAAAAAAAAAACTTATAAGTTAGGTAAGTTAGGTCTTAAGGGCACCAATGGAAAAGTTATATTGTTCCTTTACTTCATTGATTGCCCACATCAGCTAACTAATTAAGCGGAGGTAGGGTTCATCGAGTAAGATGAACATTGCAAGCATGAATGGAAAACATCCAGGGTTTTGAAGTTTCCCCTATTTCTTGTAATTACTAATAAGGAGGGGTGAGGACACTGCGTCGAGTATGTCAGAGGTTAAAGAAGTAAGTGGAATGGTGTTGGGGTTCTACAAGTTCGCCAATAGGATGACAAGAAAAGCATAGTATAAGGGGAAGTGTCAATCGATTATTTTGGGCACCATGGGAATAGTGGGAACTATTCCCATGTACCCAAGGTTCCTTATATTTTCCATCACTGGTAAAAAATGCAAAAATGCAAGGCGTCAGCTAAGTCAGGCACCACAATCACAATTATAACTATTCCATAGTTCTCCCAGTACCCCAATAACTTGATAACCCTGCCTAAGACCAAAATATTAAAGTGGTAAATATGGGAATGCATGAAACGTTATGTCGATTATCCAAAACTCTGCCTGACATGGAAAACATGGTTTTTGAGTGAAAACACCATTTATTGCTCATGCATACATTCAACCACTTCAACCACTAGAATTTTTTGATGAATGACACCCATACCTTGCCCAATTTCTCTAATGGTGTGTACAGAAGAAAAATGCCCATGCCCCAAACTACAAAAATGATGTCATTTGGTCCTAGGTTAGGTAAAAATGAGCATTTATGGCTGTTTGGTCACCCATTTTCCTCTCTTTTTCTCATTTTCCTCTATATATAAGTGCTTATGCATGGGAAAGGGGTTCTTCTTTGTAGGATTTGGAGCTCTCCCTTATAATTTTACATTATCTACACCTCTAGACCTCTATAACTATGTTTTGCAGGTTTTAGAAACCTCTATTATTATAAATGTAAGTGGAGATTCCCTTTAAATGAGAATACATTATGGTTCATTCATTTAAATGTTATTGATGTGAATCTCTATCCTTTTTCTCTATTTTGAATCTATTCACTTGTATCTTGAAAAACTTTGTGTTTCTCTTGAATTCTTGCATATATGGTTGCATTTTTGTCTCTACAAGTCAAATTTGAACCTTGTTTTAGCTTTGGTGCATCACCCCCTTTCATTTTGTAGCATTTTCTCCTTTTCAACCCTGATTTGTAGTTTAGATTTAGTTTAGTTACATTTTGAAGCTATATGTTAGTTTGTAGTGGGATAAAATAGAAGGAACCAACCTTCTCTGGAGTTTTATCTCTCTTTACAAGGTCCTTAACTTGGATACATTACCATGTTACCTAGAAGTTTTGTTGTCCATTCATAACCATGTAGACGCTCCACCTTTTGGCAATAACAAAACCATATATATTGTATTTATAGAATGTTAGTGTTACTGAGTTTATATGTTTTTACAAAGGTAAAGTTAAAAATGTGTTATATTTTCTTTACTTGTGGAATCTAGGTTGTTGAGTCACAAATATTTAAGCCATTAGTACCACATGATACATGTGAATCATCTTCTTTCATTTCTTAACTATTCGACCCTTTATTTTTCTAGCTTGTGTATGCATTGTGAAATCTCATACATATACTTCATCTTCATTTTTCACACATATTATCTTCCCAACATGAGCAGAAGTTTTGTCAAAAATACCTTACAATAGTGATTGCGGAGATTATGGTAAATGAGGATGTTATTGTTTCCTTCACATCCCTTCCATACTAGTTTATAAGTGTTATGGATATTCTATTTATAGTGTTCACATGTTTATGGTTTGAAATAATTTAGAATATAATATGTTATTATATTCTAGTATTGACATTATTACAAATATAGTTTGTAATAGATTGTTATGTATTACGAGTTTAACACCCACTCAATTCTAGGGGAGAATCACAGGTTGTTCAATTGTTATATATAGGATTTTATTTCCTATATATTTGCATGTGTAGCCAAATATAAAATATTATTTCTTGTTTTTAGCTATTCAACTTTGATCCAAATTTACACTTGGTATCGGAAAGGCGAGATACTTTTAGACTAAAAATGATAATCCTTAATGGAAGTTTTTCTAAGGTTTTAATGAATTCTGAAGGGAAAATCTGCCATTGTTAATTGCCCTAATCCATGGTCATTATTATTTTATTATTGATTGTTTAAGTTATAGTATATGTTCATTTTTTTATTGGATTTAGAAAAGTTTTGAGAAGGTAGAACGCCATCATTGATGATTTGTGAGGATGAATTTAGAAGAAAGAGTGTTAGATTATTATTAGCATACTCTATTCTTACATTTGAAATCTCGATTCGGATGTGCTCTCCATAACCAAGTGAATTTGGATTAACATATTTGTTCTTAGAAAACATTAAGATCTACTTGGTAGTGACTCAGACAAATTTGATTAGCTTCCTTAATGTAGTCGATCTTCAAAAGAAAGGATGATCCCATTAAGTGTCATTACCGAATGCACCAAATTTTTGGTATAATATATTGAGTATATAATCATGAAAACATGTTCATCGAATTTGATTGAAGGATTTATTGAGTAAGTTGAAGGGACTATGCATGTATCTTGGGTGTAACCTAGAGTGATGGTAATCATTTTGGGATAATATTTGGTTTGAATCTCTTCTATGACAACATATACTCTAACATTATCCTATATTGGCACTGCATCATCCTCACCTATGCATGGTTGAATCTCCTCCACATAAGTGGATTATGTACAATTATATTTTCACCCAAGTTCACTCTCGACACTGTGTCCTCCCAATGTGATAATGACTTGATCCATTCAATCCTCTCAACGTTTGTTGTCGTCACTATAGAAAGTTAACATCTCCTTGATATCTCCACTATCTTCACCTCTCAACTTGAGATATGTCTTAGCTTTTTTGCAACCAATTTCTATCAATCGATTTGAATTACTTAGACAATGTCAAACTCATAACGTTTAACAAGATGTATCCATGTCAATTTTACATTGAAACCTCCATCTCTAATCTGTGTATACATTTATAATCTAATCAAAGATGAATTAAAGGTTAGGAACACCCTAGAAAATAAGTGAAGTGGACACTCTTATTACAATTTTATTTAATGATTTTCCCATCAAATAAATAAATAAAATCTACGTATATTGTTGTATTTTAAAATTTGGATAAGGATAATAATAAATCACTAATTTAGAGAAATTGGTATACAAAAGGAATAAAAATATCATATAAAAGTTTCAAATAAGGATTTTAGGGGGTTCCTTTGTGCATTGTCATATGTCTTCTTTAGTTGAATTTTTCTCCAATTTTGTTGTGTTTCTACTTCATTTCTTGGCATTTTCTTTGTTTGGTCTCATGTGTATTATGTATTTACCTTATTGTACTATTCGGGTATTAAGACCCTTTATTTTGGTTGTACGGGTTTAGGGTATGTATACAAAAACCTTTATCCTTATCTAAAAATAATCCATGGATGGATAAAATTAATCACAAGAGGTGTTTAGAATGCAAAAAATAGATTTTTATACAAGGTTGGTTACTCGTCTTATTTACCAATATCAAGTAGGTGATGGGACTCAAAATTGAACAAAATACTATTTTTTTACAAAGAAATAAAAATTCTTAGGTAGCTCCCATGGATTTGTGAAGAGTCGTATCTAGATAAATATTACTAATTCCTCCATAAAAAGAGACATTTTCCCAAAAACATTAGGAAATATAGAATTAAATAATTCTTTCCTTCAATTATACTTGCCTTTGTCAGCTACACCAATGACATTATAAAAAATACATGAATGTTTTTTGAATAAAATTACACACCTGAATGATCCAAAGCTATATTAGAGAATGGGTAAAAATACCAACAATATCATAGTAGCTTAAAAATATGCATATGAATTTTTACTTACAAAAATATTATATTACCATTTTATGTGTATGTGTGAAATTTATGTTACTTTATAATCATATCAATAAAATGGTCAATTAATATTGACTTCATGTAAAAAACAGTAATTTCAAGTTATAATAATAACCAAAAATAATGAAAATATTTATATTTAAGCACCCATTGACTATTGGAACCCTACCTACTCTACCTAGGGCTCAATCCCCATTTAGATAATATATGATTCCTATAATGTATAATATGTATCTCAAAGGCAAGGTTTTTGTGTTATATGAGGGATTTCATGCTTCCTATAATGTTTGGGTAAATTAAAAAATATTAGTTCTCATTGAAATATTTCTAGGCTTATTCTCTTCATCTCTTACTCCCCACACTTAGACTCGTCGACTTAGGTCTTACAACATTTTTCTAAGTGATCCAACATATCTACCTCTAATATTTTCACCATTATCTCTCCTCTATAAGCTCAACACAGAGATTGGAAATCCATGCTTAAAATGTTATCATAAGGAACCCCAAGTATCTTCACTCTCCAACATCACATTACAAAGTAGGTTTATTTTAAGTTCTTTCTTACCATCGGTCAAAAAAGTATTAAAAAATTTAGAGTAATTTTTTCTTTTAAAATTTTAGAATCCTTTATTTGTATTTCATTAGTGTTATTATAGTACTAATCACACTCTTGGTTATATTTAAGTTATTTTATAATGCATTGTAGACCCCCTAAAATACTCCATTACACATTCTAAACCTCTAAATCATCCTCTACTCACTTCACAATACATTATGACCATTTGTGACTTATTATGACCACTTTTGATACTTTTTGCTACTTTACGACCCTTAACGACATTCTACCACATTTTCACAAATCAAACTTCTATCATCCCCACAACGTCCTAATTGCTTTCATCCCTTTTATATATTCTCGAATCGTTAATTATTTACATTATGAACCTTATTACACTCATACCCCAATCATAAGACTAATTAATTAATTTTATCATTCTCATTATATACCCCTTACCCCAATTAGCTAATTTAATATCAAAATAATTAAATAATCATCCACCTATCCATTTCAACATAATATCCAACTCACTTCCACCTTACTAGTGGACATCTCATGGTGAACTCTAGAAATAATTGATAATAAGAAAGTATTAAAACTAAAATTATACCTCCTTTCGTGTTTCTCCTTCGCAAATCTTGGAATGAGCAAAATGACTTAGATGAGCGCCGACTACTTGAGGTATAGGTGTTTTCTCCAATGTGAGTGAGACCTTCGTTGCGGCGAAGATCGATTCACAAAATTTACACCAAGGGATGTGAGGATAATGGATTTATGGATGGGGAAAGTAGGCTCATGTGGACATTAGGACTAGATGGAAAGGATGTTATGTCCAAAGTAAGAATGCAAGAAATTTGATAAGATTTTTTTCTTTGTCTCTGTGTTTTAAAGAGGGGGTAAGGCTCTATTTATAGCCTGGAAACTAGATTAACTTAGAGGATTTTAACCAACCGTAGTTTGAAAAAGTGGGCATGATTAGGTGAGTGGGGACATAAAGAGTGGGCGAGGATTAAAATTGAATTTTTAATTCAAAATTTGGGAGACATGGAGAATAATGACATGTGAGGAGGATTAGGTTTAATTAGGGATTGAAAATGATTAATTAATTAACTAACATTGATTAATTCAATGTGGATTTTTATGGGAATATTTGTGGAGGATTAATTGGTTTAGGGAGATGGTAAAATTAGGGTGTCTACATTTGCCCCTCTTTGGAAGGGTACTATGAAAGTAGTTTCCTTTCAAAGAAAGTAGACGAAATGGATGAAGATGCCCCAAGTGACGGGATTTAAGGTTTTGAAGAGATTCTTCTTAAGGAAGGTGTTCCTTTGATAAGAAGTTATTAGAGGAAGAAAAGAGAAATAATTCTCTTAGAAAAAGTAGAATGGAATTTTTCTCATGAGAATGGGGGAAGAATTCTATACATACTTTAGTATTTTTCTAAACAAAAAAGTAGAGTAGATGTTTGTTTGTGAGAATAAAAGGTGGTAGGTGATGAATGTTATGGTATCATCCAAGACAAAAACACCATGGGAAGATGTGATTAGGGATGGATATGATGATGCCCCCTCGAGAGGGCTGATGAGAATGGAAGAGATGAAAAAGCTCTCGAAAAGAGGAGAGGTCAATGTTGTAGAGAGGAGGATGAGAATGGGGTGTAAGAGAATGGAACAACTGCGGTGCACAAATGGGGAAATAATTCAATTGGCCTTGAATGCTAGGTGTGAAGATGTGTTGAAGGACATAATGATTGAGAGTGGAAAGAGAGAAAAAAGGAATGGACATGAGTAGTGGTTGATTATGGGTAGGTGAAGAATGGGAAAATTTTATGAGGAAAGAAAAATTAGAGGTGAAGGAGACAAGGGTATGGAATAGAGTGGATGAAGATGGAGGAGGAGAAAAAGGGAATGAAAGAGGTGGAAGAATGGAATTAGTAAGGACAAACAAGAAGGAGAAGATAAGATGAGAGAAGATGACAGAGTAGAGGGTGAAATCAAGAAAAAGGGAGAGAAAGATGCAAAATGAAGGTAGTGGAAATAAAGAAAAAAAGGTATGGTGAGATAAAGGGAGAGCAATTATGGAAAAATGAAGGAGATGAAGAATTTAAAGAAGACGAAAGAGATGATAGAATAAAGAAAAGGACAAAACTATAAGAGAACAAGAAGATGTGGAGAAGATTGTAGAAATGAAGATAAACTGGTACAAAATGGATGAAAAGGGTAGGGGTAGTAGAGAAAAGAAGGGGAGGGGAGGAGGAAGGTGAAAATACTAGGGGAAGAAGAGATGACAAGGTGGATACATGGAGAAGATAGAAGGGACCAATGTGTTATATTTAACAAGGAATATGAAACAAACCGCATGGAGATGCATGTGGAGGGTGAAAGGATAAAAAAGAATTATTATCTCATTTCACTCCCCTTGTGAAATGGGATGATGAAAATTTTTACATCACCACATTAGTGAGGATTCACATGTAACAAAATGAAAAAGTCTAGACAGGGTTCCAAAACACTTTTGGCATTGAATTACAAGCTTAAGGTACTTAAGATAAAAATATACCTTTAAGGCCTTATGAGCTCATAGAGCCCTTGATCGAGCTATCTCTGTGAAGGACATAGTTACCAAATACAATTTTTTTCACAGATTTACCATATTTTTGCATTTTTCTCCCTTCACCGTATCAAACTCCGTAAGTTTCGGGATTCTGTAATTTAAAATTTAGAAAAATAAAAAACCCAAACCTACCGCTGTAAAAAATAATAAATTTACTAAATCTATTTTCAAAAAGCCAAAAACTGTGGCTAGAAAATTAGAAATAATAAAAAATTCTATTTAGTGATGTTATTATATTTATAATAGTCGTTTGATATTAATTAAATGCAAAACAAAAGGTTGCAGTTTAATAATTTTTAATCATTATATAGTTATGTGTTTAATTATTAAAATTACCATATTTTTTATATATTCTATTTACCATATTTTTTTTCGTATTTATTGTATTTTTTCTATGGACCGTTGTTTTTCCATATTTTGTGTTCACTTTTAATACTCTCTCTGTCTGAAAGTTCTTTACCATTGTGAAGGATGAGCTGCTCTATATCACATAACAACCTACTTTTAGGGCACCGAGCTGGTCAAGGATCATGATGAGTTATGTCTTGGAGTGGCCGAGTCACTAAGCCGATTCATAAAAATGAAGGAAGTGCTAGTGTATAGTAATGTTGAATCGAACCTTGAATCGAGCTCATTACCGAGTTACATTAGGCTCTCATCGAGTTGTGTTGATGATGAAGAAAACAAACCACTTCAAGAAACATCGGCCAAATTGTTTGTTAGGAAGCAAGCTGATTACAATATTTTCCAGATCAACTAGTTCAATGGGAAAACATCAAGTAAGGAGGGGCGAGTTGGCTCCATTCATAGCTAAGCTACTTTGATGCACCGTTGAGCCTAAAAATAGGCTATCTCTTCTCGACTTGACGGATTACCATTTTTATGATAGAGCCTTTCGTGATACATTAGGATGTTAGAAGGGTTGAGAAAACTAAGCCACCATCGTTGAGAGGTCGATCTTGGAGAATCAAAGTGATAATGAATATACGACAATCTAAATAAAATATATAGCAAGCCATTTGTCAATTGAAGGTCCGAGTCATCATTCAAAATAGGGCGTCACAATGAGTTGTAGAGATGCGTTACACCATGGCGAGCCACATTGAACGTGGGTGCCGAGCTACGCATAGATGAAGAGGTGAGTTGTTTACGTCAAGTTAGTTGGTTAAGGGCAAGTTGAGCCGAGTTTAGTGGCATAAGATAAAATTATAGGCTTTGGAGGACCACGTATGCCGAGTTGCTTTATAATAGTAAAATCATGCATTGAACATAGAGGACTAGCTATTTCCAAAAGGACTTTAACGACTTTTGTAAAGGTTGGAACATTGAGCCATGGCGTATAGGAATAAATATGATATGGAGGTTAGGGTAGAACTTGGAAGAAATGACAGAGATTTGGGTTGGCTCGTCGAGCCAAATCAAAGTGAGCTTGACGAGTGTGAGGTGAGAGTTATGTGGTGAATGTGGGTGTTCACATCCCTCAAGGCCCAAAAGCATTTAGAACGCATAGGTGTCAAATCCCAAAAATTTACAAGCCATCAACGAGTTAGCAATGATGCTTGGAATGAGGCGAGGTGGAAAAAGTTGGCTTGAGTGGCTCTAGGGACACATGGGTTCTCAAAGCCCGACTTTTTGATGAAGTGTGAGGCGGGTGGAGTAGAGGTCAATGGCCCATTCAGCCGATCAACGTGGAGGTCATTGTAGAGTTGTGTGGGAAATATGGGGTTTGACGATCCATTTGTCCTAGGTTGTGGTGTGAAGGGGTGAGCTTATGTGGATAAATTGGGGAGTTGGGGCCTAGATGGTTTTCTTGCGGTTGGGCCATGGGTGCATGGGAACTGACATATCCGCAAATCATTGCGAGGTGGAGGATTGGCTCGATTCGGTATGGAGATTGGATTTACACAAATGGCGATCATTGAATAGTAAGGAAGAATCGCAATGTACACCATGCCAACTCGGCTAGGGGGTGGTTAGGAGACATAAGGAGTTTGGTGTTCAAAAGCATGACTCAACATTTTGAAAAAAGGAACTTTCCGAAACAAAAAAAAAAAAACACGAGAGGGCACCAAGGCTAATACCAATTTGGAGGAACAAATAGTTGAAGCTGAAAATAAGGAGTTTCTGATAATGCAAAGAAAAATCTAGCTCAAATAAGGTGGCCAAGCTGAAAAGATGAATGTTTTTAAAAACAAAATTAAACACCTTCCCCAACTCAATGAAAATGAATGGAAATTACAGAGGGGCCAAATTAAATTCTTGAATTCCCAAAGTATTAAAATGATGTGAAAACATTATTATATGGAGAAAGATTTAAAATTCCATTTCCAACCAAGACATTTAATTATCCAGGTCTCGAGACATTGCAGCCACCATGACAACTCGAAATAAGTTACAATCGGTTAGGAAGTCATAACTTGAGCAATTCTCAACAGAATTATGCAAAATTGGTCTCGTTGGAATATGAGGAGACATTTTTACTGCTGCAAGTCGTGGGGCAAAGATGAGGTCTCTTCTAAAGGTCATGTATCATCATTTGAGAACATTTATTCCATCTTGTAAGTATCTAGAAATAAAATTTTTGTTAGGTTGTGGAGCCTGTTTTCATGTGTGAAAGTGTTGAAGACTGTACACTAAGAGTGTTGTACATGTTTCATGTATCCTCATTGGGGTTGAGGGTGCAACCCCAATTTTTTTTTTTGGGTGTAATTTTTTTTTTTTTTGCCTCGAAAAAATGCACCTGACATATTGGGAAACATGCTCTTCTCATATGGGCGAGATTTTGGGCTGGTTTTGGCCCATGGTTTTGATACCACGGTATTCTAAAATTTCTTAAGCGATTTACTACTTATATGGTTTTATGCATATGGTAGGGTATAATGAAAAACATTGCAGATGTGCTTTGAATTCAGCTTGTGAATTCTATAGAGTTTGTTGAGCATAGCTCCAAACGGATCTGGGTATTGTATTGAGAGAGCGGTGGCTTGTAATAAAATCTGAGCAAGTGATTCTTGGTGGACGTAGCCCAAATTGGGTGAACCACGTTAAATACTATCTCTTTGTGTTGTGTTATTTTATTCTACAATTTTATTTGAGATCTGTAATAATTTCTGCATATTAGTTTCTACTGTTGCGATTCTGTGAGGGATTATTCCACATATTTTATCCCTTATTTCCTAACAATTGGTATCGAGCTGGTTTGGTTTGTTGAAGTGTTGAATCATAGGGAAAGTTTTATCTTGAGTGGGAGCTATGGCAGATGATGGAAGATCTAGGGTTGATAAATTCAACGGGTAGAATTTCAATCTTTGGAAGATGCAGATGGAAGATTACCTTTATCAGAAGGATCTTTATACTTCGCTATCTGAGAAGGTGAAAAAACCCTCGAGCATGACAGATGCAGAATGAGATTTTCTAGATAGGAAGGCACTTGGGACAATCTGGCTATGTCTTGCATCTTCGGTATTATTTAATGTTTCAAAGGAAAAGACTACAAAAGAACTGATGGATGCATTAGGGAAGTTGTATGAAAAACCCTCTGCCTCTAATAAGATATTTTTAATGAAAAATTTGTTTAATATGAAGATTTATGAGAATGGTTTAGTAGCAGATCATCTAAATGATTTTAATATGGTTGTAAATATGCTAGCTTTAGTTACAATAGAATTTGATGAAGAAGTTAGGGCTTTATTAGTTCTGTGCTCTTTACCTGAGAGTTGGAATAGCTTGGTAATGGTGGTAAGCAACTCGGTTCTAACTAACTCAAAGTTGAAGTTTGAGGATGTTGTAGGGGTGATTTTAAGTGAATAAATGTGAAGAAAATCTCTGGTGAATCTTCTACTTCAGGGAATGCTTTGACAGGGAAACTAGAGGGAGACAAAAGAATAGAGGAAGCCGTGGAAAATCAAAGGATCGGGCAAGGTTAAAATCTAAAAGCAAGATAGTATATCGCAATGTGGAAAGTTTGGGCATGCAAAGAAGGACTGTTGGGAGCTTCAGGACAAGAAGAAACAACAGGAAGAAAACAAGGAGGCAAATGTGGAAATGGGTAATATATGTTAGGATGCTTTGATTCTTTCTTTACACAATATTACTAAATCTTGGGTTTTAGATTTGGGGTCTTCTTTCCATGCTTCTCCACATAGGCATTATTTTTTTGATTATGTTTAAGGAGATTTTGGGCATGTTTTTCTTGGTGATGATGAGCCTTACAACATAGTTGGAAAAGGTTCTATTCAGTTAAGATGCAAAATGAGAATACTTGGCTATTGAAGGATGTCAGACATGTGTCTACATTAAGATGAAATTTGATATCGGCAGGCAACAGAAGTGATAGTTGTACTGTGATATTTACAATGGACTCTTGAAAGGTTACCAAGGGTGCTCTTGTGGTGGCAAGAGGTAAGAAGGTAGGAACCTTGTATTTAACCACTTATAACACTAATGTTTGTAATCTTGTGGCTTTAGAAGTAGATACAACATTGTGGCACTATAAGCTCAGTCATATGAGCCATAAGGGCATGGAGATCATAAAGAAGGATTTTTCTGGATATACAAAAATAGGTTTGGAGTTCTGTGAGGACTGAATATATGGGAAACATAAGTGAGTAAGGTCTCTCAAGGTTGGACCTACAAAGAAAGAGAGTAAGTTAGAGCTGGTGCATTCTGATGTGTGGGGGCCAACTGTATCATCTCTAAGGGGTTGAAGTTATTATGTTACTTTTATTGATGATGCAACAAGGAAAGTTTGGGTTTATTATATTACAAACAAATCTGATGTATTTGACACTTTTGTTAAATGGAAAGCCTTTGTAGAGAATGAAACAGGTCTTAAGCTAAAATGTCTCAGTCGAGATAATAGAGGGAGTATTGTAGCAATGAATTTGATGATTACTATTCTAAGAATGGAATTTGCAGGCAAAAGATGGTTCCAGGAACTCCGCAACAGAATGGGGTATCGTAAAGGATAAAGGAGAACAATAATGGAACATGCTTTAGGAGCATGAGGTTACATGCAAGACTCGCTCTTTCTTTTTGGGCAAAAGCAAAGTGAGCACAAATTGTGTACTTGATAAGCAGAGGGACCCTCAAGTGCCTTAGATGGAGGCATACATGAGGAGGCTTGGTATGGTAAGAAAGTTGATTATTCATTTCTTAGATTCTTTGGATGTGAGGTGTTTGTTCATATGACAAGGATGATAGGACCAAGTTAGAGGCTAAATCGAAAAATGTACTTTCATTGGTTATAGTGGTGATGACTTTGGATATAAATGTTGGAGTATTAAGGACAAGAAAATCATTCGATCTAGGGATGTGGTCTTTAATGAGGAATTCATGTATAAGCAGCAGTTGTAGGAAAATAGGAAAGAATTCAAGAAAGAATATGCAGTGGTAGAGGATCTTCTGGATGGGAAAGTGACACATGAATCAGTTCAGGAACCCCCTCAACAGGAACCCCAAACTCCTATATTGAGGAGGTCTTCTAGGGTAAGAAGAGAACTTGAACATTTTTCTCCTTCTCTTTATTATTTATTACTCACTGATAGTGGAGAGCCAGAGAGCTTTGATGAAGCAATGCAGGTAGATGCCAGGAAGAAGTGGGAGCAAGCCATGGATGAGGAGCATCGGGCTCTCATGGAGAACCAAACATGGGATTTGGTGAAGCTACCCAAAGCAAAAAGAGCATTACAAAACAAGTGGGTGATCAGAGTCAAAGAGGAAGGAGGCAAGAAAAGATACAAGGCCTGATTGGTGGTCAAGGGTTTGCATAGAAAAAGGTATAGATTTTGATCGATTTTTTCTCCCGTAGTAAAAATGAATTCTAGTAGAAACTGTTCTAGGAATAGTTGCAGCAGAAGACTTGCAATCAAAACAGCTTGATGTAAAGACTGCATTTCTCCATGGTGATTTGGAGGAGGAACTATATATGTAGTAACCAGAGGGCTATGAGGTCAAAGGTAAAGATGAGATGTTGTGTAAACCGAAGAAGAGCTTATATGGCTTAAAACAAGCTCCACGTCAATGGTATAATAAATTTGATAGATTTATGATGGAGAAAGGTTATGTTAGCATAATTTAGCATAGGCATATTTATTGCATTTTATTGCATTGTCTTTTATTTAATAATGTGCAACATGTGCACTCTAGTCTAGTGACTTGCATTCAATATTGTTATGTTGGATAACATTCAATATTGGTATTAGTAGTAATTACATGTACATGTGAGATGGGTCTCATCATCTCGTAGTTGGTTCCTGATAGGGTGTCATGTCTATCCATATGAGGCTGTCTAATATCTATAAATATTACAACTCTTGCATTGTTATGTAATCTGATTTCATGATTAATAATATTTGTGAGGCTTCCGTCCCTCTTTGGTCATTGCAATCTTATCCTATTCTATCATTTGGTATCGAGCTATACCATTATTATCATTTGGTATCAGAGCTATACCACTATTATCATTTGGTATCAGAGTAGGTTCTATCCAAGCAAGATTGAAGAGGAGCACTATTGGAGAGGATCCATTGGAGAAGAAGATCTGCATCAAAGGAGAGCCATTGAAGGATTCCGCAGCCTCCATTCCTTCAAAGCATCCCTCAAATAAAATTTGACTTATCCACTTATTTGGAAGGTAATTTTTTTTTTTATTAGTCATTGGCATAGCCAATTGATCCAACATATTGGTGGAATATTTCAGATTTGGAGATCTTTAAAAAAAAGATCTTGAAAAAAAAAAAAAAGATTTGTGAAAAAAAAAAAGATCTTAAAAAAAAAGGAGAAAGATCTTGAAAAAATTTACAGATCTAAAAAAAAAAGAGTGAAAAAAATCAGATCTAATAAAAAAAAATTAGATCTAAAAGTGGAGGTGTGAAGAATTCGAGAGCAAAGGTTGAAGTAGTCCCGTTAACAAAATTCCAGCAGATAGATCTTAGAAAAAATGACTTAACTTTTTCATACAATGTCGGATTGATGCGCCATTTTTTTTCTAGAAATATAAGAAGGAGGCACAAAACTTTACGCTTTATATCATCTTCGATTCAGCCTCTACATGTGACGAAAAAAGTCATACAAGTCGGATCATTTTTTCTAAAAATCAGATCTAGCTAGTAAATTGGTAAGATCTCAAAAACCAAGATTCCAATTCTTCTGAAATTTTGTGGGTTTTAAGAAAAATATTGTATGATACTGCTGTCAAAATTTTAGAAAAACCTAGATCACGGTTTGTGAGAAAAGGTGAAAACAATATTCAGATTATTTGTTTGGATCTTGGGAATAAACAGGTCAGCGGTTCAATTCCCACTCTCTCCATATTTTTATTAAATTATTTTTTTAGAAAATTTGGAGAAATTACTAAATTTTGGGAGATTTCCAAATTTAGAATCTCACCAAACACATTTAGAGCCACCGCTAAATTTAGCGGAAAAACACCTATTGGGGGTAAAAATTTTTTTGGCCTAAATTGTGTATTTTGTGATTCTAGACCATTTTTTTCTAAAGAGGGGGACACAAAAACTTCATTTTGATGTACTTTTGGAGCATTTTGTACTAATCTTGGTGCATAAAGGTAAAAAAAAGTGCAATTTTTTTATTTTATGTTTGGTTCTATCACACGAGATCTTTGATCTCATAGCAACGTTCGGTATATACGGTGCCTCTGGAAGCACTTACGGGTGATGCCGTCGCGACTACTACTACACTTAACGCCTAACACAGCTACCTAAATGTCATCTGGGCATCAACCCTATAAAATCGATGAGGAGTAATAAGGACACAATACACACACATTTGAGCCCTCCCATCCATTTTTGCTTGTATAAACCCCTCTCCGTCTCCTACTTACCACGTACTAAATTCTTTCACGTGTGTTAACACCTCTTTCTGTGCATGGGTATATTGAAAGGGTGATTTTCTTACACATACCATCGGGGATATCGGAAGGAGCATATATAGAAAGGTTTGGTATATCGGCCTGACGGTATATTGAGAGGGAGACCATAAACCTGGAGTGATAAGAGCCTTACCCTTTGTCAGAAATTCAGATTTTCGAAATTTAGATTGCAAAAATGGGTGCACAAGCACCAAAGTTCTTCTTGCCAGATTCACAACTGCTTAGAGGAGACAACTATGCTGCATGGAAACCGAAGATCAAGATGTTACTTGAGTTTGAAGACCTATGGACAGTTGTAGATGGAAAAACAACAAGATCACTTGATGATGGAAGACAACAAGTTCAATTTGACAGGGCCAATCAAAAGGCCAAGTTGATCATCTTGTTTGGCGTAACGAATGATGTGCAACCCCACATTAGAGATGCCACATCGGCCAAGGATGCATGGGATAAGTTGAGCATAGTCTATGAGGCAAAGAATAAGAATGCCATCCTCAACCTACTATCACAACTGCATACTCTCAAGTTCAAGCACAATGAGAAGGTTGAAGTTTTTTTGAGACGAGTTACTACTTTGAGGGCATCTCTATTGGCATTGGGAAAAGAGATAAGTGATGAAGACCTCATACCAATTGTGTTGTGAGCACTTCCTCCTTCCTACAGAATCTTTGTGACAACTATTAATATGAGTGAACACACAGTCACCTTTGAGAAGTTGGTCAATCTACTCCAACAAGAAGAGGCAATGAACAACAAAGATCATGAAGATGAGCAAGCACTATCTTCCAATTATAAAGGAAAGGGGAAATTTCAGTCCAATAAAAAGAAGTCCCAACAAAATCAAAGTCAACAAAGGGACCAAAGTCAATGAGACAACACCAAGAAGTGTCCCATTTGTAACAGAGGGGGACATGACATCAAAGATTGTTGGTACAATTCCTACAAAAATGGTTCATCAAGCAATTCAAAACCCAACAACCAACAAGGTAACCACAATTCAAATAAAGGGAAGTCAACAACAACAACAATTAAGGGAAGAAAAATGGTAATTGGCAAACAAAATCTAAACAACAAGGGTACATTACCAAACATGAGGATGATTCAAATGAAGGACACCACATGTATTCTTCTTAATTTGATGAAGAAACCAAGTCCACACAAGATATCTGGTATGTTGATTTAGGTACAACTCGACACATGACTCGGACACAAGGATTGGTTCTACACACTATGTGACTCACCTAACAAGAACCATGTGTCATTAGGTGATGAATCATCATATAGTGTCAAGGGGATTGGAAACATTTCACTACCTCTTAGAAAGCATGATTGTAAAATCACGGATATATTGTATGTACAGGTTGACCAAGAATTTCCTATCAGTTAGTCAACTCCTTGATCACAACTTGAAGTTGGATATGAAAGTTGAGAAACCGATATTCATTGGATACAATGAAGAAGCACTTGGGTACACATTATGGGATCCGAAAGCAAAGAAAGTATACACAAGTAGGGATGTTGAGTTCTTTGAGAAGAAACAAGTAGATGCTCCACTCAACAACTCAACAAACATGCAGAATACACCTCTTGTGAAGATAGAATTTGATGTTCCCACTGAAGATGACAGTGATGAATTGGATGATGGTGAAAACTTGGATCCACCACAAGCCAATGGAACAGCTAAGAAGTTACCTAAATGGTATACTCAATTAATAAGAGATGTAAATTTGGATGAAGCACCTAGCACATCATCCAATCCTAGACCTAGAACTCGTAGTCAAGCTCGTGAAGAGGTCAATTATGCCCTAATGAGAAGATTTGTTGAAACAGTTGAGCCATCTATAGTTCAGGAAGCCCTACAATCAAAAGCTTGGAAAGATGCCATGGATTCAGAGTATCAGTCAGTGATGAAGAACAACACATGGCAACTTGTCGACCTTCCACCAGGGAAGAAACCCATTGGATGCAGATGGATATTCAAGACTAAGTACAAATCGATGGGACTATTGACAAGTATAAAGAAAGTCTTGTAGCAAAGGGGGTATACACAACAAGAAGGCATTGATTATGAGGAGACATTTGCTCCCACAACCAAGATCAAGAAAATCAGGATGATCTTTGCTTTAGCTACACAATTTGGTTGGAAAGTCTACCAAATGGATGTGAAAAGTGCCTTTCTTAATGGAGATTTACAAGAAGAATTCTATATGACTCAAACCAGAGGTTATGTAATACCGGAAAAAGATGATGGTATGCGACCCATAAAATCTCTATATGGCATAAAACAGGCACCCCGGGCATGGTACATCAAAATTGATGAGCATCTCATAAGTCATGGATTCGAAAGGAATCCTTATGACCCCAATATCTACCTCAAAAATAAAGGGGGATATTGTCATTGTGGTTGTTTATGTCGATGATCTAGTCATTACAGCAGATTCGTGAATATGATCGATGCAACAAAGAAAGATTTTAATTAATCCTTTGAAATGACAGATTTCGGGCTCATGCACTATTGTCTTGGGTTGGAAGTATGGCAAAAAGAGAATCATATATTTGTGTCGCAGATTTAAATACACCAAGAAAACACTCAAGAAATTCATGATGATGGATCACACTCCTATTGCTACACCTATGGAAGCGAGACTTGATTATCTCATTCCGATCCATCACCACCGGTGAATGCAACTCTCTATCGGCGATTGATCGAGTCTCATTTACTCCGACATATAGTAGACCAGATATCAGCTTTGCAATCAGCTATTTATCACGCTTCATGCAAGAACCGAAAATATGTCATTGGAAAGCAGCAAAGAGAATATTGAGATATCTAAAGGGTATAGTTGACCTTGGTCTAGAGTACAAGAAGAATGAAAACTTCTTCTTGACAGGATATTAAGATTCAGATCATGTAGGAAACATGGATAATAGGAAGTCAACATCAGGATTCATCTTCTTTATGGGATCTGGACCGATATCATGGGGAATCAAGAAATAGAACTTTGTGTCTCGCTCTTCTACAGAAGTAGAGTATCGAGCTGCAGGTGAAGCTATTTGTGAAGTAATATGGCTACGTCGAATACTGGAAGGAATTGGTCTACCACAACAGAAATCTACTCTAGTATATGTTGATAATGAAGGAGTTCTGAAGCTTGTTCGCAATCCAATATTTCATGAGAGAACCAAGCATATTGAAGTACAAGTTCATTTTATACATGAGTATGTCTTGAAGCACAACATATACACTCAAGTTACCATCTACAAGTTGAACAGCAAGGTAGATGTTTTCACTAAGTCACTTGCACGTGACAAATTCACACTTTTCAGAGAGTTCCTCTCCACTTCATTGGAAACTATGCAAAATTAAGGGGGGGAATGTTAGCATAATTTATCATAGTCATATTTATTGTATTTTATTGCATTGTCTTTTATTTAATAATGTGCAACATGTGCACTCTAGTCTAGTGACTTGCATTCAATATTGTTATGTTGGATAACATTCAATATTGGTATTAGTAGTAATTACATGTGCATGTGAGATGGGTCTTATCATCTTGTAGTTGGTGCCTAATAGGGTGTCATGTCTATCCATATGAGGTTGTCTAATATCTATAAATATTACAGCTCTTGCATTGTTATGTAATCTGATTTCATGATCAATAATATTTGTGAGGCTTCCGTCCCTCTTTGGTCATTGCAATATTATTCTATTCTATCATTTGGTATCAAAGCTATACCATTATTATCATTTGGTATCAGAGCTATACCATTATTATCATGTTATATTAGATGTCATTCGACCATTGCGTGTATACAAAGAAATTTGAGGATGACAGTTATATTATCCCATGTAATACAGTATGTGGATGACATGTTGATTGTAGGTAAAAACATGTAGAAAATAAAAGTACTCAAGAAGCAACTAAGTAAATCCTTTGCTATGAAGGATTTGGGTGTAGCAAACAAATCCTTGGTATGGGGATATCTCGAGATAGGAAGGAACGAAAGTTTACTTTATCTCAGGAAGAGTATATTAAGAAGGTCTTGGAGAGGTTTAATATGTAGGATGCTAAACCAGTTAGGACTCCTTTGGCAAGCCACTTCAAGTTGTCAAAGGATCAGTGTCCTAAGACAGAGCAAGAGAGAAACCAGATGTCCAAGGTACCCTACTCATCAGTGGTTGGTATTTTGATGTATGCCATGGTGTGCACTAGGCCTGATATTGCCCATGCAGTGGGAGTAGTGAGTAGATTTATGAGTGATCCAGGTAGAGATCATTGACAGAAGTAAAGTGGATCCTTCAATATTTGAGAGGGACCATGGGGATAGTTTTGTGCTACAGTGGATCAAACACCACTTTGTGTGGTTATGTAGATTCAAGATATGGTTAGAGATGTAGACAGTAGGAGGAGCACAACAGTTATGTTTACACTGTAGGTGGAACAACAGTAAGCTGGATTTCACGACTACAAAAGTTGGTGGCTTTGTCAACCATGGAGGCTGAGTATGTTGCTGCCATAAAGGAAAACAAGGAAATGATTTGGTTACAACAATTACTTGAGGAGTTGGGGCATAAGCGGAAGAAGAAGAAAGTTGCATAGTGATGGTCAGAGTGCTATACACCTAGCCAAGAACTCTGCTTTCCACTCTAGGACAAAGCATACATAGTTAAGGTACCATTTCATCAGGACAGATTTGGAGGAAGAGAAGTTGAAATTGGAAAAGATGCATACTAGTCAAAATCCTACGAGACATGATGACCAAGGTGGTCACAAGGGAAAAAAATGAAGTTGTGTTCAGCTTTGGTTGGTCTTCACGAAAACTAGTGAAGGGTTGAGAAGCTTGCTCGGAGGGAAAAATAGTCTCCAAGTGGGAGATTGTTAGGTTATGGAGCCTGTTTTTATGTGTGAAAGTGTTGAAGACTGTACACTAAGAGTACTATACACTTTTCATGTATCCTTGTCGGGGTTTGGGGCGCAGCCCCCAATTTTTTTTTTTGGGCGTAAATTTTTTTTTGCCTCGAAAAAATGCACCCGACATATCAGGAAATGTGCTCTTCTCATATGGGTGAGATTTTTGACCCATAGGTTTTTGGGCTGGTTTTGGCCCATGGTTTTGATACCCACGGTATTGTAAAACTGCTTAAGCAGTTGCCTACTTATATGGTTTTATGCATATGGTAGGGTATAATGAAAAACATTGCAGATGTGCTTTGAATTCGGCTGTGAATTCTGTAGAGTTTGTTGAGCATAGCTCCAAATGGATTTGGGTATTGTATTGAGAGAGCGGTGGCTTGTAATAAAAAAATCCGAGCAAATGATTCTTGGTGGACGTAGCCCAAATTGGGTGAACCACGTTAAATACTATCTCTTTGTGTTGTGTTCTTTTATTCTACAATTTTATTTGGGATCTGTAATAATTTCTGCATATTAGTTTCTACTATTACAATTCTGTGAGGGATTATTCCACATATTTTATCACTTATTTCCTAACAATTTTGGGATTACAATTCTCTCTCTCTTTCTCATTTTATAAATTGTAATCCCGGACTCATTTGTAAAGGAGTTAGTCATTTTCTCCTTCATGCTCCCTCTCTCTTTCTTCTTTGTAAGGCATGAATGTGGAGTTTGAGCCTCTATTTTATTTGTAATGTAATTTTCTTGCCTCTTACCCAAAAATTATGTCTTGTGTAAAATCATTGAGCAATAAAATCTTGTTTGTGATGCATATTGTCCATCCATTGCATGTTTTATTCTCTCTTCTTGCCTCTCACAATTATAGGGTATAATGTGAATATTTATTGATGTCTATTATAGGTTTTGGGAGTCGTGTTTAATGGGTTTGAAGTGGATTTTTGTGTGAATTCATCTTTGGTTTTGGTACATTTCATCTACCCTCTCCATTTCTCACCTCTCTCCACTTGTGAAGTTAGATTAATGATTAACACCCTCCTTTTTTTGAAGGTGTATCACCATTGTTAGTGTACACTTTTTTCATACATTCTCTTTCCCTGGTCCCTTGAAATATTAGATTAGGATTAGATATATTTTTCGCATTAAGAGTAGCTTATGGAAAGTAGTTTAGGAACAAGAACCAACTGTATCTGGAGGGTTATCTAAAGCCCGTAAGTCCCACAACTTGAGAGGTAACCCAATGTCACACAAATTACACCAGATGTACCACTCAAACTCAAGCCATTTGGGGGTGTTGTAATTTCATGATAATAGTTCTAGCATGCCTAGTGGGACTATATTGAAGTCGGGATCATCATAGGTGTGCAGATTCAACATTTGCAATATACTTCATTTCAACAAGTTGGTGTGTTCTTGTTGGAATTTCAGCTTTTGGAAGCATTCAAAAACACATATGGTGACTCCATCTAGTTAATACAACATTCTCTCGAAGTTGCAGACCTATTTTTTATCCATTTTCATTCATTTTCATTCATCTTTCTTTCCACATCTTTCCATTTTCTTCCATTATATGAAGTTGTGCAATCATGGCTTCATTCCCATGGTGGAATTCACACTTGCAGCAATGCAATCAACCTCATATGTGCTTTAAAACTCCTCCAGATCAACATTATGATCAATTCCATAATCATTATGCCTACCCATACGAACAATGCCAAAACTAGTTTGGCTATGGATCTTATCAAGAGAAAGTGTATACATATGATCAAATGGAAAACGCGTTGATATGTTGGATAAGATTTAAAAATGGAGGTTGACATGGTTCAATTAAGGGCTATAACACGGATGAAAGCATTCAGATTGGATGCAAAGCACCTTGTCAATAGGAAGATCCTTTTCCAAGACCCTATAGCTCGTAAGAGAAGCTTGATTTCATGGTGAAAATGATGCCCCAACTTGCACAAAGGGTGAGCATATTGAAGCATATGAGAAAAGTGTAAGATGACCTTATCAATGGGTAAGTCAATCACCAACTCCTTATCCTTCATTTTCTTCATCCCAAGCTTTGTCAATTCAGCAAGTACAAGATTTAAGCCCATTGTATTCTTCCCTAATTGTTGAGTTCCCTTCTCCATCCTCTAATCTACCATCTCATCTCAACTTCTCTACTTTTTTCCCTTTCAAGTAATCATCTCCTCCAAAAAAAAAAAAATTCCACTTCCTTCACCACTACCAACAATTACAAGATTTTTTTCCCAACTCACCCCTCCTCTTGTATTTCCAAACCCATGTCAAGAATAAACACAACAAACCAATCAAGAGGGGCAACATGAAGGAGAGCCAAGCCAAGAAGAAATGATGAAAAAATTGGTAAGCTTAGCTCTCAAATTTTGAATTGAAAAAAATCCCTTGATGGTCAAGCCTTTAGAGGAGGTCAAAGTGGAAGAACCAATGGTGGTTGATGTTGATTTTGCAGCAGCAGTAGAATGAGAGGAATATCAACAATCCTTATGTTCTGAATGTAGTGTCCATAATGACACTCTATTTGAAGAGAATGCTGACCCAATCTAAGCTACAAAATTAGTGCGAGAGAAAGGAAGTACAACTGGCTCCAAGTCGAGATAAAGAGGAGCACATGGAGGTGAACAAGATGAATTCAAAGGCACTGAATCATAAGCAAGTTACACAAGAAGTTGCAGATTCCTCTCCCATCAACCTCTCCAAAAATCTGATTTTTTGGAAGAGTTTGGACTCACTAGCTCCATGTTTGAAGATGAAGAGGCCATGATGGAAAATTTTCATATTCAAATACCATCATGCAAGAGGAAAAATCTTTAACACAACAAGACAACAAAGAGATGGAATGCTTATCATATTTGGAGGAGTGTTTTGATGAAGAAGGTCCCATGGAGATACCGTATTTTCCCCATCATTCATGCTTCAATCATGATGGATGAAGAGAGAGAGAACACAATGGAAAATGGGGGAAAGGAACATGGTTGAGTAAGGATGGATCAAGTAGGATTCCCAAGATGAAGATGATGGGAACACATGATATGATAGGTGGAGAAAGGGTAATGGTTGGGGGAAAATTTGATTGTTAGGGGAGACTAGGAGGAAGGAAAAATCAATGAAAGGAATGATGAGTGAATAGAAGGTGAAGTACATAATGAAATTCTATCTTCAAGGGAACCAATAAGTACGAAAAATATACTGACGAGAAGTGAATAAGTAAGATTTCCAATAAAACGATTGTGAAGATGAAGAGTGGGAAATCAAGAGGTGAAGTTAGTGAGAATGGAAGAGGTCATGAGAGGATGTCATGTTGGGAATGGTGAGAAAAAGAAAGGTAAGAATGTGTAGTGATGGGGGAGTGCAAGATGACAAATCATCCTTAAGAGGAACTCTTAAGTAAGATCGCCAAACCAATTATGAGGGTAAATGGGAAGGAAGATAAAATAATGTAATAGGTATGGGGATAAAATAGTTGGTTGGAGTAGATGATGATGGTGAGGGGAGGGAAAAATAGTAGGGTGGAAAATTGGATGGATGGGGAAGTGTA
Organism: Taxus wallichiana var. yunnanensis; assembly: GCA_018340775.1. NCBI lineage: Eukaryota > Viridiplantae > Streptophyta > Pinopsida > Cupressales > Taxaceae > Taxus > Taxus wallichiana. The sequence continues at coordinate 283,505,210 of CM031237.1, forward strand.
AGATGAAAAATCATCCTTAAGAGGGACTCTTAAGTAAGATTGTCATGCTGCATAGATAATTAAGTAGGACCTCTAAGCTAGATATGAAGAAAAATAATAATGGGAAGAAGGTCCTATAGGGTAAACATTGACATAAGTGAATAAAGGAGGTGGGGGAATATTGTATGACAAGATAGATCGAAGGGGAACCACAAGTGGATTTTCCATACTTGTGAGAATGTGTAAGTAAGATTACCAAGCAGAAGATGGATACTAGGAAGAATGAGAAAATAGGAAATGGTGTATGTGAGAATGGAACAAGGGGTGAGAGGAGGTGATAACAAGGAAGGAAGGAAACAAAGGAGTGTGACATGAATGGATGGAGGAAGATATGTGGTGTAGAATGTAGATTGTGAGGGGAATCCTTAATTAGGATGCCCATGTGGTGGGAGTGATGAGGAAAGAATGTCAATCGAAGAGGTGGAGTGGAAAGACGTTTGTGGTGGTGATTGTCATCCAATGAAAGGGGAAAAGATGGAGAAGTTTTTAGATTGGGAGGATATTAGGAACACAAGATACCTCAAATAAGAGTTCCACATTCTATGGGTGATTAAGTAAGATTTTCAAGTTGAAAGCGAAGAATATAAGAGAAAGACACCGAGTGGTGAAAGGGGAAAAAATGGCAATAAGTACGATGTGTTCATACATGGTGAGAGGGTAGAAATGAGGAGAGAGGATGAATGGAGAAAGGATATGTTGACCATAGTGGGTGATGAGGTGTGGTAGGATAGTGTATTCTTGTTGAGAAATATCTTCAAGTAGGATTCAGATCGCAATGATGATCAAGTAGGATTCCCAAACTAGAAAATGTATTAGTAAGGGTGAATGGATGGGGTGTAAAGTAAGTTTTTGATCATGCAAGAAGATACTCATGTGATGAAATCATCTTAATTTTAATATAACACATAACATGATGCATCATGATATAGAATATCATGATGACTAAACCTGTGATATGCAAGAGAGCACAAACAAAGGTCATCAATAAAATATGATGCCCATGTATGATATACAATCATATAAGAGGAGAAGTGATATACAATAGAATCATATTATAAGGAACACTAGGATACATAAAATCAACATGCCCCCGTGATATATAAAATCATAATATAACAAATAAAATTGACACTAATAATGCAAAACAAGAACTAGATTGTGATATGAAAGAGAGCATAGAAAGAGGCCATAAAAAATATGATACCCATGTGTGATATGAAATCATATAAGAGGAGAAGTGATATACATTAGAATCATATTAGAGGGAACACCATGATACATAAAATAAATACGATCGTGTAATTTACACAAGATAAAAAATTAAATTGTAACTAATAATGCAACACAAAAACTTTCAAACATGTCTCTGCTTCCAAAATGATGACTGATTAGATGTGCCCCAAGTAGGGATATAATGATTTAGAATGGATTGGGTCATCATCCTTAAACAAGGAGCAAGGATTCACATGAGGGAGAAATGATTTGGGTGTTAAAGTCATAAAGTGGTTGGAACATTTATTGGGGAAAAGATTTCAAAGTTTGAATTGTGTTGATTGTTGAGTATTTGATTCCTTTGATTAGTTGTAAATTTTTGGGTTTTTTTGTGTTTTTCAGATTTTTCAAATATTTTTGGGATTTGTAAGAGTTTTCTAATCTTTGTTTGGATTTTTGAAATGTTTTTGGATTTTTTTAGATTTTCAATTTTTTTGATTTATTAGATTTTTGAAATGTTTATGGATTTTTCAAATGATTTTGGGATTTGTAGGATTTTTCAAATGTTGTTGGATTTCTAATATTATTGAATGTATTGGATTGTTTTGATATTTTTCAAATGTTTTTAGATTTTTGAGATTTTATACTAGTATGAAAACGTCTTATGAGAGGTGATAAGCGAGGTATCATACACATGTACATTATTCCTCATAGTAACTTATGATTCCAATAATATAAAAATATGTTGTTGATGGTATGATGAAAAAATAAGTCTAACTCTATTCTTGACTCCACATAAATAACAATATGTGAGGTCTCATCACTGAGAGTCAAGAAGGATGTGAGATGTATATAATGAATATAGAGACAAGTGTGAACACTTATCCATTTGGAAAATTATGAATCTATTCTTCAAAAGGTTCTTGAACCGGGCTTTGAAATGACTTTCACTTTATAGGTCACTTACTAGAATTAGACCATTATGTGGCCTATTGAGTGGTAAGGTTTAGGTGAAGGGATAGTTATCTCTTCACTTAGGAATATAAATTACTTCTTGGGGATTTTATAATTGTAAGCACTTTTAAATATGCAAGATTTTTTATTTTTGTAACGAACCCCTATGCCTTGCCCCATGTCACTAATAAGAGGCAAGAGTTCATCACCAAAGACAAGACGTAGGTGAGTGAGCATTAATTTTTTTGTTTTAATAATTATTATGAAAGATTTCTTGTGAGGGAAACGATCTCTTGAGATATATGATGTCTTACAAGGACAAGGTGTAAAAGTGTGTAGGAAGGTACTATGCTTCTTATATAGCTTTCCAATTCGGAATAATCTTACAACCTTGTGAATGTGGGGTAAAGGGACCGTAGAATCGAAAAGAAAAATTATGATTAGAAGAGATTAATTAAATATTAGCGACCTATGAGAGTTTGGGAAGGTTTAATAAATCAATGGGGATTAATTAATTTTCTAAGTTTAGCTTGTAGATTCCATTTAAAGTTGATTTGGAGGGAAATTAGTAGAATTTGAAGGGTTTGAGAGGGGGATTCAACCAATAAGAGGGTTTATTAATTAAATATGATTTTTTGGAAGGGTAATTAATTAATAATGGTTAATTAATTAATTAAAATAGGATTTTAACTAATGAATTGGTATCCAAGATGAGGGAAAATGATAGTTAATTAATGAAATATCATTAATTAAATAAGAAGATGTGGAATATAAGATACTTAGTGAAAAATAACTAACTATAATGGAATAACTGGAAAGAAGATAATTAGTGCAATTTTAGTATTAAAATTGCATGGTTAAAATTAGGTGTCTACATTTTCCCCTCTTTGATGTGGTATAGTGCAAGAGAAGCTGCATCAAAGATAATAAAGAATTTTATTTTGTATGGGTATAAGAAAAATTAGTAGGATGGACAATGCCCCCGAGTGTTAATGGGATGATAGAAGAGGTCGATAAACGCTCGAAAGGAAGAGAAAATGACCACGACATAAGAAAATCCCATCATGGTAGCTAGTATCCATTGCAGTAGTGGAAACTATCACAATGAGGGTTATATAAGGGGTGGGAGGGGTAAAAACAAGTCATTATAACCCTCTCAACTAGTAGAATAAAAATATGGATGTTTACGACGAGTATCAATGATTTCCTTAGAGTTTCTACATCGATCCGGGTGAGTTCGGTAAATACTTGGTGGATGCATGCCCAAGGGGAGGAGGTAAGTGATGTGTTTTACATTTTTCATATTTTGAGTTTTTAATTTGAGTGCAATTAATAGGGTAAAAATTGATGTACAAGAGGCCGCTAAAATTTACCTAGTTTATTTTCAATGACCTTTCTAGTATGCATAGTGGTCTCATAGGGATTTAAGTTGGCTAAAAATGGATTGGTGGTGTAGTGATAGGTTATAGTGACCTCGTTGAATGTGGAGACCTTGATACAAATAGTAGCAACGTTGCATTCAATGACGTCGTTATAATGTATAGTGGCCTCACGATGATTGGCATTTTTACACAATTTCAATGGCCCTAATGTATGTCGCGATGACCTTGACCAATATTAACAACCTTAAGGCTAGTAATAACAACCTTTGTCATGTTGTAGTAGCTTAGATCCATGTTGTAGTAGCCTTGCCAAAAAGTGCACCTTTTAAAGTTTTTTGAATTTTTGAAGTGTTTTCAATGAAAATGACACGGTCTAACTTATTTTTGTCAGTTTTGTGTGATTACATGAGAGTTTAAGTGTCATATAGTTTTTGATCACCATTTGTATGCCTTGGGGTTCTAGAGAGGCCTTCCATATTCATGACTTGTCTCTTCTAGATGACTTTGGTTTTTTATGTGTGGTCTTGATGCCCTAAATCCATGCAGATAGAGCAATATTGAGTGCCCTAGGCTGAGAGGTGGAATTCAGACACCAACACATTCAAACTCCTAAAAAGGAGATGAATATGACACTAGAGGATGTTCACTAAATTATGTGAGTTTTGATCACAAGGCCACCACCGTATTATGATACTATTTCAATAAGCTATAAGTCGGTGCCAACCACATGATGGTTTGACCTACCTAGATGGTGGTAGACCAATGTTGTGATGATAGAGATAGAAGATGGAGATATGATCGAGGACTGACCTTTGGTTTTGATGTATCTTATTAGTGGCCTTATAATTTCTAATAAGAGTAGTGAAAATTTCCACGTTGGATATATGGGAGTAGTGGCCAACATGATATAGCATAGGACATGTTTTGCATGGGTCTACCACATTTTAGGCTAGTTGTAAAGAGATCTACACTTGGTAGTACATCACAAGGGCAAGAGTATAGGTCATACTATGTTGTTATAGATATGGTCATGGCAGCACATTATAGTGGGTCGACCAATGGGTTCTTTTGCATAGTTAGAAGACGATGACCCTAAATCTTTTGGATTGATAGGGATTGGGAGAGCCCACCATGGTAATTTAGAGCTTCTAACATACATGTGATCTATTGATGATATAGTTCTAATATATATCATGTGGAGGCCCTACATAGTGATGTCAATGTGGCCCAAGCCATATGGAGAGTTGGATTATGTTTTTACAGAGAGCTATCTAGTGGGTCATCATGATTTTGTTGTAGAGTGGTATAGGTAAGACCGAGTATGAAGAGAATTCAAATTGGTATAAGAGTGCCCACAACTTGGCACATTTTTGCACATGTGACTCGTAAGATTAGAGATTAAATTCGAATATAGATATAGTGACAACAATGACAAACTGGGCCAATATGGCTCAAACAATATGAAATATACATCATGATGTTATAGACCCAAGAACCATAGGTGAGTATTAGGTATGATATCAAAATTTTAGACCCATATGGTTCATTATTCTTAGATGTGGGCCACTCGAGTGGCTGAAAAACTATGATATCTTGATAGAGATGACACCCAAAAATAGTAGCAAGGTGAGCACAGGGACATCTTGTCGGAGATAGGAAACAAGAAGGGCCACAAGACATGCAACAACATCAAGATGCCATAGTGTGTAGGGTGATACCAAATTATATTACACAAAGAAAGGGCTCCCTTAGCTATAGTTTTAGGGGAAAAAGTTACCCAAGTATAGGCACAATAATTACCAGCCTAAACCAGCCACAAGGGGAGTAGTCTAGATGGAGGTGATAGAGGAGGGGTTGCTACCATTACATGGCAAAGTGCCCAAAGGAGGAGGAGGAGATGGATCTAAGAAAACACCGACATGAGGAGGATGGGATGGATGGAGGATAACCCCGGGAGGAGAGGGTGGAGATAGAGAGGGATGAGGAACTACTAATCTTTATATGGCATAATCGGTAACTATGTAGATAGACCATATTACTACAATAGGACCTATGGTATTGGTTAGGATATACAGAGGATGACATGGGTAATGATGAATAAGATAGTGGCCCGTGAGGTCGAGATTAACAGGCTAGTGGGTAAGCGGATTATAGAGAGCATAGTTGAGATAGCCCACTTGATAGAAGAGGTGGCCCGCCTTATAGTAACATTGATGTAAATGACCTTTGAGTGATATAGTATTATACTAGAGAGGTATGTGGCCCAATCAGAGTGAGACTCATCTCGAGTGAGAGGGATGCAATGCGTATGGAGAGAGATACAAATTAAGTAATAAAGAAAAGTTCATGTAGAGAGTGAGAAAATGCTCGAGTAATAATCAAGGCCAAGGTGTTGTAGATATGCTAGATCGAATTACCTAATTCTAGGGTGAGGTGACATACTATCAAACCCTTTATGAGCTATTTATTCTTTCCAATCAAAGAGCAATGATATTCACAATAGACAATAGAGAACACATCATGATGACCAATAACATCATGAACATATGTGGGCACCCCATAAGTTGTGGTCCCACCTAGATCATCGATGCACTGACCCATAGAGGGTCACTAGGATCTCCAAAGTCATTAGGTAGTTAGACACTTGAGAGAGTCATGCCGAGAACTCGAGCCATTTTTTTGTATCTAGGATAGTTTTTGATATGAGTTGATGAGATGTATCACACATTTTTAATACCTTTTTATTGTAAATTCATATATATATATGTATGTATGTATGTATGTATGTATGTATGTATGTATGTATGTATGTATATATATGAGTGTTTTGATTTGATCTATGTGTATACTTTGAGTTATATGATGATGTTTTAATTTTAGCTCATGATAGATCTATAAAATTGATTATTGTAATTCTTTAGATAGATGGATGTTAGATTAGATGTGATGAACACATGATGATGCTATATTTAATTTTTGGTTACTTCCTAGATATGCTCTTCTTGTATTTTTCTATGCTTCGAGATGCATACATTATCCATTTCATTTCTGATTATGTCACCTACCTGTCATTTTGTGGTAAAGTAGATGTAATGAATGGTTAGTTAGAATGGGGAATTAGTGAGACATGGATTGGATATGATGAGGTATGGAATTATCATAACGTAACTTGAATAATTTCATGAGGCATAAGTATATTTTAATTTGATATAAGCATACAACAAAAAGGTGAAATGACATTAATATCCATAATACCATTTTTTCGCAATGCTAAGGAATTGACTCACAGAAAGACACATAAGCATTGCAATAAGATAAATTAAAAAAACATGAACAATCAAACACATTCAAACAAACAATCTTTAAGACAATTGCACCAATGTTTTCCTTATCTAGCTTTAGTAACCAAATGTTTGAGTTATACGAAAAGGGTTAAGATGGTGCCCCAAGTGAGGATACACATAATGGATTGGTGAAGTACATAGAAGTCCTAAAAAAAACGTGTGCTATGAAATTTCCCAAGAAACGACATCAAGAATGTTCTTAGCATAAGGTCTTGATCATGGGATATGAGGTACTAATATAAAATTTTGTAAATTTTAGAAGTTCCCAATGTGGAGGGTATGGTTGTAAAGGGCATTGCTTTGGATTGTTGGGTTAATTATAATTTTTTTGTAAAATAATATGTTTTTATGTCTCATGGTAACAACTTCTAGGCTTACAATTATGCTCATTAAGGATTGCATGGGATAATTCTAAGGGGTTGGATAATTGTTCTAGAAGGATTAGTTTAACCATAGATAAAATGACTTGATTGGTACTATTGATATGATTAAATGTGAATGTTTTTGTTCACTATAAGATGGCCGAGAACCTAATGGATGTGATGAAGAATAGATATATTGGTAAGATTGGGGGACATAAGTGTTGAGGAGGTATTTTGAGGGTTGTGGATTTTTTGAGGTGAAATGTAATTATAATCTGGGACACAAATTGCAAATGTTATATGGGAGAGGGGATGAGTGCTAGTGATAACACTTGTATTGATAGGTTGTAAGGATGTAGGGATGGATATAACTATGTTTTCTATTGCATGACGAGGGCAGCTGGAAGCTCATGAAATGGGATGTGACCAAAGAGCTCATAGAATGTGGCATACCAAAGGATCCCATTAAGGGAGGAGGAAAGTGGATTAAATGCGGCTAACCATAGGCACTAGGTTATTCATGTGTGAAGACACACTATGATAGTTACCTAAAGAGGTAAATAAAAGGGGTCCTTGTTAGCTAATCATGTTTTGTGATTAGATGGTTTAAGGTTGAAGATGAATAAAGGAGTGGATGACATGATTTTAGATGTTTTTATATGACCGGGAGAAGGATAAGGAGTTACTTGCTTGACAACTAGATGATAGGTGGGGTCAACATGCTAGGTGGGGTTATAACTAACCAAAATAATGTCTGTTAGGTTTCGGATTGTGATGGGAGATATAAATATACTATGAAGCAAGGTAACTGATAAGGAGACATGGCATGTGTCTATAAGTTTTTGAAGGTAGGTTATCCACCGAAAAAATAACTTTGGGATGGGTAGTTTGAGAGTTTCTTGTGTTTATGATCACCGGGAGAGTGTGGTGGTTCTTGAGTTATATTCGCAAACTATTGTAGTGGGTTTGACATATCCGTAATGTTCTAGATTCGTGATTTTATAAAGTTAGAAATATGATATAGAAATAAAAATAAATAAAAAATAGTTGTTTAATGTAAATTATACAATCAACGAGAAACTTTTGATTATCATGATTAATTTTAGAAATGTGTGAAAAGAGAAATTGGCTTGTAGGAGGTACTAGAAGAATTGGGCCTACTAAGGATAATTTTTGTGTTCTTAGGTTGGATTCCTAAGGATACTTTAAGGTACATGAGGCTTGTATCTATGTTGGTGTTGGTACAAGGCATGATATTAGGGCCTAACCCTCAATTCATGAACCCACAATGATAAGGGTGTCAGGCACTTACCCAATATACCTCCCACCAATTATTTATTCTTGGCCAAAAACTAATTTGGATTCCCCCTTTGTGATGATATCCAAGTAGATAGAACTCAAAGGGAGTGTTTAGAATGAAATTTTTATTATAAGTGGTTTAGTAGTGTGTGGGGGAAGGAGGAGAACGTAGATTTTAACCCCTACTTAAACTAGGTGATCAAGCAGAGATGAAAATGTAAGTTCATTTTAAGTTCCAAAAAAAAAGGTTTTTTTTTGATAAGGAAAACACAAAAAATGCAAGGCTGAAAAGAGAATCAAAGGAGAATGGAAACAAGAGAAAATATAAGTTCCTCTATCTTCCAAATACTCATGTTTTAATACTTTCTAGAAATTACTAGAGAACTCGAGCTGAAAAGTTAGTCAACTTGCAAGAAGTAAACAAGAAATGGATTCTACTATGGAAATGTAGAATTTCACAAAAATGACTAGTGTCCTATCGGGCATTCTATATATTCTAGTAGATTTTAGGATTCAATTTTACTTTATGAAATAAATCACTAAAACTTAGAAATGATAGTGTTTTTACTGAAACATGTGTGGATGATGACGACATACAACATATTCAAAAGGGTGCACAAAACTCCTATTCCTATAAAATGAAAACACACACACATGTAAAAAAATTGACAAGAGATCAATTAGATAATTATGAGGCAAGTTTCTTGGTAAAGGCCATATCCAAGAACCAAATGAATTCTTTTTATAGATGTCAACTCGATTTTTAGGAAATAAAGATATAAATAATCAATATTAAAATTATAGCTGATAATATAAAGCGATGTGGATAAGAAACTCTAGTTATACAATGTTTGGGTGTTGAGATTCAATCAAAATCCTTGATGATAGGATGTGGAGTATTGAAAATGTTTTCGCAATAGAGATTGGCCTCATCAAGCATGTTCAAGGAAAAGATCTAATTGTTCGGGATTGTCGGTTGGATTAGGTGTAAGGATGATGAAACATATTCTCAACTCATGATTGATGTCGATTATTCCCACATGAAGGGTTAATGAATTATAGGTAAGTCATAAATGTTGGTAGCTTCTTCATAAAATACTCGACTTCAATGGTCATCTAAAACAAATCCAAGCTTACAAGCACGATAATTTTAACCACGATTTCAAAATATTATAGAAATATACTAAAATATATTAAAATGAAAAGTTGGATGTGTTGACCATTTTTGGTTAATCATTGGATATGGGTACTAAAAATTTTCACATTCTTGGAAAGTAGTCATTTCTAGGAAGGATTGAAAGTAAATAGGAAGTTATGTGTGATGTTGTAAGGTGCAACACCTCACATATGCAACCATTCCAAGCGTCTTCTTCAACAAAGAATTATAGAAGCCTCGAAGACTAGTGCATGACCACTGATGAAGGCGGGAACAATGGAAGATGTCAAAAATTGGACCTTGAAATAATAAACATAGTTGCTATTTGCACGATAGAAGGTACAATTTTCATGTAGAGGTGCATTAAATCATTTTTATTTCTTTACATTTGAATGAGATTAATTATGTGTTGAGTTTTTCCGTTCATTCCACAATTATCATTTACAGTAATCAAATGCAAAAGGAAATAAACAATTGAATTATAGAATATAATTTATTTTATTTGTAAAGAAATAATGTTTCCGACATAAGCCATGGGATGTAACTTACATGTACAAATCAAAGAGATACATATACATGAAATTGTAAATATGTGAAGAGAGAGGAAACCCATCATTGCCTAAATGAGGTGGTTTCCCCATACTCCTTGCTTTAGCTGTATCATCTCCATACGAGCTTCTTAGGTCGTAATACCTATTGACATACAACAAACATATTGTTAGAGCTCTGGGTATTTATCTCTAGTCATGTACTTACAATTTCAAGCAAGCACAGATAAAATACATGAAAAGGAATTAGAAAATAATCATAGAGTACATGTCACTATCATTCAAGAGCATTTAAGTGCCACTTTCAGAGTCATATCAAGAAAGATAAGATCATTGATGGATGAAAAGAGAAGTTTTGGCCCATTTTCTAACTAGTTTTCTAAAGTGTACAGTGTACAAGTGAACAAACAAGAAACAAGATTAGATCAAAATTACATTTTATGTTTTTAGTACAATTGTTGGCATGCATAAAACAAATTACAACTACATTTTGGATAATCTTTGGAGATTGCAGCAGATAAATACAAGTGCAGATTTACAGTATAAAGGGCTTCTAAGAAGAAGAGTTTATAATAATGCAACTAGGAAAACCCATTAAAGAAGAATATGTTCAATTAGAGTCCAACAAGTACAGGGGCTTTGCAATGACAACATTCAATGAACCAGTTAGATATAGTTGTAAAATTTAGAAGGATACAATGAATAAGGGATCTTTAAAGATTGGAAAAGTTCAAAATATGATACTATTTAAGCTTACATCAATAATACTTATTTCTTCCATGCATAAAAATTGCTAATACACATAATCGGAAGAATGATTTCCGTGTTTTCAAGATCTTTACCAAAAGACATTTACAAGTGTGCATCATTTAATAAAATCAACTCGTGTGATATTGTGGCCAAAACAAATAGAACTATGCAAAGGAAGCACACTTCTAGATTTACAGGTTACTTACATTACTATCATGTTCTGTATCAAAGATTGAAATGAGAAAGTTATGGTTTAGAATAGTCTCTAAGATTTTAAAAAGAGCTTTCAAAAGTTGTAGGTAATTATGACATCCATCAATGGATCAAGAACCTAGGACAAGATGGATTTACATCATTCAAGAAGACTACTCTATCATGATTAATTGAACACTACAAAATTAGGAAATTAAATGCTAATCACGCCTTTCAAGAAGGTTTAAATGTAGAATATCATACTAATTTATTGAAACAAGTCAATTTTCACAAATAAGCATCAAGACAAAATAAGAAGTCTTAACTTTTAAGATTTGATCAAATCATGCCAACATTCAAAACAAAAGGTCTTAGGTTCCTAACAAGTCATGAAGCACATCAAAGAAAAGAAGACTTCTTCATTAAGGATCCAATACAACAAAGTATTTCAGCTTGTGACAACTCAACAAAGATACAAAGATACATTTATGAAATGATCAACAAGGGAAGAGGTATGTGCTACTTTTGGGAGAGAAAATATGTTCCAATAGATTTCAAAATTCAATCTACATGTGATCACAAGATCAATTGGCTCATAGTAGAAGAAGTTCATTAGGGGAACTATTTCTATAAGAGATATTACAAAATCGCAAGGCTAAGATCTCAAGGTGATCATACAAACCATGTATAGAGGAATGGAAAGAATCATGGACACCAAATTTTGGTATCACCCCGAATTTTATCTCCTTCAATAGGCTTATTCAAGAAAATTGTGTTTCCCACCAAAAATGCATGTTCAATTAATTAATCTTATAACTTAATTGATCCCCTTTCACATACTTAAACCTCATTATATACTAAATAACCAATTAGGTCATATCATCCCATCTCATAATTAAATAATCCAAAATCATCCAAATCATAAGCCCCACTCAATCAAATCAAATCCACTAATACACCCACCATCCAAATCATGAACCCCACATGTTCCCCACTTAATCAAATTCAATTCAATCAAATCAAATCTAACACCCCACCTAATAATCAATCCCCCAAAATTATTAAATTCATGAACCCCACCCATGAATTTAATAATTCTAAAACCCAAATACATCAAAATCTGACATCTTATTCAAAAATTCAATAGTGTAAAGTAATCCACATGGGATTCAGTATTCATACCTTTTCTTTTTTTTTTTCAAATCATGTCCCCACTCCACATCACACCTTTTCTTTTTTCTTTTTAAAATCATGAGCCCCATAGTCAAATCAACTCCTAATCATATCCCATTAAGTAGAGTTACTTTTACCAACCTCAATTACTCATTAACCTCAAATTTAACCCATATTCAAGCTATAAATATAACCCTTTCCCCCTCTTAAAACAAAAAAGACTAAAAATAATATGAAATCTCTGTATATTTTGAAACTTGAAGGGAGGAGAATAATATAAAAATTATACTTTTTTTTAGCTTGAAAATAGGAAAATTTTGGAAAATTATTTGTGAGGTTTGAAGCAAATTTTGTAGTGTTTAAAGACAAAACCCTGTCATCATCCCCATGCTGCTCTCGTAATGCCACTCTGATGCCCATTTCATCACCAATACAAAACACCAACTAATTTCCTTGTTTTTCCATTTACTTGATATATGGCATTTATTTGTTTTTATCTGTTATCTATTGCTCATGATTTATCCTTCTCTTTTTTGACATGGGGGATAACATATTCCAAGAAAGTTTACTGATTCTTGGAACCGACATTGTCCTGGCATCCCCACATATCTTGCTCTAATCACATCTGTTTCAATTTTGTGGGCATTATTGCAGATCCATCTTCTTGGCGCCCATAGATCCATATCCACATCCGAGGTCCTAAGCCCTCCATCATTTGAAATTTTCGGTGGCTTCCAGTATTGACATTCATCCTATGCAAGAACAAAGTTTCTTGATCAACATTATAGCACGCCCGATGGGAGCTGATCCAAGATCGATCGTTTTGTTTGTTCTTTCCTTTTCTCATTTGTATAGATGTTGTAAGTAGAACGATTGTCTAGTTTTATAGCTCCCTAATTTAAATATCTTTCGCAAAACATTTTGTTTTTTGATCCACTTATTTACAGGGTTTAGTGTTATCTCCTCAGTGTGGTGTGCTTCTTGCATTCACTAGTTTGTATCGTCGTGAAGTAAGTGTTCTTCCCATTTTCAACCGGCTTGGTATTTAGTTGTTCATAGTCAGTATCAAGTTTATTTTTATTATTAAATACATCATAATAATCAACTAAAAACACACAAAAAAATTCATACTTTTGGATTCTACTCGCATGGGACACAAATCCAGAAATTAATCTCATCATGTGACTTTTGTTCTCGATCTTAGTCATACAATAGATGTATATCTTACTTTTCAAGTACCTTTGTGTTTACCCAACAAAATAGGTATATATCTTCATTAATATCTTCATTTCTAACTATATATAGATCCCATTTTTATTTTTATTTTTAAAAAACAACTTAATAGTTGATATTTATTTATTTAAATAAAAAATTCAAATTAAAAATAATAATAATAATTAAATCGACAATCAAAACATTTTTGTGTTATTATCATCCTTTTTAATAGATTAAATATAAATCAACAATCATTATTATTGTTATTTAGAGCATTTTAATTTGATCCATTGTTTAGATAAGCTTCATTATTACTTTTCTCTTTAATCTGTTGATGCATCCTAGAATTTACCACAAAGAACCCAGACGTCTTTGGCATATCACCCAGTAGAGCCGAGCACTCACCAAGCACGCAAAGGTACCAGGACCCTCCTTAGAGTTGCTTGTACAAAATGTGAACATGATGAAGATGTAATGTATTCATATCCACAAACAACATAAATATTCCACAGCATATTCTAGATCTAGATCTAAAAGAATAATGAATTAAGAAATAGATATAACGAAGTCAACCATGTAAGAACTAGTTTCAGTCATGTTAACACCATTATTCACCCAACACACTCCATTATATTAAAACACAATAAACACATAAGCTTCTTACAATAAGTAGTATCATAAGTTCATGCATGCATAAGATCTAGCAGCATAACTCCACAATAGCTCATACATAGTACTCCCCTATAATCTACATAGATTATTACATATTTATAAGGGTGGGGACTTTCCCTTCACCATTTACAAACTTACAAAATAGGTTGCATGCTCAAAATAGTCATGTGCCTTTACAATAACATGCACACATGCAAGTGTGCTAATAATAGATCTCTTATATTTAACTGGCAGTAGTAATTCTATTATTAATTCAGACTCATGCGTGGGACTTTAGTAGATGTTCATCCCAAAATAACATTTACGTATTGTCCAAGTCTCTAACGAGCTATGTGATTCGTACGCAATCTCTAAAAATAGCTTGTAACCATGAAAATGGCTAAGTCTTGATTCAATCTACATTTTGTGCATGCTTCCTTCCCTATTATTCCACACCTTCAAACCTACCTTGCTACCATGCACAAATTTTCTATGCACATTTTCCTTAGTGTCATACTTTGTCTTCTAGACATTACCCCACACTAAAATGCATTTCCATCTGACAATGGTTGCCTCCTAATGCCTTAAAGAATAAGAATGGAAGAATATAAAGAATGAATTGTTGTACAAAGAATAGATTTTACTCTTTAGTACCCTCCTCTTCCACTAAGAGAATCAACTCTGGATATTATTCCTTAATTTCATCTTCTAAAGCTTGCCAATCATCCAACGCATTCCTTGTCTTCTCTAGGACATTTGCAACGTGATGCCCTCCAACTCATCCTGGGTCATCTCTCCCTTCTCATTCTGCAATACTATGACAATGTTAGCCATAATAGACATCTATCCCTCCGTAAGATCCATCTTTTTTTGCTATGAGCTTTACAGATCATCCAGGCCTTTACGTACATACAATTGTTGTGTACTCTTGTAAGGCCTTCACACTTTTCTTCACTAACTCTAATCTCTCTGCATGCCCCAAATTCTCATCCTTCATTAATTTAAAAACTTAATTATCCTCCAATATAGTTCTTATTCAGATTACTAATTCTGAAGTTATACAAATATTCAATTCTGGCCTCGCTTTCTTGACTCTTCCCGCAAATTCTAGAGAAAGGCTTCATAAGATGAAATCTTTCTAACTACTAAGGCCCTTGCTCTCTCTTCACTTCTGTTCGGGTCCTTTGCACCGGCTTGTGAATTGGTCCATCCCAAGCACCAAATCTACTAGGGTACACACATAATGTATAGCTAAAGGAAACTTTTCAGGTACATTAGATTCCAAGTGCAGTCTTGATTTCAGGACATGGTCACCAATTTCTTCCTCCATACTGATGAAGGCCTCATTTTTTTTCTACTCCAAGTCATTTTCTCCTTGTAAATGCATTATTTCGTATCTTGTCCTTGTTATCTTCTTATAGAATTCTAATAGTGAAACCCTTATCTATGTTCCTCTGTGCCACTTCGTAGATACCTTAACTAAGTCATTACCTACCTACTCATCGAATATGAGAGTGTGATTTATAGTCATGTGCCTAATTTGTGGTGCCTTCTTCATTCTTAGGGACACACATGACTCCTCACATGCATCAAAATTAGGCTCGTCCATATGAGTTTTCATTGACTAGAGAGTTATTTCCTCACAGTGTAGTAGCCATGTCTACATCCATCAAATACCATCCATACAACCCCTTAAGGCCCATTGTACTTTGGAAATGGGTGCAGAAAATTTTACTTGTGTCCTCAACAAAGCCTATACTCGTTATAACATACTCCCCACTTGCTCTCTTTGTTCTTGCCCCCTAGGAATTTGAGCACCAAGATTTGGAGTTGGATATTTGATATTTAGAGTAATATCATGTTCTATTTCTTCTAACACTTTTAATCCCTCTTCTTCATCCTTGGGTTCCTCCACTTCTTCTCGGTTATACAGAGTGCCAGACGCACTTTCTACGCAGACTCCTTCGCCTCATCATTTAGCTTTATCTTTCTCCTTTATTCTCAACTACCTCTTTATAAGGAGAGAGTCGTGGTGATCTCCTCACAGGTTGTGGGGTTCCCGCACCTTGGTCCTCATTCTTTTGAATACCCTTTTAAAGCGACGCTCTCCTAGAATGCTTCTACGTCCAAGTCATCATCTTCTTTTTGCGTCTGTGGTGGAGTACCCGCACACTCGTTCTCCACTTTGTCTCGTGGGATGCCTCCGACCTTTATGATCTAAGCCGCCACTATCTTCATCTTCCTCCTCATCAACTACTTATATAGCTTCTTTGGGCTTTGGGGCTGGTACATTCTCCACCGTATGCTTTCCTTAGGTGGCCCCGAGAGCGAGAACTCACTCTCCACATACTTGTTATTATCTAGCTTGGGCTTAAGTGAAGGTATACGCATGCTACTCTAATGTCCCTAATTTCCAATATTACATGCTTAATGCTTATAATTTCTGAAATTAGCCTCTCAACGTAGGTAGTATGGCCTACATATACATATGTCT
The DNA here is from genome assembly GCA_018340775.1 of Taxus wallichiana var. yunnanensis. Classification (NCBI taxonomy): domain Eukaryota; kingdom Viridiplantae; phylum Streptophyta; class Pinopsida; order Cupressales; family Taxaceae; genus Taxus; species Taxus wallichiana. The sequence goes on from CM031237.1 coordinate 283,521,981, forward strand.
TCCTCGAGTGTGGTAGTCACGCTTTACCTTGTTTACAATAAAACTCAGAAACTTGCATCATAAAATGGTTAACCGATGCCTAGAAGTAGCGCGTTGTGAAGGAATAAGGTTGTTTTCACCATGTGCTTCATGTCCCATCCCTCATATTGAACTACGCAATGCAAAAGTATTGCTACACCATGAATCTGATTGCTTACTAACTATCAAAGGTAGCTCCTTGGGGATGCGCCACTCCTCTTCAATTGCCACGTGGAGTCGATCATACCACATCTCCGACCTTTTTTAAATTGTCCACTCATTGACCCTTCACATAAATACTTGTCAAACCTTTTCGCAAGGGACGTGTTTTCCATAGGATATTCCCAAATCTTGTTCTTTGGCCCATCAGAACTCCAATTTCCATAAATACTAAAGAAAGTAAGATAGTGCCAAAAATGATCTTTTCACATGTGCATGCTTCCTCGATAATGGTTTATGTAATTTTATAGACTACTTGCTGAGATATTTTCCTTATGATATGGAGCCACATGGTATTTACTTGTGACCATATCTCTTGATCATTTAGCTTAGTCACCGGATGTGCGACTTCTTGTACCACTTGTACTTCTTTAATTTATCAATGTCCATTCCACGTGGACCATTTTGTATACCTTAACTCTTTTCATGTCTCCATGATCGCTACTTTATCACCAAGTCACTACCTGTGTCTACTCACGTGCCTTTTAATCTTGTTAGTGTCGAAATTAGGGTTCTTTGTGATTCTAACCCTTTGTCTGGAAAAATAGAAAAAGTCCTCATGGACTCTAATCATCACCGCTGATATTAAGGTTCATACTTTTCAAAACCAGAGTTCATATAATTGATAGACTCCTACCTATTTCAACAATTTCTCTTCAAAGATCATCATACACTGGTATATCGTCCTTCGTGTGCTTGTTGGTCTTTGTACTCAACAACACGTCCAATTATTTCTTGTTGTCAGATGTGTGGTGGTTGTAGTCACTTATCTTGCACTTGCGGATGTGGGAATCCCATTCTTTTCCAACTATCACACCCTCTAGATACTACATCTCTGAGAAATTACCCTCGGGAGCAATTTCAACTTCTGTTTGTACTTTCTTCTTTCCTTTGGTGCCCAAAGAGGTGCTTTCTTTGTTGCCATCGTAAAATCCACCTTTTTACTTTCTATATCAAAAAAATCAATCCATTTCTCGAATTCGCATGCCTTAGCTTGAAACCATGTGCCCTAGCTCCTCCTTACTGCTTCACTCAAACCCTTCACCAATGGGGATGTAAGCCTCTTCACACAAGAGTCTCTGCTCTCCATGGCTGGTTTCACAACTCTCCGCACCTTAACATGAATAGTTTAGCTTGTTTGCACTTTAGTTAACTCAAACACTTATGATCGCAAAGGTAAAAATGAACCCACATCACATCCTTATATAGATTTTCAAAAAGTTAGTGCATTTACTACTCCTCCACCTACCAAAAATCCTCTCATTAATTGACCATTTGCACAATATCTACACACATACATGTTCGTGCCCCAACTATAACCTTCTAGTGCACCTTCCTATCTTTTGGCTATATAATTCTCTTCAGCGCATTGCCATGTGCCCGAGTACCTTACCACCGTGCCTTCCTTTGGTAGTCTCTACCACCAAGTGTACTTACCTCACGTTATACTACTCCCTCATTTATATCCATCAACAAACATATTTTTAAAGAAATCTCCTTTCTAACCACTCCTCTGCAAACTTGAATAACACTTATAGTTGTTTATTCCTTTATATGTACCAAGTTGTAAATAGCCACCCCACACCAATGGTATGTGCAGTCCTCTATACATAAAATTTCTTGAAATGTTAATTATCTTCCAGCGCAAAAACACAATTATTACATAAAACACCAACTAAATTGACAAAGTATAGCGACCAAAAAGGAAATACATTAAGGAAAAACAAAAATGAAAACCTAGTCTAAATGACAACACTACCTTATTACAAACACCAAGAAGACTTATTTATAGTAGGGCTTCAACCTACTCCCGTTAAAATAATCAGTAACCGTATTCCATCAAGTGTCTTTAATCGACAAGCATCTGATTCAATTATATGCGTGATGATATACGGTCCCAACTAATGTAATTTAAGCTTGCTTGGATGGCGCAAAAACTTAGAGTCATAAAGAAGCACCATCTGTCCCTATCTAAAGCTTTTTATCCTTAATGTGCCTGCTGCCATGCCTTCGCCTAGATTTTTCCTACTTAAAGCTCCAACGTGCTATGACATGCCTCTCATCCAAATATATCAATTGATCAATTATTTCTTCCAAAGTGTGCTCATCAGCTAGACCTCTAGCGCTCACAATACGCAAAGAAGGTATCATGAATTCCATTGGAAGAACTAATTCTGTGCCAAACACCAACCGAAAGGGTGTGGTCTTGTTTAACCACTTGTATATTGTTCTATATGCCCAAAACACGACATAAAATTTATCAACCCAATCTTTCCTTCTAACGTCACAAATTTTTGTCAATGTCTAGCTCAAAATCTTGTTGAAAGCTTAACGGCAGTCCCATTTTCCTGAGGATGATATGGAGTAGTCTTATGGTGTGTAATCATGAACTCATCCAATAGAATTCTGATTGTCTCATTTGAAAAGTGTGTGCCCCTATAACTGGTCAAACTCAATAGGCATCCATACCTTCTAAGAACATTTTCACATAAGAACCTAGCCACTGTAGTTGCTATACAATCCTTGGTAGGTGCTTCTTTTGCTCACCTTGTAAGATAATTTGTGTAAGTGATGATGTAGCATGATCTAGTTCTATGCGCAACTAGAGAAATAGGACCCAAAAAGTCTATAGCCCATTTCTCAAATAGCTCTACACTAGGAATAGGTCTTAAAGGCATTTAATCTCTTTGCCTAGGTTTACCAATGCATTGACAGTGACCACACACCTTACAAAAGGCTTTACAATCCTTATAGAGGGTCTCCCACCATAATCCAATGAGTAGAATCTTGCGCGTAGTGGCTTCACCTTCATAGTTCCCTCCTACAATACCACCACAAGCCTCTTCCATGATGTCTATGCACTTGTGTTCTAGTACACATTGATGCAATAATTCATCTTGGCCTAACTTGTATAGGTCACAACTAATCAACATAAAAGGAGTTGCGGAAATTATAAGTTATTTCTTCTCCAAGGATTTCATTCCTTTTGGCACCACCCCTGTACATATAAAAATAACAATACCATCCAATTCCAAAGGTGCATGTTGTAATATGTACAATTTTTCATCTAACATTATATATTCAATTGTCTATGCGTACTCCCCCAACTAAATTTGTGATAAATGATCTGGGCTAGAATTACTTTTACCTAGTTTTACCACAATTGTGAATTCAAATTCTTAGAATAAAAGTACCCATTGACATATGTGCCTCGTAAAATAGGATTTTTACCAAGTATTTCAATGTCATGTGATCGGTGTAAAATAAGAATGGTGTTTCTAAAAGGTATTGTCTGAATTTATGTAGTGCATAGATCATGAACAAGGCTTTGCGCTTATCGTTGTATAATTCTTCTCTATATGAGTAAGCTTTATACTAACAAAATAGATAGTATTATCTATAATACCTTCTCCAAGACGAGCTAACACCGTGCCAATGGCCGTGCTGAGAGGTGTCCACATGTATATCAAATGGCTGGTCCCATGTGGGAAAACGTAGAATATGCAATGTAGTAAGTCTCTCCTTTAGTACCTCAAATGCGTGCTGTTGCATTTCTCCCCAATAAAACATCCCTTTTCCTTTTAGTAACTCCTCCAACGGTGTGACAACCTTAGCATATCCTTTGATAAATTTCCTATGATACCTAGTGTGAACCAAAAATCCACTTACCTCACTCTGACTGGTAGGTTCTTTTAGGCCAACAATAATTGCAACCTTGGCTAGATCTACCAACAAACCTTCCTTGCAGATAATATGCCCTAACAAAGTGCCAAAAGGTGTAGCAAACATAGACTTTTTGATGTTCAAAGAGATGATTAAATATAAATATATTTCAAAAATTAAGCACAAATTGTCACAATGATCCTTAACAAGCCCATACACCATCCAATCATCCAAGTAAACTTGTAAGAAAAGATGAATAAAATCCTAGAATGCTTGAACAACTATTCACAAAAATATAATAGGCATGTTTTTTAGACCAAAGGTAAACACATTATATGAAAAAATTCTCCATTCAGTGATGAAAGTAGTCTTTTCTTGATCCTCCTGTGTAATCCTAACCCGATGATACCCAGAGAATCCATCTATAAAGGAATAAACTTTGCGCCGTGCAACGCCTTCTAATATTTCCTCGGTGAATGGCATAGGAAAAGGATTAGTCACACATACAACATTCATCTCCATATAGTCCACATAGATCTTAATATAACCATCTTTATTTATACTGATCACCATTGGGCTAATCCATTTTGATTCATCTAGGGGCTTGATGATTCCAGAATTCAACATTTTGTCAATTTCTTCTTTGACCTTTACGTGTAAGTTCAAGTTCATCCTATAGGTCTCTTCCGATCATGCGAGTACCTTCCTTAAGATTTATCTTCATTTATCCTAATGATTCATGCACTCCTGTCAATTCATGGTAGCCCCTAGGAAATAAGTCCTGAAAATCATGGAGTAACTCCACTATTTTTGCTACTTTAGATTCAAACCAATAATCTCCAATTATTGCCTCTTTAGGTATAACATCCATACCAATATTCACTTTCTTGGTCCTCATAGGTTCATGATAGGCACATGAGTTATTACCTAAACTATCCAAGACCTCACGTGCACCTGTTGAATGATCTATATCTAGTTCTTATACTTCTTCACCATCCACTATGTAGACCATCTTCCTTTTTCTTTCTCAAAGCAAGTGCACTTAAGTAGTGTGGCATCTATCTCTATTCCTTTAGAAAAATGTGCTCTTGAGTTGTTTTCATCGAATAAATCTGAATGAGTTCTTCCACTTTTACATTGTCTCCCATAGTTAACCACTTTATAACCCTTAATGCCTCTTCTACTAGAGGTTTAGTAGAGAAGTAGTCAAAAGTTTGGACCATACCTATAATCAAATCCTACCAATTTCTAGTTTCTCTATGTAGCTCTGCATATACATACCAAGCACATGCGCAACCTTGTAAAGTGGAATAAAGTTTGTGCACCCATAGTGAAGGCGGTAAAGCTTCCTGCCCCTTTGTCCAGAGCCTCTCACACTATTGAATGTGGTGCTGAACATGTTGATTACCATGATATGTGTAGATTTGAGTCGGTATATTGATCTTGGAAAACTGAGTTGTAAGAGAAATCTTGACTTCATTCCATCCTACAAGATTATCCCTATGAACTAACCTCTAGTGCAATGCTGTCATGCATAGGGTATATTCTAGCATACTTATTCTTTCTAACTGGTCTATCCACTTTTCCTCCATGGCATGCAGGAATACCGTAGGATCCCCTTCCCCAGTGTACTGAGGTTCAGAGCTATTACCTATTCTCCTGATGCAACAAGGTTTGATTTTCCACTCAAATGTGCTCCTTAATTTTCTCCCAACCATATCATAGGTACCATGAGCCCAATTATCACAAGAAATACTTGTAGTATCAATAATAGACTGTGCATCTTCCCACTAAAGGATTCCTTCATTAGATGGCTCGAGCACTTCTAGGTTCCAGATTGCACATACATAAATTCTATTCAGGTATTCCTCACTCGAAGGCTTGACATAGGGAAAATATTTTCCATCTATTAAAGGGATAGTAAATCTTTCCTCCTTGTTCTCAAAACTGATATATCCCTTGTTGAACCAAAGATCAACATTATTTGTGTAACACCAAGGGTGACCCAATAGAGCTGGGAAACTGTCTACTTCTGTAAATGCTAAAACCTCAAAATCCCTAATGAACTTGGCCCCTTGTATAGTAATGGATGCATCTTTTAAAACTCCAATAGGAGTGGCCTTAGTTCCATTAGCCGTAAATAATACATTAGAAGATGGCTGCAATGTAGGTCTCCCCATTTATACCCATGCATCTAAAGTAAGCACATTTACTTCCAGGCCTATGTCAATCAATATATTACTCAAGAGTCATCCATCAACAACATCATTCAGAGTGATTTCCTTGTCATATTCTAAGCTATGGGGGGGAAAATTTTCATATAGGATCTGATGCCCATTCTCAGTATTCACACGCAAAGTGTTTCCCTTTAAGAAAATCCCTTGTAATGGAATAATATTATCCCGGCATAAAATTCTACATACCTCCTTCAAGTCATCAATATCCGATCGGAACCTCTCAGCCTTCTTCTTTCATTCCATCTTCCGTGATTACTCCTTTAAGAATTGTATTGCCCCTTAAAGGTCTTTGAGTACTTCCATGGTCTCTTGATAAACCTCCTTAATAGGATTCTGTGGTAACGCCTCTCTAGCGTGTGCAACTTCAACATGAGTAGTGATATTTATAGGATATACCTTAGGTTACGGTTCCAACTTTGGCATCCACTAATTTTCAACAGTATATTGTATCATAACCATCCTGCAACTTTATTCTCCTATTTATGATTCTTGATGAGATGCTCATATAGATATGGGAATTCCTCATAGCTATGATTCTTCCCACGAAATAAAATGTAATATTTTGAGGACATTCATGCTTGTAGTGGTTAGGTGATCTGCATGTAAAGCATGTTCCACAAGGGAATTCACCTCATCCACCACCACGGCTTCAACCTCTGCCACATCCTCCATCATAGCACCCCTTGCCCCGACCATACTATGCTTGATTATGATTCTGATCCTGATGCTCACCTTACCCTTAGAGTTATCTGATACTCATATCTATCGCACACCAATATCTATAGGATCATGGATATGACCAATCAACCTTCAGTCCTCTGTATCATGAGTCGTGGACCAGAAAATCTTACAATAACAAGATACATTCTTTCTTATCGCGCATTGTAATAATGGGAAACAACTGACATCATGGTTCAGGTGACATATCTCAAAATCTAACAATAATGAATGTACTATCATACGAGGATAACTATATTTGGTGTGCCCCTCCACTTCACATTCTATACACCAAATCCCAGTGTGTGTCTCATGTGCCGAATTCGCCAATAGTTTCTCTAACTATTTTACCATGGCTACAATATGTGCTTCCAAGAATGGGCTAACTCCACTGTCTTCATTCTCGACTACCTCAACGTCTGAAAGCTGCTTCAAGGTATTCGTAGATTAATATATGTCTCATTTGACAGAGCCCTTCTAAAAGGTGTGATTATACCTCCAACAAACCATTATGCATGCTGGCTTGCATGAATATCATAAGAAAGCTTAGATAAAAGTGTTTTAAAATGGGCATCATACTCCTGAAAACTTTCAATAGTACCTTGTTTAATATCCTTGAGCGCGCTTATACTCTTCCGCTCAAATTCGGGATATAGAACTCGTAAGGAATGCACATTTGAACACTGAATAATCTACACAAGTTTGATCGGGGGTCAAACTTTCTATACCAAATGTGTGCGCGTCCCTATAATGTTGTTACAAATTGAATTACCTTACGCTTAGAAGCCATGATCCATTTTTGCACCAGTATATCTCACACATGTGCACATGTTGAACAACATCCTCTATGCCCCTATACTCGTAAAGATGGAGAGAAATCTCTATGTGAATATTCTATGGTTAGTGCAGACCACGTCCATCTAATCTAGAACCCCCATTATTGCCTTCTGCCTCAAGAACCACAAGATCTACCGAACTAGAGCCAACTACACCCCTTGATTCTCCACACGTAGCCGAAAGTGGACCGAGAAGATGTACTTCCTGTGGACCAAACCTGCTCCCCCCCTACGCATGGTGGGGTTTAGCTAGCCATCGAATTTTCCTCTAAGTTCAGGGTTACCATCAAGATCTTAATCACCAGTGGAATTCCTTGCAAGTAAGTTTCTGTGGGATACTATAAAAATTGGAACTCAACTACCTCTGGGCAAGAATAAGTGGAAATTGAGTATTCCAAGATATAACTGTTCAAAACACCAAGAACCAAGTATCCACAATGCATTTACAAATCATATCAGCGTCATTTAAGGCCTGAAATTTTCCCTGTATCCAGACAAGTGTGTGATACCTCTAATTTCACGTAGACACAAAAACCAACCACTGTATGCTTTTATCGGGAAAATAGAAAATACTCTCTCATGCAATAGTCATACAGGTTCTTTTCCACCCACACACGTGCGTCAAACTTAGATCTAGTGCAGGATCTCTATGCATACTCTTCTTCTAGGTATTTTATCCACTCCTCAACACTTGCTAGGGTCAATCGGTACATCTTCATCGTGAACCATCTTGAAAACAACTTAAAAAGAGGTCTCGACAATGGAATCAATGATGCAGCCTATAATTTACCATGAACAACCCAAGTGTGCTTTGACACATCACCCAACTAAGCTAAGCGCTCACCTAAAGCATAAAAAGGTACTGGGACCCTCCTTAGAGTTGCTTGTACAAGATGCAAACATGATGAAGATGTAATGTATTCATATCCACAAACAACATAAATATCCCACATAGCATTTTCCAAATCTAGATCTAAAAGAATAATGAATTAAGCAATAGATATAACAAATTCAACCATGTAAGAACTAGTTTCAGTCATGTTAACACCATTATTCACCCAACACACTCCATTATATTAAAACACAATAAACACGAAGCTTCTTATAATAAGTAGTATCATAAGTTCATGCACGCATCAAATCTAGCAACATAACTCCACAATAGCTCATACACAATACTCCCCTATAATCTACATAGATTACTACATATTTATAGGGGTGAGGACTTTCCCTTCACCACTTACGTACTTACAAAAATAGGTTGCATGATGAAAATAGTCATGCACCTTTACAATAACATGCACACATCCAAGTGCGCTAATAATACATCTCTTACATTTAAATGGCAGCAATAATTCTATTATTAATTCAAACTCATGCATGGTGCTTTCGTAGATGCTCATCCCAAAATAACATTTTTGTGTTGTGTGAATTTCCAACCCGTTGTGTGCTCTATACACTATCTCCAAAAATAGCCCATAGCCATGAAAATGGATAAATTCGATTCAATCTACCTTTCGCGCATGCTTCCTTCCCCATCCTTCCATGCCTTCAAACCTACCTTGCTACCACTCGTGAATCTTCTGTGTGCCTTCTACTTAGTGTCATACTTCGTCTACTCAACATTTGTAAATATCTTGATATCCTTACATAATTTGTTGTATGTTCCATATTTCATTAACCCATGTTATCAAGTTGATAATAGGTTTTGTGCTTATATTTATATCACTTTAATAAAGTATTAACCACCGTTTGGTCGTTTCTATTCTTTTTTTTGTCATACGATCACTTTCACCAGATCTTTGTTCACAACTCATTAGGCCTTAGTTTGATATACAATAATTTTTAGATTAGTTATTTTTCTAATCAATTTACTTTGAAACTCAACCAACAAATTTACAATCTTTCCATTTCCTTATCTTATTTTCTCGACTAAAACGACTAATTGTGTTCTTCGATTTTGTAGGTGAATTACAAAAACTCGCGACCACAACATTGCATTACGCTATCAAAGACAACCATTGAAACATAAACATGCCACCAATCTCCTTTCACCGACCCCATCTGAGATTATGCATGGTGCAATTCTAGGGTACCCGAGATGTTTCCAATCACTAACGCCATTAGCACATGTAATCAAATAGTAGGGAAAACATTCTCGTGTTTCCTCATTTCTCCATATTTTCTCTTTTCTACATGGTAATTTCCTTTTCTAGTTAATTATCTGCATCGAAGTTCACATTTCACTTTGGTTTAAAATGAACCCCGTACATCCTGCCTGATCAGATAGTTTAACTAGGGTTAACCTTTTGCATTTCACTTATCACACACAACCTAGACGCACAAATAAAATCAACACATCATAACACTCCTCTCACCTGGTTAACTGATTGGGACTTGAACACCCAATAGGAACCATCTTAGACATCTCCCTAGCCACAACCTACCAAAAACCAACCTTAGACTATCGTTCTCTAGGCACCTTTGTTATCCACTTTTTTGTTCATATCCCCTAAATTAAATATGATGATAAAAATGTTTCTTGATTTGTTTGTCAAAAAATTACATAAACAAATGTTTCTCTATTTCATGCCTATTGTCACTCTCTCTCAAGTAAAAATAAAAAACAATGTCCTCCATCCAATAAAATTACTTCTCCTAATGATCTCTCCCAACAAGATTCTAAACTCGAAACCATGCCTTCAGTTACCCAACCTCTGGTCTCCATGGTCTTACCTCATGAGAACCATGTCATCCAAGATTGTCCCCACCTTAAAACCAATACCCATGTCCCTCATCAATCTAGCCTTCCTAAACCAACTACATCTCCCACTCCTTTAGAAACTCTTGGACCACCTCCTAACCCCATATATGATTTCTTACTCCAAAATCTTCCACAATCTCTAAATACTCTCAATCTCCTAAATTGGTGGATCACATTCCACCCACATCCCTTTTTATCAATTTTATTTCATCCACTGCTAATATGCCTATCCAACCATCTAAACCTCTTAGCACTTACTTTCCTACCCATTGTATACCCCAACCATCTCAATATCATAACACTCATATCCCCACTTCTCATTTACCACAACAACCTACCCAACTTCAACGATCACATCATGTCCCTATTTCTCAACATCAACCTATGCAATGATCTCAACCCATGACACATGTTAATCCTCATCCAACAATTCCCTACACACTCATACATCCACAAATTAATAAATCATCTTATCACATGATTCCACAAACATCTCATCCACAAGTTAATTAACCGCCTTATCAAAGGATTCCTCAAACACCCACACAACCACAAACGTATCATTCACCTTATCAAGCTACATTTCAAACCACACAACCAATCCAATCTCAACCTAACATCACGTCAAATGATCCAATTCATGCTTTAATGAATCAGTTGGCCAATTTAGAATCTTCTACCTTGCACGCAAAGAAGCATTATCTCAAAAACAAATATTTAATGAATCACTTAATCCATCGGTTCCAATCAAACCCTACCCTCCTCATTGGAAACTTCCTGAGTTTACTAATTTTAACAAGGAAGATCCCCAACAACATCTCCATGCATTTAAACGAGCACGTTGTGTTATTGTGCATGATCACGATCTACTGCTTTGCACTTTCCCCATGTCCTTGTCTGGTCCTGCATTGGAATGGTACAACCATATCGTGCAATATTTCATATTCTCTTTTTCCCGGGTTGTGCAAATGTTTTTAGAAAACTTTTCTATTAACATTACATGCAAAACCACAATTACTTGGTCTATACACCATCTATTATTTTGACAACGAGCCTGTCCCCGACTTTGTCTCATGATGACACAAGTGTTATAAACTATCCTTTTCTCTTCCACAAATAAAACTCATGGAAATCTTCTCACATTTTTATACAAAACATATATCATCTACTTTGTAAATCCAATCATTCTGAACCTTTGACAAAGTTTTCACAATGGCTTACAAACTCAAAACCCATGTCATTGAACAAGGTCATCTTAAACTAAGATCGACTGAACCTAAAATCAAATCTACTAAACCAACCACACAAAATAACACATTTAAAGGTGCAACCAACACCATGGTTATTAATCCTCATCCACATCTACATCCAACACATGGCCTCAACAACAAGCCCCTCAATCAATAACCAACTACACTCCCTTAGGATAATCATATAGTTCGATATTTGACAAGTTGATGGCCGTGAACTCCATATAACTTCCTCCCATTCGACATGTAGACAATTTGCAAGACAAGCCTATTTGGTATCACAAATCCCACTATTGTAAATATCATCGAGTCAAAGGTCACGACATTGAGAAATGTCGTTCTTTTAAAGATCGTATCCAACAAATTATCAATAAGGGGGATATCCAAATCAATAGCTCCACCACTTCATCTAGCCAACCTCTCGACAGAATTACACAAAATTTTCCTAATCAACCACTAATAAATCAAGCCCCTTTTACATCTCAATTATCAAATGCTTACGTGATTGACACCGTCAATCAAGATCTCATCTTATCACCAACTTTGCATGTTCCTACCTTAGACATTATTCCCACTCTTTATTCAGAACCTATCACACCTATATCAACTTTTAATACTTGTCTTGAACCTACACCTTCTCTACCCTTACCACATTTGCATCAAATGTGACTATACCATCTAATTTATCCTCTTCAATCATGCCGCAATCCACCACATCAGATCCATCCTTAGCACCTATTTCGGCCCCATTGATATCCACACCTATCCCTACATCCTAACATTTATCCTTCACCATCATTTGCATCAAACACACCTATTACTACACCTACATCAATCATCTCTACAACCATCCCAACTAAACTCATTTCTACTACATGTACCTTTATAACCACACTTACAACATCAACCCCATTTGAAACATTTATGAATCTAACATTCTCAACTACTTCTACACCAAAAATTAATCCTACACCTACTTCATTACCTATCATGTATACTCCATCATTTACCACATCCCTTTCAGTAGGTTTGACTACCCTACTTGTATCCATGCTACCTTTACCCATCGACCATCCTTAGAGTCAATCCAGCTTCCTCCTTCCACAATTTCTCCCATATCGACCACACCAATGACCTTAACCACATCCACATCAGCTTCAAGTATACATACCACTTCATCCATATCTCTCGTGCCCCAACCTGTCATATTCAACCCCTCATCAAACATGCCCATCACCACATCACCCACATCTCCAAATATCCCAAATATGCCTACATCCCTATCTATCCCAACTACCCCTACATCTATCATATCAACAAATCCACCTATCCCTACCTTGAAATATTTACCTATATCCTTTCCCATGGCCACATCACCCATTCTATCCCAATACTCTTTACTTAATCCTTCTATCACAATGAAAAAATCCTCTTGATCTACAACCCTATCAAAGATACCCTTTGAAACATCTATTGAACAAACACCTCCACCTAAGTCAAATAAAGATGGTTTACATTCTCCTCTACAAAATCAAATCTTTCCATGCCAAAACCTAAACAATCCACATCTCACATAGATCTCATTAATCACATCATACAAACACCTATTTCTCCATTAATATCCTCTTCTTGTTTTAATACTCTTTCCCCATCGATATCCACATCCATGCCACCACCTTTAGATCCTCCAGTTGAGAAAAATTATCATCCCTGCCAAAGGTAAATCTTCTCGATCAAAATATAAGGCTCATGGAAAACATCCCCAACAGTCTCCTACACATCCTCGTAAAAATTAGATCTTCCCTCTTTTCAACAATCTAATCTTACACATCTATTTTAGGGCCACTCCCTTCATCTACGACATCTTGCAATGATAAATCTATAGCCAAACAATCCAATCCTCCCATAAAATCTGATTTGTCATCCAAGACATAATCTACCCATCCAATGTAAATCCTCCCAATCCAAACAATCTAATCCTCTAATGAAATTTGATTTTTCCTCCAAAACACATAATTTATCCATCCAATCTACATCCAAGATAAAATATTCTATCAAAATCCACAAAAGTTGCCTTTCTTGTGAGACTTTGATGGGATCCCTACGACATTTTTTTTTGAAATTTAATTCAAATATCTATCATCACACTTCCTCCCATTAAAGATTTTAATCCCTATAGTCCAAAGCCATCATGGTTCAATCCCAATTGCATTTGCACTTATCATCGTACCCTAGGCCATGACATCGAACATTGTAAGGCATTTTGGAAAATCATCCATAAACTTATTGAGAAAGACGATTTCCTCACTCAAGGAAAACATCCTTCTCCATCTACATCTAATCAAATTTTTATCCCATCTATTAGGTTTCCCATGATTCCTCCATCCACATCATCCCTTAACATCCCTCCTGCACATGACATTCCTCTTAAGGAAGGTCCTTCATTATTCATCAATAATGCTTATCTTGCCAAACACACTTGTGGTCTCCGACCATTTATCCAATCCAAATCTAAAACAATCTCATATAAACTCTTTGACATCCTTTAACTCATCTACATTTAATTTATTCGGGAGTAACCTTCCCTCTCCCTTGAACATATCATTCGCATAAACAACTTCCTTAATCATGGGGAATTCATTCCTTGAATTTTTTATTTAATTTACCTCATCCAATCTAAACTAATTTTGTCCAAATACGCATCTCATTTTAAGTCCACTTTTGTGGTCATATTCGTCTCTCCTTATTTATTTTAATCAAATTCCACCATTGTGGTTGTTTTGTCCTTCCATTGAGGGACCATTTATTTTCATCAAATTCCTCCTTTGAGGCCATGTTTTTCCTTCCATTGAGGGACCATTTATTTTCATCAAAGTCCATCTTTGTGGTCATATTCATGCCTCTTTTAGGGTGCCATCTTTCCTTCATTAAAGTCCACATTTCTGCCATGTTTGTCTCTCCCTTGAGGGACCATATTTTTCATTTTAAGTCCACCATTGTGGCCATACGTGTCCCTTCTTATGGGGCACCAATCTTTCTATCACAATCTCGTATGAGTATGAGGCCTATCTTTTGACTTCCCTCCTGGTGGTAAACTAGAGATAGAACTTCTTAATGCATTGCACTTACAACCATTCTACTGTTAGAATACCTATCAATGAGAAGATAGTTATACCCTTAGATCATTCCTCCATCATGAACCTCTTCCATCTATCACTATAATGATTTGGAATTATGTGGTCTATCGTCACTTTCCTAGTCATGGCCTTAAATATGGGCACCACATTTCTCTATCCATAGCATTTTCCTTATGGATAGGTTCTCCTTATTTTGTGAGAAATTCGAGATCATTACATCCATCAACCTCCCATTAATTTATTGAAATTACACAAAAGGGTCTAAGGATGTCTCTTATATGATCATCATCCCCTCCTAAGTGGTCTACCTAGCTATACCCAACTCTTCCCCATCAAATTGAAAATAAAAAGAAAAGAAAAGAAAGGAAAATTCAAAATTGTGATGCTCTTGTTATCTTATCTTATCAAAAAACTAGACTAATCCTCAAAGGAAAGTTGTTCATTAAAATCATATAACATAAGTATATATTTCTCCCTCAAAGGACAACTATCATGCATATATCATCTTGCCATTTAAAACCCAAATAAAAATCCAAAAAAAAGTAAAACCGTATCCTTTAAGGATGGCTACTCTATTATATTATGACAATAAAGGCTTCTCGCATTGATCAACCTTTTATATCATATCATCCTAAGAAATATTCCCACATCGATCAAATTTCTCATATACATTACAAACTTCCCACATTGATCAGTTTGCATCTTCCCCTTCCTAGAGTTGGGGCATAGTTCTAGGAACACCAACCCATGGAGAAACCTCTTCTTGTACAATTTACATCTTCAATCCCTTTATCATGTCGACATAAAATTCATTAGCATATTTCATCCATATTTCCCTCATGATCTTTTGGTATAACTAACTATCGTTGGTTATCTGTTAATACCTACTACTAGCTACAAGTGCAATGCCTTGAGTGGTACCTTCGTGTTTATCTATAACCCGGTTTGAGGAATAACTTCCCGTATCCTCCTTGCTATGGCCATGTGTCATTTATCTCATTAAGGTCATCTTTTATCAAAATCATATTATTCCATTTCAAATCATGAATTCTATATCTATCTGTTTACCTCTAAGGATGACATATCTGACCATCATCCATAATCCCATGAATTTTGTTACTATCTATACACTTTTCAGTTTGGGAATTCTACTTGATCTCCATTGTAGTTTACGAATCCTACTTGAGGATCCCTCTCAAGCGAAAGTTCATTATCCTACCATAACTTTTATCCACCACCATGATCAAAATGTTTTTGATCCATTGTTCTCCTTGCTCTTGTTTTCACTCATCACCACTTATCCCCACATCATCCTTCTCACCTTTCTATCCCCTTTCACCACTTTGTGTGTCTTCCTTTCATTTCCTCCTGACTTTTCACATTGCCTCCTCCGATTCATATTTTGGTATCATCACTCCCATCACATGGGAATCCAAATTAAGGATTTCCCTTACACTTTCCTTCTACACTATATATGTTCCTCCATCCAATCATGTCATACTCATTTGTTTCCTTGTTGTCACATTTTATCACCTCCTTTAATCTCTTGTTCCACTTTGGCATACATCACCTAGTATTTTCATCATTCTTCTTCTTCTTTTCTTCGGTTTGTTGATCTTAATTAACCACTCCTACGACATGGTGATCTTACTTAAGAGTCCCTCTTAAGGAAGATCCTTCATCTTGCCTTTCCCCATCACTCCACATTCCCATTGTCCACATTTTCTCTTCATTTCCCATCATCACATCTTCCCACCTTTTCTTTCTTCCTCGCACACACTATATCCAACTTCCCCAATCATCATCTCCATCATCTCTTGATTGACAATCTTGCTTAATGACTTATGTCACAAGGCGGTCTCGCTTAAGGGTCGTCTTAAGTTGAACTCGTCATTATGGACTTCTCCTTCACCTCATTCTTCTTCACCCTATAGACCACATTTTCACCCTACCTTATCCCTTCTTCATCCCATCATATCATAGAGTACATCACCTATCTTCCGCTTATCAACACGTTCATTTCCCCATTTTCACCTTCTTGATCCATCATCCTTCATATTGTTTCTTTCCATTATTTTCATGTCTTATTTCTTCACCTTTTCCACATTCATCCTCATCCACTACATCCTCTCCTAACCTTCATCCTTTACTTTGTTTTACCTCCTCCACTCTTTCCATTCCATCTTCTAGAATTCTCCACATATCTATTCCCATGATTACCCACCATCGTTGTTAATACTCACCTAACATTATTTCATCATCATCTTTTGTTTCCACACTAATAATTATCAGTGGAATTCTCCTAAAAATCACTCATCTCCATTCTCGCATGGCCTTCATGGATCCTTCTCTTTGACCTCCTCCGTTCTATCTTCCTCAATTCCTTTATGTCATATGATAATTATTAGAGGGACTTATCCTTACATCCTTTCATTGGTGTTCCCTCTTCCATTCCTATTTAATTTTTCCTCTCCTCACCTTTCCTCCAATTTTCCTTTCCGATCATTATCGGTGAACTTATACTAACATCCCTTTGCCGAAATTTCATATCCTATCCATTCCCATCTCTTTCTTCACCACCTCTCCATATTCCATTCTTCCTTGCCAATTTCTTTACTGTCTTCATCATACAACCTCTCTTTATTTTCTCATCATCAACTTATCCTCATCTCACACTTTGTGTCATTCCTCCCTTCCATCCTTCTTTCTCTTCTACATATTTTATATTGCTTCTCTTTACTAAATATCTTCATTCTTAATCCCCTTGCCTCTATGTAATTTTCTCTATTTTCCTCTCTTCCTTTCTTCTCCTCTTCTTATTCCACTTCCTCTGTATCATCTTCATCCCCTTTTACTACTGCATTTCTTTCTTACTTCCCTAGTGATAACTCGACTCTTCAACGTTGTCTCATCCATTTTATCATACCACCATCCACATGCATTTCCATGCGTCCATTCCATATTATTTTCCTTGGATTTCCTCACAATGATCTAGTTTCTTCAATCTTCTCTGCTATATCATCATCTATTTCATTTTCCATTACCTCTTTCCCCTCATCTGCTTCACCCTCCTTCATGCCTTTCATTTTAAATAACTCTCCTTTTTTCATAATTTCATCATCTTCTATGTCATTTTATTTTCTTCTCATTGTTTATCCTTCTTATTCATTTCCTTATTCTCATATCATCCTTCTTTGTTATCCTCCTCCTCCCCTTTCATCCCATTTTTTTTTCCTCCTCCATCGTGTTCGTCCCTCTATTCCATACCCTTGTATCCTTCACCTTCACCTTTCTTTCTCTTCTCATAATCACCAACTATTCTTGCCCATTCCCTTTTCTATTTCTTATTACATCCTTAAACACATCCTTCACACCTAGCCTTCAAAATCAATTTCGATGTTTCTCCATTTATGCACTACCGCCAATCCATTTCATTACATCTTGTTCTCATCCTTCTCTCTACAACCTTGACCCCTTCTCTTTTGGAGAACTCTATCACATCTTTTATCTTCATAAGTCCTCTCGCAGGGGCATCATCTTATACATTTCCAAGAATTTCTTCCCATGGTATTTTTGTCTTCAAGGATACCATAACAACCATCACCTATCACCTTTTCCCTCATGATTCTTGCTCTGATTTTTACTTAGAAAACGCCGATCATAATCTCTCCCCATTTCCATGAATCACAGTTTGGTCTACTTTCTTATCAACAAAAATATTCCTTAGAAAATATCTATTCACTTCCTCTTCTTAAGGAATTTTATCACATACTTCTATCCAATTAGTTCTTCATGTCTACCTTTGTGCCCATACATTTTCCCCCTTTGGGGAATTTTATTTACACATTCATCTTCCACTTTGTCACTTTTGTGCCCTGTGTTGGGGCATCATTATTTTCATCCTCGTCCCTTTTGTGGACACATGATTTTTCACTTGATTCCTTGCATATGAAGGATTTCACATAACTTTCACATTCAGTTGTGCATATTTTGATGTTTTCCTATGATCCATTGGTCATCACTGGTTTGCATCCATATTGCAGTGATCTTCACCCACTCACTGGTCCATAGAACATTGTCACTTGTCTCCTTTGGGACCACAATCGTCCTCTATCTATATGATATTGGAGTCACCACCATATTTTTCATTGTTATTACGATCCTTTTTTGACTAGGGCATCTTGCCTTTGATCATGTTTTACCCATCCTCATCTCTTATGCAGATGCATGATTTCATCCAACCCTTTTTGTTTTTGTCTCATGGATTGCTATCACAAACCACTCAACAAAAAGGGGAAAATGTAGACACCAAATTTTGGTATCACCCCACGTTTTCTCTCCTTTAGCACTTATCCAAGCAAATCATGTTTCCCATAAAAATGCATGTTCAATTAATTAATCTTATAACTTAATTGATCCCCTTTCACATACTTAAACCTCATTATATGCTAAATAATCAATTATTCCAATTAGGTCATATCATCCCATCTCATAATTAAATAATCCAAAAATCATCCAAATCATAAGCCCCACTCAATCAAATCAAATCCACTAATACACCTACCATCCAAATCATGAACCCCACATGTTCCCCACTTAATCAAATTCAATTCAATCAAATCTAATCTAACACCCCACCTAATAATCAATCCCCCCAAAATTATTAATTCATGAACCCCACCCATGAATTTAATAATTCTAAAATCCAAATACATCAAAATCTGACATCTTATTCAAATTTTTAATAGTGTACAATAATCCACATGGAATTCACTATTCATACCTTTTATTTTTTTCAAATCATGTCCCCACTCCACATCACACCTTTTCTTTTTTTCTTTTTTAAAATAATGATCCCCACAGTCAAATAAACTCCTAATCATGTCCCATTAAGCAGGGTTACATTTACAAACTCAGTAACTTGTTAACTTCAAACTTAACCCATATTCAAGCTATAAATATGGCCCTTTCCTCCCCCCTCTAAAATAATAATAATAAGAATATGAAATATCTGTATATTTTGAAACTTGAAGGGAGGAGATTAATATAAAAATTTCGAAACAAATTTTTGAAGCTTGAAAATATGAAAACTTTGGAAAATTATTTGTGAAGTTTGAAGAAAATTTTGAAGTGTTTGAAGGAAAAACTCTTCCATCATCCCCATGTTGCTCTTGTAATGCCATTCTGATGTCTGTTTCATCACCATAGCAGAACACCAGCTAAGTGCCCTCATTTTTCCATTTACTTAGTATATTGCATTTCTTTGTTTTTATTCATTATCTATTACTCATGATTTATCCTTCTCTTTTTTGACACGGGGTTGATATCTTCCAAGGAATTTTACAGCTTCTTAGAACTGAAATTGTTGAGTCATCCCCCAAATATCTTGATCTAATCACATTTGTTTCAGTTTTGTAGGCATTATTACAGATCCATCTTCTTGGAACCCATAGATCCATATCTGCATCTGAGGTACTAAACCCTCCATCATTCAAAGTTGTTAGTGGCTTCCAGTATTGACATTCAACCATGAAAGAATGAAGTTTCCTAATCAACACGAACAATTAAAATTCCATACAGGGTTGTTGTAAATGTATTAAATATGAACCAGGAAAAAAATGATATCAAGAAGGAGAAACCATCAAATTTCAAGTAATGGACTACTTTAGTTCTTTTTTATTTATTCCAAGTATTTAATAACAAATTCCATTACCCAAGATCAAATGAAAAATTTGAATGTATATAACAAATAATTCAAAAGTAAGACATAGGTTTCCATGATTTTCATTACAACAAAGTTTTTTCTATAGTTTGTCATATTTTACCACGAGGGTTCACTTAGTAAAAGTATGGTATAACACGTTTGTTTGAAGGGTATTAAAGAATACCCTTAATTCTAGTTTTTACTTCTAATTATTCAATTTATAATACCCCCTCCCGTTATATTATTAGAATGAAAGTACCCCCTATTTTTCCATGTACCTTACTTACCCATTTTTCCATGACAATTTTATTTACCCCTTTTTATTTCTACCCTAATATATTAAACAAAAAATATATCATGTTTCTCACTCAATTTTTTTAATATGTATTTTCTCTCGAAAGATAATTTGAATCCACTCATGAACTATTACAAATTACCTTATAAATGTTAAAATTTAATTGTTTCTTAGTAGTTCTTCAAATAATTAAGATGGTGAAATAATATCACTTGTGTTGAAAAGCATACTCAATCCTAGTTTTCTACCATCTTATTATTTCTTGGTTAAGAATCCCTTAATTGAGATTTCTTTATTAAAAAGAGATTATAATTTAACTTTATGACCACACTCCTTAAATTACAATTTTAAGGTATTTAATTCTTAAAACTAGGGTTCAAATGTCTAAGTTTTATATTAAAATTAAACCTCCCTTTCCTTTGGCCCAACTCTCTAACCTACCCCCAATACATGATTCATATTATTAATAAATTAAACCCTTTCACCCCCTCTTGTCTACCGGTATATTGACTTTACTTTTATTAATTTTAATTACCTCAATATGAACCCACGTGTTAGGATATTGCCTAGCTAGTGAACCCCGTGTATTTTACAAAGATACGAGATCTCGGAAGAAAACAAAAATAGAGAAAAACTTCTTAAAGCTATGAAAACATGAAAAATACATCTTTAGAAAAAGAGTTCTTTATCTTACCATGTACATGTTTACGAGCGAGATTTCAATTAGAAATCATTCACCATGGCAAAATATAAGTTGTCAAAATAATTTTGATAGGTTGACATGGAAAGCAAAACGTAGATACATGATTTTGATGTGTATCATGATAAACTTGCTATAGAATTGAAATGGTATTATAAAATCAAGTTACATGCCATTATGGAAAAGAGGAGAATATAACGGCTTCCCATATGCAACTCATAATTAGGATAAGCTATCATTGTGTCACATTCAACTAACAGAATAAGGCAAGGATACAATTTTGCAGTGTCAAGCACAACCAATAATGGGAATTTGAATACATGTGGTTAATGTAAATGACATCTACAACCATGTTTTTCCATAATACCGGTGGTTAAGTCTGAAATAATGGAGATTGATGTTGCAGATTATTCACAAAAGTAAATATAGTTGAGTATTTTCCTCATTGGTTTTTTTACGAATAGATTGATGTTTCAACAATGATTAAGATAGATACGGTTTCATTTGCAATTTAAGCTCAAACAAAGTGCTCGAATAGAGCTTCTCTCTATAAATGCAACCATAACAAAGAAGAAACTAGAAATGGTCAACTCAAGTTAATAAAAATCATAATTTTAAATAGATCTTGGGCCTTGGCATGTGTCCAAGAAAAATACAGAGACCACATGCCAACAACATAGAAAATCATGGTACAGGTAGAAGAAAAATGTCCAGATGAATCTTACTTACATTTCAAACTAGAAAACATAGCAACTCATTTTATAGAAAAAGGAGCAATATGTATAAATCACCAAGAGTTTACACAAATAAAAATTCCAAGCTCTAAAAAAAGTAAACAAAGCTCAAGCTCATTTACACAAACCCCAACTTGCGCAGATATCTACAAGTAAAGAAAAAAGGACCCAGATCCACAAATCAATGTAAACCGAGCCAAATATAAAATAGGGAAAATAATGAAAACATGAAGGGTTGGGTGAATACAAAGGTGTCTATGTAAGCCAAGAGGTAAGAAAGCGACCAATGCTGAATTCACCATTCAATGGAATAACGAACCAAAAATATGAAATAATTTTTGAGCTCAAAACACAAAATAAAGAGTTTGAAAACATGCTTACCTTTTTATAATGACAAGTTGTCACTATACCACCGAGTTATCTCAACCCATTATAGAGTCAATGGTTAAGTTTTCAAAACCCCAAATCATACAATGCCAAAAGGGGTTGGAATTCGAGCTCCAAGTAAAGGAATATGGTGGTTGGGAGTACAATAGTGAAACCCCACAACATAACCAAATAATGGAAAAATTTTGAGGGTTTTAAAACTAATCCATGGCCATCAAACCCCATGTTTCCACATTGAGCCAAGAAGTTTCCAAAACTGAGCTATGCAATGTTAGCACAAATACGAGCTCCCACTCATAATAAGAGGCATCCAAACTCACATTCATAGAGAGGGCCTTCGAGCTAGAGAAAAGAGCTCAAAAATATCTAATGGCAGTCATCCAAGTAGAATATAGAAAAGCCCCATGGCCACTCGGAAGAATAGAAGAAAAAAAGCACTTAAACCCCTTTAATGGTGGCACGAGGTACAAAACTAGAAGAAAATACGTGAAAAAATGATATATGCAAGAAAGATCCATCAAACTAGGGTAGAACTCATCCAATGACGCACAACAAGCTCTCAAAGAAGATAGAACTGGTTTCATAGCTCAATCCTAAGGGAGCTTCATGTAAAATGCCAAACAAAAAAATGCAAAGGTGTTTTAGGTTTTGAAAACCTAATCCAATCTTGACGCAGTGGAGTGTTAGCTTGACCGAGGTCAAGTTTAATGATCATGTTGTTAAGACTGTTAGAGTGGTTATCCATTTTTAAGTCCATAAATGAAAGGTGGGAATCATTATAGCTAAAAGGTCATTATTGATTCCAAAAGGGTAAAAATAATTTCCCCTTCTCCAAAGACACGAGTTAAAACTTTTGTTTAGTTTTAATTATTGTAAATCATGTACCCCTCCCATTTTTCTCGTAATAATATGTCAAAATGAATCATAACGCATCCATCCAACGGAAATGGAGAACACAATAAGTCAAAACAATGTTTTTAGGTATGCTATTAAACAATCCAACTCATGCATGTTGACAAAATTATATTTTGGAGGTAATTTTAAAAATAACTTTTACTTGCATTAGTTGAGGATGCCTTAATATATGCAAGGGAGGCCCGTATAATCACTTTATGCCTTGGAGAAAGGTAATTGACTAGTCAACATTAGTTGACCATAGTTGTGTGAGAGTATATTATAGGATATATTTAGTCTTTCCTTATTTTATTATATTCATTTAAGGCATGGATAATGCATGTATGGGTACTTTAGCTATTGTTAGTAAAAACTATTTTTGGAGAGTATGGGTGAATATTTCTGCTATATATTGTGTGCAATGACAAAGCACACAGGGGGATAATTTTTGCGAGTTATGCTAAAAATTGATTTTATTTTTTTACCTTTGAGAAATAAAAGACAGATTATTCCTCTAGATTCAAATCTTTATCAATTGTGCTACAAGATATTGTGTAGGGTTTTAAATAGTGAAATCTTGTTTTCCTAGAATGCTCATGATATCTCAACACGTTCATTAAACAACTTCATCAAATTTACAGTCCATCTAAGTATGTCAAACACCTTCTATGGATACAAAGATTGTCAAGGAATCATTGAAGTTAAGTATAAACTTTTATTTGTCTCTAAGTGTGTCCTATGTAGGCTCCAACATTACATATTTTTAGTGTATCACCTTTATATGCTTTAAGTTTTACTTTTCCCCTAACTTTCAACATAGTCAAATACAAATTTTTAAGTGATTCATCAAAGGGAGCTAGCCCTTTCTGGAGGTTTCCCTCATTCCGAGACACCCACAACTCAAAGGGAATCCCATTGTACCGGCCAAAGTCAAAAGTCAAATTACCATCTAGAAGGGTGTAATTTAGACCAATAACATTTTTTTTCGCACACCGGTGGGAGAAAGAACCAGATTTTGGCATTATTTCCAGCATGTAATGATGTGTATTTATCTCTCTGCACAAGGATTTACTTCATCAAGATCAATAACTAGAGTTATTAATTGCGGTATCAAATTGGCGTGCAACGTGACATAAACAAAGATTTAAGAGCTGCAGTCTATCAAGGACCATTAAATCAATTTTAGTAGCTTGCTGCCATCATAATTTTGAACGAAGATTTTGATAGATCTACACTTTTACAAAAAAGACTAGGTGATGCTAGAAGGGTTTAAATTACTATTTTTCCATGATCTATGTCTGTGATCAGAACCAGAGTGTCAACAAGAGGTATTACCCCTAATTTTATTCAATTCCCTCTAAATTAAACTATAAGAAGGGTTGGAATTATTATGCCCTATAACATGCCCCATATTGCTAATCCTCCTTCCCCTATTTTGATTTTTTTCATCTAGATCCTAATCTTTCCAATGGATGCCCAACAACCCAAAACCTTTGTTCCTTTTACTAATGATAACCCTCTCATAATTCTTGTTTATCATGATATACCAAGTTGTTTCCCTAAAAGGTCTTCCATTTTTTACTGGTGAAAATCAAGTTACCCTAGTTGAACATATTAGAGATGTAGCAGCCCTTTGTTCAGTACATAATATCACACATGAGGATGTTTCTCTAAGGCTGCTAGCTACCTCTTTTAAAGGTCAAGCCCTATAGTGGTACATAAACTTAGAAATAGGAACAATAGGCACTTGGGATGTATTAGGTGTTGCTTTGTGCAAATAATTTGAAGATAAAACATACCATCTATCCCTTATTGAGAAGTTTTCCACTATTAAGCATGCACCCCAAGAGTTCATGGCCAATTTCAACTTAAGATTTACTAGAACTTGGGAAAAAATTCCAATTGCAATCAAGCCTTCACCAAAACATGTTTTTTTTATTATTTTCATGCATTAAATAGTGACATTGTTGTCATGATTCTAGTCTATGGGTGGAACTACTCTTCCCATAGCTTTTGACATTGTAATAAGAGCTGAAAAAACCTCATACAAGATGGAAAGTTGGAACCTAGACCTTCTATGCCCATTTATGTTGAGCTAGCTCCTATTCCACCAGCTGAGAAAGCATCTACAACTCCTATAGTTCAGCTTGAGAAGATTGATAATTTAGAAGGTGTTGTTAAGGCTTTGTCAAATAAAGTTGTGTAGTTGGAAAGGAATCAATCTCAAACCAACAGACCATATCAACCTCCTTTTCCAAGTTACAATAATTACAGGCCTCCTGCTCAAGGTTATAGACCATATCAAGCACAACCAGCCATTACATTTAGCCCTCTTACTATAACTGATCCTAATCCTTCTATAACTTCAAGAGCTTTGGTTCCCGTGTAAGCTAATATGGCCCAAGATGCTAGTATGCAGCCTAGTGAGTCAAATTCATCTACAAAGATGGTACCACAAGGGTTTTCTATGCCACAAATGACTGAAGAAGAGGCATTTCACCATTTTCAAGGAAATTGTATTTCTTGCAGCACACACAAACCAAATTTTGGCATAAGAACAACAGGGGAAGCCAGATGCAACATTGTAAATTTTGAAACAACTGATCATGTGGTTGTAAATTGTGAAATTGGTGCACAAGATAAGGCTAAATTTGTTACAATAGTTACCAGATCAAAGAAAAGATCCATGGAATCTAATGTAAGTGATAAAACTACCATACAACATCATGAAACTCAAAGTAATGTTGTTGGTAAGAGTTTTGTACCACCTACTGTTCAAGAATAGGTTGTTGTAAAAAAATAAGTTTAAAATTGGTGATGTTCCTTTCAATATTATTGATCATATGAAGAATTCTAACGTCACTATGACCATGTGGGATACACTTTCTATTCCTGGACAAAAAGACTTGCTAGTCTAAAAGCTTGTGGGTCTAAAATTAAAATCAAAATAGGTTGACTGTGTAGGAAACACAACCAACATGGTGATGGCAATTGCAAACCAACATACTAAAGGGTTAAAATAACAAGTATTTAAGACAAATAAATAGGAAAATAGGTAAAAGTGGTTAATCCTCCTCCGTTTTATCTTTATTTAATCATTGGAGATTCATTAGTTCATAATTGCATGGTTGATAACGGAGCTAGCAACACTGTTATTCTAAAACTAGTGGCTAAAAGTTGGGTCTTAAGTATGAACCAAGTACCAAAGGAGTGTTACAACTTGATGGTTCATCAACTAAGACCATTGGAATAATAAAATATTTGAAACTAACTTTGCATGTATGTCCAAGTGTTACAATCTCACAAGATGTGATGGTGGTGGATCTACCACCTTATTTTTCCATGTGCTTATCTAGAGACTTCACATCTAATATTGGTAGTTACCTTTCAGCATATTGGACATATTTAGTTTTCATAACTTGGTATGGAGCTAAGGTAACTATCAATTCAGAGCCCTTGTCAAATTTTCATATTGATCCTTTTACACCTAGTGTTGTTAATGCAAATTATGTTGTAAGTGAAGAATGAACTAGATGATTCATAGAGGCTGAAACTAGTTATGCCTTAGAAGGTGTCCTAGATATTTTCAAAGATCAAAGAATTGATAAATATAATGAGCATGACCCATGGAAAATCATTGAGGATCAGATCATTGAGGGACAAGGCCTTGGAGTTTATTGTATTCATGAGGACAACACTGTAATTCCTTCTTTGGAGAGAGACAATAAAAAAGATAGTGGTTTATGGAAATTTTTTTGGATGGCTCCAAAAACTAGCATGGTTTAGGAGACGGTTTAATGTTGATTTCACCTTAAAAAAATATTTTTTACCACCATTAAGTTCTAGTTTGATTTCTTTAACAATATTTCTTAGTATGAAGGCCTTGTTCACAATTTAGAGTGGGCAAGAAAGAATAAAATCAAGGATTTGTATATTTTTGGGGATAATGAGCTTATTATTCACCAAGTTAGAGGTTCTAATACTTGCAAGAACCCATTAATGAGAACTTATAGGCATAGAGTGTGGGAATTTCTTAATGATTTCCTTTTGTTAATGTTCAAGCTATCCCTAGAGATAAAAATAAACATGTTGATAGACTTGCTGCAATTGATCCATAATTTGACATACCTGCTAACATTGGAAATAAAAAATTATAACCACATATCAAAGTTTTAGTGAGACCGTCTGTCCCAGATAATGATATGAATTGACAAGTTTTAGATAATGATGCACATATAGTTAGATTTCTACAGAAGAAGCATAATTTTGTACTCAAAATCAAGGAAAATGTAGAATCGTTATGAAGATCAAATAGTACAGCTAAAAAAAACAAGATTCCAAAAGGCCTTGTAACTTTGGAATCTATTTTCGTGAAAATGATGAAATAAAGCATGAGAGGGCTATACTTGCTGTAGGTACAGATCAACATGAAAAAGTTACCATTTTTGAAGGTAAGAGTCTTAATCTTGGTAAAGTTTGTTCACAATATGAAAAAGACTCTTTTATTCAGCTTTGTAGAGAGTATGTAGATGTTTTTTCTTGGCAATACAATGATTTAAGAGGTTTTGATCCCTCTTTAGCTCAACATACCATTGAATTAGAGGCTGGTTCTAAACTGGTTAGATAGAAATAGAGGCCAATTAATCCCAAATTGGAGCCCTTGATGCGAGATAGAGCTTGAAAAAATCATTGAGTCTTCCATTATCTTCCCCATTAAGCACTCCACTTGGGTGGCTAATCTTGTACCTTGTGAGAAAGAAAAATGGTGAAATCAGGTTATGTGTTGATTTCCGTGATTTGAATAAGGCTTCTCTTAAGGATCATTATCCTTTACCTTCTATGGAGTAGATTCTTTAGTTAGTTGTTGGTTTAGAGAGATATTCCTTTCTTGACGGATATAGCGGATATAATCAGATACTTGTCAAGGAGGAAGATCAGTACAAAACAACATTTACTACAAAGTGGGGCACTTATGCTTACAAAAATATGTCATTTGGTTTGTCAAATGTTGGTGCAACTTTTCAGTGTGCTATAGACATGGATTTTCAAGGTATTATCAATAAGTTTTTCTTAGTTTATTTGGATTATATCACTATGTTTTCAAAACTTTATAGTGACCATTTACAACAGCTCAAAGTAATATTTGAAAGGTGTAGAGAGTTTGGTGTGTCACTTAATCCTAAAAATGCGTGTTTTCAGTCCATGAAGGTAAGCTTCTTGGTCACATTATTTCCAAACATGGTATGATGATTATTCAAAAGGGTAAGTGTTATTCTTGCTTTAGGATTGCCAAAACATAAAAAAACACTTCAAAGTTTCCTTGGAAAAATCAATTTCATAAGAAGATATATTGTTGATTTTGCTACACTTGCAAAGCCTTTGACCAACATGCTTGAGAAATATCAAAATTTCACTTGGTCAAAAGAAGGAGTGAGTAGTTTTGATACCATCAAGAAATCCATTACTACTACCCCAACACTTATAAATCCTAATTTTTCAAAAGATTTCACGTTGTATGCTTATGCTAACATGGATACTATTACAACAATTTTAACACAATAGAATCAAGAAGAATTGGAGAAGCCAATTTATTTTTTTAGTCAATGTCTGATGGAGTACAAAACAAGGTACTCATTCATTGAGAAACATGTACTTTCAATTGTTAGATCTCTTAAAAAGTTCAAGCATTTGCTCTCTAACAATAAAATTAATTTGATGGTTGCACATCTAAGCATTAAAGAGTTCTTGTTAAACAAGGATATATTAGAAAAGAAATAATGTTGGATCACTTGAGTCATGGAGTATGACATCATCATTAAAGTGACCAAATTGATTAGAGGAAAAGGATTGTGTGACACTTGGCTCAAGACTTGTATGAAAATAAGGAAGATGTTTATTTTCTATAGAATGAGCCTAAAAACAAAGAAAATCAACAACATATAGATTGTATTTTTAACATGTCAAGGTATCTTCAACATGGTATATACCCACCAGGTTTTTTGAAAGCTCACAAAGAAGGTATTTTAGACTTTAGTCCAATCCTTTTTCTGGTTAATGATGTTTTATTCAAGAAAGATATCAATGGTGTCTAGTTAAGGTGTGTTGACCTGAATCAAGTTGAAAGATTTCTTGAGTAGTTTCATGACATCCAAGGAGGAGGGCACTATTCAGCTAAAACCAAAACCCTTAAGATCATGAAAGGAGGCTATTATTGACATACCCTCTTCAAGGACAACCATGCATGGGTAAGAAAGTGTTAGAAATGTGCATTCTTTACAGGAAAAGAAAGGTTTACAACCTTACCATTGCATCCAATTATAGTTGATAAACCCTTTGCTCTCAATGGGGTTTAGATTTTATTGGTCTCATTAACCCACCTTCAAGCATGGGTCATAGATGGATACTCCCGCAACTGATTACTTCACACGGTGGACTGAAGTTGTTGCTTTAAAGGAAGCTAATGAGATGAACATCTTGGATTTTTATGAAGGCATAATTACAAGGTTTGGTGTTCCTTTCACTATTATTTCAGATAATGCTAAATATTTTGTAGGAGGAAATATTGTTGCATGGGAAGTTCAAAATGGAATTTATTTGAGCACTTCGTCCAATTATTACCCTCAGGGTAATGGATTGGCTGAAAGCACAACAAAAATATGCTAAGGATAATTCAAGGACTATAGATGAAAATTAGTGAGCTTGGTACACCATGTTGAATGTTGCCCTTGTGGGATGACCGAATTACTCATAAAGGTCAAATTAAAACACACCTTTCAAGGTGGTTTATGGTTTAGAGGAAAAAATTTCCATTTTCTAGAGATTCCAACTATAGAACTGATGCATCAAGTCAAAATTAATGGAGAATGAACCATGGAAGCAAGGTATGCACAACTTATGAAGCTTGAAGAGATCAAAATCAAGTTATGTTTTCCATGGAGAAAAATTAGGATTAGATTAAGAGAACGTTTGATAAGAAGGCCAAAGTAAGAGCCTTCAATGAAGGTGACTTAGTTTTAAAATGGGGCGAAGACAAAGAAAAGGTGGGTGCTCATACGAGGTTTGACTCATTATGGAGCGAACCATACATTATCACTGAATGCAAGTTACACCATTCATTTATACTTATACAAATAGATGGATAAGAGCTTTTGATCCCAGTCAATGGGATCCATTTGAAGTATTGTTTTTGAATGAGATAAGTTGACACTATATTATAGTTTACATGCTTTCCTTTAAGTGTTTTTCAAACACATCTTTTCAATCATTTTCATAATTTCAATAATGGCTACCATCTTAAATGACATGCCTCGGTAAGGTTTGTTTTGTCCCATGGTGTAATTTTGCTTAGGTTTGTGTTGATGTTTTTCCATTTTTGAGAGGGATTATCAATTTTATTAGCATCATGTAGCCTTTGGCATGCATGTTTAGGCTATGGTACAGGTTTTTAGTTGGCATAAATGGCTGAAATAGCCATTTTCAGGGGTTCTTACAAGTTAGCAGTAACCCAATCAACAAATTCACCAAGATGTTGACCAATTTTGGTCAATCATCGGTAGGGGTACTAAAAAAATTTCTATTGCTGGAAAGTAGTCATTTTTCTAGGAGGATATAAAGCAAACAGAAGCTATGTGTGTTGTTGCAGGTGCAACGCCTCACATATGTTGCCATTCCGAGTGTCGTCTTCAACAAAGATATGCAAAAGCCTTGAAAATCTAGTGCACAACCTTAATGAAGGCGGGAAAAATGAAAGATGTCTAAATTGAACCCTATAACAACAAACATAGTCTCATTTTGTATGGTAGAAGGTAAAATTTTTAGGTACATGTGCATTAAATTCTTGTTATTTCTTTATGTTTGAATGAGATTAATTATGTGTTGAGTTGTTTAGTTCATTCCACAATTATCATTTACAATAATCAAATGCAAAAGAAATAGACAACTCAATTACAAAATTTAATTTCATTTATTCGTAAAGAAATAATGTTTCCCACACAAGCCGTGGGATGTAACTTATATGTACAAACAAAAGAGATACATATACATGAAATCTGTAAATAAGTGAAGAGAGAGGAAATACACCATTTCCTGAATGAGTTAGTTTCCGTGTACCTTGCTTTGGCTGTATCATCTCCATGCTCCTCTCTCGGTTACGGTACTTGTTGACATACAATAAACATATTGTTAGAGCTCCGGTATTTCTCTCTAGTCATGTACTTACAATTTCAGGCAGATGAATCTTTTCAAGCAAGCACATATAAGATACATGAAAAGAAACTAAAACAGAATCACATAATACATGTCACTATCATTCATGAGTATTTAAGTGCCAATTTCAAAGTCATATCAAGAAAGAGAAGATAACCGATGGATGAAAAAGAAACTACTGCCCATTTTTAAACTAGTTTTCTAAAGTGTGCGAGATACAGAACAACAAACAAGAAAAAAAAATCATATCAAAAGTACATTTTATGTCTTTAGTACATTTGTTGACATCCAAAAAACATATTACAGCTACATTTTGGATAAGCTTTGGAGATTGCAATAGATAAATATAAGTGCATATTTATAGTATAACGGTCTTCTAAAAAGAGGAGTTTATAATGATGCAACAAGGACAACCCATCAAAGAAGAATATGTTCAATTAGTGTTCGAAAAATAGAGTTTGTAATGGCAACATTCAATGAACCATTTAGATATAGTTGTAAAAGCTACAAGGATACATCCGAATAAGGGAGATTTGAAGATTGGCAAAGATCAAATATGATACTATTTAATCTTACATCAATAAGACTAACTTCTTCCAAGCATAAAGATTTCTAAAACAAAGAATCATAAATGCTTTCCAAGTTTTTAAGATCTAAAAAAATAGATTTACAAGGTGCATCACTTAATCACATAAAATAGGTGTGATATTATTGCCAAAACAAACAAAACTATACAAAGGAAGCACATTTCTAGATTTATAGGTTACTTGCATTACTATCGTGTTCCATACTAAATATTGAAATGAGAAAGTCATGTTTTATAACAATCTTTGAGATTTTAAAAAGAGCTTTCAAAACCTTTAGGTAATTCATGGCATCCGTATATGGAGCAAGTACTTAGAACATGATGGATTTGTATCATTCAATAAGACTACTCTATCATGAGTAAATGAACACTACAGCCTTAGGAAATTGAATGCAAATCATGCCTTTTAGGAAGGTTCAAATGTAGAAGATCATACTAAGTTATTGGAAACAAGTCAATTTGCACAAATAAGCATCAAGGACAAATAAGAATTCTGACTTTCCAGATTTTATCAAATAATGCCAACATTTAAAACAAAATGTCTTAGGTTCCTAATAAGTGATGAAGCACATCCAAGAAAAGAAGACTTATTCATTATGGATAAGATACAACAAAGTATTTCAACTCGTGACAACTCAACATCGATACAAAGATACGTTTTTGAACCGATCAACAAGGGAAGAGGTATGTGCTAATTTTGGTAGAGAAAAGATATTCTAATAGATTTCAAAATTCAATCTACATGTGAGCACAAGATCAATTGGATTGCAGTAAAGGAATTTCATTAGGGGTAGCAGTGCTATAGAAGCTATTATAGAAATGCAAGGCTAAGCTCTCAAGGTGATCATAAAAACCATGTATAAAGGAATGGACAGAACAATTAAACAGCTTCCATACAGGTTTCCTTAAAGTATTAAAGATGAACCAAGTCAAACAATGATATCAAGAAGACGAAAACATCAAATTTCAAGTAATGGGATTCTTTAGTTATTTTATTTATTCCAGTACCCAATCACGAATTCCAGTACCCAAGATCAAATGATAAAGATGAAATTATATCACAAATACTTCAAAAGCAAGATACAAGTTTCCATGATTTTCATTACAAAAAGTATTTTTCTGTAGACAGTCATATTTTGAAAAGATTCAAATCTCAGGAAGAAAACAAAAATAGAGAGCACAACTTCTTAAAGCTATAAAAACAAGCAGAAATGCATCTTTAGCAAACAAGATATTTATCTTACTATGTACATGTTTACGAGTGAGATTTCAATTAGAAATCATTCACCATTGCAAAATATAGGCTCTCAAAATAGGTTTGATAGGTTGACATGGGAAATAAGCATAGATACAAGATTTTGATGTGTATCATGATAAACTTGATGCAAAATTGAAATGGTATTATAAAATCAAGTTACATGCCATTATGGAAAAGGGGAAAATGTAGCGGCTTCTCATATACAACTCATAATCAAGATAAGTTATCATTATGTCACATTCAGCTAAAAGAATAATGCAAGGCTATAATTTTACAGTAATCAAGCACAACCATTAATGGGAATCTCAATTGGTTACTGTAAATGACATCTAAAGAAATGTTTTTCAATAAAACCAATTGGTGAAGTCTAGAAATAATGGAGATTGATGTTGCAGATTATTCAAAAAATAAATATACCAGACTATTTTCCTGGACTATATTTTTTTACTAATAGATTGATCTTTCAACAATGATTAATATAGATACAATTTCATTCACATATTTAAGCTCAAACTGAGTTCTCGAATAGAGCTTCTCTCTTTAAATGTATCCATAACAAAGAAGAAATGAAAATTGGTCAACTTGAGTTAATATAGACCATAATTTTAAATATTCTTGGGCCTTGACGTGTAACCAAGAAAAATATAGAGACCACGTTCCAACAACATAGAAAATCATGATACAGGTAGAAGAAAAAATTCCTAGATGAAGCTTACTTCAAGTTCGAACCAAAAAGCCCAGGATTTCATTCCATAGAAAAAGGAGCAACATGTAAAATTCACCAAGGATTTGCACAAATAACAAATCTAAGATCTAAGAAAGTAAACAAAGCTCAAGCTCCTTTACACAAACCCAAAATTGTGTAGGATATCTACAGGAAAAGAAAAGAGGACCCATATCCATAAATCGATGAAAGATCCATTCAGATGTAAATCGAGCCAAAGATAAAAAGGGGAAAATAATGAAAACATGAAGGGCGGGGTGGATACAAAAGCGTTTATGTAAGCTAGTAGGTAAGGAAGTAGCCAGTTTCAAAATTTTCATTGAAAGGAATAACAAACCAAAAGTATGAAATATTTTTGAGCTCAAAACATGAAATAGAGAGTTTGAAAATGTTCATACCTTTTTATAATGACGAGATATCACTATACCACTGAGTTATCTCAACCCATAACAAAGCCAATGGTTGAGTTTTCAAAACCCCAAATCATACAATGATAAAAGGGGCAAGAATTCTGAGCTCCAAGTACATGAATATGGTGGTTGGGAATAAAATAGTGAAACCCCCACCACACAACAAAAGAATAGAACATGGTTTGAGGGTTATAAAACTAATCCATGCCCGTTAAACCCAAGGTTTCCACATCGATCCACAAAGTTTCCAAACCAATCTATGTAATGTCAGCACAAATATGAGTTCCCACTAACAACAAGAGGCATCCAAACTCAAATTCATAGAGGGGGCCTTCGAGCTAGAGAACTAGAGCTAAAAATATCCAATGGCAGTCATCTAGGCATAATATGGCAAAGCCCCATGGCCGCTCAAGAGAATAAAAGAAATAGAGCACTTAAACCCCTTTAATGATGGCATGGGGTACAAAACCAGAAGGAAATCCATGACACCAATGATAGATGCAAGATAAATCCATCAAAATAGGGTAGAAATCACCCAATGACACACAACAAGCTCTCAAATGAGACAAAAATAACTGATATAGCTCAAGTCTAAGGGAGCTTCGCATAAAACGCCAAATGAAAAAATGGAAAGGTGTTTTAGCTTTTGGAAAACCTTATCCAATCTTAACCCAAGTGGAGTGTTAGCTTGACTGAGGTGAATTTTAATGATCATTTTGCTAAGACCCATTTTAGTGGTTATCCATTGCTAAGTCCATGTATGAAAGGTGGGAATCATTATAGCTGAAAAGGTCATTATTGATTCCAAAGGGTGAAAATAATTTTCCCTTCTCCAAAGACACGAGTTGAAACTTTTGATTAGTTTTAATTATTGTAAATCATGTACCCCTCCCATTTTTGTGCCATAATATGTCAAGAAATGAATCATAATGCATCGATTCAAAGGGAAAGGAGAACACAATAAGTCAAAACAATGTTATTAGACATGCTATTAAACATACAAGATTTTCCAACTCATGCATGTTAACAAAATTAGGTTTTGGAGGTAAAGTTAAAAATAAATTTTACTTACATTAGTTGAGGATGCCTTAATATATGCAAGGAGGCCCGTACAATCACTTTATGCCTTGGAGAAAGGCAATTGACTAGTCAACATTAGTTGACAATAGTTGTGTGAGAGTCTATTGTAGGCTATCTTTAGTCTTTCCTTATTTTATTGTATTCATTTTAGGCATGAATTATGCATGTACGTGTACTTTATCTATTGTTAACACATGCTATTTTTGGAGAGCATGGGTGAATATTGTTGTATATATCATGTGCATTGACAAAGCACATGAGGGATAGTTTTCAAAGAGTTATGCTGCAAAATTGATTGTATTTTTCCACCTTTGAGCAATAAAAGATAGATTATTCCTCCAAATTCAAAGATTTTGCAAGTGTGCCATAATATATTGTGCAATATTTTAAATGGTGAAATCTTATTTTCCTAGCATGCTCATGATATCCCAAAGACCTTCATCTAGCAGATTCATCAAATTTGTAGTCCATCTAAGTGTGTCAAACACCTTCAGTGGATGCAGAGATATTGCCAATGAATTATTGAAGTGAATTATATAATTTTATTTGTCTCTAATTGTGTCCTATGCAAGCTCTAACCCCACAAATTTTTGGTGTATTACCTTTATATGATTTTAGTTTTAATTTTCCTCTAACATTCAACTCAGTCAAATACAAATTTTAAAGTAATTCATCAAAGGGATCCAACCCTTTTGGAGGTTTCCCTCATTCCAAGACACCCATAAATAAGAGGGAATCCCATTGTACCAACCAAATTCAAAAGTCAAATTTCCATCTAGAAGGACTAGTTTGGACTGATAACATGATGTTTTTGACATGAATCGGTATTGATTTTCTAGATCGATGTCGATCTCGTGTCAATTTATGCAATCAAGTTGATCCCTATATATATAGCCGAAATGTGAAATGATACCAATTCTTAATGATAATGTGTGACTATTGAAGGCTTAGAATCTTGTTATTAAGCTTGAATAAAAATGTCCACTAGTTCGGAGGATGAACATACCTTAAGATGATAAATTGGATGATTGGGTCGAGAAGGTAGCTTCTCCTAAGGAGAATGATGCATTAGGATGCTTCAACTTCTTCACATCAATAATGGATTTTGATTCAAAATTGTAAACATTTAATACATGAGTCTATCACTTATAATTTTTTGGATCCTTGGGTAGTGGCTTGTGTCACCTTTTATATGATCAATATAATTTTAACTGAATTAACACCAATCTGCACTGATTGGCACTTGATTTAGGAATCGACACCAATTTCTCTATTTTTCATGTAGAATGGTTGAATTTGGTTCCAATTGTCTCCTTTTTCAGGATTTTTAGGTTTATAATGGTTTTGAAGTTGTTTAGGCTTGTGGGGAGTTTGTTAGGGGTTAGGGTTGTTTGGGATGTTTTCATTTTTATCCTTTTTGTTTATTTTGTGGTTACAAGTGGTGTAATGGTGAATACAGTCGATAAGTGAGTAAAGTGACTATGTGGGATTACGAAGGGATGTCCTAAGATGCGTACATATGTGTAGGAATTAGGGTGATCTAATTCCCGGTGTCTACATATGCTCTTGAACAATATCATCCATTTATGCTACCGATCGGTAGCATATATCTATGGTACTAGCCAATAACACAGATGTATACTACCAACCGTGGCATAGATGTATGCTACCGATATGTGGCATAGATGTATACTACCAACGTGTGGCATATATATATGTTACTAAATATTTTTGACATTTTACATTATATGCAACCTCAACATAATAATATATTAATTTCTTAAAATACATTTATTGCTATAGGGTTGTGATATGTATTCAATCTCAATCATCAATTCCCATAGGACTAAGAAGCACTTGTAAAGGGAATTGTGAATAAAATTAGATGTGTACTTGATAATCAAAATTGTAAATGTATAATCACTATATATATGAAGGTGAAGTTTACAAACTTCAATTTCACACTAGTGGCGATTTGAATTAATAAAGTCATCTATTGGTGTAAATGCTAGGTGAACTGACCCCTAAAAGTAAATTAAAACTAGAAAATTTAGACGACCAAGTCATATCCCTATACCTAAAATTTTTCCAAATGCAAAATTTAAAAAACCAAAATATTCCTAAATTAATGAAGATTCACCACTAAAATTTACTCTGGTCAACATTTCAACTCGATAATGTTTCATTTGTTAGATAAGATAAAGACATGTATGGAATGTTCGAGTGAAAAATGTGGGACTTAAATGTGAGAATTAAATACCTGCATGTTCCAAATATATTCCATGACTTAATGTTTTCTTAACCAAATAATATCATCTATATGTTCTCCTCTTTATTGCCTTGATCTTGCTCAAATTACTTATGTGATTGAAAATTTCACTTAACAAGACCAAAATAAGAAAGGAATTATACAACAGGTTCCAAGTTTGAAACCCAACCACAATGTTGGTTTCTTTAACACTCTATGTTTCCCCCTTTTAGTTTTAAGCTCATCTAATTTCAAGAAAACAAACGATACACAAAGAATCAATGATAATTGAGTACCTCTAATGGTTGGTCATATGAGCTCTTGGTAGATTTTATCTACTAATTGAAAGTTTTAGAATCATAATTGATACTCATTCTTACATTATTTAGTGAAAATTTCACTCTAATTTACAAGGAGGTATTTTTACTAATAAAACCATCAAAGTCTATCATGTAATGTCTAAGTGTGAAAGATATTCCTTAGTTTTCATAATTTAAGATCTATTGTACTTAGTCTTGGTTGAAGTAGTTGATTTGTTGCCAATTCTAGTCAAAGAATTCATGAAGGAAAGAATCGGTAGCCATATAAAAATTGTAATTTTTTCACTTTAAGCATGTTAGATATTGACATGGTTGTAGAAAGATAGATAACACAAATAAAAATAGAGGTTGGGAAAAATATGACATAAGTGATATTAGAAAGTAGAGGCAAATGCTTTCTTTTCTTAAAACTAGACCTTCTTTACCGCTAAGTTTAACAGTTTTTGTTTGGTAAAACAAAATTAATGCTCCACAAGGTTTCCAAGTGGAGGGATACATATTTTTGAGAAATCGATGATCAAACACATTTGAACCATCCATATGCACAATGCAAAATGATTTGCAGGGTAATTCTTCAGCAAATCTAGAAACACGATGTGAGGAAAGGTATTGTTCAAATCTGATATCAAATCATATGCTCCCACCGGTTTTGAGATTGTAGGAATGTCATCCTACAAGAAGGAATGAGAGAGGAAGGGTTGTGAAACATATTCCCTTGTTTGAGTTGTTGCATTAATTTTTAGTTCAACCTCTAGCTCAACTAATCCCAAAATATTTGTATTATTGTTTAAGCCAAGGTTAGGAGAAACTTGAGAGTTATCAGAAGTTGAGGCCTCATGGTATTTATTACTTACATGAATATACTTGTTTAAGTTTTGAGTATTCATCTTAACATATTCAGGATGCTTTGGGAACAGGTCCCGATAGATGCCTAGGCTTGTATTCTGAGGTGCGACATGTCCTATATGACCAGGTTGTGAGGTTTTTCAGGATTCACTAAGAACATGTCCACAAAAAGATTCCTTTGATTCTCGAGAAGTCTTTGTATGAAATTTTTACAATCCCTACAAGTTCTAGCATCATGACCAATAACACGATGAAAACCACAATAAATATTGGGATCGTAGTCTCTTGGCCTTTGGTTCAAGGTTTGTTGTTAATTGTAACCTTGGTTGTAGTTCCAAAACTGGTTGTCATAACCATATTTCGTTGCCCCTTGTCTAGAGTTTTGGTACTATTTTGGGTGTTGGGTTTGAAATTTTTGAGGAAGTGGATGATTGACATCGAATGTGTTGATGGAGGAAATAAAATTAAGGCCTCTTTGATTTTCGTAATTGTTGTTATTTTTATTGTTAGTGTTACGTTGTTTGTGAAACCAACATTCTTTTCCTGGTCAGTAACACCATCCATGGTAGTACAACGATTACGATTTAAAACTTTAAGTCTTTTGTTGTTGGCTCCATTATTTTGATGGTTTGTATTGTTTTGAGTAGGAGACACCAATTTCCCATTAAGAACGTAAGTCTTCACCCACTATCAATAGTGGCTTGATCAATTCTAACTACACCTTCCAACACTTCTTCGTAACTACGGAAAGGAAACTTCTAGACTTCTTCCTTGGTCTCTCGATTGAGAGAGTGAAGGAAAAGATCGTAAAGTTCCATCTAGTCCATGTTAGGTACACTTGTAGAGGAGTAAATAACTTGACACCATATTTGGATGAAGTGGGTGGAAGATTCATTTTTCTCTTGCCAAATATGCAGAAACTCCCTAATTCTGTTTAAAGTAACTTGTTCATGTCAAATTCTCTGATGAATTCTGAAACAAGTTGTTTAAAGGAATGTATAGAAGCTTCTAGAAAACTATAATACCAATATAAAGTTATTCCCTTAAGGGTCCCCTTCTCCCTTAAATTTAGGAATATAAGGCAATGGGTGTGGGAGCATGACACCATGTATGGTAAAGTCAAGGGGTTCTTTCAAATAATTAGCATGAGTACCCATTGCGCATGATTCCACCATTGAAGCTACCCGATGAGGAGGTGGAGGAGGAGGAATGGGATAGGCTGTAGTGTAGACGTTAGATGGAACATATGGAGCTAATTGATACGATGTATATGAAGTAGGGAAGGTAGATGAGTTTATTTTGGGGTTCTTTATGTATACATGTGCGGTAAGGTGGAAATGTACTAGGAAATGGGCTAGTGGTCATGAAAATAGGGAACGTCACATTTCCTAATGGAGTGACATTAAAGAATGCACTTCTAGCTAGCCCTTGCATAGGGTAAATGTGAGAAGGGTGAGGTCTCATTCCTAGGGTATCACTTCATGAGAAGATCACCTAGATTTTATTGGATAGGATAACCTTGTTAGACAAGATGTTTCATTGGTTGTGCATTGATAGGGCTTTACCCTTTTTGTCGATGGGATGCTCCATGTTTTTCCCTACTGCATAGGTTGGTTGAAAAGG
This sequence comes from Taxus wallichiana var. yunnanensis, assembly GCA_018340775.1. Lineage (NCBI taxonomy): Eukaryota > Viridiplantae > Streptophyta > Pinopsida > Cupressales > Taxaceae > Taxus > Taxus wallichiana. The sequence goes on from CM031237.1 coordinate 283,562,836, forward strand.
TTGGACACTCTCTAGTTCTTTAATCCTCCCTACTAAACTAGGAATAACATCATGGGACAAGGACCAAGGTCCTTTTTAGCTTCCTATTGTGTACGCTTTGGTTAAGAGGGCACATGATATTCTATAATGAATTTTTCAACATTTTCATTCTTGTCTTCCTTAAAAATAGGAGTCTCAGGATAGGTTGTGAATACATTGTTATTGAACATCTCATAGGTGTGGATCTTCATCCTATCTAAGGACTCATCTATTTGGAAAAGAGGATTAAAAATCCGTGTAAAAATGTCATATTCTATTGATTTCATGCTTATGTGAGGTCTTGATAAGACTCGAGGATGGAACCCTTGCTCTCTCGTAAATGTCATGTTATTTAAGCCGAGAGATCTCGTGCACGGCCATACATAGGTTGATCAATCTCCTCGATCCTGACTGATGAACCATTGTTGGCACGTTGAGGAGGAGGAGTGCGAGGGGAAGCTAAATTGGATGAGTAATTATCAGCCCACCCAAATAGTGGCAAGTGATCGTTGCATACCCATATGGTAATATTACGCTTTAAGACCTAGAATGGGCATGTCATAACCCCGACCCAACATAGTCGAGGGGTATATAAAATATAAATACCTACATAATAACGGAGAGGAGAAGGATGGATGAAAGAAGGAAGAAATCAGGAAACAAAAAGGAACTGGTCCTTCATGGGTTCACCAATTTTGTTTATTTGAGAATCAACACGTGACTCTAGAATGCACTCGAACTCCCGAGGTCATGTTGAGACAACTGATATGAAGTGGAATGTGGCTACAAAATGGATAAGTATAGAAAATAGGAAAAATGTGTGAAAATGGATGATAAATGTCAACCCTAATCCAACTAGGAATACGTGGGGAGATGTGTTAATTCTTGCTAATTAACTCTATGTGCTGATTAATAAATGAAATCTCATTAATTGAACATAGAAAAAAAAACTAGTCTATTTTTCTTTGTGTATTTTAATGATTTTAAATAAAGGGAATTAAAAAATAAAGAAAACTAATTAATATAATCTAATATTTTTGTATTTTATGTTTATTGGAAATAAAAGAAATGTGTACAAACAAAGTAACTTCTTCTAAGAAAATGCAATTGCTTCTATTCTAATGTAAATTAAATTAAAGAGAGGGATAATAGGATGTGGCTATTTCCTTGTGCAAAAGATTTAATTAATCTAATAAAACAAATGTTTTTTTCTATTTGTAATTGTGGATGTAGAAGCTTTCTAAGGAAGAAATGGAAATCAAACATAGACAGAAGCTTCTAAAGCTAACTTCCTATGTAAATCCACAAGGATAGGAAGAGAATAAAATTTTCACAAAATCTTTGTTTGTGTGCAACCAATATCAAATTTTGAATACAGTGAACTTTCCTAAACAATTTAATAAATGAAGAAATGATTACAAAGCACTGTAGTAGAAAATTCCTCTGAATCCTTCTCAGGAAAATCCATATGGATAAGTTGAAAGGAAATCCTCAATAGAAAATTTTGCAAAAGAAACCTATTATAATAAATACTACAATTGAATCTTTCTAAGAATGTGTTTAATTAGACTAAATATTTGAATCTATTAAGAATAAACAAAGATACTTATAGGAATTGAAGACACCCCCAACTTGGAAATGTTGTACTAAGACACATCCAATGTTGGTAATGCTTCTTAATGTCCCCTCAACTTCTTTCCAATGTGTGTTCAATGTATCCAGAGAGTTGTGCTAGAAGATGTGCAGGAAGAATGGGAGAATGTTGGAGCTAGTTCATTTGTAGATAATTTAGCAACAATGTGAGCAATAGAGCAGCAAAGAAAAAGAACAAGTTTACTTATGTACTTCTCGGTGAGATTTTTACAGCATAATAATGCAAAATAAATCAAGAGAATTTAACCAATGCTTCAGGAAGAAGTTTGGTTCTTATAGAAAATAGGCAGAGAAGTGATCTAACCTACCTAAAAGCCAATAAATGCCACCTCACTCAAATTTGGGGACGTTAACTCACAAATAACAAAGTAGGAAGGAAGGGAAATTCTGTACACATCTAACAAGCTCAAAAATAGCCAAATTGCTTAAGAAATATGCTCTAAAAATGAGTTTGAAGAAGTTGACATGCATTTAGAACATGCTAAAATAATCTCAATTAAATGCACACAAAACCGCCGGTCTTTGTAAACCAACGGTTACCACAACTACCACTGGGAAAATCAGTGGTTACACAACCATCAGTGTAGTTACGTAACTTAAAGCTAGAAAGCTAAGGAAAAGCTTGCGAAATGATAAAGGAAAGAAGGAAAAATCTAGAAAAGGAAAATTAAGGTAAGATAACATGCTGTAAGAGATAATTTGGATTTGAACATCATTGGAAAGATAGTTTTTCATCATTGGTAATTTAACTTTTTTGACAATGTTGCACCATCTAAAATCAGGTGCTTACAATGACGAAGAACATCATGAAAATATGTGGGCACCCCATTAGTTATGGGCCCGCCAGTGCTCATTAGTAGCACAAACCCATATAGGGTCACTAGGATCTCTAGGGTCATTACGGAGTCAAGAACTTGAAGAGAGTCATGCTTTGAGAGTGACTCATTTTTATATCAAGGATAGTTTTTGACATAAGATGTATCATACAATTTTGAGACCTTTTTTTGTAAACTTGAGTGTCATTTGGCATTTCCATATGTATATATGTACACACACACACACACACACACACACACACACACACACACACATACACACACACACACACACATGAGTTTTGGATTTGATCTATCTCGTATGCTTGAGTTATATGATGATGTTTTAATTTTAGCTCATGATAGATGTATAACATTGATTATTGTAAAGCTTTAGATAGGTGATGATAGATGGATGTTAGATTAGATGTGATGAATACATGATGATGTTATATTTTATTTTTTTACTTCCTAGATATGCTCTAATTGATTTTTTTGCTTCGATGCATGGATTATCCATTTCATTATGATTATGTCACCTACCTATCATTCTGTGGTAGAGTAGAGGAAAGGAATGGTTAATTAGAGGAATTGTTAGTTAGAATGGGAATTAGTGAGACATGGATTGGATATGATGAGTTATGGAAAGATTGTAACGTAACTTGCATACATCATCACGAGTCATAAGTATCTTTTATTTGATATAGGTATATAACAAACAAATAAAATGACATGAAAATACATAATACCAATTATTGTGAAATGCTAAGGAACTAAACCTTATATACGAGAAAGTAAAAAAATAAGAATAATCAAACACACTCAAACAAACAATTTTTAAGTCAATTTTATCAATGTTTTTGTTATCATATTTAATATCCAAATGTTTGAGTTATATGACAAGGGTTAATATGGTTACCTAAGTGAGGATACACAATGGATTGGATGGAGGACATATAAGTCCCAAAAATAAAACATGTACTACATAATCGCCCCAAGAAATGACATCGGGAATGTCCTTAGCATAAGGTCTTGATCATGGGATTTGAGTTTTGGAAGGCCCCGAGATCCTGTTGGGGATATTTCTTACTATAAAATTTGGTAAATTTTAGAAGTTCCAAATGTGGAGGGTATGCTTTGAAGGAACTATGGATTGATGGATTCATTAAAAATTTATTCATAGGAGAATACATTTTTGGGTCCCATGGTGGCAACTTCTAGGATTACGATTTTTCTCATCAAGGATTGCATGGGATCATTATGAGGCGTTGGATAATTGATGCGGATGGATTAGTCTTACCATAGATAAAAGGACTAGATTGGTACTATTGATATGATTAAATGGGGATTTTTAAAAGGGGAAGGTTTCTTAGCCACTATAAGTTGGTTGGGAAACTAATGGTTATGATGAAGAGTAGATATATTGGTAAGATTGGGGGATGGAAATGTTGAGGAGAGATTGTGAGGGATGTGCATTATGTTGAGGGGGAACTTAATTTAATATAGTGGAACACAAATTGAAGATGTTGGATGAGAGAGGGGACGAACGCTAGTGATGATACTCGTATTGATATGTGGTAAGGATGTAGGGATTTATACAATTATGTTTTGGATTGCAGACGAGGGCTACTCGGGATCTCATGGGTTGGGATGTGACCAAAGAGCTTATAGAATGAGGAATATAAAAGGATCCCATCAAGAGAGGAGGAGAAGTGGATTCTAGGTGGATAACCACATGTGGTGGGTTAGTCGTGCGTGACAAAGACACTATGAGAGCTGGATGAAGAGGTAGACTATAGGGGTCCTTGTTGACTAACCGTTTTTTGTGATGAGATGGTATTAAGGTTGAAGCTGAATAAAGGAGTGGTTGAGATGGATTTAGATGTTTCTATACGACCAATAAAAGGATAAGGAGAAACTTGTTCGATGACTAAATGATAGGTGGGGTCAACGTGCAATGTGCCATGTGGGGTTATAAGTAAAAAAATGATTTCTGGTCGGGATTCTAGATTTTGATGGGGGATATAGATAGCCCATGAAGCAAGGGAATACTAAGGAGACCGCATAGCTGGTGTCCTGTAAGTTCTTTGAAGGTAGGATCTCTACTAACAAAGAACTCGGGAGGGGTATTTTGAGAGTTTCGATGCGTGTGATCTAACAAAGTGGGAGAGCATGGTGGTTATTGAGTTGTATCTATAAATTGTTGTAGTGGGTTTGACATATATGTATTGTTCCGATTCAAGACTATTGTCGAGTCAAAACTATGACACAACAAGAAAGCAATAAATGAAAAATAGTTGTTTAATGTAAATTACACAATTAATGATTTTTTTATTATTATCTTGATTTACTTTTAATAGAATGTGAAAAGAGAAATTGGCTTATAGGACTCAGTACTTAAGAAGTGGGCCTACTAAGGCTAGTTTATGGAACGTTTAGGTTGGATTCATTAAGATATTTTAAGGTACATAAGGCTCATATCTATGTTGGTGTCAGTATAAGGCATGATATTATGGCCTACCCCCTCACTTCACGATTCCACAATGATAAGGGTGTTAGGTGTTTAACCAATATACCACCCAATAATTATTTATACTCAGCTAGAACACTCGATTCGACTTCTCCTTCATTGATGAAATCGAATTACGTAGACCTTGGAAGGAGTGTTTAGAATGCAATTTTGATTATAAGTGGTTTAGTAGTGTGTGAGGGAATTGGGTGAATGTAGATTTTAACCCCTACTTAAAATAGGTGATCAAACATAGATGAACATGTGAGTTCATTTTAAGTTCCAAAAGAAAATTTTACTTTCGATGAGGACAAATGCAAGGATAAAAAGAGAATCAAAGGAGAATGGAAACAAGAGAAAAGTAAGTACCTCTATATTCCAAATACTCCTTTTTTAATACTTTCTAGAAGTTACCAAAGAACTCGAGCTGAAAATTTAGTCAACTTGTAAGAAGTAAACAAGAAATGGATTCTACCATGGAAATGTAGAATTTAATAAAAAAGGACTACTTTCCAACCAAACATGCTATATGTTTTAGTAGATTTTAGGATTCAATTTTACTTTATGAAATAAATCATGCTAAAAATTATAAATGACAATGTTTTACTGAAACTGCGTGGATGATAATGACAAACGACAAATCCAAACCGGTTCCCAAAACTCCTCTCTCTACGAAATGGAAACCTTCACACATGTAAACAACTTGACAAGAGATAGATTTGATAATTACGAGGAAAGTTTCTTGGAAAAGGCCAATTCCAAGAACCAAAGGGCTTCTTTTACGGATGTCAACTTACTTTTTAGGAAATCCAACTAGAAATAATCAATAATAAAATTACAATTGATGATATAAAACAATATAGATAAGAAACTATAAATATGCGATGTTTGGGTGCTGAGATTCAATCAATGTCCTCAATGATAGGATGGGGTGGATTGAAAATGTTTTCCCAATAGAGATTGGCCTAATCATTGCGTTCAAGTAGAAGATCCAACTGTTCGGGAGTGTCATCTGGATTAGGTTTAAGGACGATGACACATATTCTCAACTCATGATTGATTTAGGATTGTTCCCACACGAAGGGTTGACGAATTATAGGTAGGTCATAAATGTTGGCATCTTCATAAACCGCTAGACTGTGTAGTGGTCATCTAACAGAAATCCAAGCTTACAAACATGAGAATGTTAGCCATGACTTCAAATTTTTATAAAAATATACCAAAATATGTTAAAATGCAAAGTTGGATGATTTTGACACGAATCGATATCGATTCTCTAGATCGATGTCAATCCGTAGGATCGGTGTTGAAACATTATCGTGTTTTTCCTTGTTTATACAAAATTTGACTAAATTGTCTCAAATAGAGACAATAAAAAACAAAACCTTGTATATCGTCTCTATTATTGTCTCAAAGCGGTGTCTCTAATATTGTCTCTCAAATTATTCTGTTATATCTCAAGACAATAATGATTGATACATATTTTGTCTCTTGAGAGACACATATCATTTTTGTCTCTCTAAAGACAATATCATTTCTCTCTCTCAGAGACAATATCATTATTGTCTCCTTAGAGACAATACCTCCTTAGAGACATACTAACATTTTGTCTCTCTGGAGACAATACTAATTTCAATTTTTATTGTCTCTCTAGAGACGATACGAATTTAAAGAATGAAAAATATGAATTTTAAAACTACATAATAACCAAATATCATATAGTGCAATCAACGAAGTTACATATCATCTATGATGTCGGAGTGGTCTGGTAATTAATATTATAAATTAACAACAATTTAATTTAAATATTGTGCCCAATAAATGGGTCCACAAATATTTTATTAATATCAAATAAGATAAAATACAAAAGGGTGTCTGAATTCATTAACCCTTGAAATACAATGATAAAATACAAAAGGGTGTCTGAATTCCGTTAACCCTTGATATATAATATTAACACCTTCTCTCCACCACCAACTTCAAGTGATCCATATGATTCCCTAGTGCTACTTTGAGGTTATTTTTCTTCACTTTAATTTTGAGCAACTTCCTTTTTGATCAATTGTCTCTCCATCGGTAGTAGTCATCTTTGTGTTCTTCACTTTGATTGTCTCAACTTTGATGCAATTCTCTACTATCGTTAGCAGCGAAGGTGCATTGGATTCTAAGAAATCATGATCACATATTTTACTCCAATTCTACCAAAAGTATTCACAAATTACATTTAAATTAGGACAATAATTAGTTTTTACTAAATCGACCTGATCTTTACATTTTGTTCTAAAAAATTAGTTATCACTAACTCATTACTAGTCAATCCATTTTCATAACTTATATCAAGGAATAACCTCAAACATTATAATCCCTGGAATTCTACACATGCCTAGTGAAAATCTTCCGATATAAGCCTTTACATAAAAACAAAAAAGAAGCCATTATTCATCTATTTTTTCTTTAGTGGATATTCTACACTACATGCATCAAAATTGAGTAAAAACATACAAGCATTATATACAAACAATGCCCAGTGAAACCATTGAGGCACAACAGTCACCAATACTAGACCAATTAAATCTACCCTGCTTCAAAGCAATTTCAAAGAAAATTGATGAAAATGCCCCTATATAACAGAAAATGAGTCAAGATAATCCACAATAAACATGAATAATTGTGATCTTTGCTCTAATTTATGTTTTGCAATTTATACTTTTATGTACTTGGTAATTTTCTTAAGTGATTGATTCTCTCCTTGTGGATGTATGGAACATCAAAGCTCCATTGTCAATAAAATTATATTATATTCAACTACATTTTTTGTTTTGTCTTTAGATCAGTTTCTTTGCATGTTAGTTTTTTGTTGGATTTTCCTAAAGTCAGCAACATGGAGGAGTTAAAACTGATAACAAGCAACATTCTTAACTATGTAGAAGGAAGGGGTTTCATAGGGATTGCATGTCACAGGAGTGCAAGCATTTAGTGAATGTTCAAGAATCTCTTCGGTATGGATTGTGGTGGTACATGCAACTTAAGTGAGTGAGAATAATAGAAATAAAAAGACCAAATATTCTCTCAAATGATTAATTAGGTAGGGTGTTGGGATAATCAATCATCTTCAAGTGATGGTTTGCATATTAGTAAATATGGGTAATTGGAAACTACGAGGTGAAAAGGGCATTAAGAGTTGTCAGGGATGAAAATATGTTAAGTAACGAAAGTTGTTAAGAGATATGTTAGTAGAATATGGAACGTAAAAGGTTGTGATTAGATAGGCCACCTTTATAATACAAACTTTTACATCAAGCAAATGCAATTGTTCCAGTATAACATGTAATAAAAGATGTTTGAAACAAGCAAAAGGAAACTAACTGCCCTGACATGTGCAGACATGCAATTGGCCATACCTGAAAGCCTTGGAGACGCATTTTCTCCAGTAAAATTTTATTTGTAGACTTCTCATCATAGCTACAACATATGGTAAGAAGTCTCCATATTAGAATATGATATTCTGTGCTAACAATTTGAAATTTGAAATCAAGTAGCATAACAAATTTGAAGAATGATTATTTCCAAGCTATTCTATGAAAATGGTGTCAAAGACTTTGAAGACTTACTTCACATCCAATGCTTCAAGGGTGAGAATACCAAAATGGTCAAGAAATTCATCAAATGTTCACCTTGTGGGGTATCCAACGACAGCTAATCCTGATTGCTTCCATGACACCTTGCAATGCAGATGAGCCACACATTCTAATCGATGTTTCTGTATGCTAACCTTTTGGCTGAACCAGGAAATTTCATACAAGTCATTAGAAAACTTGAATTCAAAATGTAATAATCTTAGGCCAAAGGCTGCTTACCCCGCAACGTAGTTGTTGTAAAACATTGTAATTCTCAAAAATGCCTAGCTTTAGAACACTATTCGGTTTCACACATCTTATGTAGTGAGGCTCTGTTGAGCTCAATGTTTCTAGGAGAGATTGCAGCTATTGCTACACAGAATTTTAAAGGAGTTAATAATACCACAAACCTTTTGAATAGTATTCATGACAGCAAAATATTACAAACATGTATCACTACCTATCATAATTTCCAGAAAGTGAATATTCAAACATTAACAATACAATAGTAGTTAGAAGAAAATAATTGCAGAGATTAAAAGAAGCAATGGTTTAGAAGACATAATTTGTTGACTTAGAAGATTCCTCAGGAAAAGCAGGAAGAAGACTTGCAACAAAGTAACATTTTGAAGAACTTAATAGACCTTGATGCTCTGCAACAACATAATCCTTGTTTTTGTCAAGGAACAGATCAGTTTGATATGTAACCTAGCCAGATGCATAAGACAAAAATCAGAATTCCCATGATAGAAAAGGCACTGCTGGTAAGAATAGAGGGATTACAAATAACAAGTAAATCGAAGCAGTTTCTCACATCACCAGCATAGTGACAAATAGTGAAGTCGGTACGTGAAAGTTTTGGTTTGCTGAAACGTTTATTATTCTTAAAGGTTTGGTAAAGCTTTTGCTCAAATGTTTCATGGGTTGATCTTGGAAACATACTGCAAGGCCAAGAGGGAGAAAGCTATTAGCGACATAAAACTTTATGCACATATGTATGGCATGAAAACTTCACAGCATTAGCATTTATCTCTTTATAATTGTAATTACATATTGGCATATCCTGCTCATAAATCCTTTCATATCTGCCTCTAAATTGATGCACACACAAAACATCTAATACGATCAAATCTAAATCAATCCACTTCTTGAAGCTTGATTTTGTACCCTCTTATATTGTTGCGGCTTCCCCACCAATTTTTGCTTTGGATCTAAAATTCCAAAGTGGGGGTCTAGGGGCGATAGCCCCTAGCGGGGTCAAGGGGTAGTGCCCCTTTCAAGGTCCCCGAGTAGTGCCCTGGGTGCGCTCCCTATCGTGGTACACGACAAGGTCGAGGATTGAAGCCCCCAAAGCCAGGCACCTTTTTCCTCTTTTGCTTGAAACATCACCACAAAAACAATATTCTCCATGAAAATTGAAAGCCCTCATAATCAAAACATTTTTTGACGGTGTCGTATTCAACTGAAAATGCACTTATTAACAAGGATTATTTTTTAATTAAACCTAAGACTTTTAATAAAATTGACAATTTTACAATCACTATTTGACTATGACCATTATACTAAAATAATGAAACCTAATTACTATAAACCTATTAAGTGACACCACACTTTATTGAGCTAACAACTTTGACAAAATAGACTATATTTAATCCCCCAATTTCTAAGAACTTGAAACACAATCTAATATGGCATATCCTAAAACAATTATTTAAAACTAAAACTAAATTAAATTAAACTTTATTGATCTGCTCTATGAGCTCATCTTGTAGCTTTCCTCTAACTTGGTTCTTATCCTTGCTTCTCTACCAAATTGCTCGTTGTGTATGACCTCCTTGATTATTTGGATGCCTTCGATCATTCTTGTAGATTGACTTGGATCAAGAATTTCATAGAATTAAAACGTTATAATAAAAAAGACAAATGAGCACTGCCAACTAATGGCGCCAAAGTAGACCTGTACCTCTCTCCCAGGTGGTCCTCTGCTCCAGGTGCAACCTCTCAGCTCTTTTGGCTTCCCACACTTTCTATCAGATGCCCCTGGACTCACAAATCCTCTACAGAATTCCATGCTAAATTCTATGCTTGCTCAATGACATCCCTAGCTCATTGAGCACCAGCAACCATGCACTTCTACACAGGACAATATGGGCTGCATCCAGCTCCTCCCACACTTTGTAAATGCTTGGAATCTTCCTTTTATTCACAGGTTCAAATGGCACAACTGTGACAATCCTCAAATCTTAATCCCAGACGTATGAACTGAAATGCAAGTGCTGATGATTGTTGCCAGAGAAGTCAGTCAGATTAGCTTCAATGCTGCCTTCACACTGAGCTCTTAAATGCCAAGGGACTACTCAGATCTGTAGTTGTGATAAATGTCTATACTGCAAGAGGAAGATGCATAGCACTAGCAAACGAGGGTTCAACACACAATGGGCAATATTACAATGAATGTGCTCTTGGAAGTGGGATGGATGAAACAATAGTCAGCTGGCAATGGGCATGATACTAATTGCACATACACTCATAGATTATAGGCAACATACAGTATATAAAAAATCATAGATTATAACCTTACACCAGGACACAATATCATAAGAAACTATTATATCAAATTGGGATTGCCATGATTTGGGGCAAAGAAAAAATGTTGCACTGCCCCTTTTCAAATTAAACAAACCATATGAGCAATCACAGATATTATCTTCTCTAATACCAAATGTGATGTTTGGTTCAAGATTGCCAAAAGTTATAACACAATAATAAAAAATCTCTTAATCTTTCGTTTACTGGAGTTACATATAAATAACAAAGATATCTCCTATAAACAAGGAGTCTGGCTTATCAACAAAATCCCTATAGAATCTATACAAACCTTATCTCTATGAGTTTTTTCAACAAACCTAACATATACATACATTCACACACTCCATGTGATTAGTAAGTTGTTTATTACAACTCGCACATTATCCATGCCTTGACGCGAGGCTGCTCTACCCTCGTTTGGTTTGAGAAAGGAATTAAAATATTTCATGACTTGTACAGATTTGGGAAGTGGATGGAATGGACAGACCTTAAAGCTTTCTATAAGCTTCCTCAATCTCAGTTAAGAATGTATACAATGATTAAAAATTCTTTCAGAACTCCCTCTACTGGACTAATTATGGAGGATAAGAATGACTACTGGGGTGGAAAAGAGTATAATAGGACCCACAATTCTATTGTCTAGTTTTTTAAAAACCTTCAATCGTTATAACAACATGCAGGTATTAGTTGATGATACAAAAAGTGTGACAGTGGTGGAGTTCCACAAAATTGAAAAAGCTAATGATGAGGCCAGGTTTTTCAAAGAATGGCAGGGAATCAATTGGTTTAGGTAACTTACTCATACTTGAAAAGGAGTGTTCTAGACTACAAACTGTAGTATGATGTTTAGAAAATCAGAAGTATTAAATTCCTAGCAAAAGAAGTAGCCATACCTATCGATCACCCAAAAACTGAAATGAACCCTCCTAATAACCAATGAATTTTTTTTCTCCATTCCCAAACATGGGTCAATGATAATAATTTTAATATTAATAACATGTTGATGGAGTTGGGGAAGATAGCTAAATATAGAACCTGAGAGTCTTTGTACATGTAGAGGTTTATAAAATATAATGGATAAAAAACAAACATAAAACTTGGGAAAGGAGACCTACTTGTTTTCCTTTTACCAATAAGGTGAGAAGTTCATCCAGAAAACACCCATGTTTAGGCAAGAGTGGTTCAAGTATCATGATATTTTTTCAATTTATACCTTGGTTGTCTATGCGGTTGAATGTCTTGAGGATAAAAAGTGATCCATCATGCCTCAATGTCATGTGAGGAGCCATCTCCATAGAAGAAGCAACAATATTGCTACTGTCAAGCTCATTATAATAGTCACCACCATTGCTGAAATTGGTAGCTTGGGGATGAGGATGATGGTGGTGGTTCGAGTTGGAGTTGGGTATTTCCACATTCAGCTGAGGGGAAAGAGAAAATCCATGCCAATTGTTCATGGAACCCATTATCAATCCTGAAAACCACACACCCAAACCAGGAAGAAACCATAAAAATAAACAACTTGGCCCATTGCAGAAACTAACAAATCCCATATCTGAGGAAATGTAAGGCTAAAGAAAATAAAATGAAATATGGGATTCTTCTTTTCTGTATGAATATAAGGTGAAGTAAGCATACCTAGAGAGAAGAATGTCAGAGGAATCTTGAAAACCAGCCATCAGAATCAGAGCTCAGAGACTAGAAAATAAGGTCACTCGACTCTCCTATTCAAATCCAAGGAAAAAACACCCCAAAAATTCAGCACACAGTACAATACCAGGAGGAAATGTGGGTGAAGCTTTCAACTTGATGAAGAGAGAGAAAAATGGTCAAAAGCATCCATCTTTCTCGCCATCATAGGGACACCCAAAACTTGTTAAAAATCATCCATTCCTTATTAATATACATCGGGAAGGCGTCCCATCTAAAGTGAGCCAACCCCATTCTGACGAAGTATCCTCCTCCCCTACCTCTGTTATGGCCTTGCAAATTACACACATGGAAAAGGGGTTGGAGGGATGTCTTTTCAAGTCAGAACCAACCTTAAAAACACTTGCAATGCAGCAACTTAAGAGAGAGTCATTGAGGATAGCTGGGCATGGTGATGGATCATGTCTCATGCCTCATGGGTGCAGACTGCAGTGCATATCAATCCACAACGATCGTGTGATTTCGTAACAAAACCACGTAAAATTTCAAGTTATTTTCAATATAATAGCTTCAAGAAGAGTGACAATGAGCACAAACAGAGAAAAACGATCAAATATCAAAAAAATTTACCATCCCTTGTAAGTATAACATGTGCATAAAGCAGACAACCTTTAAATATAAAAGAAACAATTTTGTGAAGAATTATTTTATCATCAGTATGAAGCATAGTAGATAGGGTGTTGGAGAATCCCATTGATAGTAAATAGGGCATCATGAGAAGACCACATGGGAGTTGTGTTGTAACAAACATAGTAGATCTGATCAGTAATGCCATTGACATCAAGGCATACCACAACATTTTAACATGCCAGATTTATAATGCGTTTTGTATCTGTTTTTGGAGATTAAAACAGATCGAATTTGTTTTTAATCTGCTTTATTCAGTTTTAAATCTACTCATATGACAATGTGTTAGCAATAGGTAATATTTAAGTAAGAAAGCCTTGTTGTTTCTCATGCAAGGAGAAGTGGGCTGAGGCGCAGGTGCATGGCTAATGGGAAAATTCATTTGGTTGAAATGTTAGATGAGTCAGGTAGTATCAGAGATGAACAAGCTCATGTTGATGCGAGTATGCTACCTCTAGAGGATACATCATCAAGAGAGCCAACTGCCCAGCCCACTGCATATTTGGCTATTATCAAAAGGTTGTCTTAACACCATACCTAGAGAGTAGGAGGATGGATTAGGGGAGATGATTCATAGTGTTGATCGACTCAAGTAGCACATATAATTTCATTGATTCTAATTTTCTCCAATACTTGGTTTACATATTGTGCATGACCTCCTTTTGAGGTTAGCATTTTAGATGGGAATAACATGACTTGTAAGGAGTATAATGAGGAGTGAACCTCATGATGGGATATTATTCAATGAGATCTGATTTTTATACAGTTGATGAATGTTTTACGCCCAACAAGAGATGTTAGGTGGCCCTGTGCATCACAATTTGTATTAGCCTGTTCGTTAATAAAAGTAACAAAGTCATCCAATTCATGACCGACATCATAATCTTCACAGTAAACTTGAGAGGCACTATAAAGCAAGATTTAAAGCTTTCCCTCCAAATCAAACCTCAATCATCTAGCAGCAGGTCTGTACCAACATAATGAATACTCTTGAGCACAAAACATTGATTCAAAATGCCTATAAACATTGATCCAAGGACTTGCATACATTTTTAGTCACGACCTGGGCACCGAACACCGAACTAACATTTTCCTGTTCATAGCAGATGTCTCTGCCTCCACATGTAGTTTGCCATGATTTTCCATGACATGCATCTTGATCCCTCTCTAGAGTAATGGTACATAGGCAACACTCACCACATTGTGGGGGTGTGGTGAGGTTTGTAGCCCTCGGATAGGTTCGACACCTATATTGTCCAGCTTCCTACAAACCCGACAAGCGCAAACTGCCAGGTCCTTATTTTTTTAGTAGCTTGATGACACTTTGTTCCACCCTTGCACACAATTTGAGCACTTTATCACCCCTTAATCCTAATTACACTTTTTCAAATTCTAGTTAGCATTAATGTCAATATTCATGATTTACACTAGTTTAGGACTATTTAGGACTGCCCTTTATTAGTTTTGGATTATTAATTCAAGTAATAGGTGGACTAAAGATAAAACCATTTTTTTGTATTACAAGATTCTAAAAACTGATACAAGTATCTACAGAGTCTAAGTCAACCTCGTGAGTTGTACAGTAGTTATCCACCATTTCTTTATAGATAAAGAAACTTTCAAAATAGCAAAGGTAATCTTTTCTTCATCAAAAATTGATTACCGCATAGTATGAAATCAGGTTAAGTAGTTTATCTATGCATCTACATCTATTTTGTCTTGAAACATGGGGATGTCTAGATTGACTTGTATCTTGTACAATGTTTGACTACCAAAAGCTCTTTGTGAAGTAGATGAATCAAATGGAGAGTGAAATGCTTGAGCAGTTGAACAAAGTGATCTACAATTTTCACTTGTTCACAGCATAGTGTTCCTACAAATACATTTGTTGTCTCTATAGAGCTACCTCTATCATTTTCTAGAGCATTTCTAAAGCCATTATCTTTGCAATCGATTTGTCTACCACCTACAGACATGAAGGAAGGTATGATGAAGGGTCACAAATTTGAAGCCCTAACTTCCCGTAATCAAACCTCGTATGAGTGGGCATACAACTAAAGAAGGATTCGGATGGGAACTTTAGTACCACAAAGAAATGATATGACGTATGGGTTCTATGAAACCACTCATCCGAGGCCCGGGAGGAATCTAGTAGACAATGGAACTTAACGAATTAAAAAGTTAAATGTGTTGTGGCAGAAACATATATGAAATGATTATAATTTCATCTAAATAGACAAAGTTATTGTTGCTAACCTTATCACCTATGGTCTATGTAAGCTATTGATTATAAATGAACTACCTGGACACACAAATAAATCTGATAAGCATAGTAGTAAAGACCCATTCTGAGAGTGCATAAACTAGACTTTACAAAATTGTCCTTTGAAGGTATAGCTGCGGATTGTCTGGGAAGACTGATGTCTTTTAAATTGTTTTGCGGATCAGATATTCATAATCTTAAATACATATACCAGAATCAATGTTTGTTGTGTGAGGTTGAAGCTAATAATACTGGTCCAAAAAAAAAGTAGCAGGAATCCTAAGTGGGCTGGTACGCCCATATGGAAGATGCAGTAATGTTCTTGTAAAAGGTGATGATAGCCCTAATTGGGCTGCAATGAAATAAGGAAACGTCTTCCAACATATAGGGAATCATGGTTGTATGAAAAAGTAAATAGACCCTTGATTGAATTTTTTTTAAATGCATTTCTTGCTCATCAAATACCAGACATATACTGTAGATGTAGCTATGTGTCCCTTTTGGACAATGGTTAGCAATCAAAACCAGCCTTCAAGTTCAAACACCCTTAAAAATTTGTTACACTATATGATCGATGGGAAAGCATCCCTACCCTTCAATCTCCCACAGAACCTATCCCCACGGGCATGGAACAAGAGTCATGTCCCGCCTCCTGCCATCGTCCCTCTCAAAAAATGATTTAAAAGAACAAGGTAATCAACTTAATAAATAAAATAAACATAACTTAAAAAGCAAAGAAGCCTAACCCTAAAGGAAGATAATCAATCATAGCCCATTTAAGCCTATATTGGCATATATGATAAAATGTTTCCATTCATCTTTTTTGGATAGCTGCATGATTCATAAAATAGTACTTTTGTTTTCAGATATATATTATAATCAGAGATCCAGTGCATGGCTGGGTGGTTAGGGGCTTGAACGAGAGTGAATGTGAAATAAGGTATACTGAGTACAAGGGTTGGGTATGACAAAAAGGGCTTGTAGTTTGTAGCTTCAGTATTATCTCTGTAAACATACCTTAATCAAAGGATCAATTCCATCTTAATGAAGGTTGAGAGCTGGGGCAGGAGCAAGTATGAAATAACTGCGTTGAGTATGAGGATCAGATTTTGACAAAGCATGTCTTCTGTATTGAATGTAGCTTAAAGTGCAGGAATATAAGAGCTCAAGAATATAAGAGAAGCAGGTACGAGGGCCGGGAGTGGCAAAGAATGATTGTGGTTTGTAGCTTCAATGTTATATCTGGCAGCATATCTTAAACAAAGGCCTAATTTTATGGTGGGAATGAACTAATTTTTTATTACAGTGTAGCCCCTGAACTGATTGTATATGATATTTTTTCCAATTTTTCTCAAACAAAGAATGACAGGTAAGAGAAACAAAATGAAGACTTGTATATCGGCTGGGGTAAAATGTACGTTAATATTCAAATTCTAGACTCAATGACGATACAACCATAACAAAATGATTAATTACCAAGCAATAATATAAAGAGGAAGAAAAGGTTAATGGCACTCATTGCCAATCAAGTAAGGAAAACACGAAGGAATTTGTGAAGATTTAGACCTTTGAAGGAAATATATGGAGTCATACCCAGAGCAGTCCACCAGATAATTGAAACACTGGAGTCTCAGAGCGCTGACTACAGTATGAAAGTAACATTCCTGGAGATATACAATGAAGAGATTACAGATTTATTGGCAATTGAGGATTCTCCTAAGAACTTTGACGATTAATCGAAAAAATTAATTGCACTTCTAGGAGATGGTAAAGGTGGAGTGCTTGTGAGAGGCCTGGAAGAAGAGATTGTATATAGTGCAAATGAGATATATAATCTAATAGAAAGAGGATCTTTTAAGAGACGTACTGCAAAACTTTGTTAAGTAAGAAGAGCAATCGAGTGTGCAAATTCCATTCTCTTAATGTGCAATTATTAATTTTACTACTTGTGCAATTATTAATTTTACTACTATTTGGTTAATGATGGGCGACCTTCATGTTTGCAGCCGCTCACACTCTATATTTTCTATTACTATTCACATCAAAGAAGCAACTACGCAGAAGGACAGAGCTCATCAAGTGTGGGAAGCTTAATCTTGTAGACCTGGTGGCTCAGAAAATATTTCACGTTTAGGTGTCGAGAGAGGTAGGATGACAAGGGAACGTTGCAATTTTATGTTCAATTATCATGAATGAGTCACGGGAGCCCAAAAACCACTGGAAGAGTATAGTGTGTATCCTAATATTCTAGAGCCTTTTTGGTTTAAATATGAAACCAAACAACTCTACAGCTTGTTATAACTTGATCTTCTGATTTGTTCATGTTCCCATGGTTTGTCACATGGTGATCATACACTAACATTAAGGATATGACAGAGTCGAACAAGGGAAGCAGGGGAGATCAATAAGAGTCTGCTTACACTTGGGCGTGTGATCACTTCACTTGTAGAACATTTCGGTCACGTTCCTTACAGGTAAGATTCATTCTCATAAGTTTATATGCTTTTAATCAACAGAATATCTCTTTGTTCTTCTATGAAGCATGTATACTACATAATTAAATATTAAACTCCTCTATTTCAACAGAGATAGCAAACTAACCAGGTTATTGAGAGATTCTCTTGGTGGAAAGACAAAAACTTGCATCATTGCTACCATATCTCCATCAGTCCACTGCCTCGAAGAAAATTTGAGTACGCTAGATTATGCTTTTCATGCTAAACACATCAGGAACAAACCAGAGGTGTGTCTGAGTAAATAAGTTGAAATTTCTGCTTTCATGAATGCGAACTTGATTCCAAGGACAAGGTATTTTCTGGTATCTGCACAATTTGACTTGTTCTCCCGTAGAGTCATGTAACCCAACTTTGAGTTATTATCTTAACGTTCTCTCTTCCATGCATGCAACAAATCAAAGAGCTACAGGATCTGCATGGTTTTCAACAAAGAACAAGTGCGGATTTGAAAAACCAACTTGAGGCTACCACATGTATGGATGGAAGCAACATCAATCATTTTTTTAATACTTCCCATATTTTTTGTCCCAGAAAACTTTTAGAGTTATTTACTTTTGCTTTTGCATACAAAACAAACTTGAAGATACTGAGGAATCCCTGAGAGATCTTCCAGAAAAATACGAGACAAGCTAACTATGCACTTAAAGAAAAGGAGTTTTATATCTCAAATTTATTACAGTCTGGTGGGTGATAATATTGAAGCCGTGAAATGAATATTTTACTTAATATAATGCCTCTGATTTATGACATTAACATCATTCTAATTGTTGTGAATAGAGAAATCCCTTGTTGAGTAGGCATTGCATCTCCGATCAGAGCTGGAAATTGCTGCACAGGATGTAGATGGGTTGTTTGCGAAAATCAGTATGGTGGTGTTGTACCATGTAATGTCAATTTTTACATTCATTATGTTGTGTGTTGTACCATGTAAAGTCAATTTTTACATTCATTATGCGGCAAAATATTTATTCTACTCTGCCTTTACAGATCGCAAGAATGAGATAGAAACTGGAAACCAGAATTTGGTTCAAACTTTTAAATCACAGTTGCTGCAACATCTGGAACTCTTGCATTCATCAGTTGTAGATTCAGTCTCCCAACAGAGACAACAGCTGAAAAATACGGAAGAACAACTAGTAGCCTTTGTTTCTACTAAAAATCAGGTAAGAAAACTCAATGGTTTTGGCCTGATTTCCTGGTTTATTAGATTTAGATTTTGAGTGTCATATGGATGTAACATATTGCCACAGGCTACAAAAGGAGTGAAAAATAGGGTGGAAAGATTGAAAACAATATACTACTCTGGAATCAAAGGCCTGCACAACCTGGTGAATGAACTTGATGAGAAAACTTTGGCAACATTTGGTAGGGTTGACTTAGCTGTTGATTCACAGGCTTCGGACCTTAATAATGTAAGAATTATCTCTGAGATTATGTTGAAATTGTTAACTGAGTCTGGATTTAATTAATACATTACTGAACTCCTTTTTTGGTTTACAGCTTCTAGAAAACGTTGTTACAGAAGCAGATGCAATTCTCTTTAAACTTCAAAATGCCCTTGCAAAATAGGAGGAGAAAATGTCTTCTTATGCCTCCCAACAACAAGAGGTTGAAACAACTGACTCTTTACTAATTTTGATACAACTATACATGCTTTTGCTCCATCAAACTACATTTCACTTTTCTATAAATGCAGAGATTTAAAAGAACTATGGAGTCTACAAGAGTAGTATCGAAGGTCACTGTAGATTTCTTTGAGAATCTTCACAAGAATGCATCTACGCTATATCAATTTGTTGAGGAAACTCAAACAATCCATGACAAGAATATGGCGGATCTTGAGAAATCGTATGAGGTGAATCCTCTGAGAAACTTAAGCATCTCATTCTGCAGGTTGCTTATTCTACTTGTTTTGAAATTGTCCATCCACTTAAATTCTTTCAGGAGCTTGTAGCACATGAAGAGAAGCAGACTTTGGAGAAGATATCTAAAATATTGGCAAGTTCAACAGCTAGAAAAAGTGAACTGGTGTGTACCTTCTCTCTAGTGAATTAAATGTGAACTGGTGGAGCTTTTTCACATAACTACTAATCTATTATTTCTCTTTAAATCCTTTCTTTTTCTTCTTCAGATATGCACCAGAGTTCGTAACATGCGAGAAACATCTGTTAATAAAGCACATGAATTGCAAGGAGGAATGGTTAATATGCAAGACATCACTTCTAATTCCCAAAACAAGTGCAATTTGTACATGAAGCAAGCTGAGAATTATTATCTCGAGAATATGTCCTCTGTGGAAGCAGGGCACCGTAGCATCGAAGAAATTCTTCGTGATTGGTGAGTCCTTGTTAACAATAGCAGATCAATATATTTTATGGAATATCTCCTACAGTTTCCTTATTGAATTCTACTCATTATTTGTGGTTAATCTTTATTTACTGAACGTAGGTTTGGTAGTTAATTTATCTGATTTTGTTTGCAGCACTATGAGAACAACCACTGTTGGGATACACTGGAAAAACACTCAAGTTTATCTGCAGCAGAAGGGGAAGAGCAATGTTGAAGCAGTGGATCATATGGTGAAGTATGCTATATGTTGAATTATAAGACATGTAATAGCAATTCATCTAATTTTATCTACATGCATGATATTGACAAGACCCACATTTATCTTACAGGAGCGGCATGGAGGCCAATCAAGATGTTCTGAAGGACTTAGCCTAAACTACCTCTTCGGCTCATGTAGAAATTGAGAATGGAATAGGAACTCTATTGTCTGATATTAATGGTAAGTTCAACCACTTCTATAGTCTTTAATTTCCCACGTGATTAAATTTATGAGCTAATACAAATTGTTTTTCAGAATCATTGAAACTGGATCACAGCATTTGGCAAGGTATTGAACCTACCATTGCACCCTGTACCAACAATCTTGTTCAACTGCTCTAGACAGGCTACGACTGGCATAGCTGGTTTAAAAACCCCACCTCAGATCTGAAGCTGACCTAGCTCCACGCAAGTATAAAGGAAAATCTACGCATAGGCAGGAAAAAATAAAATGGCAATGTTCCATGAAATCCACAAGGTAGACAACAACAAAAGTCTCGATGAAACCCACGTCACAATCCACCACGAAATCACAAAGAACACCATCAGACGGTCGTGTTCAATGAAATCCACAAAGCAGTCAAACAAAGAAATCACTTTAAAAGAGATGAAACCCACACATCATCCATTAAAATCACTCAAAACACCATATACAACCATAACCAATGAAACCCACAAATTATCAGTCACCACATACCTCTTCCCACACGACACAAAAACCTTATATGCATGCGGATGCATGTTCTCAAAATAAAACTTGGGCAAACGGCCCTTCCATCACTCGTAACCTGTGCGACCTTGATTCCTGCCATGGCCACAATCATCACTTGTATTTTAGTCATCTTGGAGAAAAATAATACAAAACCCACGCAAGAGGCGATGCTAAGAGAAACAACAATGCTCTCAACGGCCCACCTGCTTCGAACGCCATCAGCATAAAATAGGGAAATGACGAACTCAACCGCAACAGGGTTCCATCGAGATCAGACACCACGCTCTGATTTTTGGTCCGTTGATGGCTCCTGAAGTAGTGAACTAGGTGGAACAGGGGCCGCCTTTCGATATTTGGTCTCTGGCTTAAACTGTGGTAGTGATGGTCACCGGCAGGCCACCTTGGAGCAACGTTTCAAACCCCCTGGCAGCCATGTTCCACATCGATTGCATAGACGAACAACCAGATTTTCCCACTTCTGCATAGATCCCAAGAAGAGGTGGACCACTGAATAGCTGTTGGACCATCCTTTCCTCAATGAGACCGACTCTTGCTCTGTCACGGAGGTGAAAAGGGATCTTGGATCTCCTACCAGCACTTCGGATTTTGGGATGCCTGATTGCGATTCCTCCTGTTCTACTATGTCTGTGAATCTTCCAATTTTGTCGTTGGACATTACTAGCCCTTTAAGGAAAGCTGAAATAGAGAAGAAAAAGGAGTCAGTTAAGAGTTCTGTGTCGACGACTTTGGATGCGGCCATGGTGCAAAGGATTGAAATCTTACACCTGCATGAGATTTGTAAGGGTTTCAATGGATTTTTGGCTTCCTGTACTCCCGACCGAAGCTCTTCGAAGCCCTTCAAAGCCCTAAATTGAATGAATTTTCCTTTGCCTCTAGACTCTAATTGTCGAAAAAAAATCGATAGGGTAAAAGTAACTTATTATTAAATGTCAAATCCACATATAATAGGGAGGAAATTTTCTTACAATCTTAGCTATTTTTAAAAAAATGGGATTGAAATTTCAAATCCAAGATTAGTGCAAATTTCATAAGTTTTTCATATATGTCCCTTATTTGTTTATGTTAGCATGACATACAATTTAGACTCTTTTGTTAGATCTAATGTATTTTGCTATGTTAATGTAAAACCGGAAAATAAAAAGGAAAAATATATATTTTTGTATGAAGAAATAATTTTCATAGATGGATATTGCATTTTTCTTACTTGTGAGTTTCCTTGTTTGTAATGTTACTCTCTATGGAATTTAACATATTCACTACAACACAATGATTTTTTCCTTTACTAATCTTGAAACTTGAAATGAAAAGGAATTAATTAATCTTATCATTGCATAAATACTTTCCTGTTCCTCGGAAATTCAGATGTGTGGTGATGTGTTTCTTTAATGTTGTTCACTCTTATTATATGGTTGGCTACCAAATACGAAGGGATAAATGTACATTATAGTTCCAAAAAATTTGATTTTCACTCATTTTTTCAATTAAATACCATGAATTTAATTAATACTAAAATTTTAAGTGTGCTTCTAGATAAAATGTGTTGGTGGGTAATTAAGACTTAATAAATTTGAGCAAACTTACTTAAGACAAAACAATAAGGATAACAAATATCGGGTATACGACACCCCTAAAAGGAGGGAGCGTACAAGGGACCCACGGCTAGAGGGGAGAGCTTTTAGGGCTCTTTCCTCTAGCCGCCCCCCTTCGGATAAAGAGTGCCAACGAACTACGTTGTTGTCTCTTCTTCAATTCACAGAACATCCCACTACTGATCCCACTTGACCGCAACTCTATATAGATGGGATATAGAATCCAATCTATATAGGGCTGGGGAACATTTTTTTGAAAGTTACCTTTACATTTTCAACTAAAACAACAATTTCCACATCGTCTAATTGTTTTAGTTCTTAAAGTGTTGATAGTTTGATATTTCCCATGGGTATCCTTTTATTCCTTTATTTCTGACCATTTTACTTTTTCGCTACCTTGCTTGCACTTACTTAAATTCCATGTTCTAACTAATTTCGCTCTTCATATTCGTTATTATTCAGAGAAGGGTCTTGGCATATTGTAATTAGAAAAATACTTATATAATATGGAGTGTTTTGGGTCCTTGAAGATGGCGAGGAGATAAAGCTTTAAGTATAACTAAAAATAATGAGCCTATACACTCAATCTTCAACTCAAAATTTGTGGTCAATGCCTCACTAAATGCTCAGAACAAGCTTTACAAAATAACGGCTCTGTTGTTTTTGGCTGGTACAATTCCCCTTAAGACATGCAACAAATATTCTTTCTTTACGAGAAAGAAGACAGGAAGATAAATACATCCCCATATGCATATGCAATGATGAAAGGAAAAACATACACAACCAAGCCATGATTTCGATGTGGCATTTAAAATTTGATTGCCATTTAATTCTCTCACACAAAGCTAAAATATATTACTAAATATTCTTCATAGGCATAAAACGTTCATAAATCTATGGCCAACTATTAACACGATCTGAAAACAATCTATACTCTCATCTCCCCTCCTCCATTACCTTTCAAAAATTAATAGAGTATTTTCATTGGCCGCGGTGTTAGTGCACAATGAACTTGCGTACATTAAAAAAATTAACCATTGTTCTTTACAGTCGTCTATTCATGTCCCTGAATTTTGTGAAGATAAATTTTCACCTTCTGATGGCGGATTCTAATGTTCTTCTTGAATCACTGTCCTTATTTTATGCATACAGGAACTGCTCCTCTACAGTAGAAAAATTCTCCTCCATTCCATGGCATTTTGTTCATGCCTCCCTATTGAAGAAGTGTCTTACGACAATGATTCCTTTAGATATGCATCTCCTGCACATGGGTACCTCCTATTGGATGACTGACAACTTCTTTTCTCAATTCCACGCAGTCACCAATATGGAACTTAATGAGCTAGATATATTTGGGGATTGTGACTTTGACATCCTCTTCAATTAGAATGCATACAACAGTTTGGTATCCCTACAAGAAATTATAACTATATTCATTAATTTATAAGAGGACAACCATCCTCAACTTTATGCAATGTTCCTTTATAATTGATAGTTTTCTATCGCTTGAACAACATGCATTTCATTGTGTTCTTGATCATATTGCATCAGTCATCTCTCCCACATTTAAAGATTATTAATTAGGGTACAATAGGGACATGAAAATCTATCCTCATTAACGCACCGAAAGTAACACTTCCTCCCCTACCCAAGACAAATAGCCCTTGGCTCCCATAGGTGTTTTAACTTTTTAGCATTTCCGTTATAATAGAACACGCATGTCTCTAAATAGCAGTAAAAAATGTAGCCATTACGGTGACAACCACTAGCAGCTTTGTAGGAATCATTGAGACATGTACTCCATTACATTATTACTGATGAGATGAGTTTTGTAGGGTCTAAATTTCTTTCCCATATTGACCACATAGTTCACGAGACTTTCTCCCATGACATAAATATACCCTTTTAGATGAGGTAAATCATCCTTATTGGGGACCTTGGACAATTTCCACTTGTGAAAGATGTTCCGATGTATGTTGCGCAATCATACAACACAAAACACTATGGAAAGGATTCATAAAAAAATCACCCTTCACACTATCTTCCATCTATAAGATTAAAAACCCTTTTATAGTTTCTTCTTGCTGCCTTCTTCTTAACATTGGGAATGGTGACCTTAATTTCAATGTTTTGGAAAGGCTAATAAATCAAAGAAATAAGTTTATGCCAATTGAGGAAAATAAATAGCTCCAAACAACACCCCAATTGTTCACCATTAATGACCTCATAAACCATCACAAAACATTGATGTTGTCAAATTCCGCTGGCCTAGTTGTGCGTGTAGACACAAAATTATGCACTTTAGACAATATTTAGCCCAGATCTTATACTACTATTTAGAAGGTTCTCAAGTGTAAAAAAATACTAATTAATCTAATGCAACAAGAATAAACATTTTACAACAAAGATGATGAAAAGGAGTAGGCACTATCTTCTCATCAGAAAGGAAAAGGAAAAGGAAAATCAAAATCTTCTCAAAAGTCCCAAAAATAACATCAACATCAACATGGGGATAAGAACAAGAAGAAGTGTCCTATTTGCAACAGAGGACATGATGTAAAAGATTGTTAGTACAATACATATATGAAAGGTTCGTCAAGTCATTCTAGACCTCAAAATAAACAATCTCATAAGGGACATACACACTACAATCAAGGGCAGAAGAAGGGGAACTGGAAAATAAAACCCCATCAGCAAGGTAATATAGTTGAGCAATAAAATAATTCAAACAATGAGGACTTCTTGTACACTTCTTGTTCCAGTGAACCATCCATGTCATCTAGTATTGTTTGGTATGTTGATTCAAGAGCCACTCAACATATGACTAGGCAACTAGTTTATCACCATGAGGGACACGCCTTCAAAAAACCATGTTTCGTTAGGTGATGATTCTTCGTACACAATACAGGGGATTGGGAACATTTCTCTACCTCTTGGTTCATGAAATTGTAGACTATCAAATGTACTATATGTCCTTGGGTTAACAAAGAATTTACTATCAGTTAGTTAGCTTCTAGATCACAATATGAAGATTGACTTTGATAGTCATTCTAGTAAGAAAGTGTGTTTAATTTGAGACAAATCATGAGGCTTGAAAATTGTTACAAAAGCATCCAATGTGGGATGTATGTTCCATTTTGAATTTGTCCACAAAGATGATCAAAACTTGTGGCTAAGAATTCTTCATCAACACTATTATGGCATCAGAGACTTAGCCACATTAGTTTCAAGTATCTCGAAACAATTCACAAGTACAACATGGTGAGAGGCTTTCCATCTCTCCATAAGGATACAGATAAGTGTCCTCACTACCTAGTAGGAAAACAACACAAAGATTCATTCTAGAAGAGTAATTATCGAGCTCATGGTAAGATTGATTTGGTTCATATCGATCTTTACGGTCCGATGCAACCTAGTCATTTTGAATTTCAGTATTTCATGCTATGTGTTGATGACTATTCAATAAAAATGTGGATAGTTTGTCTTCGTAAGAAAAGTGAAGCTTTTGAGAACTTCAAAAATTTTAAAGTGGTTGTAAAGAACGAGACTGGTCATCAAATCATATCTCTCCACTTAGATAATTCCTCCTCCACACACACCACTTCAAAATGGTGTTGTTGAGAGAAGAAACCATACTATCATGGAGATGGTGCATTGCATGATTGATGATTTTGGACTAGTGATGACATTCTAGGAAGAAGCAACAAAGACAATGCAGATTAATTTTTGAACAGAGTGCCCACAATTGCTCTTAATGAAGTAATGCCCCATGAAGCATGGTCGAAATGGAAGCCACATGATGCACACCTCAGAGTATTTAGGTGCAAATCTAGCTTGCACATACCCAAGAAGAACAAAAAGAGGTTGGATATGGAATAAAAACTCAACTTCATTAGCTACGAAGTGAAGAGAATATTGGGCAGTGCAGTTGATGGATCGAAGACTAGGAAATTCTACACCGACAGAGATGTTGAGTTCTTTGAGAAGAAGGAATCTAACACTCCTCCTCCAGGCTCTCCTGGTGTAGATATTTCACCTGTTGTGAAAATAGAAGCTAATGTTCCTGTTGATGATGAAAACAATTATGGGGATGGATGATTAGATAAGACCACAACCCATGGGAGAAGTACATCGTATGCCCAAGTGGTATACTAACATGATACGAGATGCAAAATTGGATGCTCCATCGGATACATCCGCCTCGGATGACAGAATCACAGTAAAGCATGAGAAGAAGTAAAATTTGATTTTATGAGTAGAGTTGTTGAATCTATTGATCCATCTACTATCCAGAAGCCCGACAATCAAAAGATTTGAAAGATGCCATGTATCTGAGTATTAGTCAATAATGAAAAACAACACTTGGGAGCTTGATGATCTTCCACTAGGGAAGAAACCCATTAGTTTTAGATAGATATTAAAAACAAAGTACAAAGCAGATGGGACTATAGACAAGTAGAAATCAAGATTGGTAGCAAAGGGGTATACATAGAAGGAAGGCATAGACTATGAGGAGACATTTTCTCCCACAACTAAGATCAAAACGATCAAGATGATATTTTCTCTAGCTACACAGTTTGGTTGGAAATTCCACCGGATGGACGTGAAAAGTGCATTTCTAAACGAAGATCCAAGAAAAGAAGTCTACATGACTCAACCCGAGGGTTATGTCGACCCGGTGAAGAAACAAAGGTGCGCAGACTCAAAAAAATTCTTTATGGCCTTAAACAAGCACCATGAGCTTGGTACATCAAAATTGATGAGCATCTTGTTTAGCATGGATTCGTCATAAATCCATATGATCCCAATCTCTACCTCAAAAAGAAAGGGGAGATTGTGATTGTTGTTTTCTATGTCGATGATCTAGTCATCACTGGTAGTTCAATGAAGATGATTGATGTAACAAAGAAATATCTTAACCAATCATTCGATATGATACATCTCGGGCTCATGCACTACTATCTTGGATTAGAAGTATGACAAAAAGAGAATCACATATTTGTTTCTTAGTTGAATTATACCAAGAAAATGCTCGAGAAATTTAGGATGATGGATTGCACACCAATTTTTACACCTATAGAGATGAGACTGCAATTATCTTGTTCAGATCCATCTCATGTGGTAGATGCAACTCTCTATCAACAGTTGATTGGGAGTCTCATTTACCTAACATACACTAGACTAGATATCAAATTTGTAGTGAGCTATCTTTCCAGGTTTATGTAGGAACCCAATGTTTGTCATTGGAAAGTAGCAAGGTGAATATTGAGATATCTCAAGGGTATAATAGATCTTGGTCTAGAATACAAGAATAATGATAACTTCTTCTTGACTAGATATTTAGATTTAGATCATGCAGGTAACATTGATAACAAGAAATGCACTTCAAGGATTTTTATTCTTTTTGGAATCTGGACTGATATCATGGGGAAGTGAGAAACAACACTTTATTTCTCGCTCTTCTACAAAGGTGAATACCATGCTATAGGTGAAGTTGTTTGTGAAGTGATATGGCTACGTCACATACTTGGAAGGAATTGAAATACCACAAGAAAAACCTACCACCTTGTATGTTAACAATGAAGGTATACTCAAACCTTTTCCCAATCTAGTTTTTCATGAGAGAACAAAGCACATTGAGGTACACGTTCATTTCATACACAAGGATGTATTGAAACACAAAATAGAGATTTAGTTTTTCCCAACAACTAAACAACAAGTTGGTATCTTCACAAAGTCAACATGAAAAGTTGGAATTGTTCGATATTTCCTCTCCTCATCCCTTGAGGCATTGCAAAGTTAAGGGGGAATGTTAAGTAAAACACGCTTTACCTAGGTTAATTTTGCATAGGTAATTATATTATTATTGTTGTAAGTTGTTATGGTGTGGTTGTAAACATTATTTTGTTTGTAATTGGGAATAGTATTCCCGTATCATATTTTGTCATTATTTGGGTTGTTTTATTGTTATATGGTTAAAACCATATATCTGTAATTTTGTGTACACAGATGTATATTTTGTTGCACCTGTGCAACATCTTGTTTGTTTGTATCTGCTATACAATATCTATAAGTATTGCAGCCATACTATTGTAATTAGATTTTATTGAACATCAATAATATTTACGAGGCTTCCATCCCTCTTCCATATTTACAGGGTTTATAATGGTTTTGAATTTGTTTAGGCTCACGGGGAGTTTATTAGGGTTAGGGTTGTTTAGGATGTTTTCTTTTTCTTTATTTTGTGGTTATGGGTGGTAGAATGGTGAATATAGGTTGGTAAGTGGGTAAAGTGATTGTGTGGGATTACAAAGGGATGTCCTAAGGTGAGTACATACACGTAGGAATTAGGCTAACCTAATTATGGTGTCTATTTATTCTATTGACCGGTAGCATACATTTATGCTACCGTTCGGTAAAGATATATCTATGTTGCTTAGCAGCGGTAGCATAGATGTATGCTACCGGCTTGTGGCATAGATGTATGCTACAGGGTCTATGGCATAGATATACGCTACTAGCCGTTTCGACATTTTACATTATATACAACTTCAACATAATAACATACTAATTATTAAAATACCTTTATTGTTAGAGGGTTATGATATGTAGTCGATCTCGATTGTCAATTCCCATAGGACCATGAGAACAAGTAAAGGAATTGGGAAGAAAATTATATGTGTACTTGTAGAATTGTAAATGTATAATCGTTATATATATGAAGGTGAATATTGTAAATTATAATTTTGCACTAGTGGCAATTTGACTTAATAAAGTCATCTATTGGTGTAAATGCTAGGCAAACCAACCCATAAAAGTAACTTGAACCCAAAAAATTCAAGCGACAAAGTCATATCCCTACACCTAAAATTTTGCCAAATGCAAAATTTTAAAATCGAAATATTTGTGAATTAGTGAAGATTCACCACTAAAATTTACTCTAGTGTCAGCATTTTTGACTCAATAAGGTTTCATTTGTTAGATAAGATGAAGACATGTATGGAATGTTTGAGTGAAAATGTGGGACTTGAATGTGAGGATTAGATACTGCATGTCCTACACCTATTCCATGACTTAAAATTTTCCGAACCAAATTGTCTTGATCTTGCTCAAATTATTTACGTGATTGCAATTTGCACTTAATGAGACCAAAATAAGAAGGGAAAATAAAACACGTTCCATGTTTGAAACCCAACCACAATGTTGGCTTCTTTAGCACTCTATGTTCCCCCGCCCCCACCCCCTAGTTTTAAGAACATCTAGTTTCAAGAAAACAAACGATATACAAAGAATCAATGATAATTGAGAACCTCTAGCAGATTGGTCATATGAGTGCTTGGTAGATTTTATCTTCGATTGAAAGTTTTAGACGAGAATTGATACTATTTCTTACATTGTTTAGTGAAAATTTCACTCTAATTTACAAGGAAGCATATTTACTAATAAAGGCCATCAATCTCTATCATGTAATGTCCATGTGGGAAAGTGATTCCTTAGTTTTATTAATTTAACATCTATTGTACTTACTCTAGGTTGAAGTAGCTGATTTCTTTTCAATTCTAGTCATGGAATTCATGAAGGAAAGAATTAGTAGCCATATATAAATTGCAAAGTTTTGCACTTCAAGCATGTTGGATATACATGCAGTTGCAGAGAGAGCCAACACAAAGAAAAATAGATGTCGAGAAAAATAAAAAGATGACATAGGTGATAGTAGAAAGAAGAGGCAATCGCTTTATCTCTCGCTTAAACCTAGTCCTTGCCTACTCGCTAAGTTTAACAGGTTGGTATTTGGTTAAACAACATTAATGCTCTATGAGGTTTCCACATGGAGGGTTGCATATTGTTGATGAATCGATGATCAAGCGCATCTAAACCAGCCATTAGGCCGTTGTGTGTAAGACACGAGGGGTTTGATCCAAATTAACAATGCCTTCGACGTAATTAACAAGAAAATTATTTTCCATGTTATCTTATATATATTGTATGTTGGGACGACTTTCTTGTCTTACACTATCATTTAATATCACATATATTACACAATTAAATTTTAATGAAACATTTCATATTATATGTTGAAGTAAAACAAAATACCCACGAATGATAATAATATACCTATTGTAGATAAATTTATTTAAAAATTCTGAGAGATATCATTCTTGAGGACCACCCACATACTCTTCTTATTCCTCAAATCTAATATAAGTACTTTTAAAGAAAAATCTTTTAACAACTTTTACATAAATTCATCTTAGATAAATATACTACTAATTATACTTTGAACACACTCTTTTTAACACAAACTAACAAGCCCATTTTGGTTCAGATTATATGTTTTATAACATTTTTAGAGGCATGATAAGGGCACGTAAAGCGATATAAACTTGTCAATAAAGACACTAAAAAGCTATCGATTTTGACACCACCGATAGAGTTTCCATGCACAAGACTGCCCAGTATATTCTATGCTCTAAGAATTATACCTTCCATTGGTTGTGTTAGATCCGCCTCTGCCCCTCCCTCTATATATATATATTAGAAACAGTATCATTTTCCTACCAATAATGGTGAAATTGGATTTTGTTTTCTACTTGATCGAATGGATATGCTTTTGGAAAAATTTGAGGTCACCCAATAAACATAGATCTCTCCATAGATTGTCCTCTTTCACCATCTGCACTATTACTCATTGGAACCTCAGCTGTGGTTTGTCTTTATTCACTGAAACTATAGATATAAATGGTGTTTGATCTTATAGATATGGTTAAGGGTTCCTTTGGTAAAAGGCTCAACCATTCCAAAAGTTTGTATATGAATTATTTATTGTCATTGGTGGAATGTTTAAAGGTTCTTCTCTCTTTAGAATAGTCTTATAGTTGATCGAATTCTTCTGATATAATTTTTTGTTTCATTGAATTCTCAAAACTAATGTTTGAATGATCTTACATGAGTGTTTAAAGGTTTTTAATAAGAGTTCTCTCCTTAAATTTTTTTATAGTTTGTTGAGCTCCTTCTCATTTGAACTTTTAGCGAAATTCCTTTCATCTTGAGTTCAACCCAGAAGTTTAATAATCTCACTTCTGTATACCTCGCAAGAGAGTTTTCCCTACCCAATCTGAAGCAACAATGACTCTATAACATTTTCAGGATGTATGAGAATTATGATATTCTGTTTCCTGATCAGCCTGTGGTAGACCTCTATCTTCCCATGTGGGCTAAACATCAGCATATGGCTAACAAACCTGCTTTCAAGTGGGTTGATGAAGCAGGCAATGAGAAATGCATCTTGACATACTCGCAGCTCCATACTTCTGCATCTACCATAGCTTTAAATCTGTTGTCTCCATTGCAAAGAGGTGATACAGTTTTAATTCTCTGCCCCCCTGGGATTGAATTTGTGAAGATCATATTTGGATGCCAGAGAGCAGGGCTTGTGAGCATTCCCATGCTTCCTCCTCATCCATCCTTCACTTCTCAGGTCAACATTTATTTATTTCAGGGTTCTTGAAGACTGATATTTTAAAGTACATAAACTAGAAAATGTTTACATTGACTATCTATTGAGGTGATATATGTGAAATTTCAATTGCCATTACTGTTAAAATGAAGCAGTGTTAGATAGTAGCGAGAGTCTTGAGATTAATGACAGCTCAAAGAAGAAAAATGTTAGAGTACTATTGAGATAAATGCCAAGCACAGCTACATGTAATTTAAGGAAAAATCTATTTGTTATATTCTAATATAACTTTCTTGTTTCTTCCAGGAAGATCGCCATAAGCTTATCAGGATACTATGACAGACTCAGCCCAAGGCTGCCATAGCTCATCCTGCATATATTTCGAGTGTAATGAAGCATACTGATGTTAACGAGATGGGTATTCTGTTGAGGAAAATACAGTAGATATCTATTACTTCCTTATTCAATTCCAATGAAGAAGAGACAAGCTTATTCAATGGAGGTAACAGTAAGTAAATGGGGTGTGGAGCAGGAGACCTGTTTTTGATACAATATACTTCAAGTGAAACAGGCAGGCCTAAGCCAGTCCTGATAACAGCAGGATCTGCAGCACACAATGTAAAAGTTGCAAGAAAAGGCTATGATCTTGAGCCTTGGAGTGTCATGGTTTCATGGCTGCCTCAATACCATGACTATGGTCTCATGTTCCTTTTTCTCACCATTGTTAGTGCTGCAACCTGTATTTTAACTTCTCCATTCATGTTCATCAAGAGACCAGTCTTGTGGCTCGAAATGGTGACCAAATACAAGGCCACCTGCACACCGGTCCCATCTTTTGCCCTTCCTCTTGTACAAAATTACATGAGCAGAATATCAAAAGGAGAGCCTATGATCAACCTCAAACTAGATAGCCTGAGGAACTTGATAGTGATTAATGAGCCTATCTATAGTACTGTTGTGGAGAGCTTTGTGGAGAAATTTTCAAAATTTGGTTTGAGTTCTTCTGCAATGGCTCCATCCTATGGACTTGCAGAGAACTGTACCTTTGTTTCCACTGCATGGAGTCATGATATAAGCCAAGTTCCTCCTACTTACAGAAGCCTTTTGCCTTCTGCAAGAATTTGCTCACAATCAGAACTGGGTATTGAGATGATAGTTGTTAATCCTGAGACTTGTGAAGAAGTCGAAGCTGGAGAAGAAGGTGAGATTTGGATCTCCTCTCCAAGCAATGGAGAGGGCTACCTGGGCGATCCTTGGCTCACAAAAGAGGTATTGTTGGACATATTTATGCAAATATTGGACTAAGCTGCATTAACAATAAGATATAGTAAAGAAGTACCATCTTTGAATTAGATATTCATCACTCTTCTTTGTATCATATTTTTGGGCAGGTTTTCCTTGCTAGGCCCGAAAGGAGGGGGATTGGACTCTCCAAGGAAACTTTTACATAAGAACAGGAGATATGGGAGTGATTGCAGAAGGCCATGACCAGTACTTGTATATCACAGGTCGTTTGAAGGACATTATTAGAGTGAGTGATCGCATGGTGCATCCCCATTACCTTGAAAAAACCACTTTCATGAGCTGCACTCAAAGTTTGAGAGCAGGTTGTATTGTTGCTTTTGAAGCAGACATAGCTAGAAAGAACAGAAAGATGATTGCAGTGCTTGCTGAATTGCAAAATTTAGAGCACGGATATGAGAATTATAACCTGAAGGAGATCTGTAAAAATATTTATTTGTGTATTGGTGAGGAGCATAGAGTTTTTGTAGGATTTGTGGGGTTGGTTAAGGCTAGATGTGTTCCAAAAACTACATCAGGCAAGATACAAAGATGGAAAGCAAGAAGACTTTTATTGGCAGGTGAGATTGAATTGGTGGAGAATATGTGGTTTGGCGCAGATAATGATACCAACTTGTTAAAGCTTCCAGCGGAAAAGTCTGAATTGGGTGATGGATCTTTTAGATCATTATTGTAGCTTATATACGATGAAAATGTATTTCTAATTGGTTAGATTGAAGTTTTATATTAAATAATTTGTATGTTTCCGCATATACAAAATAAAATCATATAAATTTTTAACTACTTATGGCTGATCACTTTTGAATAAAACAATTGAAATTCCGAAGTTGATTCAACTACTACTCTTGAATTTTTAATAGACAGATTATAACATTTGTTTATACAAATAACAGGCCAAGAAATATTACGACGTGTTCATGCCCGAGTTGAATTAAAGGTTAGGAGCGCCCTAGGCAGTAACTGAAGTGGACGCCCTTCTTACAATTTTAGTTGGTAAATTTTCCCATCAAATAAATAAATAAAAGCTACGTACCTTATTTTATTTAAAAATTTATATAAGGATAATAATAAATCACTAATTTAGACAAATTGGTATACAAAAGAAATAAAAATATTCTATAAAATTTTCAAATAAGTAAAAGTAATAATCGATAGCTTGAGAGAATTAATCACAGGAGGTGCTCAAAATGCAACAAATATAATTTTTTATACAAGGCTTATTACTCATCTTATTTACCAATGTCAAGTAGGTGATGAGACTCAAAACTTAACAAAGCACCATTTATTTGCAAATCAGTAAAACTTCTTAGGAGGCTCCCATGGTTTTGTGAAGAGTGGTATTTGGACCAAGCCTACAAATTCCTCCATAAAAAGATACATTTCCCTCAAAACATTAAGAATAGAGAATCATAAAAAGATACAATTTTCCGTTCTTAATGTTGCAGCTCTTTAAGCATTTGAATCGTTAGTATCACATTGAAGCAAAGAGGTAAGTCTAGCAAAGGATCAAGGGGATGTTAAGCCATATGACAAATAGGTAACCATCAAGAGTGCTAACAATTAGGGGGCACTAAATTTATACAATTTTGATTAGGACATCCACTTAGTTCTTGTCAATTATTATTATGGTTGTAATATATTAATGTTGGGCACAATATCTATCATAGATAATATAATATTAAAACTTATTCCATATAAGGTCAACAATATGGTAATGTCTCTGAAAAGGTTGAATTAATCCATAGGAAATTAATTGTGCAACATGGAAATAGTTAGGTAGTGTCAAATTTATAGGAATATTACTAAATTGATAGATTATTACAAACTTGTAATATTATGGTTGCAATATATTAATGGTTAACACTACCTATTAATGATAATTTAAATTTAAATTTTTTCTTGTGTGTAAGATTAGCAATATTGTAGTCTTTGGTTTTATATAGATGCCTTAGATGAAACAAATAATACATTGGTTGTTCTTGGTGAGTTTTTTTTTTAAACTAATTAAAGAATCTATGCATTTGATATGATTATTTAAGGTGCCTACATTCTTTTGTAAATATCAATCTTTATGGGTCAATTTTAGATTCTTTGCTTTAGGTATGATTTATAAGATGCAATATTTTTATAAAATGCCGGTACAAAATAAAAAACTAAAACAATTCAAACCCTAAATATTTGAGAAACAACTCTTTTCAGCCCAACTAATATTTAAGTAGATGTGTTTCCAAAATAACAATGGTCTATTTTTGATGTTCAATGCAAATGTTTTGATCAAAAGCATTCTTAACCTTAATTATGTGTTGTTAAAAAATCCAACATATAATTTGTTTCAAAGTAGATGGGGTTAATTTAACTTTAAGTATTAGGGCGCTCAAAACACTTAAGATGACCCTACAAAGGGTGTTAGACTACTCATAACCACGATATAAACTTGATTGCTATTAGGGGCTTATTTGCTAGGAAAGTTTCTACCTAAGTTTCCATTTATCCAAACCGTAAATCATTTATCCAATAACCAATTCAAAAACATGTAAGAAGTAATTACTAAACATTGTGTATATTTATCACTAAAAATCATGCCCATTTAATCACATAATTTTGCATCAAGTTGGCTAAAAACATGAATATGTAAACAAGGGAGCTTGTTGAGTCCTTAAGAAAATCCAAATCCTTTTACCCACTTTTGCCACAAAAATAATGTAGAGTTTATAAACCTTGTTATATTATCATAAATAGAAATTTTAGCATGATAAGTTCTTGTTATTCGATTCGATTGGAAAAGGGAAAATAATTTGGTATTCCAAATCAGTTTGATACAATTGATGGTGATGAAATTATTCATAGATGATTTTGTAGAGAATAAGTGTGGTTAATTCAGGGAAAGTTTTTGACAAAATGTTTTAAAGAAACATTGTGTCATGCAATACTATGATCAAGGGATGCGTTCACATAACCTTGGAAAGGGATCCATGAAACTGTTTCTCCAAATGTAGTTGTTGAGTATGAAACTTGATCGGTTGACCTATGTCTACACTACGAAGGCCACAAGGTGGAAAACTAGGGATAGAAAATCTAAACAAGAACCAAATGGAAATAAATATCTTATAATCAATACAATTTGAATTGAAATAGAAAAAAACCCTTACCTAGTTTCAAATAGTTTTTCCCAAATATAAAAGTACAAAATATTTTGATACCTATTCGCAAAGAAGTTTGTTATGGAGGTGATACTTGAGGTTGAGAGCATGGTAGATGCCTGCGATTAGAGATTTTAATTTTTCCACATTGTTTGTTAAGTCATATAGATGGTTACTTGAATTTCTTAATAAAATCTCCATTTTAATCATAAACAAAGAAGCTAATCCCTATGACCCCTATATTTCCTCTAAAGCATGCAACAACATAAATCCTATATAGAGGAGAATTCACCCTAATTCTTACTTGAATTCCCTATTAAAGAACTAATTTTCACTTGCTCCATTAGACAAGAACTTTTCTCTTTCTTAATAAAACTAGAAATCTCACGCGAAATGTGAAATGGAAATGCCAAAGGGGATATATTTAAGAATTTAAATTGGAGGATCGAAACATAGGGAGGAGGGTTAATGCAAAATGGGTTGGAGGAAAGAGAAGTCTAGGGGTGAGGAAAATGTTCGAGGGAACTAAAGAGAAACTTATATTTTGTACGAAAATGCAAAAATGAATCATGTGCCATTGTTTCCAATTGTGGCTCCATTCATTGCAAAATATTTGGGATGAGATACAACACATGAAATTAAATACATGCATGTCTTGTGTGTTTCCATAGACTTCATAGGAGCTTTAAAAATTGGTATATCCCTTGTTGATTTCTAAAGTATGTTGTAGCTGATACAAATTGGTATACACGTTAATTGTTTGGAATACCTTATAGATAAGATTATAGAAAATACGAATAATATCTCAACCCTATTTTCACTACAACACCACCACATAAACAAATAAGTATATCTTCTGTCAAAATTGAATTTTTCTAGTAAATTAATGGGTATCTCCTTTGTCAAATTGAGGGGTATCTTTTCCATCAAAATGAGATAATGCCTTGTAAATTGAGGATCACCTCTTATGTCAAATTGAGATACTACTATGTAAAATAAGGGGTATATGTTTATTCATTGGGTGTCTTTCATCAAGATGAGATATTGTCTCATAAATAAATGAGTATATCTTTTGTCCAAATAGGAGATATCTTTTCCATAGAATTGATGTTCTACCATGTAAAATGAGGAACTTCTCTTCTAACAAACCTTCACACAAACATTTTTCATCCTTGATGAGAAAAATCATGAAATTTACTATGCCCCGTACTATTGCATCTTGGTCATATCTTTCTCAAGTGTGATTATTATATTCACCATGAGATCCAATGTCTATGTGTCATTTGTGAGGACCATAGAAGATATAATGGTCGCATGAGATTTTGAACTAGGCCCGGGGTGTGTGGCATGTAGGCCTAATAGGTGTTGTCATTAATGCAAAACCATATTAATGACAAAGTGGATGTTCTAGGATGATGGTATGATGTTGTATGAGGTGCTAACATATTGTTTCAGATGTTTAGCTTTTTGTTTATAGGGAGATTTAGTGAGGTATGCTTGCTCTAGCAAGCCTATACAAGTTTCTAGAAGGTATAGTTTAACAAAGATCGGATTCTTGGTTACTTCAGAATCATGTTGAGATGTTTTCTAGCATGATTTGAGGGTGCTTGATCACTCACATTAGTGGAAAAGTGTAGGTATGATTATAGCTGCTCATTAGGAACATCTATGTTACCTATGAGGTGTGTCGGTATGGATTGGAGCCATGTGAGCTCATGGAATCATGAAAAATGGTTTTCCATGGAATATGAGGTATGTTTGGGTCATTTGCAGAGGTTTCATGTTTGCATTATTTTAGTTGGCCTTAGTTACTACAGTGAGGATCTAACATGCATGCTTAGGTAAGTCTTAATGAATCGAAAGATTGGGAAATAGAATTGACATTATGATGATTGGAGATGTTATGAGGATGAGTCATAGTGATCTCATAAACCTTTTGGGTTAATATAATGATTATTTTACAAGATATGCAAGTTTTGGTGAAACAAGGTCAAGAATAGTGTAAAATCTAGCTCAAGTTTGAACTTTTGATGCTCGTTGTGGATAGTATGATTTGCATGGGACCTTGTGGATTTCAAGGAAATTTATAATGTGAGTTAAGAATGTTTCAAAATAATAGTGAGGTCATTTTATCATCACATTTTATGAACGAATGTTAAGAAGGTAAGAAGGTCAAAAACCCTAGTTAAACCCTAGCTAGGAGCAATTTGCAAAAGATGAAGTATAGGGTAAGTGCATGAAGTTGGGAGCTAATAAAGTGAAAAAAACCCAAAGAAAGGAAAACACGTACACGTTGTATTATAACGCGATCACTTTTAATTTCCTAGGTTAGGAATTTACCAAACCATAACGCGTATGTGTTATGTCTTCTATGAATAAAAATGAAGCCCGGGCCTCTATCATTTTATCTCCCTAAAATGAGAGTTTCAGAGCTTAAATGTGCCCTTAAATTTTTCATTTAGTTGATCTCAAGCTTAAATGATCGTCTCTAGATCACTGGGAAGATCTGAATCGATGATGGCACCACAGAGAAGAGGTAGGCACAATTATTTTCTCAAAATTACATTGAAATTTGATAATTATAGAGTAGAATTTGAATTGAATACATTTTTTTATTGCTACAGTTCAAGGTCAAGGGAATCAACCACAACCAAACCCTGTTATTCCTATCATCCCTCCCAACCCTCCCACAGTTGCTCAACATCCCTGGGTAGTCAAGAATATTTAGCAGCCCACATAGTTGAAAAAAATTGAAATTGAGGATTTAATCAAAAGAATGAGGGATTCAAAATCTACAAACCCCCACTGCGCCTCTCTTACAAACACATTGGAGGCATTACTTGCTCAAGTTGACGTGGAAATGAGGAAAATTGATCGTTGGACATCTTACAGAGAGGGTTGTAGGGTTTATTATTCCAACAAATTGTCATATGTGGATGTACAAAAAAATAAATTACAAAATACCTCATATGCACCTGATTCATAGATCCCCACACTAATTTTCCTGTTTTGTTGTCATGCAAATGGTTTCCCATCCATTGGTGCAATAATAATTTGATTAAAAATAATTTTTGGGACCGATGGTGGATGGTGTTTGATTTTCCACCTTGCAATAACAACGAGGTGCCACTATACTTTTGAGGAAACTCTATTGCGAGTTTATCCTCAACGAGATCCCAAATTATTTTGATTTCTAAGATTTCCAGGGCCGAGGAAAATGATCTGCATAGGATCGACCATGTGCACAACGTGCACCTATTCAACAAGGTAGAGTCCCCGCACAGAAGCTCCCTCACCTTGAGACTGTCCCTCCAGTAGTGAAGGAGACAGTAGAGATTGATACACTCCACGCGCTTCAGGGGCTATCTACGACCCTTGTTCGACATACAAGGGAGATTTATGAGCCAAATGCTTGTGGAGGTACATAGAGTATTCCCTCGGGAGTATCGACATGAGGCCACATTATGGCTTATCATGTGGTAGCATATATTTGGGGCTCGAGGAGGACGATACTTTCATGCGTGCTGATTTTGGTGGTGTTGGTGCTAGGGGTGCACATGATAATGTTACTACGCGATGCCTTTTTAAGTGAGACATTTGGATTATAGTCATCGACATCACCTTCGCAGTATTTGTTACGTTTTATTATGTGTGTTACAAAAAGTTTAGAGTACTTGATTTACTTAAATATATTTTTTTTTAAAAATAATTGTATTCGTACATGTACATGCATTGATATTACAATGCACGGGAGGCACATCTTCATCCCTACCACAAAGCGGTGAGCACCATGCGTACACATACATTCACAGAGGTAATTTAGAACGAAATTAAAACTTTCACATACATGTAAATATATATTATATATATATATATATATATATATATATATATATATATATATATATATATTATATATATATATATATATTACTTTTGAAGTCAAATATATGCATGTTCTTATATGTTCATTTCATTCACGTGATAAATGTTTGATAAAGATGCTGACTTCACTAGACACCCCAATAGCTCGATGACAAGTAGAGAAAGGTGTTGCCGTGTGATTTCATCTCGTAACAACAACTCATTGATGTATTCAAACAACATGTAAATTTTGTTAAATTGCTCGTGTAATTCTAAATTACATGTTAGTAATGTCTTTCATTGTAGAATTATTAAATTATGTTAATAATGTCCTTCATTGTGTATATGTAGGAATTACTGCACAATGTAAAGAACCTGTTCATTTGATTCACAGGTGTGGCGGGTAAAAACAATAGTTCTATATTGATAAAATTAGTTAAAATATTGTCATTACACATACATGTACTTAGTTCTATTTTCACTAATTCTGATGTTAGATTTTTTGATCTTATGTGTATGTAGGGAACTTCAACCCCCTCCATTTTGACTTCGAGGGCACGAGACTCCTCCATCTCATTGTCTTCGTACCCCCATTTATACTCCAGAGCTCCCGATGACTCATCTGAGCATGAGATGTAGATTCGGCATGATCGAAAGCTTGCGGTAAGTTTGTGTATTTATGTAAATAATTTAATTCTAGCATGGTCTTAAATACATGGTGAAAACATATATAAATTAGGTTTTGACAAATAAATATTGTTTTCATTTACAAGTTCATCTACAAGTGAGTGTTCAATGGAATAGGACTCGTAGCAAGGGCTCGGACGACCCAAATTCATCTCATAGATCTCCATCTTCGTCTAAGGGAGGGCATTCTTTGAGTAAGGCCAAGAGAGGGATAGTTATTTGTGATTAGGAAATATATATGTATTACATGACATTTTTTTGTATGCCTATGTGCATGGCATTGTATGTACACCTATATGGCATTTGAAATTGATGGTATACGATCTATTTGGGCATTTTTATATTTATTATGCACATTAAAATACTATTTGGAACTTGATATTTTTGTATGAGACCTTACATTTCGAGAATTGTTTTGCATGAAACTAATATGATGTGCACTTGACAATATTTAAGACATTATGGATTATTTTTTCATTTATCGGTGATGTACATGTACTAGTGTTTTCAATGTATAATATGCATCAAACTTTGGAAATCAATATTTATATAATGTATGTATATAAATATTTACCTAACATGATTAATTATTCATTCAATTTATCAATGTGTAAATGTGTATTTACCTTACTTGCACTTCTTCTTGCTCATGGTATCTTTGTATTGGTTCCTATCTTATTGTGCACCTACTACATTATTCAATGCTTTATAGTCTTCTCCCCTGTTAAAACACCTGAGATTCGTCACAATTTGATGCCTTTCATCTGTTGATGTTTTGAGAATGTATCTCCAAATGCATTACTCCAATGCTCAAGAATATCTCCAGATGTAACGATATTCTTATCCGGAAACTCAATGATTCTTGATTTTCTAATCCTGTCCAATTCATGTTATTACCTTTAAATCTATAGGCATTTCAAGTTATTTGGAAATCACATCACACCCTTCACTAGGCTTGATGACTACCCATATCTTTTTAAGACACTTTTAAAAGCATCCATGGGTTTATCATAACATAAATTATCAATGAATGGAAGGTCACTAAGTCGTAGGCCAGCTGAATCCCATTCAGAACTAAACAAGAAATATTTACTAGGTGATTGATAACTCCTGTGTGTTCTTAGACATTCCCCTATCAAATTCATTCTTAAGCCAATCTAGTCATTGAACAAGAACTCCCAGGATGAGGTGTCAGATCTGATGAGACATCTCTAGGTGTCATGGATTATGAGAAATCACTTCTCAAAGATATAATGTGTTTTGGTCTCAGGGATCTTAAGGGACTATGTCCGGACGAGGTATCTCGGAAGCACAGGGAGCATAGGTAACCTAAACAAAACCTACCCTAGTGTTTACGTGGCCACCCTGACATGTTGGCATAGTTGGTTTGGTGCCAAGAGATTCTGTTTGAAAATGATTGCCTCTGATAGCCTTACACTGACTTAAACTGCAGTATTTCACACATTTGTAAAAAATAGGACAGCGAGAGAACCACATGAAGATGAATAAAATTAAGAGAGGATTTTGTAAAGGGCCCGATATGGAGGTTTTGGATCTGACGAGACATCTCTAGGTGCCATGGAGTCCAAGAAATCACATGTCAAAGATATAACGTGTTTTGGTCTTAGGGCTCTTAAGAGACTATGCCCAGACGAGGTATCCCGGAAGCACGGGGAGCGTAGGAAACCAAAATGACACCTCCCCTAGTATTTACCTGGCCACCTCAACATGTTAGTATAGTAGGTTTGGCGTCAAGAGCTTCCGTTTACAAACTATTGTGTTTGGCAGCCTTACATTGACTCAAACTGCAATATTTCATGCATTTATAAACAATAGGACAAGGAGAGAACCAAATGGAGATGGATAAAACCATAAGATGATTTTGTAGAGGGTCTTGACATGGATTTTTTAGATCTAACGATACGTCTCTAGGTGCTATAGAGTCTGAAAAATCACTTGTTGAAGATATAACACTTTTTTGTCTCAGGGCTCTTAAGGGACTACGCCCGGATGAGGTAGCTCGGAAGCACTGGAGCTTTGGGCTCCAAAATAAGGCTTCTAATAGCATTCACTAGGCCATCTAGATTTTTCACATAGCCGGTTTGGTGCCAAGAGCTTACATTTGCAAAGTATTGCGTCGGACAACCTTACACTGACTCAAACTGCAGTATTTTACGCATTTGCAAACGATAGGACAACGAGAGAATGCAAAAGGAGATGGAAAAAAATGGCATAGTATTTCATATAGGGCCCTGACATGGAGGTTTTGGATCCGACGAGATGTCTCTAGGTGCCACGAGTCGATAAATCACCATTGAAGATGTAGCATTTTTGGTGTCAGGGCTCTTAAGGGACTACGCCGGACGAGGTAACTGAAAGCACTTGGAGATTTGGCCTCTAAAAATATGCCTACAATAGAATTCACTGTGCCATGTGGATGTTTTTATGTAGTCGAATTGGCACCAAGAGCTTCCATTTGCAAAGTATTGCGTCCTCGACAACCTTACACCGACTCAAACACATGATTTCGTACATTTGTAAATAATAGGACAATGAGAGAACTGAATGGAGATGGATAAAACCAAAAGAGGATTTTGTAGAGGGTCCCGATATGGAGGTGTTGGATCTAACGAGACATCTCTAGGTGCAACGGAGTTCAAGAAATCACCCGTCGAAGATATAACATTTTTTGGTGTCAAGGCTCTTAAAGGACTACGCCTGGATGAGGTAGCCCGAAAGCACCTGCGGCAGCTTTTCAATCCAAAAGGATGCCTCCAATAGCATTCACCAAGACATCTAGACCTGTTTTCATAGTCATTTTGGTGTGAATAACTTCTGTTTCCAAAGTATTGCGTCTGATGACCTTACACGACTCAAACAACATTATTTCACTCGTTTGCAAACACTAGACAATGAGATAACTGAATGGAGGTGGATAAAACCACGAGATTATTTCATAGAGGGTATCAACATGGAGGTGTCGAATCTAACGAGAAATATCTAGGTGCCATAGAGTCCGCGAAATCACCCGTCGAAGATATAGTGTTTTTGGTCTTAGGGCTCTTTAGGGACTACACTTGGACAAGGTAGCTTGAAAGCACCTAGAGCTTTGGCCTAAAAAAATAGGCCTCTAATAGCATTCACCAAGCCATTTGGATATGTTGGCATAGTCTTTTCAGCG
This sequence comes from Taxus wallichiana var. yunnanensis, assembly GCA_018340775.1. Lineage (NCBI taxonomy): Eukaryota > Viridiplantae > Streptophyta > Pinopsida > Cupressales > Taxaceae > Taxus > Taxus wallichiana. The sequence goes on from CM031237.1 coordinate 283,607,713, forward strand.
CCAAGAGCTTCGTTTGCAAAGTATTGCATGTAACAACCTTAGATCGACTCAAATTACAATATTTCACGCGTTTGCAAACAATAGGACATTGAGATAATCTGAATGGAGGTGGATAAAAATATGATAGGATTTCGTAGAGGGTCCCAATGTGGAGGTGTCGATATGATGAGAAATATCTAGGTTCCACGGAGTCCGAGAAATCACCCGTTGAAGATATAGCATTTTTTGGTCTCAGGGATCTTAAGGAACTACGCTCAAATGAGGTAGCCTAGAAGCTCCTCAAGCTTTGGCCTCTAAAACAAGGCCTCAAATAGTGTTCAACAGGCCATTCGGACGTGTTGGTGTAGTCGGTTTTGTGCCAAGAGCTTCCGTTTGCAAAGTATTGCGTCTAATGACCTTTACACCGACTCAAATTGTAGTATTTTACGTGTTTGCAAACAATAGGATATCGAGAGAATTGAAAGGATATGGAAAAAACTGACATAAGATTTCGTAAAGGGCCCCAACATGGAGGTTTTGGATATGACGAGATGTCTCTAGGTGTGACAGAGTCTAAGAAATCACTCATAAAAAATATAGAGTTTTTTAGTCTCAAGGCTCTTAAGGGACTACGCCCTGACGAGGTAGCCTGGAAGCACTTGGAGCTTTGGCCTCTGAAACAAGGCCTCCAATAGATTTCACTAGGCCATCTGGATGTGTTGGCGTAGTCTATTTGGCACCAAGAACTTCCGTTTGCAAAGTATTGTGTCTGACAACCTTACACTGACTCAAACTATAGTATTTTACGTGTTTACAAATAATAGGACAACGAGAGAACCAAATGGAGATGGATAAAACCGTGAGAGAATTTCATATAGGGTTCCGACATGGATTTTGGATCTAAAAAGATGTCTCTAGGTGCCACGGAGTCCGAGAAATCACCTGTCAAAGATATAACATGTTTTGGTCTCGGGGCTCTTAAGAGACTACGCCCAAACGAGGTAGCCCGAAGCACGGGTAGCATAGGGAATCAAAAATAGGCCTCCAATAGTATTCACCAGGCCATCTAGATGTGTTGGTGCAAATGGTTTGGTCCCAAAAGCTACCGTTTGCAAAATATAGCGTCTGACAGCCTTACACTGACTTAGACTACACTATTTCACACGTTTGTAAACAATAGGACAACGAGAACACCGAAAGGAGATGAGAAAAACCAGAATAGAATTTTGTAGAGGGACCTAACATGGAGGTTTGGGATCTTATGATATGTCTCTAGGTGCCACGGAATCTGAGAAATCACCCATCGAAGATATAACATTTTTTGGTCGGACAACCTTGAACAGAAGTCTGTTTTACAAAAACACATATAAGTTGAACAAATGACGTAAATTTGATATAAAATTTTATAGGAAGCATCATGAAACTTTCTTCTATCATCTCCCATAATTTATAGAAAATTATAGTTCTAAATTTTTCTATCCCATCTCATTTGCATGCTACAATAGTGCATGCTAGAATAGTGTAAGGTCAGTCCGATGCAATATTTTACAAACGGAAGCTCTTGGCACTGAACCGAATACGCCAACACATTAGGGTGGCAAGGTACATTCTAGGGGAGGTGTCATTTTGAAGGCCAAATCTTCAGATGCTTCTGGGCTAGCTCATCCGGCGTAGTCCCTTAAGAGCCCTGAGATCAAAAACACTATATCTTCGACGGGTGATTTCTTGGACTCCATGGCACCTAGAGACGGCTCGTTAGATCCAAAACCTCCATGTCGTGGCTCTATAAAAAATTTTATTCCTATTTTTCCATCTCCTTTCAGTGTTCTAGTTTTCCTATTGTTTACAAATGCGTAATATAGTGTAGTCTCGAGTCGGTGTAAGGCTACTATATGCTATATTTTGCAAACAAAGAGCTCGTGGGACCTAACCGTCTATGCTAACACGTTTGGATGGCCTAGTGAACACTAGTAGAGGAAATTTTTGGTCCCTACACTCCCCATTCTTTCAGCATACCTTGTTTAGGTGTATTCCCTTAAGATTCCTGAGACCAAAACACGTTATATCTTCGACAGGTGATTTCTGGACTCAAGTGGCACCTAGAGATGTCCCAGTCGAGATCCAACACCTCCGGCCAGGGAACCTCTACGAAAGCCTATGCCGCTTTCTTCTATCTCATTTTGGTGTTCTTGTTGTCCTATTGTTTGCAAATGCATGAAATAGTGTAGTTTGAGTTAGTGTAAGGTTGTCCATTACCGATCACCTGAATAATATAGGTGGTGAAATGAGAATTTTAATAAGATATTTTTACAATATAGGTTGTGAAATGAGAATTTTTGTTCGTTGTTCCTTTCTAATATTTGATTTCTCTTAACTTCCTTGGCTTTGAGAATATTAAATTCTCTACTAACAATGCCAACCATGTGAAGGTTGAAGATTTTTTGGCACCACTAACCCACATAAACATGTTAGTAAACAATTAAATAGAATTTTAAATCATACATAATTTAAACAAAATCATTAAAGTAAATATTCAAATTAAATTCATGAAGAACATACCTTTGAACCGAAAGGATCAGCTCTACTCTTGACAGTAGCAAGAATTGCTTCATGATCTCATTCACGAACCTTCCACATATTCTTGTTTAATGGCCGACCTCGATATTTGATTAATTTAATATTTTTGTAAGAACCAAATGTGAATAGTGAAGTATCTTTTGATGTACTTCATAGTCTTCAAACAACCAAGTGTTTGATTTTTGATAGGATATCGTCGAAGCCAAGTTCCAGTGACTACCACTGACCCAGTGGGATACTCAAGGTCTTCACCATCAATGACTGTGGAAGTCAATTTTTTCCCCCTCTACACAACAAGACAAGAAGTAGTCTATTCCCTCTTTGTTAAATTCTGTCACAATAACTACAAAAACGTTCCTACATCACAAAGTAAAACTGAAGTCAAATTTAAAATACATTAAGAGTTGACCATTTAATAATTTATAAATCTAAAACATGGCATGTACATATATGTATGTACCTTGTTGCACTAAATCAGAGACTTGGTCAAAGTCAGGTGATGTTGTCATTTGATCTAAAGACCCTACAAATTGTAATGCTCATGGAACTTGATGTGTGTTGAGTGGAATTAGATGTCTACAAGTCCATTCATCAACCCACTGTTGTGACTCACATTCATTCCACGTAAAATCAATGCATGATATAAAAAAATATGCCATGCACCTAGTATAAATAGTCCAAAATTTTACATCTAAACTACGGGATGAGTGCATATCACCCGATCCTCGAACTGTCATACAATATTCAAAGTTTTTTAGATGTTATTCCTCTATCAACCAAAAATATCTATGAACTATTGATCTCTCTTGAGATTCATGGCCCATATTCTTGACATGCCAATCAATAATGTTTTTGCATCTCGTAAATTTAGCACCATCCATGAGCTTTAACTCTTCTCTCGCAAGTTCTCTTTTCTCACATGCTCCTGCACCATCATGCTCTCCTTTTCCATGTCCTACCTTAGTAAAACTCTAGATATGTTGTACACTTGTTTCTTTGTGCATCTTTCTTAGCCAATAAAACATCCATGCATTCTTGAATTGTGATGTGCAATTGTCCGATCAAATGTAATGTTGATTGAAACTAATGTTCCTCTCATTCAAGTTCACATAAAACACCTAGAAACATCCTTCTACATATTTTGTAGAATGTGTTTGATCATCACTGATGTAGAAATGATACTCTCTTAATATTTTTCGATCTTACTCAGTGCTTTATGGAGAGTGCATGAATGCTATATGCACGAATATAGCAACTTGCACTGAGTTATAATATTGCTATATGGTGCAAGAATGAACCTCCATTTTTGGCTGCAATGTGTAATTCTATGCGAATTCAACTAGTGAAACAATAGTACCAAGTGGGAATGTGTCCTTTCTTAACTTGAATTGTTCATCCAACCATCGAGCTCTATGTGTATGCCTTGCATACTCATAAACAATTTCCTCTCTGAATTTGACCATATATTTTGATACAGGTAATTGTTTTGTAACAAGCTCACACATCTTAAATTATTTTCCATATTTTAATTGATATGCCACCGATTTATATTTGCTGAAACCAACCAATTCTTTTCCTATTGAATATGTACTCTCCTCATGGATACAACTTTTAAGATTTGGCAAGCCACCACATACATTGCACGTTCCATCCAAACATGCTTTGTAATAAAAAAATTGTCTAGTTGATTTTTCACAAAATATTGTCGAATAAATTCCCTTGAATATTTTGGTGGGACATTTAATCCACACTCTTGCAACATGATGTTAGTATGCAAAACACAACATATTTGATAAAAAATATCATAATGCATTGAAAATTCAACATGATGCCTGCAACAACAAGTGGTACGTGAGTGATTGATTTTTACATAAAAGGGTTTTCTCATTTCAAATAATCTTTGGCTAATGTTAATTTTTAGATTTTCATTCTTAAACTTAGAGAACAATTGTGTTTGAGTCATATCTAAGAATGTTTTTACACACGATTCACGATTACAAGAACCTATTCTTCTTTTTTTCTGTATCTCTTCTATTCGGTGACACCCTTGTGTTCTCATTCCAAAATTTTATAATTAATTATTTTAAAATATTAGATGTATTCTTGTCTTTCCATGGAAGTCTTATAGAAAAAACCAATAGCCAAAGTGTTATTGACTGACTCAAGACGTTTACATCTCTCTATTGCTTTCATTAGTATTTTTCTGTTAGCTTCAAAGCACCGCTTGTTTTTCTAATCAAGCGTTTATTAAGTACTATTTTATCACTTATGATACATTTAGTAAGTGCACGCCATGTAACATTACTATCTTTGGTGCGTCTTTTACCACCTTTAATTTGGTATGCTTTATGTATGTTTTCAACAATTGACGTTTTTATCGAAACATTAGATGTTCTTAACCCTGTGGTCTTCATTATAGGTTTCATCTTAATTAATTTCATAAATTTTTAACAAATAATTGACATCATTGTGTGTCATTTAAATTGTCAAAGTAATTATCCCAAATTCCACTAGCTCTTCTTCTCTCATTTCTTTCAAACATTTTGTTAGGCATTGGTTTTATAATGTTTTCATCAATTTCAATTAAGTGAATTGGGTTTATATGCAAAATGGAAGGAGGTGTTCTTAGAGGTGAATATTCATTCACAAGGTTACTTTCTTCATTCAAGTGTTTTCATAAAAATTTCGGGGTTAACATTTGGATTCTTAGGTAAAGATTCAACAATTGGATTCATATCAATTTCTTCATCCATACAAACATTATCATTCAATTCCATATCATTATTAATTGCAAAATCATTATTCATTGCAAAATCATTATTCTCTACATTTTCATTATGTATTTCATCCCCATTTTCTAATATATTAGCTACATTTGATATAGCAGATGTACCTTGCCCTGCACAAAGTTTTTGCATTCTCTTCAATTTCTTTATTCTCATCTCTTCCAATTGCTCCGATGTCTTGTTTTAAACTTTCCTCTTGTCCTTATCTCGACTTTTATCACCCATGATTAAAAAAATCAACTAGTGGGGTAGGGGACAAAATAAACTACTAAAAAATCATGTAAGAATGTACGAAAATTGCAGACCAAATAAAATGTATGCAGAAATCCTATGAAAGAGATGAAAGGGACGTTGGGGACCACAATATATAAACAAAGCATAACACATATGTGTTATGATTTTTCCTTTTTCCAACCCATGCCTCAAGGCTTGGGATCTGGTTTGGATCCCCAAGCCTGAGGCATGGACCTGCACAAACACAACAAACTATGTGTTTTTGCAAAAAAATGCAAAAATCTAACTTCCACCATGATAAATCAACATCAAATGATCGATTCATTTAAAAAAATTATACCACGACATAAAGTAGAGTTTCTTCTTTGTATAAATATTATTTTCCAATTTTTCTAACAAATATAAGGTTTCCATATTATTTATTTTCTAACTATGCCTTTTTATAGCTATTTTTGAAGTTTAAACATGTCTATCTTTTGTCGTGTATCTTTTTTTTGACTCATTGAAATTGAATAAAATGTTCTTAGGCATAAACTACGAGTAATTCTATACATATTAAAAAAAAATTGATATTTTTTTAGGTAGTTATTTTTGAGTAATTCAGATTGAGTATGTCTATGTACCCTTAGTCATGAGTGGTCCTCTATACCAATCTATGTTGCTAATCTGAGTTATGGTTAAACCTTGGACAAGAGGACTGACAAGAGTCATTGAAGACCATTCTAGATAACAAATGAAATGGGGGTGAAGGACATATTCCATTGACAAGTATGTTGTCTTGGAATATGATCATGCAAAGCATGTGAAAATCTTTGGCCAAAGTATTGCAAAGCTTCATCGGTTTGCATTGTCCTACGTCACCTAGTTTAAGATGCAGGATATCAGATGAATATTGGTAACAAATATTCAGATAGGACTTTTAAATAGAACACTTCAATACCCCAAAAAGGGTAAAAGAACCAATTATATTTAGTATACAATACATTGAATTAACATGAAGGATCGGTAAGAAACCGAATCATGAAATGAGAGATCAATGAAACTCCAAGTCATGAAATGAGAGATCGGCAGTTCATCGAGTCATTACAGCTACATATGGTTATCTATGTTATGAGATCAATGGCATGGAATGTGTGTTCCATATTATGAATATGAGAACAAAGAACATTAATCTAAATGGAATGTGTGTTCTAAATAATAATTATTTAGAGTAAAGAACATTATTCAAAAAAAAAAAAATCCCTTGTTTCTAAAGCCTTAAAAGGGAATGTTACATCTTGGTATCAGAGCTGAAGGTTGCATCTCTTAGACCTATTGTGTCCATAATCTGATAAAACTTACATTTTCTTATTAAATAGAAAATGGTTAGAACAAGAGGAAATGTTGCAACCAACCCACCAACGGGTGCGAAGCAACCATCTTTGCCCAAAAACTTGATGAGATCCTCGCGCCGCCCCGTTGAGACGAGAGATCTCCTAGCTGTACTAGAACAACAAGTAATGGGCGATGAAAAGGAGGAAGAAGATGTTGATAATGATGATCAAACACCTCCTGTGGACAACACCAATGGAGGGAATCCGGTGTTGACAATAGTAATGTAAATATACCTAATCACCTTGAAAATAAAAAGATAAGATTAGTTGTTAACTCACTAATGATATAAAAAGAATAAGTCCTCCTAAGTTTGATGGAACTACACTTGGGGACGGGGATAAGAACTAGCTTAGTGAAATGGAGAATTACTTTGCAATAGGAAACTTCTCTCCGAGAAAAAAATCAATATGGGAAGCATATCAACTTTCCCATGAGGCATCTTCATGGTGGGACAACCATAAGGCTGAGTTGAATATTGTCGAAGCAGACATAACTTGGGATCAATTTAAAAGTTACTTTAGGCAATGGTGGCTACCTCATATTTTTTATGATTAGAAAATGACTGAATTTCAGAACTTATCCCAGGGAAAGTTAACTATAACAAAGTACTGGGAAAGGTTTACTAAGCTCCTTAAGTACGTGCCTCGAAGATCAAACTCGATGTGTGAAGTTCAGATACAAAATTTATTATGGGATTAAATCCCATTATAGGAGGTGAGGTGGATGTTCACAGTCCAACCACTATGGAAGGGGTTGTTGAAAAATCCGTAAGGCAAGAACAAAAATTAAGAGCAATCTCTGCTCATAGGGAGGAAATTAGAAGGAAGGTTCCAAACTCTTCTTCATCTCTTGCACCTAAAAAGGGACCCTGGAAGAGGTTTGGCATGAAAAGTAAATTTTCCACTGATAACAATAAGAAAAAACGATAAACAAACCTATTGCTAGTATGCGGAACAACTTTGTCAAGAATAATAATAATGGGCAGAAGTCCTATAGAAGCCAGAATGATAACTTCAAGGCTGGAAATAAATTTGAGCCTAGGAAGGGGCCTGTTGGAGGCTATTTTAATTATGGCAAGGACCATTACGCGAGTCACTGTCCTTTGAAGAAGGATGACCAATAATCGCAGCATAGATACATACACGCTGTGGTAGCTGACAAGCAAGTTGAAAAGTAAGTCACACCCATAGAAGTTCCAGGTAAGTTATTTGGTATACCTGTGACTATAATTTTTGATACTGGAGCTACTGAATGTTTTATTTCTACTAAGTTAGCTTCAAAATTAAAAATAAAAGATGAGAAAATGGATAAATTGTGGACTGCATTATGGAAATAATGTTGTTCATATGGTTAGTATGTGTCTTTTTGGAGTAGTCCTTGACTTGCCTAGTTTTTCCACAGAAGTTGACCTTTATGTTGCTCCTTTGGGGTCTTATGACATAATCATAGGTGTTAACTGGCTAGCTGAACATAAAGCAAAGGTTGATTGTTTTGAAAAATAGATTAGTTGTTTAGATGATCTGCAGAAAACAACAATCATTTAAGGTGTAAAAATGAGATTTCAATTAGGAAGTTGTCAACAATGCAGCTCAAAAAGGCCAAAAACAAAGGTTGCACCTTGTATGCAATAAATATTTCAAAACTACAGAAGAAGGTAATGATTTTATGGAAAGATATCCTTTGTTACGAAATTTTAAGGATGTATTTCTAGAAAAGTTACCGGGTCTTCCACCCAAACGGGAGTTTGAATTCACGATTGAGATCAAACTAGGAACCGAGCCTATATCTAAGGCACCTTATAAAATGACTACCATTGAATTGGTAGAGCTTAAGGCTCAGTTGCAGGAACTTTTGTCAAAAGGTTTGATAAGACCAAGTGTCTCACCTTGGGAGCACTGGTAATTTTTGTGAAAAAGAAGGATGGCACACTTAGATTGTGCATTGATTAAAGAATGTTGAACAAGGTAACTATTAATAATTGATATCTACTTCCTAGAATTGATGATTTGTTTGATCAGATGCGTGGAGCATCGGTGTATTCTAAAATAGATCTTCAATCGGATATCATCAGTTGAGAATAAAGGATGAAGACATACATAAAACAACTTTTAGAACAAGGTATGGGCATTATGAATTCATAGTTTTACCTTTTGGGTTGACAAATGCACCTGCCGCTTTTATGAATTTGATGAATAATATTTTTCAAGAATACTTGGACAAGTTTGTGCTTGTATTCTTGGACGATATTCTCATATACTCTAAGAGCATTGAAGAACATCATGAGCATTTGAAGATAGTCTTAGAGATCTTGAGAAAGAGAAATTTGTATGGTAAGTTGTCTAAATGTTCTTTCTATGACATGGAAGTGCACTATTTGGGGCATGTTATAAGAAAGAATGGAATAGTTGTTGATCCTTCAAAGATCATAGCTATAACTAAGTGGCCCACACCCAAGAACATGCATGAAGTTAGAAGCTTCATGGGTCTTGTTGGTTACTACAGAAAGTTTGTTAAAAGAATTTTCTAATATTACTGCACTAATAACTTCACTACAAAAGAAAGACAAGAATTTTTTTTGGAATGAAAAATGTGAATCTTCTTGTAAGATTCTAAAGAATCGGTTAACTACAACACCTATTTTGACTATACTTGATCCAAATGGAGACTTTACTTTTGTTCATGTAATGGATGCATCCTTTTGGGACATCTTGAAGTATATTTTTACTCAGCCAAACCTGAATGCAAGACAACGAAGATGGTTAGAATTTCTATCTCAGTATGATTTTGATATAAGTTATATTAAAGGCAAGGAAAATAGAGTAGCAGATGCTCTAAGTCATAGGAAGCACATTTCTACTCTTATAACATTGAGAACTCAGTTTAAGGATGAGGTGAAAAGTGTCATGGAATATGATTCTTATTTTCAACAAGTAAAGACAACACTTGCTGCAAATCCAAATGATGTGAGATATAAAGGTTTTCATTTTGACAATGAAGGAATTTTGTGGTTTGAAAACAGGGTATACATACCTTTGGCAAATGAGTTAAGAAAGAAATTATTAGTTGAATTTCACAACTCACCTTTTTCTAGACACCCTGGCATTACAAAGATGCTTGTTGATATAAAACAACAATATTTCTAGAAAGGGATGAAAAAAGATGTGATGGAAATTGTGACACACTATTTAGAATGTCAACGTGTTAAAGCGGAACATATGCATCCAACCGGTTTACTATACCCTCACAACATTCCACAGTATAAATGGCAAGTGATAACTATGGATTTTGTTCAGGATTTCCTATGTCAAAGAATAAACATGATGTTATTCTGGTTATTGTTGATAAACTAACAAAAGTAGCACACTTCATTCTTTGGTAATCTAAAGGATGATTCACCTGTGTTAGCAAGAAGATTTGTGCATGATATTTTTAGGTTACATGGAGTACTTGAATTGATCATATCGGATAGAGATCTCGAGAATGACATCAAGATTTTGGAAAACACTTAATGCAGCTCTAGGAACTAAGCTGAATTTTAGTTCTACATATCATCCGAAAATAGATGGACAAGACTGAAAGAGTTAATCAAGTTTTAGAGGATATGTTACGAATGTATTACATGGATCAATAATATAAATGGGAGGAGTACCTTCCATTAGTAGAGTTTGCTTATAATAACACGTATCACGCCTCTCTAAAAATGGAACCTTTCAAGCATTATACAAAAGGAAATGTTAGAACCCCTGTTAGTTGGGACAACATTAAGGATAGAGAGGTAATTGGGCCTAGAAATCCTTACAGAAATGGAACAACAAGTTAAAATGATTCATGAATGCTTGAAGGAAGCTTCCATAGGCAAAAGAGTTATGCAGACTTAAAGCGGGTGGATAGGAAATTTGAACTTGGTGAGAAGGTCTTTCTTCGAGTTAAGCGAAAAAGAGTTCTATAAATTTTGGCAAGGCTTGCCAAGTTATCACCTCGTTATGTGGGACCCTTTGAAATTGTTGAAGTAATCAACCCTGTAGCTTATCATTTAGCTCTACCTCCTGCTTTATCATAAATGCATGATGTTTTCCATATTTCTTTGCTTAAGAAATACATTTCAGATTTATCACATGTGTTGAATTGGAATTCCTTGCAGGTCCAAGACCCAGAATAATCATGGTTAAGCCTATTCGAGTGCTGGAAACTCACCAGTTGCACTTAAGAAATCATGAAATAAGTCAATGTAAGGTCCAGTGGGACCAGTTTAACGAAGAAAGTGCAACCTGGGAAAATCTCAAAGATATGAGATCTACTTTTCCATACTTGTTTGATCAAAATTGATTCTAAAAATTGATAAAATCTAAAAAATTTATTCATATTTTGATGTTAAATCTGCCAAACTTGAGTAGTTACTGAACTATTTGACAACTATTTTAAATACTGTTTTGAAAACTTGAATTTTTCAAATTTAGTTATGTTATGAACATATGAATGGAAGGACAATAATTAAGTTTTTCCTAAAAATTTAATGGTTTAATTAAGTTAATCATCGGGATGATGATTCTTTTAAGGAGGAAGGTATGTAACGTCTTGGTCATGATTGTTACTATGATGACTTCCACCTTTGACATTGCAAACATCGACATGTGATTTGTCTTAGGAAGGTGTATTATTTTGACGTTGAAAATCATGTTTGCAATGGATAAGTTATTACTATTCAAAATTCATGCTTGTTGTAATTTGTTACTTGGAAGTGAAGCCATTCTACTTTGTGAATTATAAGTTGTAAATCTATACCGTTGTTTTCACATCTTCCATATGTTAACAACACACCTTGAATCAATTCCATTGATCCAAGGTATGCTTCGTTCTTCTTTATTGTCATCTTGTTAATTGACATGCTTTGAATGAAACATATTATGGAACCGAGCTATGTTTTGTTGTAAATTGTGAAGAACCTAGCTTTAGGTGTCCTTACTCGGCATCATGCTACAAACTGTAAGTTTGGACCTCCTTTATTAATGTTTTGTAATGCTGATCAACATGAGGAGATTAAGGATCTGTTATGGGCTAATAAGGAAAATGCCTTAACCTTGGTTAGAATGCTTGTTGTTATTCGGATCTGACCCAAACTGTAATGTTTTCCCTATTGGATTTTTGACCTAAGGTAATAATACTTACCTAGGACCTATTACTAAACTATTACGGTTGATGCCTAAAACTATGTTGCAGTGCCCTACCCTATATGGATTCTAACCTAAGGGGGGGTTATGACCTAACCTAAGATGGTATGTTATTTGGTTGTGAGTTTTGAACTAACCTAAGAACTAAGATGGAAACCTAACCAATGCTAAGGTGACCTAAACTATTACTAAGCCTAAAGGGGACCTATGGGTTACATGGAAAATGGAAGGTTGGTGGTGGTGGTTTCTAAGGTATTAATGAGAATTAAATCTCAGTCCTTACATCTTAATTTGCCAAGTTTGGCGGAGGCAAGGAAGGTAGGTAGGATGCCTAGCTGACATCATTGCTAAATTTAAAATGCATGTTAAATTTTGAAATCAACTTCACCAAATTTGAAGTGGCGGTGGCGTAAGAAAAGAGAGGGAATTTTCATTCAATGCATTCAATGGCATTGATTTTGGTGAAGAAACCACCTAGGAAAGAGGAGAAGGGGTTTTGTGGAAGTTGTTGGTCATTCTAGTTTTCTTTTTTTTTGCTCTACATGTGGTTTTGGTTCTTCAACTAGCAAGTCTATTTTTTTTGATCCATAGTGATCTTGAGCATCCTCAACTATTTCTAAACCTATGGAAACATGGAGGCAGTTGGGAGAGTTGGTTGTTGACATTGTTTTTGAAAGAAGAGATTTTTGGGAGGCTCGACTAAAGATCTTCTACAAATCAAAAGAGAACACTATCAGGCATGATAGGCTCTTCTTATTAAATAGTTCTACTTTTTATTAAACGTCTTCATTAAAAGAACTCTTCTCTTTGAAACAAATGATTTTGTGGAAATGCCTTGGTGTATTTTTGGTGTGATCTTCTACTTGAGTTTTTGTTGTTTGGAAAAGATGCAAAATGGGCATTTTCTTGATGCATATTTGAGTAAATCATGTTTATCTTATTGAAACTGGAATGTTGCTTAAGTCATCTGGACTTCTGATTTTCTGCAAAATGGATTAGGGAAAAATTGTTTGATAAAGAATTGAAATGGGTTTGTTTTCTTCTGAAAAGGAAAGTATAAAATGTTTTGTCCTTTGTTGAAACTTGTTATTTCTGTTAAGCTAAGATGGAATGACTGTTTGGATTCTATGTTTTGTGGATTTACATTTGTTGAATGTAATAGAAATGATTTTATTACTTCTGAGCCTTGCTCATTTGCATGGTGAATCTCTGTTAGACTGCCTTGAAAGAAGATAACCTTTGCATTCTTGAAGTTGCTTCAGGTTATGTCACTTTAGTTTGATCCTTCACTGTCATGGTAGTTGGGAGCCTCTGTCTTATGGAATCAAACTTGTTGAAAATAACAATAAAGGAGTCTTACCTCACGTTGTGCTTGGTATGGGTAACGTTATGTGAATTATTGTGTACCTGTTGAAACATTTGGTAGAAGTTCCTGTTGTGGAAGAATGTTGTTATGAAATTGTTCTCCCTTGCTCGAATTAGATAAATTTTGATTTAAGTTTCTTCTGGAACTGTTTGAAGGAATTTTGGGGTTTACTCACTTGTGCATTATAATACAATTGGTTACTAAAGGAATAACTTACCTTAAATGAACTAGATAAAATTTCAGTTTTGATTATTTAAGGAAATGAGTTGATGTTGTTTTTGGTTTGCTCCTTTTCGTTGAGTTGATTTTGAGTTTCTAAATTCGAGGTTAAACCTCCTTGTTGTCCCTCATTGTGTTTGAACCGGGTTAGGTTCTATCCCTTCTTACCAAATGGTTCTTTTCATCAGTTGGGGATCCATGTCAACTTGATGGTAATCTTGTTTTTGTATCATGCATAGGAGGACTAAGCTTTACTTGTAGTGTGGAAGCTATCAACGTGAGAGGAATTTTATTGTTCAGTTGTTGTTGTGCTTTTTGGTAATAATGTTGAATCTATTTACCCAAAATTCCTCCCTCTCTTAGCGTAGCTAATACACAACTATATCTGTTCCTTCATATGTTGAATGGACCTTATTCTTCTTGGGTATTCAACTTACATGTTGCTTAGTCTATGTCAATCCAAATAGTTCTCTGACTTCAGTGTTTGGTCAGAAGTTAAAGGATTGTTTGGTGAAGTCTGTATTGGTTCTTTTATGCTGATATGCACTTTTATTCTTGGAAAGGAATATTTCAATCCCCTCTCTTTCTGAGTAGGGTATTCATTGTTGTTCTTTCTTCAAATCTAAAGAAATTTTACATTTTGTTTTCTCTCTCTGAGTTGTTGAATACAATGTTGTTTTTAGTTGAATTCCGAAGGATGACAAAGGTTGTTTCAATTGCATCTTGTTCACTTTCCCTCTTCTACATTAAACCTGGTTGAAGCCGAGTGAGTAATAGAAGGAAAGGAATTCTTGTTTAGGAATGTAGTTGATCCATCATAAATCCCTTTCTTAAAGATGGAATGAAATTGGTTTTTGGTATGGTATGAAGAGTATGTTTGTGCTGTGAATTGTAATTCATTACTTCTTTAGATAATTCTATTTTAAGAACTGTTTGAGTTAATAATATTCTTGAACATTTGTTAAATCAAGAATGAACTATAGGTATCTATAGTATGAAGCAGATAAGTAATTGAAATGGAATATTACTTATCTGTTGTAATTTTTCTTATGAAATTACTTGATTGAAGAGTGTTGATTTGATCTTGAGTCTTACTTGATGTAATGTGGCTACCCCTTCAGTTCTTTCCTTTATGATTCTTATTCCTCTATGAGATATCTATCTGAAGTGCTTAAATGTTTCATAAAAGCAGAGTTATTTTTATGAGATAGTTAGTCAAAAGCACATCATTTTAATGTTTAGTGCTTATCATGCTTAGTTCGATGAACTGACCCGTGCTAGCAATTTTTGTAGATGGATTCGTAAGTGACAAAAGAAGACAAGTTATTTTATGATGCTTCTGTGTTTACTTAAAGGCTGCATTTTTAATGAGGAATTATTATTCTTTTGAGATGTACTTGAAAAAGGGAAAAGTTGTAAATTATACTTGAATTTATCAATGTAGAATGACATGAAAGATGTCTGAAATGTTTAGACCTATAAAATATGTATTTTTTTGATCAATGAAAAAGGATTGAGTGTTATTGATATTTGATGTGTCATTATATTTTGGGCATACTGTAAAGGGGATCGTAAACTTATTCTTATTCTCTCGTAAACCTATCTATTTTGAATCATTTCATTGTACTCAAATGAAATAGAGAGAGAGAGGGGAGTTGATACTCTATTCTTCTCTTAAATGCAACTTCTAAGTTGGCATGTATAGATGAATATTCAACTAGGTCAATATGGATTAATAATTGACACTAATAGAAGAGTAAAGTTACATATGGTTTATGTATAAGTGAATTGTTGCAATGGACCCTAACTAACATATGCTAAAGGAAAGACAATTAGTCTTCGGAATAAATATTTCGTTATGATCTTGTTGGGTATCATACTCAAGGGATATTCGGAAAGAGGGAATCTATACCTCTTCTTAGTAAACCTTAATCCTAAAATAAGGTAACTGAAAATGAAAATATATATACATGAAATAGACTTCATCTTAATGAAGTCTATTATAAAGAAATCAGAATCTAAATTCAGCCATGGATAAATTTGGTCAAGTTAAGTAAGTTAGTCTTACTACTGTTAAGCTGGTTTGGAATGTTAGTTTGAAACTTAAAGTTAAGAAACTAAAGAATGACATACAAACCTTCAAGAAGAAGGATTGGTTGCAGATTAATCTACATGACAACCATAAGTCATTTATGACTAGCAACCATAATGATCGAAGAGATTAGAAAATCAACAGGGTTACTGAAACTGAATCTTAAATTAAGAAGATAAGAAAGTATTTAACCTCTTATCTAGATATGTACCTCTAGACGAGGGGATTCCATGGGATGTTGGTACATGCCAACTGCAATAATGTGTCATCATGAAGACCGGGTCTTCATGAGGACACAGTGTTGCAGCTGACATGTCGCAACACCCTTCCGAATCGGATCATCTAGGTTTACATAAACTCGAGACTTGACTTGGTTACACTCTAGGTCAGTTTAGGGACATGATTTGGTATAGGGAAGGACTCTAATGACTAAAGGTAACTAGACACATGTAATCGACCTAGGTCGATTGAGTATGTCTATGTACCCTTAGTCACCTGAGTGGTCCTCTATACCAATCTATGTTGCTAACCTGAGTTATGGTTAAACCTTGGACAAGAGGACTGACAGAGTCAGTGAAGACCATTCTAGATAACAGATGAAGTGGGGGTGAAGGACGTATTCCATTGATGAGTATGTCATCTAGGAATATGATCATGCAAAGCATGTGAAAATCTTTGGCCAAAGTATCACAAGTTGTTGGTTGTGTTGTCCTACATCACCTAGTTTAAGATGCAGGATATCAGATGAATATTGGTAACAAATATTCAGATAGGCCTCTTAAACAAAACACTTCAATACCCCAAAAGGGTAAAAGAACCAAGTATACTTAGTATACAATACATTGAATTAACATGAAGGATCGGTAAGAAACTGAGTCATGAAATGAGAGATCGATGAAACTCCGAGTCATGAAATGAGAGATCGGTAGTTCATCGAGTCATTACAGCTGCATATGGTTATCTGTTATGAGATCAAATGGCATGGAATGTGTGTTCCATATTATGAATATGAGAATAGAGAACATTAATCTAAATGGATCTAAATGGAATGTGTGTTCTAAATAATAATTATTTAGAGCAAAGAACATTATTCAAAAAAAAAAAAAAATATTTCCTTGTTTCTAAAGTCTTAAATAAACTCGTACAAGTTGAAGTTTTTATTTTTCACAAAAATGCATCCACTTAAGACCCCTTTTTGGTCCCCCAACTTGGTGCACTTACCCTATACTGACCTAGGTTTGATTTCAAGATAAAATGTGATGATTTTATTTCATAGAGGACTATGCTCTATTTCTATAAATGTAATTTTGAGGTCATGGTGATATGTGGGCCTCACCCGAAAACAACAAGCTTTACGAAGAGTTCCAAATTTGAAGAAAATGTTGGCATATGAAGTATGGAATAAATTGCTATTGCAAAATCTGTGGGATTTTTCCTTGATTTCCATGTAGGTTTCAGATCAAATTTATGTAGGCTCATGAGGTTTAAAGGACCAAACAGGTTGACTAGTCAAAGGGAAATTTTGGGATCTCAAATTGTAGAATCTGCAAGTGTTTTGGCCATATCTTGAGTTTCAAGATGATTCCTTTAATGATTCAAGTTGTGTTGGAAATATAACTCAGAGGGAGATCTAGTGGTATATGTATTAACTCATGATGAGGTAATATCATAGAGTTTCCAGGGCATTCTTTGAGAAGGAATATTTTTGGCAGTTCAAGACAACATCTGTTTGGGTACAAGTTTGACACTTGTTGAAGCATGAGATGGATTGGGTTATGCATCCTATCACCTTCCATGTTAAGAGGGATGTAATTTGCATCAAATTAATCCATTTATAAGGATTGAATATATGTATTAATGGTTTTATGAGCTAACCTTTGAAGACAAATATATTGGAAGGCTGATTTGGTGATGGAAAATATTGCTATGGTTTGAATAATAGGTTTCTGCATGAATTATAACTTTCTTAGAATTTTTATACAAGTTCTAGCATTTATTTTGAGTGGATACATGTAATTTTTTCATTCTGTATGAGTGATTTGGTGGTAGTATGAAGTTTCCAGGGTGTTCAAGGGTGCAAGAAATAACTGTTTTGAGAACCGCAAAGGAACCGAGCCCATTAAATGAAATAATATGATTGGTTCACAAACATTGAGACCATGTTTTATTTTTAAATGATTTATTTATGATGTTTTAATAATATGGATGTTTTATAAAGCATCATTTTGGATTGAGGAGAATTTTGGCATCCCAATGCATGTGTTTTGGTGATTTTTGGTACATGGAAAGTGTGTTTTTGCTAGGCATGGGTTGAATTTTTCATGAGGATTTATGATTTGATGTGTTCTACATGATTTTTTGTGGTTAGGGTTTGAATCACAAGTGTAAATATTTTATTGGGGAATGATTCACCCCCTCTCATTCCTTGTCACCTTCAACAATTGGTATTAGAGTAGACCATTGGAAGTAGCCTATCAAGCTAGAGGGATATCTTTGCTGAAAAGATGACACCGATAGATTTGGAAAAAATATAGTACAATACTCACACTATAATAGATTGGGTAGGATGACATGGTGATCATGTTTACAAGATGTCGAAATCTCATGATGAAATAGTCAATTTCCTAAAAGCTCAACTTATAAGGAGGCCAAAGATGAGTTTAATATCAATAGAGAAGAGTGATTTAAACATGAGATTGAAAAAGGATCTATCTAACATGACAAGAAAGCTTTCATCCTTCCAAGAGAGCTTAGAAAATCTGAGTAAGATGCTAGGAAAGAAAAATATATATGGTGATAGGACAGGCCTAGGATACAATGAGGACTCATCTAAGAAGATTGAAGAACAATCAAGTCAAGGATCAAATGAAGGAAATCAAACAAGAAATGGAGAGAGTTCAAGGCTTTCACCACCTATAAAACCACCTATCAGGAAACCAAATGCATATAGGTATGATGTTTTTCATGGTAATTGTTACAAATGTGGTGTTTATGAAAATAGGGATATTTTTGAAGACCTAAGGTTGGAAAGAAGGACGATAGAAAAGAAAAGATAGAAGAGGGATGTCAAGACAAGAAGGATAAAAAGGTAGGTCAAATATATGGATATGAATGTTATCATTGTCATGAAAGACAACATCTTGCAAAATATTGTAAAAATGAGGCATTAAACACCAAGAGGTATGTAAGAAAATTTAACGGGCATTGTTATGCTTGTAATGGATACGATTGACAGGGATTATGAATGCAAAGGAAGGAAATTGGAATGTTTTAGGTTCCACAAGATAGGTCAAATTACAAGGTTTTGTAATTCAGGTTAGTTGAGGAAGGAAACTCAAAGATCTAAGTCACAATATTAGGTATACAAAACAAAGGACGAGGCTAGTCAAAGCATTCGAGAGGATTCTAAGAGTATGACTTATCAAAAGGAGAATTCTACTGGAAAAAATGTGGATTCAGTTAAATAAGAGATAATCAAGGAGAAATAATAGGGCTTGAGACCTAATTAGGTCTCTCATCAAGCTACTCCATGATGTTATAGTCCTCTATTAGTATTCATATAGGTGTCTAGCTGCAAATGAATATTTGAAGTGAGGGGGAGCTGTATTAGTTAAGTGTTTGTCTTCTCCATGGTGTTGAGGTATGTCTCTTCAAGTCATATAGCATGTTTTACTAATAGGTCTTTGTCCTTGTGTATCAAATAGATATGATTGTGTTTGCAAGATAATATTTGCATTACTATGGTCTCTCATCGATCCTAAGATGACTCGGTGTGTTCAAGAGTCATAGTGATGTCTTAATTGAGGTATGTGGTGTTATAAAAATCATGAAAAGAGACTTTAAGTAGGGTAAGTGAGTGTATTGCAAAATTTTCTAGTGGATATAATTTGTGGTGTCCCATGATTCAATTCTCAGCTAAAAGTGAATGTTGTGTCTTTCACAAGCTACAAGATCAAGGTTCATAAATTTCCAAGCTTGAAATGGTCATAAAAATAAATTTCATGGTATGTGAGATCTTTTAAGTCCTGTAATGTCATTCTCTAATCTGTCATGGTCTCAAAAAGTCCTAATACTCCATGTATGATGAGTACATGAGAAGGTATGTTAAGCTATAATCTTACTCAAAAGGATAGTTTACATGGATATGTCTTAAGATTATGTTATGGAGTCAAGTTGTAACATGTAAAAATATTTGTTCCCCATTAGTATATTAAGAGAGTTGACTTGGTTTAGTTCAAGTCTTAGCTCTTGTTAATATTTCAAAGGGTCTATCTCATTTCTTAGTCATGATGAGTCCATGCAACATCGGAAAGTATGTCTACAGGAAACCATATGAGGTAGCAAGGCTCTGAGAAAGGTTTGAAGGTTTCTAAAAGTATCTAGATGATAATTTTCCCATGTAAAAGTCAAAGATATGAAGGGTACTATTTTCTACAAAGTGTCATTTTATGTGATAATGCAAAGAATACAACTATAGGTCCAATAGATTCTTTACATCTACTAGAAGATAAAAGAGTTATTCATGAAGGTTTACTTTAGAGATACATGTTTGTGTATGAGGAAATTTTATTGAAGGATGTTTGTGTATGATCATCTACATAAAAAGGAGAGTTTTTTGATTCAAAACCTAGTCTATAATAGTTTGCTTTCAAGTATGTCCGTAAGAACTCAAAGTGAGGTATCTCAAAGTGTTTCAAAGTATGAGAATATTTCTAATAGTTACGATGACAAAATTATATGATAGGTGGTATAATCTCTTTCATCACATGGGGTTTTTAGTTTTAAAACCCTAAAATTGTATCCTCACTGTTGTAATGGCCATTGTGAAGTGTTAGTGACCTCGATTGGGATTCATATTACAAGAAGACATGACCAACCGGTAGTAAGAGTGTTTAGTTTGTGAAGGCTCATGAAATTTTATGAAGGGTTATAGATGCTAACATAATAACTTAAGGGTTTGAGTCAAGGTTCAAAATATGAAAAATAAAACTAGGACAAGATACAAATAATGGTAAGGAATCACCAAGTATAAATAAAATGTACAAATGAAACTAAATTCTCCATCTCTGGGTCATAAGATAAAATTCTTCATGTGTGTATTGTGAACTAGAACATGAATTTATAGTAAGGTTTAAATCAGGTAATCCAAGGTGAGGTGAAGTGAATCATAACAATGAAAACTATTATTACATTCAAAACAGAGAATGAAGGCATGATCAATAACAAAAAGATTGTTCACCTACTAGTAATAGTGGTATTGAAGAGTAAAGTGGTATGATTAGTTTTTTGGAAAGGTAAGGTTGAAGGCTTGTGAAAATGGTCTCCAAGTTAGTCATGATTCTTTTAAGAATATTGAAAAATGAAGATGTTAAGACCAAATGATGGTCTACAAATCCTTAAAATATGTGCTCATGCTTCAAGAGGTCTGTAGAGGTTGGAAATGTATATGAAGTCTATGAAAGAGGTTTCCATTGTACAAGAATTTGAGGAAACTTAAAGAAGCCTCAATGGTGTTAAATGTATCCTAAAAATATTGAAATTGGTCTTGAAGTAAGGAACATTTTATTGCAGGGTATGGAGTACTAAGATGAAGTTTTTATACTTAAGGATGTGAACTCAAAGCATGTCGGAATTCTAAGTATGCCCATGAAATAGCTCAAATGCATATTCAAATTATTTTTAGTGTGTCCATCAAAGTGTTTCTAAATGGTTGAATTCCTTCAAGGTTTGAAACTATACTGTGTGAAACCCTATCTAGGGTCTAGACTTGAGATATCACTTGAATGCCTTAGAGACAAAATGAGATTGTGAAATTTCTAAAATCACCCGGTGTTCAAGTATTCCATTAAGATTCAACACATGAAATTTTCTAGGACATATACAAATCTACATTAGAAATTATCGAGACCTACTAAAGAGTGCAATGACCTATTTTGAAGTATAATTATTGAAGTGAAAATGTAGGACATGGTACTATGTTATGTAAAAATTCTAGAAGATGAGTCTCATCTACAGTGCTTGGGATTGTAACATGTCTTTCTAATAATAGAGTATGGAGGTTTGGACTACGATTTCGTATGAAACTTGCTCCACATGGATGTTAATCCTCGGGAGAAGTGTGTGTTTCAAGGTATCAAGACCTAAAAGTGCTACTTATACAAGTTCATGAGGTAGAAAGTATTTGTTGGATGCAAACTTGGTGTTCTAAAGTGCTTCAAGAAAGAGAAACTCGAGATCAAGATGCTACTGCGAGTCCTGTAAGTGTCTTATCGGTAAGAGAACATCATGAAAAATTAAGTTCATTTATCTATTCATTATTTACAAATAATGGTATTAGTTGGAAGTCCAAAAATGCTTACAAAGGGATAAAGGTGTGTTCTTTCTCCATAACCACAACCTACAAGTTTGCGGGTGGTATAAATGTTGTGTTGACAATCTATGAAAGAAGTACAATGGGTTTTTCACTGTTTCTCAAAATCAAATAGGTGTGTGAAGGTATGGGGGAGTGTGTTCATGAGTAAAATGATCAAGTTTAGGACTGTGTGTTGAATCTTACACTTTAAATGATGAATGATACACCACTACAATTGACCTCTATACGAGAGGGTGATTGGTAAAAGGTTGTAGTTTTGATATTTATCACAAGAGAATTTCTTGATTATCTCTTCAAAGAGTTGAATTGATGATCACAAGACAATTCAAGGTATGAAAGTAATTATTTCTTCCTTTTCCAACTTGTGGTGATGCAAAATTCTCTTATCTCACTCAAATTTAACTATAGAAAGACCGAAATGGTGCATTAGGGACAACTAAAAGTGGTGAATGTGTTTCTAAGACAAGGTAACAAGGTTAATAGCTCTAATTTGTGCCTAGGAGCTGAAATTTAGTGTCCTTAGCCCAGAGGGAGCTAGAATCCACTTTGTTTGATCTTGTATGAGATGTTAGAAAGGATCAAAATTGGTTAACAATGCTCTAAAAGGTCTGTTTAGGGACATTAGTCCTTATATGGTATGAAGAAAAAGGAAATGCATTGGAAATGTAAATTATATGCCTAGAGATGATGAATTATTTTCAAGGAAGGTGAGTGATGATTTTATGAACTCATGAACTAAAATTTTTTGCATGTGAGAATATGTATGACTCGATTGCAGTAGGTGCTATGTTTGTAAGAATAATAAAATAGGGGTATCATGAAAAATGGTGCTCTTACATGCCTAGAGATGGTTAATGATGGTTTATACTATTTCAATGTGATAATTTGTTTCTTTCATGGTGTACTTGATGCTTTTTATATGTTTTAGATTCTTTTCATGAGGGGGGGCTTGCATTTGCATGCTTGTAATGAGGCCTAGTATCAATTTTTGGAGAAAATCAGGAAGAAGAAGCTTGTTTAAGACCTTTGGCTTATGTTTCTAACCAAATAATGGAGGTATGATAATGAAAAATGTGAATGAGATGAGTAACATGTTAGCATTTTTCATTAATGTAAAAAGGTGGAGAAGTTCAGAGTGTTTTCCATCAATGACAAAGGGGGAGATTGTTGGCATGTATGCCTAATAGGTGTTGTCATTGATGAAAAAGCACATTAATGAAAAATGATGTTGTTTGATGATGGTATGATCTTGTATGAGGTTCTATTATACTCTTTCGGATGTCTAGAGCATCTATTATAAGGAGATTCAGTGAGGTATGCTTACTCTAATAAGCCTATACAAGTTCCTAGAAGGTATTGTTTGACAATATGAGATTATTGGTTTCCTGGGAATCATGTTGACATGTTTTATAGCATGATTTTAGGGTGCTTTAGAACTTTTAGTAGTGGAAAGGTGTAGGTACATGTGATTATCCATGATTACAAGTGCTCATTGGGAGTAGGTATGCCATCTAGGAGGTGTGCCAATATGGATTGGAGCCATTTACGCTCATGGAAGCATGAAAATATTTTTTCATGGAATATGGGGTATTATTTTGTTATCTGCGCAGAGGTTTCATGTTCGGTTCTTGCGTTATTTCAGTTGGCCCTAGTTTCTATAGTGAGGATCTAACATGCATACTTAAGTAAGTCTTAATGACTAGAAATATTGGGAAATTTAATTGACATTATGATGATTGGATATCTTATAGGGATGATTAATAGTTCTCTCATAAAAAATTTAGGGTGTCATGATGAGTATTATTTAGGATATGCAAGTTTTGGTGAAACATGGTCAAGAAGAGTACAAAATCCATCCCGAGTTTAAACTTATGATGCTCATTGTGGAAACGATGATTTGAATGGGACCTCATGGATTTCAAGGATATTTATAAATTTATTTAAGAATATTTAATAAATATAAAGTTTTCATTTGATCATCATTTTTTTATGAATGAACATTAAGAAGGTAAGAAGGTCAAAAACCCTAGTTGAACCCTAGTTAGGAGTAGTTTACAAAAGATGAAGTATATTGACCCAAGTTTGATTTGAAGCTCAAATGTGATGATTGGATGTTGTATAAGACTCTGATATATTTCTAGAAATGAAATTTTTAGCTCATGGTGATATGTGGACCTCACCTTTGAAAACATCAGTTTTTGAAGAGTTCTTTTTGAGGAGAAAGTTTACAAATGAAGTATGGAATAAATTGCTATGTGGAATACATGGGAGTTTTTATTGATTTACATGGAGGTTTCAGATCAGGTTTATGTAGTTTCATGAGGTTTTGAGGACCAAACAAGTTGGTGGTCAAAGGCGCGTTTGGGATCTCAAAAAGTAGTATGTAGTGTTTTGGCCATTGAGTTTTAGGATGATTCCTTTAATGATTAAAGTTGTTTTGGAAAGATAATTAAGATTTATTTCTAGTGGTATATGTATTTACTAATGATGAGTTCATATCGTAGGGTTTCCAGGTATTATTTAAGAAGGAAGAATTTTTTTCATCAAGAAAATATCTCACATTTAGGTGAAAGTATGACACTTATTGAAGCACGAGCTGGATTGGGTGATGCTTCATATCACCTGGAATGTGAGGAGGGATGCATTTTTCATCAAATGAATCCATTTTTAAGGATTTAATATATGTATTAAAGGTTTTATGAGCTAACCTTTGAAGACAATGTTTTTAGTAGGTTGATTGGGTGAAGGAAAATATTGTTGTGGTTTAAAGTAGAGGTTGTTTCATGACTTATAACATGCTTATAAGTGTTCTACATATTATTAAATTTATTTTTCTCGGTTACATGACATGTTTTCATTTAGTGTGACGGATTTGGTGGCAATATGAAGTTTCTAGGGTGTTCAAGGGTGCATGAAACATCTGTTTTGAGAATTGCAAAGAAAACTTGGCCCATTAATTGAAATAATCTGATTAGTTCAAAAAAATTGTGACCATGGTTGATGTTTAAATGATGTATTTATCATGTTTTATTAATATGAGAGTTTTAATAAGCATGGTTTTGGAATGAGGAGAATTTTGGCATCCCAATGCATGTGTTTTGGTGATTTTTGGTGCATGGAAATTATGTTTTTGATAGGCTTACCCATATGGGTCACTTGTGTATATTATGAAAAATATATGGGATATTTTTAATGATGCATGTGTATAATATTTCATGAGGTACCAACCTCCTTTGAGTTCTAATGAAGAAAAGGGTATAAAATGGTGTTTCGGGAATAATAGTTCTAGATTTTGAAAACACCTTTTATATTCTTTTGAAGAAGATTTTTCTTAAAAGAAAACAACTTCTTTCCTATACTAAGAAACATGGAATATAACTATAATTCAGCTATTGGTTTTGTTTTCATGAGGAGATTTGGAACAAAGGAAAAGTCTGGTGTTGTTTCTTTAAGAGTGAGTTGGAGAAGGAGGCGTAAATTTGGTACTTGAGTTTGGTTAATTTGTTAATAATATGCTGATATTATTTTTAGGTGTCTGATGTATTTTCATATCTGATATTTAATTTTAAGACCTTATTATAGTTTTACTTCTTCATATGTGGTCTTGAGACATTGTGGATTGTATTGAGAGAACTTTGTTGCATCTTGTAATTCATTGTTGAAGATACTACTCTTGTGATCTGATTTGAGCATCAATATAATTTTGTGAATCTGATTTGATTAATAAATATATGTGCCTTTGAGATCTTATTATGTTCATTGCATTGAGTTCACTTCATTGAAAAGGATATATGCTTTGATGTGTTCTACATGATTTTGTGTGGTTAGGGTTTGAAGCACAAGTGAAAATATTTTATTGGGGGTAATTCACCCAAATCTCTCAATATTTGTCACCTCCAAAAATTGGTATCATAGCAGGCCCTTAGAAGTAGCCTAACAAGTTAGAGGGAGATATTTGGTGATAAGATGACATTGACAAATTTGGAAACAATCCAGAAAATATTCATACTATAATGGATTGGGTAGGATGACATGGTGATCATATTTACAATATGTCTAAAAATCATGATGAAATAGTCAATGTCCTAACAACTCAACTTGAGGAGGCCCAAGGTGAGTTGAAGATCGAGAGAGAAGATTTCCTCAAACATGAGACTGAAAAAGAAGAACTAGAAAAGGAGATATCTACCATGACAAGGAAGATTTCATCTTTCCAAGAGAGCTCGAGAAAATATGAGTAAGATTATAGGAAAGATAAATATCTACGGTGATAGGACAGGCCTAGGATTCAATGAGGGCTCATCTAAGAGGAGTGGAGAAGAGTCAAGTCAAGTATCAAATGAAAGCATGCATCCAAGAAGGGGAGATATTTAAAGGCTTCCACCACCTAGAAGACCACCTATCGTGAAGTCAAATGCATATAGGTATGATGTTGTTCATGGTAATTGTTAAAAATGTGGTGCTTATTGACATATGGCTATTTTTGTAGTCCTAAGGTTGGAAGGAAGGATGATGGAAAAGAAAAGAAAGAAGAGGGATCTAAAGACAAGAAGAAGGAAAAGGTAGGTAAAATATATGGAGCTGAATGTTATCATTGTCATGAGAGGAAATATTGAAAAATATTACAAAAATGAAGCATCAAACACTAAGAGGTATGTAAGAAAGTTTAATGGGTATTGTTATGCTTGTAATGGATATGGACATAGTGCTTATGAATGCAAAGGAAGGAAAGTGGAATGTTTTAGGTTCCACAATATAGGGCACATTGCAAGGTTTTGTAATGCACGTCAGTTGAGGAAGGAAACTCAAATACCTAAGCCACAAACTTAGGTATACAAAAGGAAGGATGAGGCTAGTCAAAGAATTTAAGAGAATTCTAAGAGTATGGCTGATCAAAAGGAGAATCCAACTATAACAAATGTGAAATCAATTAAAGGAGAGACATTAAAGGATAAATAAGATGGATTGATACCTAATTAGGTTCTTCATCAAGCTCCTCCATGATGTTATATTCCCTATTAGGCTTCATAGAGATGTATAGGTGCAAATGAAGATTTGAAGTGAGGGGGAGTTGTCTTAGTTAAGTTTGTATCTTCTCCACGATGTTGAGGTATGTATCTTCAATTCATATAGCATGTTTTACTTTGGTCTCTATCCTTGTGTATAAAATAGAGCATGATTGTGTTTGCAAGACAATATTTGCATTATTATGGTGTCTCATCAATCTAAGATGATTCAATGTGTTCAAGAGTCAAAGTGATGTCTTAATTGAGGTATGTGGTGTTATAAAACTCATGAAAAGAGTCTTTAAGTAGTGTGAGTGAGTGTATTGCATAGTTTTCTAGTGGATATGGTCTGTGGTGTCCCATGATTCAATTCTGATCCAAAAGTGTTTGTTGTGTCTATCACAAGATGCAAGAGTGCGGTTCATAAATTTCCAAGTTTGAAATGGTCCTAAAAGAGAAAATTCATAGTATGTGAGGTCTTTTAAGGCCTATAATGTCATTCTCTGATCTTTCATGGTCTCATAAATTCCTATTTATATCATGTATGATGAGTACATGAGAAGGTCTATCAAGCTATAATATTATTCAAAAGGATAGTTTACATGGATATGTCTTGAGCTTATGTTGTGGAGTCAAGTTGTAACATGTAAAAATACTTCTTCTCTGTTAGTATATTAAGAGAGCTTGAATTGGTTCAGATTTGAAGTCGAGGTCTTGTTAATATTTTAAAGGGTCTATCTCATTTCATCTTGTTTCTCGGTCATGATGATTTCATGTAACATCAGAAAGTATGTATACAGGTAACCATATGAGGTAACAAGGCTCTGAGAAAGGTATAAAGTTTTGCAAAAGTATCTATATGATAAGTTTCCAATGTGGAAGTCGGAGATATGAAGGGTATTGTAGTCTACAGTGTCATTTTTTTATAATGCAAAGAATACATCTACAGGTCTAATATATTTTTAACATCTCCTAGAATATAAAAGAGTTATTCATGAAGGTTACTTCAAAGATACATGTATATGTATGAGAAAATATTGTTGAAGGATGTCTATGTATGATCAAATACATCAAAAAGAGAGTTTGTTGATTCAAAACCTAGTATATAATAGTGTGCTTTCAAGTATGTCTCGTAAAGAACTTAGTGAAGTATTTTGAAGTGTTTCAAAGTATGAGAAGATTACTAATATTTGTAATGAAAAAAATTCTAGGTGGTATAATTTGTTTCATCATATGGGGTTTTTAGTTTTGAAACCATGAAATTGTATCCTCACATTATAAGGACCAATGTGAAGTGTTATTGACCTCGATTGTGGATTCATATTGCAAGAAGACATGACCAACTGGTATTATGAGTGACAAGTATCGAAGGCTCATCAAAGTTGATGAAAGGTTAAAGATTCTACAAGAATGACTTAAGGGTTTGAGTCAAGGTTCAAAATGTGACAAAGAAAATTGGGACAAGCTACGAGAGAATGGTGAGGCCTCGGACAAGTATAGATAAGATGTACAAATGAAAATAAATGCTCCATCTCTAGGTCACAAGATTAAATTATTCATGCGTGTGTTTTGAACTAGAACATAAATTAGGTAATCGAAGGTGATTTGAAGTGAATCATAACAATGAACAATAATATTGCATTAAAAAAAGTATGAAGACATGATCAACAAAAGAAGATTTTTCACCCACGTAAAAGTGGAATTGAAGAGTAAAGTGGTATGATTAGTTTTTGGCAATGAAATGTTGAAGGCTTGTGAATATGGTCTCCAAGTTAATCAAGATGATTTGAATAATCTTGAAAAATGAAGATGTCGAGACCAAATGATGCTCTACATATCGTTAATTTTTTTCCTCATGCTTCAAGAGGTCTATAAAGGTTGCAAAATGTATTTGAAGTTTGTAAAGAGGTATCCATTGTAAAATAATATGAGGAAACTAGAAAAATTCTCAAT
The DNA here is from genome assembly GCA_018340775.1 of Taxus wallichiana var. yunnanensis. NCBI lineage: Eukaryota > Viridiplantae > Streptophyta > Pinopsida > Cupressales > Taxaceae > Taxus > Taxus wallichiana. The sequence goes on from CM031237.1 coordinate 283,636,840, forward strand.
GGTGTTGAATGTGTCATTAAAATCTTGAAATAGTTCTTGAAGTCGAGAACGATGTATGTCAAAGTATGAAGTACTCGGATGAATTTTTGTATTTAAGGATGTGAACTCAACATGTTAGAATTCCGAGTATCCCCATGAAATAGATCAAGTGCATAATCAAATTGTTCTTTGCATGTCCATCAAAGTGTTTCTAAATGGTTGAATTCTGTCAAGGTTTAAAATTGTTCCGTGTGAAACCCTATCTAGGTTCTAGACTTGAGATATCACTTGAATTCCTTAGAGATGGAATGAGCTTGTGAAATTACTAAAATCATCTGGAATTCAATATTTCATGAAGATTCAAGACTTGAACTTGTCTATGAGATCTACAGTCTACATCATAACATCCAAAGACCTAATGAAGAGTGCAATGACCTATTTTGAAGTATAAGTATTGAAGTGAAAATGTAGGACATGGTACTGTGTTATGTCAAAATTATAGAAGATGAGGCTCATCTACGGATGCCTGGGACCGTGATATGTATTTTCAATAACAGAGTATGGAGGTTAGGACTGTGATCAGATGTATGCAACTTGCTCCAAAGGGATACCAATCCTTAGGAGAAGTGTGTGTTTCAAGTGTCAAGACTGAAATTGCTACTTATACAAGTTTATGAGTTAGAAAGTCTTTGTTGAATGAAAAATTTGTGTTCTACGAGTGCTTCAAGAAAGAGAATATGAGATCAAGAGGCTACTATGAGCCCGTAAGTTTCTTATCGAAAGAGAACATCATGAAAAATTAAGTTCGTTTGTCTATTAATTGTTTACAAATAATGGTAGTAGTTGGGAATCTAAAAATGCTTGCAAAGGGATAAAGGCTTGTTCTTTCTCCATAACCACAACCTACAAGCCTATAAAGGTCTAAATGTTGTGTTGAGAGTATATGAAAGAAGTACAATGTTTTTTTCACTGCTTCTCAAAATCAAATATGTGTGTGTATGCATGGGGAAGTGTGTTCACGAGTAAAATGATCAAGTTTAGGACTGAGTGTGGAATCTTTCACTTTAAATGATGATAGATACACTACTATAGCACCATATGAAATTTTTTCTTATATCAGTCAAATTTAACTATAGAAGACTAAAATGGTGCATTAGGGACAACTAATTTTTTTTAATGTGTTTCTAAGACATGGTAACAAGGTTAATAGCTCTAATTTGTGCCGAAGAGCTACAATTTAGTGTCCTTAGCCCAGGGGAGCTAGAATCCACTTTGTCGATTTTGTATGAGATGTTAGAAAGGATCAAAATTGGTTAACAATGCTCTAAAAAGTCTGTTTAGAGACACTAGTCCTCGTATGGTATGAAGAACAAGGAAATGCATTGAAAAAGTGAATTATATGCCTAGAGATGATGAATTTTGGTCAAGAAAGGTGAGTGATGATTTGATGAGCTCATGAACTGACATTGTTAGCATGTGAGAAGTTGTATGGCTCAGATTACAGTAGTTGATGTGTTTGCAACAAGAATAAAATAAGGGTATAGTGAAAAATGGTTCTCTTACATGCCTAGGAGATGGTTAATGGTGTTTTAGCCCATTGCACGGTTTGAATTTTTTCTTTCATGGTGTACTGATTCTTTTTATATGTTTTAGATGCTTTTCCAAGTGGGAGCTTAGCATTTACATGCTTCCAATGAGGCCTAATATCAATTTTTGGAGAAAATCAAGAAGAAGAGGCTTGTTTAAGACATTTGGTTGATGTTTCTAACCAATGCGTGAAGGTATGAGGATGAATAAAGGTGAATGAGGTGAGTAACATGTTAACCATTTTAATTAATGTAAAAAGGGGGAGAAGTTCAGAGTGTTTTCCATTAATGACAAAGGGGGAGATTTTTAGCATGTAGGCCTAATAAGTGTTTTCATTGATGCAAAACCACATTAATGAAAAAGTGGATGTCATATGATGATGATATGATGTTGTATGAGGTGATAACATATTGGTTCGGATGTCTAACAACCTGTTATAAAGAGATTCAAAGTGAGGTATGCTTGCGCTAAAAATCCTATACATGTACCTAGAAGGTATAGTTTGACAAGATGAGATTGTTGGTTTCTTGGGAATCATGTTGAAATGTTTTCTAGAATGACTTGAGGGTGTTTTAGCACTCACAAAAATGGGAAAAATGTAGGTACAAAAGATTCTCCATGATTACGATTGCTCATTGGGAGTAGGTATGCTAGCTAGGAGGTGTGACAATATGTATTAGAGCCATTTGAGCTCATGGAAGCATGAAAATAAGTTTTTCATGTAATATGAGGTTTATATGGGTCATTTTGAGAGGTTTCATATTCAGTTCTTGAATTATTTCAGGGGCCCTAGTTGCTACAAAGGAGGATCTAACACGCATGCTTAGGTAAGTCTTAATGAATATAAATATTTGGAAATATAATTAAAATTATGATTATTGGAAATGTTATAGGGATGATTCATAGTGCTCTCATAAAAATTTTAGGGTTCCATGATGAGTATTTTACAGGATATGTAATTTTTGGTGAAACAGGGTCAAGAACAGTGTAAAATCCAACTCGAGTTTAAACTTCTAATGCTCTTTGTGGATAGTATGATTTTCATGGTATACTATGGATTTAAAGGAAGTTTCTAAGGTGAGTTAAGAAGATTTCATAAAAATAATTAGGTTATTTTATCATCACATTTTTATGAACGAAGTTTAAGAAGGTAAGAAGTTCAAAAACCTTAGTTAAACCTTAGCGAGGATCAATTTGCAAAATATGAAGTAAAATGACACATGTTTTATTGAAATATAAAATGTGATGATTTTTTTTTCTATAGGAATATGATATATTTCTAGAAATGTAAGTTCTAGGTCATGGTGATATGTGGGCATCACCTGAAATAAGTAGTTTCTAAAGAGTTCCAGTTTGAGGAGAAATTTTCCATATAGAGTATGGAATAAGTTGATATTGTGGAATCCATGGGATTTTTATAGATTTAAATGGAGGTTTCAGATCAATTTTATGCATGTTCATGAGGTTTTGAGGTCCAAACAGGTTGACTGGTCAAAGGGCAGTTTTGGGATCTCAAAAAATAGTCTGTAGTGTTTTGACCATATCTTAAGTTTCAAGATGATTCCTTTAATGATTAAAGTTGTGTTAGAAATATAATTCAGAGGTATTTCCCATGGTATATGTATTTACTCATGATGAGGTCATATCATAGGGTTTCCAGGGCATTATTTTATAAGGAATATTTTTGGTAGTTCAAGATAACATCTGTTTGGGTACAAGTTGGACACGTTTTGAAGAATGGGATGGATCGGTGATGATTCATATCACTTATAATGTTAACATGGATTAATATTTCATCAAATTAATCCTTTTATAAGGATTTAATATATGTATTAATGGTTTAATGAGCTAACCTTTGAAGATAGATATTTTGGCAGGTTGATTTAGTGAAGGAAAATATTCTTGTGGTTTCATTAGAGGTTATTACATGGCTTATAAATTTCTTAGAAGTGTTATACAAGTTTTTAAATTTCTTGTGAGTGGTTACATGGCATTTTTTCATTCAGTATGAGTGATTTTTTTGTAGTATGAAGTTTGCAAAGTGTTCAAGGGTGTAAGAAACAATTTTTTGAGAATTGCAAAGGGAACTGAGCCCATTAAATGAAATAATATGACTGGTTCACAAACATTGAGACCATATTTTATGTTTAAATGATGTATTTCTAATTTTTATGAATATGGGTGTTTTACTGAGAATGATTTTGGAATGAGAATATTTTTGGCATCTTGATGCATGTGTTTTGGTGATTTTTGGTGCATGGAAAGTATGTTTTTGCTAGGCCGACCCATATGGGCCACTTGAAACTGTTATAAAAATAAATGGGATGTTTTTTAATGATGCATGGGTCAAATTTTTCATGAGGTACTGAAATCCTTTGAGTTCTAATCAAGAAAAGGGTATAAAATGGAGTTTTTGGGCATAATAGTTCTAGCTTTTGAAAACCTCTTTATCTTCTTTTGAAGAACCATTTTACTACAAATAAAAAAACTTTGATCCTAGCCAAAAAAACATGAAATATAATTCTAGGTCAGCTTCTGGTTATGTTTTCATGATGAGATTTGGAGCAAAGGAAAAGTTGGTGTTGTTTCTTTGAGAGCGAGTTGGAGGAGGGCATATTTTGGTACTTGAGTTTGGATGCTTTCTTCATAGTATGCTGATGTTATTTTCTAGTGTCTGATGTGTTTTCATATCTTATATTGAAGTTTAAGACCTTATTATAGTTGTACTTATTCATATGTGGTCTTGAGACATTGTGGATTGTATTGAGAGCACTTTGTTGCATCTTGTAATTCATTGTTGAAGATACTACTCTTGTGATCTGATTTGAGAATCAATACAAGTTTTTGAATCTAATTTTATTAGTAAATATATGTTCATTTGAGATCTCATTATATTCAATGCATTGAGTTCACTTCATTGAAAAGGATGTATGCTTTGATGTGTTGTACATGATATTGTGTGGTTAGGGTTTGAAGCACAAGTGTCTGATTTTATTGGGGGACCCATTCACCCCCCCCCACCCCTCTCTAGGTCCTTGTCACCTCCAACATGGCATCATACTATCATGCTACATTAGGCATTGGAAACACAAAAATAATTCTCATTTCTTTGACAGGTGGGGAAGACCCAATAGAGCATTTATAAACTACACCACTTTTATCAATTAAATCATCATATGAGACAAACCTTTCTTGCATGAGAGCTTGACAACGAGACTTGGTGTTGGATATTAGGTGACATAGTAGAAATTTTGGGTTTTGAACACTGGAACCTATTGGATTTTATCCATATTTTATTTTAGCTCCTTTAATCACAAATTACACTCACACGACAAAGTGTAAGCGAGATAAGGACTATAAAGTGGAGGACATATAGAAGATATTGTTTGGGTAGAATTAGAGACATGAGATACATCTCATATTTTCAAGTATTTAATTTGTACCTTCTAATTTCTAGCTTTCCATTCATGTCTACGTATTATCTTTCAAATTAAAAATTTTCTAATCGATTTCCTTAACAACATGACAAAATAAAATTAAAATATAAAAAAATTTGATTAATAGAAAAATCTACTTGTCACTCATATGGCCAACTGTTTGAGGGCTCAATTATTGACTATTGTTTTTACATCCCCTGTTTCCCTACAAATATTCTATCTCAAATATATTGGTAAAAGAATCTAGAAATGTGTGTTCCATGTGGACAATAATGATATTAGGTGTGAGCTTTGAATTGTGTATTCATAACCAGGTGTTGGTGAAGGAAACTAAGAAAAAACTTGGAGGTCAAGGAGAATGTGGATGCAACAATCAATGGATCGATTCTTTCCCATTACAAGTGGATCATTTTGTTCCCTAAGTATCCCGGGAATAACTCATAGTTAAAATTGGGTGATCTATTTCATTTGTGTGGCCTTTGTTGAATCTTAATGAAAATGATAAGTTGGATGATGAAGATGAGCTATAAGCATTGAGAGGAAAGAGAAAAAGTGTATTAAACTCAAATGCAATCAAGCTTCATATTTGTAGGCAATAGTGAAGGAGAATGCATTCACATCTAGGTACTAGTGGAAAAAAATCAACAAAATTGACTTCACAAATGGTAATGCTCTATGGCGGAATGTTAGCTTGCATATTCACAATCATGGGTAGAATTGAGAAATATTTTTTTGACTATGTAGCCTCTATTGAGTATTAATGGAGAGGATAATTTATGATCCCCGATTTATTGCAAAGATCTCAAATTTAGGATCGAATAAGAAAATTCCAATTTTTAGCCTCATATATTGTGCTTTTGCATTGTTCAAAAATTTACGCTCTCATGTTTTCAAGTGCACATGAAACTATTCCTTATTTCCTACATGTCAATGTTCCTATTGCACTCCTTCAATACGAATACTAGTTTAGCCAAAACAAATCACCATCATTAATATTAGGGAAGTTCAACCCGTATTGACATGTAACATATGTGAAGTTGATACAATAAAAAGACATGTATTTATTTCATGCATTTTTGCTTTGATAGGCGTTACTAGAGACAAATTTCTTATTTAAGTGACATTTTTTTATGAAAAGAGATCTTATATTATATTAATTCAATAAGATACAAGATTACTTTCAGCAAAAAAGCGGGTGGTATGAGAGCACGCCCCAAAACCAAAAACAAGCTAGGTTGAGCCTAAGAGAGCAAGAAAAAAACTAGGTAGTGCCTAGAAAATTACAAAGGACCAAATCAAGTAAGCAACAACAAACATTTCTAAACCGGGTGGATCATGATCATCCAACCAACTTGATCCCGTAGATCTTTGCTAGTATCTAGGATATCCTAGCTAGTGTGATTTTATTCTCCCTGATCTTCCTCTCCTCGAGTGGGGATGATGAGGCTGAGGTGAGGGAACTTTTCAGAAGATGGTGATGGCGGGGGAAGATTTCATCCATCGACATTGTGTTACATGGAGGTTGGAGGAGAGCCCCACCCATGCTAAAGAGCCAGTGATCCCCAACCTGCTAAAGAGTTGGAAAAGGACTCCTTTTTATGATGGCGCGGTGACCCCGGTCACTTGGGTAAGCTAGTGAATAAATCCTCGATGGAGAGGGCCCAGGGAGCACCGAGGCCCACTTAAAACACACCATTATGAATGAATAAGCCAACCAAAATGACCGGGTGGTGAGGAGCACTTTGAGTTGAAAAATGTGGCACATGGGAAACATTACAAGGGGCTTCCCCTAATGTAGAAGAAGAGTCTAGAGGTGGTCCACCTTCAGCATTAATTTTTCTCCTGGACTTGAATATGCAATAACACATTGGATATAACCATAGATTTGTTCTACACAAAAATTACGATGAACTTAAAAATTATCATAGAAGGAAGCATTTCTTTCTTTCCATATCCAAAAACAAAATTTCCCCTCTAAAAACATGTCAAATTTGGGTGAACATAGGTATAAAATTAGGATTATCTCCTAAAAGGATATTCTTCCAAGTAAAGCAATATGCTTTGAGCGGAAAGAAGAATGATTGTATCTAATTTTAAGAAAGTGGATATTTTGGAAAAAACCATAATAGATGCATTATCAATTCTAAGTGGCCACAGACTGGGCACTTGGGAGCTAGGAACCTAATTTAAACAAGTTGAGATCCTACAGGGAGACCTTGGTGTAGTATATACCATAAAACTGGGAAATTTTAGGCTCCGTATAGATAGACCAAATGGTGTCGAATCACCTTCTCCAGGAAGATGGAGTGGAATGAATTCCCCATCGATTTTTGAGCTTTTCAACCATGGGTAGATGAGGCAAAAGAAAATTGTAGCCTTTATTGACTAAATAAATACAAAAAGGTGTATCAACATACCAATTCCAATCCATCCACCAAGGGCGAGAAGATCACACATAAATATTGTATAACATGTGGTTTGGGACCGAATTGAGCATTGTTGTGATGCTAGCTTGATCCTGGTTGGTAAGACGATATCGAGCTTTAAGCTCAAGATAAGAAAACCAAGATTAAGAGTGTTTATAAAATAAATCTTGGATGGTACAAATGCAATGCTTTAAAAATTTGACCATAGGAATTTTCGGGGCATCTAAAAACACTTATCCTGAGCTTGAAATATCGGTGACCACTAGAGGTAATGATGGTTAATGGAGAGGCCATTGTGAAAGATGTCACCTTTCCATTATAGCCATGGTTTGATACACTCCTAGGCTATATAAATGCTTTTAAGTACAAAGGTACCAACAATTTTAATAAGAACCAGAGCAATAAGGAGGTTCAAAACCCAATACCTTTCCTTGCAAGGAAACCGTAATTTGATCCTTCTTCAATTCCATGACATATGAGAAATCTCTATGCTTCTTGGCCTTGGATGAATTGATAAATCCATTTCACATAGAGTGACCACCCTTGTCGCTGAATTTCAATAAGGCCAAACCCGCTAGAATCATGGGGAAGGCAACAAATCTCCCAAGCAACATAATGAAAACCTTTTTCAGTGGAAGTATTGGCCAAAAGAAAGTCTTTGAGAAGCTTCTCCAGCTTCTAAATAGAGGCTTTGGAGGGAACCCAACAAGAGGAGTAGTAAACGTGTGTGGCCACCAAGACTTTAGAGAAAATTTGGAATTTTCTTGCCAATGACAGAGGTTTGGTGATCCAATAGTCCATTTTTTTGGCCACTTGTTGAATAACATACTAGAATAACATGGCTGGTGAAACCTAAAAGGAAAAATGGATACTAAGAAATTGAAAGGTTTCACCATGTGTAAGAATATTCCACACAAAAAGGCCAGCTAATTAGGCGTTAGGAGGAAAGATTGTCGGTAGCATTGGTTTTTCATCCATTGAATGGAAGAACTAGACATCGACAAAAATATCAAGGCAATACATGAAATTTAAAATATTGGATTCCTCCTCAATAAGCATAAGAAAGGAATCATCTACGAAGTGACCACTAAGAAATTGAGAGTTATTCGCAGGAGTAAATGAAATTCCCCTAACAAGCCCTTAAGCTTTGGCATTGGAAAACATATAACCAAAATGTTTGGCAGCAAGCACATAGAGTGTAGGTGGTAATGGGCATCCTTGGATAATAGAACATAATAATACAAAGGAATTATAATTGAGGCCGTTAATGGTGATCGGGGTAGAGAAATTTGCAAATAGCATTATGAATGATTGAATGAAAACAAGGTGAATCCAAGGGCTTAAGCATGGCAAGGATAAATGACTATTCAATCTGATCATAGGCTTTCTCAAAATCAATATTTATGAATAGAGAAAATTCATTAAAATGGTAGGCCCATTCCACACCTTCCCAAACTACAATGATGTTGTCCAGATGTATCACCCTGAATGTACCCGCTTTTTCTAGTTGAAAAACAGGAGGGAGAACATTGTAGAGCCTCATAACCAAAGGATTTGGAAATTATTTTGTAGGAGACATTACACAATGTGATAGCCCTCAAAGAGATAATTTCCTCCGGATCCCTAGGTTTGGGCATGAACTTGATGTTCCCTTTGTTGATACATGCTCCTAAAGACTGGTTATGAAAACCTTCGAGATAGACTTAAGGAAGGTATGGGCTGACCAAATCCCACAAATCTTTGTAGAATTCACAAGGGTAGCCATTGCACCCTGGAGCCTTATCATTGGCCATCTCCATGATGGCTGTATGGAGGTAATTAATGGTTAACATCTAATCATAGAAAACCTTCTAAGCTAGGAAAATCTTATACGAATCCACAACCAAACACTATGCAAGGGATGTTTGGTTATCAACCGTGGGTAGTTGAGCTTGAAAGACTAACTTATAATGTTGTACAAATGTGTGTAGCATGATTTGAGGGTCTATAACCCTAATTCTATCATCACTGATGGACCAAATTTGCTGAGAAGGATTTTTGGCTCTAAGGGAAAGGAAGAATTATTTCGAGATGAGGTCGCCAATTTTAATCCAATGCATATGGGTGTGAATTTGAGCTCCCCGAGCATTTTAGTTGTCAGCAATTTGGATTTTTGGTGAAGCATTGTAACATGAAGTTGCAGAGGTTTAGAGAAGGGGTAACCCTAAATTGCAACCACCTCCTAGCTAAGAGTGAAAGTGTTGGCAGAGTATGAGTGGTGTTAAATTTTGGCTAGTTATGCATATCGATTCTAAGGAATCTAGTAATCGAATCATGACATCCTCCCACCATTGAATCCAACTGGTATGCATAGGTGGATGAAAGCACCGATAATGAGTAGGTCGAGGGAAAAATTCCACATATGTTTAATATGATTGAGAGTTAGCCCATGCTATATCAATGAATTGTTAAGAAATAATTGGTCTTTATGAAAAAAATGTGCTTATCATGCCATGAGACAAAAAATTGAATAAGGGAGTGATCCAAACAGAAAAATTTAGGCATGACTTCCACCGACATAGAATAAATGCCATCAAAATCAAAATATTCCCGAGTGGAAAACATGGCTCAATTGAGCCATTTAATAACATGATCCAATCCTCCTCAGAGATTGGACCAAGTGAACCATGCTTCAAAAGTGGGGATGTGAGAATTATTAAGGTTATAAAACCCAAAATTATTGCACATGAAAAACCATGCCTCCTTTTTGCTAGCTATCCACCTCATCGACAGATGGCGGTGTTTTTAGTGGGTGACTCGACCATATTAAAATCACCACTTATGACCAATACGTATCGGGAATGGAACATGCTATCCACCACCATATATCATCCCTTTTGCTGCTTAGTTAGAGGCATAAATATTAATGAGGCCAAAAGGGTGACCGTCAACATTAAAGAGGACCCATATGACACAGTTGGTGGGGTCGATGCCATGGTCAATCACTAGTGGCTGTCATTTGGGATAAAAAAGGGAAAATAACCCCCATCCCCGCTTCATGATTATTGCAAAAGGCCAAGCTGTCAAGCTAGATGGATTTACAAACCACCTGTAACTGAAAACTTATAATTTTCACCTCCTACAAAAACAAAACATCTAAATTGGAAAATCTTTGTCGAGCTTCACGAACAATATACTTGCGATAGGAGTTTGTAAGACCCAAACATTCCAAGATAGGAAATTCATGGATGACGTTGGTCAAGAGCCATGCCTTTAACATCTAATCCATCAAGGGTGTCAAATTAGTGTTTGTAATAACTAAGCACTGTTATGTTGTTAAAAATCGTACAGATAAATTTTTCTCCACCCGACATATTTGATGTTGTACTCCTCTTTTGTTGATTCCACACTACATATTAGGCTATGGTCCCGAGAGATGTGAGGACTTTGGGGTCTTTTATATGGCCCCTGTGAACTGCTTTATTAACAAAGTAGCGGCATTGGTTGTGGCATGGTGACATTAGAAAAAAATTGGTTTGGTCCATGAGAACCGAGGCTCCTCGAGCGTCTTTGAAAACTTTGATGACTGGAAAAATGAATTGGAAATAGTAGTTGGTTCCTTAGCAACAACAATTGTCTCCTTAGTTTTTGGGCTATGGGATTCTTTAACAGTTGGCTTATGCTAACCATTCAAACAAGAAGCCTTTTGACTATTGATTTTTGTTCTTATTTTTCCATCCCCGACGATTTTATAACCTTCCACTTGCGGAGGTTTTTCTGGTCCAAAGGTTGCTTTGGCCACTGGATGATTGTGAGGGATATAAAGGGGACAATCCTTGATCTTATGATTAGAGGCCTGGTTGTGGAAGCAAGTGTTAGGTAAGTTGATATAAAAATATGTTGGGAGTATCATTTATCTCTCATATGGATTTACAAAAATTATTTCAGGTCGTGAGAGATCAAACTCGATGCAAACCCACTTCTGTGGGTGAGCATGATAAAACCGCTATGGTTCAAGGCAAACCACCCACCCAATGGAGGAAGTAATATGATGCATGAAATGGGTGCAAGGCAAGGGTAGGCCAGGAAATTCTACCCATATGGGTACTTTAAGTGTGGCATACTCCGACACAAAAAAATATTTCATCCATGTAGAAAATTCTAGCAAAGCGTTGTAAATATATGAGGTGGCTTGTTGGGATAACTTTTTGGGGCATTAGCCAGTTAGAAAATGGAAAAGGAAGAATCCTTTGGTCATATTTTGGATGTTGTGAGTCGACCCCATGAAGAGTCCAATCCAAATTCACCCAACATTTAAACATGATTTGAAAGGGGATTCATCTCACAAAATACCCAATGAGATAGACTCTCTCCAACCATTCACAAGTAGTATTAAAAGTAGGAAATGATAAAACCACTTCGATGAGGAGAAATATTACCTCGTGGAAGACTTTCGAGACAAAATTCTGTGGATGTTTTATTGGTGACACCATTGCTCAAAGCTCCACTATCTCCAACCATGGTTTAAACAACTGGGCATGAAGAGGGAGAGGTCATTATATAGGGGTGCCGATAGGCAAGCAAACACTAAAAATGATGGTATTAATATCCCGCAAAGCCCGAGAAGGCCACAAAATGATAAACATTAAAGCAAGAAACCCTAAAAATATGACTCAGAGAGAAAATTTACAGAGCTCCATTCGGTATTATTCTATCAACCCCATGTAACTGACATTTCATTGTCATATTTGTCCTTATTTTAAAAATTGTAATAAAAAATTTAATATTTTTGGTTCTTATGTAATGACATTTATGAGTTTAATGGTTTTGGCTCTTTTGTAACTGACATAATTTAATGAATCTCAAGAGTTTTTATTGGAAATATCATGGTATTTGTTTTGTTATTTATTATTTTTATATTCTGTCTTTTCATCTCCAATGGAATTCTAGGACTGAATTCATTACATTAAAATTTTGGTTGAGAATGGATAAACAAAAGGTTTCACGTAAAGGAAGAGTGAAAGATAAAAATGTTATATAGACATGAGTGGGATAGCTGGAAAGGGCAGGCATGTAGTTTCCTCAACGTGCCAAGGATTGGAAATTATGATTATTCTGTATGGCACATAGATAAGAGAGACTTTCAAAAGAATCTTATATGGTTACAACCTGGTAGATTTTTGGATTAAATAAAAGACATGCTATGTGGTGTTGAGATGGAGGAAGAGTTTACTAAAACAAGGACAAAGAGATCTCGCAGATATCTAAAATGAAAAAAATATTAAACAATAAATTTGATTCAACTTTGTTGAGATGCAACTTTGCTGAGATGGAGGAAGTCTTTTCATCTCCAATCCGTCTTTCAATCTCTAGTTTCATTGAAAAACACTTAAATCGCCCCCAAATACCTCAAATTTTACCTATTATTAATGTTGTATGTTTTATTTCAGAGAAATTAAAATTTTAAATGTTTTGCTTACAAAATTTTCAATGTTGAATGTCCACCAAAACTACTCTGTTTCCTATTCTTTTCAGGAAAGGAGGAAGGTACACGGTTGACAAGATCTTGCAATCTTTTTGTGGCAGGAAGAATGCTTTCATTCATGGATATTAATTCTATTATTTGTAACTTTTTATAGAGGATATTTCTTCACATGAATTATATATCTCATGCACATATCAATTTTGAGCCCTAACATTGGCTTGAGTCTGATCTATTTCGTATTGAGTTTAATCCTTCACTAGGTGATCAGTATCTCAAAACATGATTTGACTCGGGAGGTGGATGTAACTTTCAAGAACAAGTGTGGTTTGGCCCATGAACCTCTCTTATGTCTTCTCCCTCACAAAAAAACCCTTGGGAAGTGAATTCATATGTTGGTCGTGCAACTAATCCATCTACAACCTCACTCATGCCAATTTTAGTATTTTTATTGTGTCATGAAAGTATAGTTAATTGCTATTAAATGTCTATTGCGACTTTTTTTTATAAAAAAATTATGTTACAGATATTTTAAGTGTATATTTCATTTCATAATTTCCATATAATGATAAGGAAATTGAAATTTACTTTCCTTTTAGGCTCCACCCGTCTTCTATATAGTAATATAATCTAGGAATTCTAAAATTTGTTTCACATTTTTCATATAAAATAACCAAGATATTTCTAACTGCAACATGCACATATTCAAAATTCACTAATGGGATTCAATAAATGTTATTTATGTTCAAATTTGTCATTATAATAAGGATATAAGTATTTTTACCATATCCAATTAGAAACCGAAAAACCATAGCCATAAGTTCTCATGAAATTTTTAAAAGTAGATGTAATAGTAAGAGTGTTAAAACATCTGGGATCTAATATTTAGGTATAAAATTTATATTTATTTTAAGGTCATTTTTTAAAAATAATCAATTTCAACATATAATTTATGTATTTTACTCGTGTGTATCAACTCATAAGGTAATTAGATCTAGCTATACTAATTATGTGATACATACAAAATAGGTTTGTGGATATGGATTTGGTAATAATAATAATATTTATGCAATTGTCATGTAAAAGGATAAATTATTTAACCTATCCAAACATCCTTCCATATTGCACTACCATAATAGAGCTTTCTAAAAGCATATAAATATCAATCAACTCATAATCAAATGTGATTTTTAGAATTATTTATTTATATATGTAATGCCCAAAATTTGACACACAAATAAAACAGTAGAAATTATTCAATTAAATTTTTTTTTACTTTAAATTCTCACTACACAACACCACATGGGCTCCAATAGATAAAATTAACATCACATAAGACACTTACACAAAACATTGACCCACATAGACAACATGATAACACCATATACATGTTGATGCCACACTTTCCCTAATGAAAATACTAGCAATGACCCAACCACAAAAAGGGACCCAAGGATTGGCAAATCCACAACACAACATTACCATGGTTACATCTTAGTTATGATTAAAATTCCAAGAGAATTTTTCATGCAAGGATAAATTCTCCTTTTTCCACCTACATATTCTTAAATTCATTTAACATTCAACTTACAATATGAAAACTTAATTTGGCTCTTTATCCCTTACGATAATCTCCATAACTTAAATAATTATTTTCCATATTTCAAAATGCATACAAAATTCTTAATTCTCTCATTCTTATTTTAAGGTTCTACTTCTCAAACATTTATTTGATGTTTAAATTTTACCCTTGTTACACAAGGGAAACTAATGTGAAGTCAAGGAAGAAATCTTAGGATTTAAGGGAGATTTAGATTCAAGATACCTCTTCCCATAAAAATTCTTCTATCATGGTATCTTTATTTTCCTGTTATAGTTTCTATAGTTCAATAACTTTTTTGAATCCATTCAACATTTTCACATCAAAAATATATATATATATATATATATATATATATATATATATTGTCCTTGATGTTTGATCTCACCAAGAGAAATTCATATTTATTTTTAACAACATGAAAATGTCTAGTTGAGTTATAAGGACTTCAAGTATGACATTATTCCTAACCCAATTTTTTTTAACTCTTATACTCTTTACACTTATATCACACTTTGGTCTCACTATTGGCATTGTTTACAAAAGTATTCATGACTACAAGGAGTGATGACCTTGCACAAAATAGCTCATTTCATCTCTCTTAAACACTCAAGTATTAAATGCATAATACATGACAACCCAACAACTATATGCTTCTCAAATTTCTTCCAAGGAACTATTTAAATCATTTAGTAAATATGCATCAATGTTTCTTTCACCAATACCCTTAAGAGAGGCTCCATGATCTATTAACTTCAAAAGCATTCATGGATGGGGAAAAATTACACCATATGAGAAGCACATGGTAACCCACTACTACATGCTAAGGGACACATTTATCTAAGAGGGGGAAAGGGGTTCAAATGTAAAATTTATAAAATTTTACGTGTTCAAAATCCTTCTAAAGCAATATTTACAATCTTTGATAATCATACATCATATGTCCTTTACTTAATCACTAAGATCCTAAGGAGAACAATTTCACACTCAACCAATTTTAGATTCTTGGGTAATTAAGTAGTAGATGCATGCTACAAGGAGACATTCAATTATTAAATTTACACACCTTAATAATGTCACAACTAGGTGATTCAACACCCTTATCTCATAAAATCATCATATAACTCTAGTTAAATTTGATACTTCTTGTCAAATTAACACTCTTGATTGAGAGGGGTTAAAGGGGATTTACACTCAATCTACTCATGTGTAGGTAACTAAAATGTAGGATCCACTCAAATAATTTACATTAATCTTAAAATAATTTAACTTCACTTGATTTAAATAGAGTTTTGAAATTAGTTGTGTAACCCATTTGTTATTAAGGAACATTTACATGATCATGAGACTATTGGTTCTCGTCTAGGGAATCACCTCAATAAAATGATTACCTAGTTTCACATCATACATTCATTTCACAATGGGACAAGTGGGAGAACAAGAGGGAGTAACTCTTCGTTTAAAGATTAAGGTTCACATTAAAGTTCATGCATCATGGATTTTGTTTCTCTCAACATGATGATTTAAACATGTTACAAGAAAGATCTAAATTTTGCTTTTCTCCTAGCATACTCTCTCATGATTACCCTTTCAAAAAAAAAAATGTTGTGAAGTTACACAATTAACTCTTAACATTGTAACATAGAATCCCAAACAATAATCTAAATTGGGTGTCGAGTTCATTTATAATCTAAAGGTGACTTTTAAGAGTAATTGGCGATACCTAACCATCGTCACTCTACACATGTGTTAGGCCAAGATGGTTTTACATTATGTTAAAGGTTGGTTTCCCATGGAGTACTACCTTAAGAGAACACATTCTCCTTACTACACACACGACTACCAATCCTAGGAGGGAACCCCATACCCAAGACAAAGTTTAACCATGTCATTCCTAATTGTTGGGTTCATGACAATGTCACTAAGCATACAAGCTAAGATGATAACCTCAAACTTGGGATTTTATTTCCTTAAGCTAGAATTTTCCATTGAGTTTAATGATTTAGGTTCACCCTATGGTTTTAGTTTTCCATGTTAAGAAGGATCACACAAGAAGGTAGTTATGTGAGAGTTTTATACCAGGGTTGACTGTTTTATTTATATTTTCTTTCTACGTTATCAAGGAAAATAACACAACACACCAGATATTTAGTCATCAATTTCACATTGAAAAGGCACTATAAGATGTCAAACTCAATTACATTTAACATATATATCCAAATTTTACAATACATAATTTTGAATCAAAATGACACTCATGGTTAGATACACATTTCCCAAAAATCCTAAAAACTTACGACTCATACATATTACAAAATTTTAATAATAATCCTTTTCGATATATTTAACATTATTGTTGCTACAACTTGTACAATTACATTTTTCTAAATAACAAGTTATGAATTCACTAGTACACTTTGCTTTCTTCATGTCTTAGTACCTACAACCACGCATGGTCAACACAAGTGTTGGCATGACATCCACCTAAATCTAACATAATTAACATTTTTATTTTTCCATTTACATAATCATAATAATTCACATGCAATAGAAGAGGGTTAGAGACATATATTCATTTTATTTCATTTCTTATCTAAGGGAGGAGAGAGAAAGAGATAGGAAGAGAGAGAATAGAGAGAAACACTATTTTTCCAAAAGTCACATTTCACACAACAAGCCACAAGAGAGAGTTTCTTATAGTTACTTATACGTTTCAAAAGTTTTCACGATGGTTTATTGTCTTGACTAGGTCCTATGACCTTATTTTTACATTTTTCTAATAGCTGTGAAAATGTCTATATTTTGCTTATAGGCTAAAGAACCACATTCGAAAAATATCTTCCAATCATCAAATGTATAATGGTTAAGTTCCTTTATATAATCCTATATACAAATAATTTACAGGAACTTGGGTAAGTGCAACAAGTTGGGGACACAAAAGGGGGTCATAAGTGGACATCATATTGCAAATAACAACATAATATCAACTTGTAGGGATTATTAGCAATACATACACTCAAAATTAGAAAAAATTATATTGATATGAATCATAGCATCCGGAATCTAGTTTCTAAAATACTAATTTTTTAAAAAAATGGACAAGATTAGTTATATTAAACACTCAAAATTCAATGACTTGGTATTTTTTTTTTAAAACGCATATAAAATTATAGTCTGTTTGCCCACGATTTGGATGAACAAAAATTTATATGTATTTTTCTCCTTTGGTGAGAAGTTATATGCCACTATCTATCTTGGGATGGATTTTATTTTGTATTTTTTGACTAATATTTTATTTTTTATGTTTTTTTCTCGTGAAAGTGGTATGAAAACATAAAGAAAACAGAGCACTTTCTCGAATCCCCACCATAACTTCATCAAAAAATATTGAAATCAAATAATTTTTTTTTAACATGTATATAATTTCACCACAGTTGGGATGGTATAATTTTTATCACATTCTGATAAGTGAAACAAAATTTGTAGTCTTAAACCTAGACATAAACATTCACTGGAAAAAGTGTCTTAAAGACCTACTATTAGTAAAAAATTATAAAATGATATTTATCATATTCTATTCACTTTAAAATTGGTATTTCTACAAAGCTAATAGTCTCCCCTACGCAATGGGATGATTTTTATGACATATTTTTTACTTTTCGGCATGGTTCAAGTCCGTGGAAGACTAAATTTGCTGTTTTTCTATTTTTAATGTAAAATTCGGGATTTGATGTCCACTTAATTGTCCCCCAACTTGGTGCACTTACCCACTTACGAATTCTTAACTAGCTAACAGCTTACAATTTGCGGCTAGTTTTCTAGTGACATCGGTCGTAATTTTCCTAGTTGTAAAAACAACCAATTTTAGCTCAAGGGTTAAGAAACCTCGTCCAAAAATTGATTTTCGATGGATGAACTCTCCACAGAAATATTCCTACATGCACTTCTACATATGGAGAATTCATCGGGGTTAATGGAATTGAGAACTGAAAAATGGGTTACAAGAAACGATGAGTTTTCTGGATCCACAATAGTATTTGGTCCTATTTGACCTAGTCAATATGTGGCCAGAGGCCTACAAAACCCATTTTCCAAAATTTATAGAAAAATGGTTTTTTTTCCAAATTAAGGTTTATAAGAAATTGTTTAGTAGAAATACTTTGGAGGTTTACAAAAGTAGAAAAATGTTCCTTTGCTTAGGGTCCAAACGATGAGCAACAACAAAAATAACCTTTCCACTTTTAACAACTCCCTAAACTGTAAAATGGGATAACATGGCTCCTAGAGGGGCGGAGAAGAGAGAAAAATGATGAATCGGGGGCTAATCTAAACTTGATTGGACTCCCCACATATAGTGAGGGACACAAAAGAAACTTTTCATCCCTTTTCCAAGGTCTATAAGGCTGGTTTGTGAGTCTTCGAAAATCACAATTTACCTACTTTTACCAAAGAACGTTAGCTAGGTTTAACGACGAACTCAAACTCAACTAGCCCACTCAAGGGGCTACAACTATCTAGTTTGATTACAAAGTTTCCAAAACATCTGAGAAAGTGGGTTTAAGTCTAAGGTTTACACCTAAGGTTTATTTGCAACGTGTAAGTTATAAGGTGATGTGTTATTGTTTTGCGATACAAGTCTATTTAAAATAACCAATTGTTTAAGTATCTAATGGTTTAACATTTCTATTATATTGCAAATGAAGAACCAAATTATACGAAAATTATAAAATATGAAGGTAAGTAGACCACGCATGGAAAATATTAGTGTCCATAGTGCATGAGTCTCTAGGAAGGTTCACTCACATTCTTCCGGACTCCAACTCTCTTTTAGCATTTCATCAAATAGTTTGCTTGCAATCAAAACCCCCAAACATATATCTTACCACATTCAAATCTAACTCACCTTTCCAAATAGTGGCCACAACCACATAACAAGCTATTATCCTTGCCTACAACTGATGCACCATGTTTACACTTTCACAAAAACCAACTCTGCAAAAAGACCATTCTTTATTGATCAAACCCTGCCAAAATTCCTATTTCCCAGTAATGCAATAGTTCTAAAGTCGTTTCAAAAACCCATTTTGTATATATTCTGAACCCACAAATTCCATGAAATATATTTATTTGGGGAATTTCACAAATAGTTCACATGCCATGTGTATGTTCCCACATTTTTCATATATGCCAATCAAGGTACTTGTAATTTTCCAGATTCAAATCCCCCTTGTTTTAATAAGGTTGAGAATATGATAGAAACGGTGAAACAGAGTTATGTGACACATGTTGGTTGCATTTGGTAAAGTGATGAATGAGAAAACAAGGTAGAGGGTGTCACATAGAGGAAGATTTGGAAGAGAAAAATGTAGCGAGAGACATATGTGGAATAAAAAGAAGGCACTTTCAATGTCTTAAACAATGCCATAGAAACTCAAGTAAGATGTAAAACAACGGGATAACAAAGTAGTATCCATTTCCTATCTTAAGAACATTGTTTCCTAGGTTACAATCCTAAGTAGCAAAGCTCGAGAAGAAAAAAATCAATAACAATACAACTAGGTATTACCACCGAATGCATCATCTCCTTATCATCAATCTCTATCTTCTTTTGCATACAACATCAAACCAACGACATGAAGTAGTTCTTATCTCGAAAAAAATAATCATGTTGTAATATAGATACATATCCAAAACAATGATTTCGTATAAGGTTAAATGAGGAGATATTAGGAAGACTATTGATAGAGCTCTATTTAGTAGGGTTCTCTATAACATTATGTTTGTTAATTATGACGGTGCGAGAACCCTACCTTGCGCAGAGCTCTAACTTATGCACTGCTAACACACAATTCAATGAATGTTACATTTACAACATTAACTTGGGTTCCATCATGGTTAATTCCTTAAGATCTCAATTAAACTTATTGTATTATTTTGTAAGGAAAATGGCAGGTATAAAAGCCACTTAGGATGGCCATCAGTCACTCACATATTTCCAGGACAATATACAGCAGAGAGGAAAATATAGCATGTGAAGTTGTCTTTGTTAGATATGACACTATAGTTGGGCACTACGTTTCCCCCTTCTAAGAGAATCATCCTCGATGTGACACAACACTAAAGCTCAAAGGATACATAAGCAATAAATTCAATAATGACACATTTCATTTAACAAAACAACTTGTTGGTACAATGCGACCACAAGGAAGCAAACTAGTTTTAGAAATATCTTAAATTTTAATGTTCTGTGAAGATTGGTAGTTAGTTATCTTTTACTTTACTACTCAATTAGTATTTTATTTTACAAGTATTTCTTAATCTCAAACTCTTAGTATTCATTGTTTAGAATTTCAATTGTCTTATGTTCGTGGGTGCCCAATAGTAATTGGCCTCAAGATGTCACACAAAACTCAGCATAGCACAAACAAACCATGAGACATATTGATACATACATTCATGATTGTATCACATCACAAGACCTCTAATTCCACCATGGAAAGACAACAAGTAGTCCACATAACGAATAATTTACAACAATTATGTCAAAGGCATAAATCCAACACACACACATGTGACTAACAAATATAATCATCATGCTCGGAGCATATATAGCTTGTATCACATGACCCAAAAACCATGACTATACCCACACAGTTCCAAGACAAGATCCAATAGTACATACCAACCAAGAGGAGTGTCAAACCTCAATCATAACAATGCCTAACAAGACTCACAAGAGTAACTCATTGACCAACATAAGAACCACAAAATAACTCCATATACATCTCAAACATCACGAAAAAACACCATATACCTCCTAAAGCATCACAAAACAACTCCATATACCTCCCAAAGAGAAAGAATCATAGTGCCAAAACCAATTTGGGTCACTCAACCATAGAGCCCCATCACCTTATTTCTCCATATCGGGTCACTCAACCATAGAGCCCCATCTCCTTATTTCTCCATATTGGGTCACTCAACCATAGAGCCTCATATCCTTATTTATCCATATTGGGTCACTCAATGATAGAGCCACATATTATTAATTCTCCATTTAATGAGGTCGGTTCACCCTATGGCCCTAAGCACATAGAGCCTCATCACCCCAACCCAGTGGCATAGTAACACTGTAGTTCAAAAACTACACAACCCTATGAACCCCTTGGGGTGTACCCCCATACAACGAAGCGGGTCCATAGGTCCAACCACTCCATGGTGAATCCCATGACCCTATTCCAACACATAATGACATTAGAACCAACATAAAAATCCATTTAAAATGCCAAGTGAAAAAAATTCCAAGCCTTGGGCTAGGCTATAAAAATTTAAATTTGAAAAGAAATTTTCAAACTAAGCAAAACAAATGGATAAATAGCCGCAATAATGCAAAGGCCTTTGGTAAGAAAAAATCAAATTATATGCCCAAAATTTAAGAACATCAATCAACAAAACTACTGGTTCTTTCAAAAAAGAGAATAATGTCAATTATGAATAAAATACAAGTATAATTGAATATCACATTACGATCACTACGTGACCCTTCGGAAGCCACCAAAAGGTACTCATCAAGTTGTTGGCACTCAAATATCGAGCCTCAACTTGCAAAAAAATACATATAACCAGAAATGAGAATATCTCCATATATCTCCCAAACACATATACGAGGATCCACATAGAAAAAATCACGTAGCATTGTTTGATGGACAACCCACATAGGAAATATCATGGGCTTTTATTTTTCATAATATGAGCCTAAGGTGGTCTGCATCCATAATATATTGCACAAGATCCAAATATAGTAAACAAATAGAAGTGGGTTTTTAATCTACATGAGACACCACTTCCTAACTTGTACTCGACTCAAGGTTATGAAAACCTGGTCCATGCCTCCTCTATCCACACATACACTCTTAACGGTTGCTTCCCTTATGGTCATCTAGTGTAATTTACAAAACATAGCACATAACTACATCACTAACACAATGTTGATTCATGCACATTAACCATAACATCTTACGTGAATGGCATATATAAAGGGTATAGGACAAGCATTAATTTCATGGGTTATAATACATCACATTTCCACATAATGCACCCAAAATGTAAGTACTGTACAATAGGGGTATTACGATCACCATATACCACTAATTCACGACATGAACCATCACATATTACAAAAATTATACATATGATGGACACAATGACTAACACTACAACATATAATCAAATGCAATACATGGTGACATATATGATTCATCACAACACAAAGTGGAAACATCATGATACAATCCAATTCACTATACACCAATTTTTTCATGCAACACATCATCACACCTACATATCACAGAATAACAAGACACTCTAACACTTTGCAATCCACAATAACATTATTTTCACACACACTAAGATGAAACATCACATGCGAACTCCTCATTTAATCCATGAAAAAGAGAGTGAATTATCTAATCACAAGCACATCAATACGATAAAAAAATGCACTAAGTGACATGCAAAACATGTGAATTCATACTATTACAATTACAATGTTGGTCATATAACAACATATATCATATTATTCTTCCCATCTCGACCACCACTATGCAAAATCATCACAAATCTAATCCATCTCGGAGGTTTGAGAATATGAATATCCTCTCGTATACCATATGTAATGTCAAAAATTTGACACACAAATACAATAGTAGAAATTATCCGAATATTTTTTTTTACTTTAAATTCTCACTACACAACACCACATGGGATCTAATAGATAAACTTAACATCAAATAAGACACTTCCAAAAAAAATTGACCCACATAGACAACATGATAACACCACATACATGTTGATGCCACACTTTCCGTAATTCAAAAATACTAGTAATGACCCAGCCACAATTAGGGGCCCAAGGATTGGTAAATCCACAAAACAACATTACCATGGTTACATCTTAGTTACGATTAAAATTCCAAGAGATTTTTCATGCAAGGATAAATTCTTCTTTTTCCACCTACATATTCTTAAATTCATTTAACATTCAACTTACAATATGAAAACTTAATTTGGCTCTTTATCCCTTACGATAATCTCCATAACTTAAATAATTATTTTCCATATTTCAAAATGCATACAAAATTCCTAATTCTCTCGTTCTTATGTTAAGGTTATGCTTCTCAAACGTTTATTTGATGTTTAAATTTTACCCTTGTTACATAAGGGAAACTAACGTGAAGTCAAGGAAGAAATCTTAGGATTTAAAGGAGATTTAGATTCAAGATACCTCTTCCCATAAACATTCTTGCTATCACGGTATCTTTATTTTCCTGTTATAGTTTCTATAGTCCAATAACTTTTCTGAATTCTTTGCTGAATTCATTCAACATTTTCACATCAAGAAAATATATATATATCTCGCTTGACAGTTTGAACTCACCAAGAGAAATTCATATTTATTTTTAACAACATGAGAATGTCTAGTTGATTTACAAGGACTTAAATTATACCATTATTCCTAACCTAAAATATTGTTTACTCTTATACTCTTTACACTTATATCGCACTTTTGTCTCACTATTGGAATTGTTTTAGAACAATTATAATTCAAATGATACATAATTTACACTTAGGGATTCATGACTACAAGGAGTGATGACCTTGCACAAAACAACTCATTTCATTGCTCTTAAACACTCAAGTATTAAATGTCCATACATGACAACCCAACAACTATATGCTTCTCAAATTCCTTCCAAGGAACTATTTAAATCATTTAGTAAATATGCATCAGCATTTCTTTCACCAATACCCTTAAGAGAGGCTCCACAATCTATTAACTTCAAAAGCATTCATGGATGGGGGAAAAATTACACCATACGAGAAGAACATGGTAATCCACTACTACATGCTAAGGGACACATTTATCTAAGAGGGGGAAAGGGGTTCAAATGCAAAAGTTATAAAATTTTACATGTTCAAAATCCTTCTAAATAAATATTTACAATATTTGATAATCATACGTCATATGTCCTTTACTTAATCACTAAGATCCTAAGGAGTATGATTTCACACTCAACCAAGTTTGGATTCTTGAGAAATTAAGTATTAGATGCATGTTACAAGGATACATTAAATTATAAATTTTACACACCTTACTAAGGTCACAACTAGAGTGATTGAACACCTTTATCTCCAACAATAATCATATAAATCTAGGTAAATTTGATACTTCTTGTCAAGATGACACTCTTGTTTGAGAGGGGTTAAAGGGGATTCACACTCAATATTCTCATGTGTAGGTAACTAAAACATAGGATCCACTTGAATCATTTACATTCATCTTAAAATAATTTCACTTAACTTGATTTAAATAACATTTTGAAATTATTTGTGTAACCATTTGTTAATAAAGAAAATTTGCATGCTCATCGAATACTAGTTCTCATCCCGGGAATTGTGTCAAGAACATGATTTCCTAGTTTCGCATCATACATTCATTTCATAATGGGAAAAGTGGGAGAACAAGAGGGAGTAACTCTTCATTTAAATATTAAGGTTCACATTAAAGTTCATGCATCATGGATTTTGTTTCTCTCAACATGATGATTTAAAAATGTTACAAGAAAGATCTAAATTTTTATTTTCTCCTAGCATACCATCTCATGGTTACCCTTTAAAAAACTAATCATAAATTAAAATGTTGTTAAGGAACACATCCTCCTTACTACACACACACGACTACCAATCACGGGAGGGAACCCCATACCCAAGAAAAGTTAAACCAAGTCATTCCTAACTATCCGATTCATGACAATGTTTCTAAGCATACACGATAAGATGACAACCTCAAACTTGGGATTTTATTTCCTTAAGCTAGAATTTTCCATTGAGTTTAATGATTTAGGTTCACCCTATGGTTTTAGTTTTTCTGTATTAATAAGGATCATGTGAGAAGGTACTTATGTGAGAGTTGTATACATGGGTTGATTGCTTTATTTAGATTTGATTTCTACATTATCAAGGAAAATAACACAACACACTAGAGATTTAGTCATCAATTTCACACTGAAAAGGCACTATAAGATGTCAAAATCAATTACATTTAACATATATATCCAAATTTTACAATACATAATTTTGAATCAAAATGACACTCATGGTTAGATACACATTTCCCAAACAACCCTAAACACTTGTGACTCATACATATTACAAAATTTCAATAATAATACTTTCGATATATTTAACATTATTATTTCTACAACTTGTACAATTACATTTTTCTAAATAACAAGTTATGAATTCACTAGTACACTTTTCTTTCTTCATGTCTCAGTACCTGTAACCACCGCATGGTCATCACATGTGTTGGCATGACATCCACTTAAATCTAACATAATTAATGGTTTTAGTTTTCCATTTATATAATCAGAATAATTCACACACAACAGAAGAGGGTTAGAGACATATATTCATTTTATTTCATTTCATTTTTATCTAAGAGATGAGAGAGCAAGAGATAAGGAAGAGAGATAATAGAGAGAAACACAATTTTTCCAAATGTCACATTTCCCGAACAAGCCACAAGAGATATTTTATTACAGCTTACTTATACATTTAAAACATTTTCACGATGGTATTTTTTTTTACTAGGGTCCTATGACCTTATTTTTTACATTTTTCTAATGGTCGCGAAAACATCCATATTTGGGTTGGAGGATAAGGAGCCACTTCGAAAAATGTCTTCCAATTGGAAAATGTATAATGGTTAAGTTCCTTCATGTAATCCTATATACAAATAATTTATAGGTACTTACGAATTCAAAACTAGCAAATGGTTTACAATTTGCAGCTAGTTTTCTGGGGCCATCGTTCATAATTAGCCTTGTTGCAAAAGTAGCCAATTTTAGTTCGAGGGATGAGAAACCTCATCCAAATACTGAATTTTGATGGATGAGATCTCTACAGAAAGATTCCTACATGCCTTTATATATACGGAGAATTCATTGGGGTTGTGAATCGAGAACTGGAAAATGGGTTACAAACGGTGATGGGTTTTCCAGAGCCACCGGTCGTAGTTGGTCTAGTTTGACCTAGTCAAACAGAAGCCAAAGGCCTACAAAATCCCTTTTCCAAACTTTCTAGAAATGTGTTTTTCTCCAAACTAAGGTTTACAAGCAAATTTATAGTAGATATAATAGAGGTTTATGAAAGCGGAAAAGCGTTCCTTCACCCAGATCCAAATGGTGATATGAAACAAAAAAACTTTCCAATTTTAATAGCTCCCTAAATTTCAAAATGGGATAACAGGGCTCTTAGAGGGACAGAGTATAAATAACAAATGATCAATAGGGGGTCAATATAAAGCTTTCTCTTTTCCAGGACCTAGAAGGTTGTTTTCAAAGTCCTCAAAAACATAATTTACCTACTTTTACTAAAGAACGTTACCTAGGTTTGATGAAAAGCTCAAAATCAACTACCCCACTTGAGGGGCTGCATCTATGTAGTTCAATTAAAAAGTTTCCAAAAAAACTAAGAAAGTGGGTTTAAGTCTAAGGTTTACACCTGGGTTTATTTACGACGTGAAAGTTAGAAGGTGATATGTTATTATTTTGCGATACAAGTCTTTTTAAAATAACCAATTATGTAAATATCATGGTTTGACATTTCTATTATATTGAAAATGAAGAACCAAATTACACGAAAATTATAAATGATGAAGGTAAGGAGACCATGCCTGGAAAATATTAGCATCCGTAGTGCATGAGGTTCTCTAAGCGTGTTCACCCACATTATGTAAGGCTCCAACTCTCTTTTAGCATTATGTTGAATAGTTCACGTGTAATAAAAACTCCCCCAACATATCACTTGCCACATTCAAATAAAATTCATCTTACCAACAAAACATTTCCAATGTGACCACAACCACTTAACAAGCTATTATCCTTGCCTACAACTGATGCACCATGTTTACACTTGACAAAACCAAATTTGGCAAGGAACCTTTTGTATTGATCAAACCTGTCAAAATTCCTATTTCCTTGGCAATTACCGGTTCTAAATTTTTTTCTCAAAACCCATTTTGTGTATATCCTAGAACCCGGGCATTCCATGAAACGTATTTATTTGGGGAATTTCACAAATAGTTCACGTACCATATGTATGTTCCTACATTTTGTACACATGTCAACCAGGGCACTTGCAGGTTTCCTAATTCAAATCCCCCTCCTTTTAATAAGGCTAAGAATATGATAGCGAAGGTTAAAAATTCCAATGGCACTTGTTGGTTGCATTTGGTTAAACGGTGGTGAGAAAAGAAAGAAGAGGGTCTCATGTGGAGGAAGATTAGAAGAGACATATCTCGGAAGAGACATACGTGGGATAACAAGAACAAAATTTCATTTTCTTTAACAATTCCACAACAACTTGAAGTAAGAGGTAAAACAACAAGAAAACAAAGTAGTAGACTTTTCCTACCTTAAGAACAGCGCTACCTGTGTTACAATGCTACATAGCACAGCTCAAAAGCATAAAATTCAAAAACAATATAGCGAGGTATTACCCCTAAATGTAGTGCCTCTTTATCCGTAATCTCTATCTTCTTCTGCATACAACAAAAAACCAGTATTAGGAAGTAGTTCTTCTCTCAGAGATAATTAATCCCGCTTCAATACAGATAAAGAAGCAAAACGATCAATTCATATAAGGTTAAATAAGGAGATATTAGGAAAGCTATTAGTAGATCTCTGCTGTTTAGCACGGTTCCCTATTGTAGACACTAAAAATTGTCATTCACCTATTTTCATTTAATCATCCCACTTGCAATAAATTAATTATTTCATTACATGACATTAATCACGGTTAAATAAAATATTTTCTTATATATACTATAATTATATCTCATGATATTTTAGTTCACCTAAGAAAGTTCTCTAAATATTATTTAAAATCACTCATAGTTTCCTATCTAGACACATCTATCATGGGTATTTTTATAAATCTCCCATTATCTTATCAAAATCTTATATTATCACAAAGAATCATATATTTGTATGTTTGATATATATTAATCAAACAACCTAATACATATCCTAAACAAACTTAGGATAAATTAGAATATATCTAACTAATAAAATCCTTTCCCCGAAACCTCATCAGAGAACACGACACTTTCAAAACCAACCAACAAACCCATCTCCTAAAAACATGAACAAGAAAACTTGAATTAGAAAATTATTTCACCAATTTGCTAAAAAAAATCCAAATGGCCAAAATTGATAGTGATTATTTAAGCCCAAACTATAGCCTCTTTATGGGATCATCCTCTCGTATTCTTGAATCTCATTCCTCAATCACAGGTACATTATTTTCATATTACACAAACAATGACATGATACCATTCAGTACCAAAGATCCATGTTCACTAAGAAAGTCTAAGGGTCATTTTGGAGCTTGGTCAACAATCAACAATTCACCACCAACTTCAAGCTCTGTCCTTCACATTCATTAAGGTTTGATTTTATCTTGTAATCTTGTTTCTTCATTTAAATCTTTCATTTTAATTTATTAACTCCTATTAGTATTTTGAAAATCCACAATCTCAAATCATATCGATCAAACATTATAATTTTATTAGATTGTTAATATCTTCCAGAATCATCGGCAATTCATTAAATCACATGCGATTCCTACACATTCTACTCACCTGTAACATTTATCCAATTTTATCAATATTTTCTATCATGATTTTTACTACTGCTAACATCTTGGTCAAGTATGTATTGTTTAGATGGTTAACGACATGAGATAACTAGTATTCTTTCGCTTCCTATTATTTTCCATAATTTACACTGGGAACAATATGATGTTCTCTGTGACTAAGAATTGTGTGCAATTCATTTAGCCCCTCTAAAGAAAATATAAAACATATTCGAATCCACTCAGAGGATTCATGAGGCCATGAATGAGTTTTTGGAGGCCTATTTCGAAGTTTTACACCTTCGAGATGACTTGGCATGGTTTGAATACTAGTATGGATCCCAATAAGAAGAATTAAGCTCTAAAGTCGAATTCAAAGATCGGATGATTCAAAACAATCTGATTCTAAATCTGATTATGATATAGAGGAAGAATCTATTTATATTTCTAACTTATTTAGGGAAGACTTCAGTGACCATGAGAATTTAGACTATCCAAAAGACATTGATTTTACTAAAGAAGAATATTTTCCTTCATTTGAACACTCTGGCACATCTTTGGACATAGACCTTTGAGCCATAGTTTACATATTTCATATTTTAACCATCTACTAGATACATTTGTAATAAAATGTGAACTTGTCAAAAAATCAGTTATCCATTATATCATGTTTTATTTTTAGAAATGGCTTGATTATGTAAATTTCAGGCTAACATCCTTGTGAGGAAGTCCAAAGTGGCTTCCTAAGACCGACCTTTGCTAGGAAATCTGCTTAGTATTTTACTAATAAATATTTTTTGTAGTGTTTTTGAGTGCATCATAATTTTTAGAATAAAAGTTAATTCATTTGATACACGAAGCACAAAAATCAAATGTCGTCCATCTACATCCACTTTGGTGCCTCTAAACTTCACCATTTCGAGGTTTGGTAAGTTTTATCATCTTTTTATTAGATTAAATTGAAGAGGTAAAATTTACTCTAAACATCTTGGCATGCCCAGTGGGATACAGAGTCCCTCAGTTTCTTTGTCTTATTTCATTAAAATAGCATTTTCTTAATTTTTTGATTCTTTGTGTAAAAATTGCCAGCCGATTTTTCTCGGTTGTTTTTTTCAAATTCTAACAATTTTCTTTTTCCTTCCTATTTTCTTCTTTCTGTTTTTGTTTTTCCTAACCTATCTACGAAATTGTTTCGTGTACTCGTTTCTTTGGATTGATTGCTTTAAACATTACTAAAATTTTAAAAAATAAAAGGAGCGTTTAATTTTAAGTCCTAAAACTTTCTTTTTGACTTTATTACTACATTTTCATTGATTGTCTTCATCAAAATCAACACTTCATTTTGGGATCTAAAACAAACTTTTCATCCTTCCTGTTTCACATAGAATTAATTAGGAGGATATTTCGTTGCATTCACTTTTCTTTCCCCACACATAACCAAACCACTTAAACAAAAACACATTTAAAATAATTCCTACCTAGGTGGATACCTACTTGGATTTGATCACCAAGAGGAGAAGTTGACTCGGTGTTATGGCCGAGTATAATCATTTGTCTATTAGTATATATTGGCTAAGCACTTGACACCCTTATCGTTGTGGGACTATGAAGTGAGGGGGTAGGCCCCAATACCACACATGTATCGACAACAATACAAAGTTGGGCCTCATGTACCTTTGGGTATATTGAGGAATCTTCCCTTAAACATACCTCAAACCAGCCCTAGATTTCCATTTCCTAGGACCCTCATTAACCATTTTACACATTTCACTTTGTAATTAAATCAAGAAAACTTAAAAATCTATCTTGTTTTCTTTTGATTGTTATTTATAATCAACCCATTTTAATTCATTTCTTAGATAATTCTTGTGTGTGTTTGTTTACAATGGTACAAACAAGACAACAAGCTTGCAACCAAACTTTTGAAAACATGTCTCAACCAATGTCCACACCCTTACAACAACAAATTCCTTTATCTACTCCATTGTCTACACCATTGCCTACACCTTTATCCACTACTATATCTACACCATCATTCAATTACATCAACTCCTCTGACTAATGCTCAATGAACTTGGAATGAAATAGAGGAACAATATAATGAAGAAATGAGACAACATCTTTTAAATTCTATACATCAATTTTGTAGTCAATTATTCAATACATACGAACAAGAAGACACTGAAAAACCATACTCCCCCATCTTACAATCAGAGTCTTCTGAAACTGTTTTTTTGAAAGAGGAGACCCTAGTTTTCAAAAAATGTTAGATTCAAACCCCATTACCCTTAATGCCTATCTAGGCAGCTAGGGGTGTTCAACTCCAACCATTTACACCATAGCCATCTACAAACATTCCTGAACCTTTTTCTAGCTCTTCAAAACAACTTGAATCTAAAACATTTTCAAGTGTTCCTGGCTCTACACAACCCATTGATTCAAACCAATAATCTATACCTGAACCACCATCTTCATACGATCCTTCCTCTACCATTGAAAGACTTGTTTCAAATCAGGAACTGTCATCCAAAAAGTACATTCATATCCACCTCTAGAGTCAAACTGAAACTTCAGAAGTTACGTCCTCTGTTCCCATTCTTAGTATTCATATGGTTTCTTCTTAGGACACAACTTCCCAACAACATACATCGTCACCTAAGCCTTCTACTGGTCAAGGTTAATTTTACCACCCCCTCTAAAAAAGTAGTTTATAATTGGTGGAAAATCTGAAAAATTGACTTTCTCTTCAATGGTAAATTTTTGAAAAACCATTTCATGGCAAAGCCAATGGGTTAGATGGTCATCTATCATTTTTTGTACAACCTAGGTTGGATGACCATCCATTGTTTGTCGTCTAACCCCAACCGTCCAACCTATATTGGATGATAGATAATGTATGGCCTTCCAACGTAGGTTGAGCGATGGGTTAGATGGCCATACATTATCTATCATCCAACCCGGTTGGATAACCGTACATTATCTATCGTCTAACCCAAGTTGGATGACGATAATGGTCGACCACTCAACCCAAGTTAGACAAACGTAAATCATCTACCTTCTAACCTAGGTTAGATGACAAACAATGGTTGTCCATCCAACCTAAGTTGGATGGATAACCACTCTTTTTTGGATGTTTTTATTAAATGGGTACCCCCTCCAACCCCCCAGGATATGTATTATACCTCAGCGAATACATGCATAAGTTAATTTTTACATATAAATAGTAGGTGAACTAACCCATACAAATGACTTGTCAACTGAAATTTTCTGCGAACTGGGTGGTAGTCGATTGCTGAAAAATCACCATTTCTAATTTCCAAAATCCCTAATATTCACAAGTTTAAGAAAATTCACCACAAAAAGTTTCCATCCCTCTCGGCTCAACAACTCCACAAAGTAATTTCAGTGCCTTATTATCTTCCCCCAACATCCTCGATCCTAAAACACTTCCAATGAGTTCCATTGCTTCTTCTACTATCATGTCTCAAGTAGCTAGTAACATCCTTAATATTACCATGTCTATCCTAGCGTCAATTCATTTAATCAATACTAGTGAAATTTCCACCACACACCCTGTTTCATAATACATACCGTAAAAATCATTTTCGTTAATTTCTATAACATAATTTACTCCGAAAAAATATGTTTCACAACAAGCACTATTCTCTGGGGCCTCTACTATGGTTTTTCAACAACCACCTCCTTACTCAAAACCCTTTCCTTATTAGTATATACAATCTTCCCAAAATTTTGCATCTTAACAATACATACCAAAAAAAACTTCCACAACAACAAAGCATCCCTTCTTAACAATACATTCTTTAAAAAACTATATCAAAACAACAAAGAATCCCTTCTCCACAATTCATTCCACAAAAAACTCTTCATCAAAATCAAAACACTCCTTCCTAGCAGTATATCCCTCAACAAAATATCCCACAATAGAACATACCCAATGAACATTCCTTCCTAGTAGTATATCCCTCAACAAAATATCCCACAACAGAATATACCCCAAAAAATATTCCTTATCAACAATATGTTCCTCAACAGAACATTCCTTATCAACAAAACATTCCTCGAAATATCATATATACTCACAACCTTGACCGAGGTTGCATCCCAAACTAGTCAATCTTCATAATAATCGGTGCAACATTGAACCTCTTCAATATCTTATGAATCATATATCAAGTCTAGAAGCCACATCATCTACACCCAAAAATGTATTCTCTTACAATCAAATCTCGTAATGAACCCATTCACCCCTTAGTCCCATACAAAGCATATCCTCCTCACTAGGAGCTCCCAAAATTCATTAAGTTCTATAGTAAGGAAGACCCTTAACAACACATTTTTACATTTATCTATGCTTGTTATCGATAGCTCATGATTAAAACCTCATGCTTTGAGGACCTTTCCAATGTCCCTCACCGACCTGCTCTAGATTGGTACAATAGCATTCGAAATATTCCCTTTTCTCCTTCACTCAACTCACACAGTTTTTTAGAACACTTCTCTATAAACATAGCCTGCAAATTCACCATTAATGACCTTTACACTATCAAACAATTTGAGGATGAGTCCATTGTTGATTTTGTTTCCCGCTAGAGGGGTATAATCAATCAATTATCCTTTTCATTACCACAAACTGAGTTGATTGAAGTTTTATGTCGATCATGCACTAAACATATTTTGTCAACATTACAAATTCAATCATTCTAGACCTTCGATGAAGCCTTTACTATGGCCCATAAATTAGAACTATGTGCTTTAGAATATGGTCATGTTAAGCTTCGACCTAAGAAACCATGAATTGAGTTTCCATCTAAGTCATCCTCTAGTCCTGAAAAATCTAAATCAGCTACTAATGCCATAGTATTCAAGTCTACTCCTAAATAAAATCCTACCACTGAACGTTCTCGTCCACAACATAATTACACACCAATTGGAGAGACTTATAACATGGTCTTTGACAAGCTACTAGCTGCAAATATGATAACTCTCCCTCCTATTCGACCTATTGACACATCCATATCTAAGCCCTTGTGGTATCGAGACAATGACTATTGAAAATACCATAGGGTAAAAGGAAATGATATTGAAAGGTTTCATACATTTCACAATGTTCTTAAAGACTTGATTGATAAGGGTGAACTTCACTTGGATAATCCCAATGCACCCCCAAACCAAAACCTTGACATATTCAAACAACCCTTTCCAAATCATCCTCCATCCATTGATCAACCAAAAGAAAATGTCATTCATGCAAATCACACTATTAATACTATTACTAAAATAACACCTATTCTTAAAACTGAACTAATACCTACACCTACTAAATCAGCACCGATACCTACCAAATCAACATCCTCATCTATCGATCTAAAAATTGTACCTATCGAATCAAGGTCTAAATTTATTCAACCAATAAACATATCTACTGAAGAAACATATACATCCACACAATCATCAATGATACTCATTCAACCTAAACCTATATCCACCGAATCTTTGTCTTCTATCTTGCCATTGCCATCACAAGTTATTACCAAACCTATCTCCTTATGAATCTCACCCTCTAGTGTAGATACCCCTATAACTACACCCTCATTCATAAATATAACTATGATACCTATTGAAACATTCTTAGCACAACCAACTCTACCTAAGCCAACTTTGGGCCATATTCATCCTCCTCCTACAAAAACAAACAATCTGAAATCGACAAAACCCGCAAATCATTTGGATTACATTAACCATGTTATTCAAACTCCTCTTCCTTCACTAGCATCAACTACATTAAAATCACCTAGCTTTCCCAAAACCTCAAAAGGACCCAATAAACAACATATGGTTCACATCTTTAGGAGTCCTTACTTTAATGAAACATACCATTTTTGTGGTCCTTCGTCTTTTCTTCCACCTCCTCCTAGAAATACCATTTCCACTCTTAGTGATCCTCTTGTCATGCCAAGGCCAAGACCTACCTACCCAGCTTCCACAATGGGACCTCATAAAAAGATATCATTCAAGATTTTAAAAGTCCCTATTATATCCCCCGGATCAGAATCCCCTACATGGTCCTCAATCCATTATACCTAGGAATCACCCCATTGATTCATGATCAAAGCTTGTTTATAAAGCTTCTACAAATAGCTCTTGTCCCTCATCCATGATAACACCCAAAATCCCTTCACAGCCAATAAAATGACAACCCCTGACCAAGCTCTTACTTCCATCGGAAGATAAGATATCTGAAACTCCATCGTCACTTACATATGCACATAAGAGACATTACACAACAATTATAGATGACCTTCTTAAAAATAACTCCTAACATTACCACCTCTCAAATCATAAGATCCATGAGAGTGTAAACTCTCTTGGTATGATTTTAACATCTCATGTAAATATCATAGAACATGAGGACATTCTATTGAGGATTGTAAAGCCTTCCACCTGATTGCACAGAAACTAGAAAATTTAGCTTCCCTTTCAATTAAATCACATACGACATCAACAACTTCCTTTCTTCCAAACCACATGTGACATTAACATTAACATCATCATCATCCTTATCAAAATATAAGGAATCCATGTATGAAATTCCTTCCTATCAGGTCAATGTTGTACATATCGGTATAGTTCACAGAACTATGACACATACTCATCTCCACCTAAGAAAGATAACACCTATGTAGATATAACTCCACCACCAGAAATAACCCCTCTTTTGGATCAACCCAAATTATCCATCCCTGTGGCTCCAAAAATATCTGGTCCAATAATGTCACCTAAAACCAAGGTTTCTATCCTTGTTGCACCACCTTCAACATCCACCACAATATAAAAGGTTTTCATTAAACAATTACATCAAGCTCCCATCAAAATGTCATTATATGAACTGATACAAACATCACCACTTCATAAACAAGAAATGATGGAAGCCCTCCAATCAATAACAATACCTTCAAATGATCCATCATATTTACAAACTTTGTAGGAGTTATCAAATCATTTTCTAGCATTAATTCAATCATCTGAAATACCTTCCCTTAAAATGGAAGATCACGACTTACCACTTTTCATCACAACTCAAATTAATGATGTTCATATCAAAAGGGTAATGATTAATAGTGGTGCTGCTATTAACATTATCTCCTCCCTTGCTTTTGATCAACTTAAACTACCTAATACCATTGTCACCCAAACACTAGTCTTATTATGATCCTTCAATGATACTATCGCACCCACATTAGGTACCATCATTTTACCACTAAAATTTGGTGTAAAAACTCTCCCATAACTCTTCTACATCATAGAAGGAGAGTTTCAATATAATATGTTATTAGGATGCCCATGGATACACACTATGTGTTGCATTCCATTGACTCTTCATCATTGTCTCAAGTATGAACATGAGGGTCAAACATTTATTGTTCCTACCGATCCGAATCCTTTCACCGATTGTTACATGATGTATCATCTAAATGACATACTTATTCCTAAATCCATGTCTAATTCATCCAATGAAGCTTCCACTAGCACATTTATTCCCTCTTCTAAATTACTAGATGATTCTTCCCTTAGTGATGTTGTACAATGCCTCACGTTGGATGGATATCATCTCCTCATGCTTAATCACATTCCTTCACAAAAATTTATGGTTTCCCCGAAAAAAAACCCACGTATGACCCTAATGTGGGAGATGTTATCTCTTACAATCCAACTTATCTCAAAACAATTTTTTTCTATGGGGACTTGACCATCCTTCATCTCGTACTATTAATCAACACCATGTCATGCCTTTCACATTAGACTTCAAATATTTAGATAATCCAAATTTCACTCATATGTATCTTCACCATTGTGCATGGAGAGGTTTTGGCCTTGGGCATTATGAACAGGGAATACATGATGTGGTCATCCAATGTTCCCTTAAAAATTATGAAAAATATGGTTTAGGTTATAAGAAATTTGGTTTAGAAACATCCGAAGCTACTGCATCCAAACCTCCTACATCCATGCTTCTTACTTGAATTAGACCCGTCATTTATAGTATCCCCTAAAGACCCTATGGACATAGAAAATTGTATCGATACCACCTAATTTTTTTAGTCAATACCATATCCTTAGGACCGCTCACTTATCAATCTAACCACAACACTAAACAAATACCTCTTATTTGGCTAGAAATGGTTGAGGAAGATTTACCTATCGTAAATGTCCTTCAATGTCATGATGATCAGGACATCCTTTCACATATCGGAGTTGAGATTTACTTCCTTCAAAAATATCTACCATCTTAAAAATGAATCTCCTCAACAAATCTACCATCAACTTTAACTTAGGAACCTCTCAAGATCCTTGTATAGTTAAAGTTGTCCAGTCATTAAGTCTACAAGAACTAGATGACTTCACCTCATTTTTATCAAAATATTATCAAGCCTTTTCCTGGTCATATAGTGATATGCCTGGAATTGATCCCAATATTGTAGTACACAATATTGTCACATATCCAAATGCCAAACCAATTAAACAAAAACTCTGCAAAATACATCCCCACATAGCTCTTCTTGTTAAAGAAGAGTTAAACACTATATATTATATGCTAACTTCATCATACTTATTGATTATCGAAAATAGATTTCTAATATTTTTCTTGTAACTAAAGCATCAAGTAAGTTACATATCTACACATATTTTAGGGATCTCAATCTTACTTGTCTGAAAGATGATTTCCCCCTTCCAAACATAGATCATCTCGTTGACCTAACAACAGGCCATGAAATGCTTTCCCTTATGGATGGTTTTTCAGGATATAATCAAATTCTTATTGCTATTAATGACCAACACAAAACCTCTTTCATCACCCCTTGGGAACTTTCTGTTACCACGTCATGCCATTTGGCCTCAAAAATGCAATAGCTTCCTATCAACTTGCCATGACCTACATTTTCACAATCTCAATCATAAAACAATGAAGATTATGTTGATGACATTTTAGGAAAGTCCAAACATCAAAAATATCATCTTACTGTCCTTAAGTCAATCTTCACTCATCTCATCCAATATTGTCTTCGTCTTAATCCCACGATATATGTTTTCGATGTTCTCACTGGTTAAATTTTAGGATTCATTATATCTATCTGAGGTATTAAAGTTGACCCAACAAAGGTTAAGGCCATCATTTAAATTCCTCCACCATCTAACATTACACAACTACGCAGCCTTTAAGGGAAAATTATAGTCCATATGACATTTCATATCATAACTATATGATCGTTGTCAGCCTTTTCATCACCTCCTCCGTAAGGACATATATTTTCATTGGGATTTTGATTGTTAAAAGGCCTTTGAAAAAATCAAGCATTATCTCTTATAACCACATGTTATCATTCCACCGCATGAAGGAGAACCTTTTTACTTACAGATATTTGCTTTAGAACATGCTCTTAGAGCCATGCTTGCTCACCATGATAATCAAGGTCGAGAACAAGTTGTATATTATATCACCGCACACTCCATGAATATGAAACCCATTACACCAATATGAAAAAATATGTTGTGCTATAGACTTCTCCACTTCTAAGTTGCGTCATTATCTTCTTAATCATAAAATGTATGTTGTCACTAGCTTTAATCCCCTCAAAACTATACACTCTAAACCATATCATAGTGATTATATCACTCGATGGCTTATGCTTATGACTGATTTTGACCTAGAATTCATATCACAAAAATATATTAAGGGCCAAATTGTTTTAGATCAACTCGTTGATGCTCCTTTACCAGATAATCAACTTCCTCATGAGTATTTTCTAGACAAATCCATTAGTAATGTTGATGAATATGAATTCATCCATGTCAAGATGACTCTCTTCTTTGATGGTTCTAAATGTCAAGAAGGGGGAGCTAGTTTTGTTATCATCCCTCCTTGGGGTATTCCTATTCCATTATCATTTAAACTCAACTTCAAATGCACTAATAATATGGCAGAATATGAAGCTTTAATCATGGGTCTCACCACCGCTATTCTCCTAGGTGTTCACATCTTAGATATCTATGGAGATTCAAAACTTGTTATTAGTCAAGTCAAGGGAGAATATTAGTGTAAAAATGAGATCCTACAAAAATATAAATCCAACGTTTACTTTCTCCTCGGTGCTTTTAATCACTACACTATCCAAGCTATCCCATGATCTTTTAATAGGTTTTTAGATATAATGGCCTTTTTGGGAGCACTTATCCCATTAAAAATAAAGAATCTAAATATAACACTAAATTATCCATCATCATTCAATGATTGGATCACCCTTCACATCAAAATTAACTTCCTCCTATCAACATTGTTGATGATAATCCAATTGATTCATGGTATACTCAAATCTATGACTATCTCGCTGAATCCAAAATCCCATTTGATTTATCACATAATGGTAAATGATCATTTCTTCAATGCACTACTCGCTTTGTTATTATTGGTGGTATACTTTACAAATGTAGTTTTGATGGTATCTTACTAAGGTTCCTTAAGTCACATGAGTCAATTAAATCCATCGAAGAAGTCCATGACGGTATTTTTGGAGGTCATTTTAGTGGAAATTCCATCACTAAAATGTGTTATACAAATAGGGTATTACTGGCCCACTATCACCAAGGATTTTTGTGAGTATGTTAAGAAATGTGTGAAATTTCAAATTCATTCAGATCTTATCCATGTCCCTAGTCAAGCATTATAACCAACTCAAGACCTATGACCTTTCTCCTAATGGGGATTAGACCTCATTGGGGCCATCAATCCCAAGTCATCTCAGCAACATCATTCCATTATCACAACCACTAAATATTTCACCAAATGGGTTGAAGCTATCCCTTTGACATCAACTAAGTTAGGACCTATTATCAATTTCATATATCAACACATTATATGTCATTTCGGCATCCCATATAAACTTATCACAGATAATGGAAAATATTTTTAAAATAAAGAAGTTAAAAATATTTGTGATACCTTCAATATTAAACTCATCTTTTCATCACCATATTATCCCCAAGAAAATGGATAGGTTGAAGCCTCTAATAAAACACTCAACAAAATCCTTATGAAAATGGTAAATGATGCAGGAAGGAATTGGCATCTTTAAATCCCATTCACTCTCTGGGCATATCAAACTAGTATCCGTAATCC
Organism: Taxus wallichiana var. yunnanensis; assembly: GCA_018340775.1. Lineage (NCBI taxonomy): Eukaryota > Viridiplantae > Streptophyta > Pinopsida > Cupressales > Taxaceae > Taxus > Taxus wallichiana. Next base: position 283,677,221 of record CM031237.1, read on the forward strand.
TACGGGAGCAACACCCTTTTCAATTGTCTATGGCTCTGAAGCCATTGTACCTCTTGAAATCTAAATCCCCTCACTTCATGTATCCCTCAAGGACTTCATTCCAGATGAAGAATATCAACAAGACCATTTAACACAACTTGAACTATTAGATGAAAAACATCTAATGGCCCTTGAACATCATCAAGTTTATCAAGAACACGTTAAACGAGAATATAAAAACATATCAAAGAATGTGACTTTAAAATCAGTGATCTTTTGCTTAAAGAGAATCAAAATGTCACTCAATTAGAATGGAGTAAACGTGGAATTTTTTCCCCTAATTAGGTCAGTCCATACATCATTACTCATAAATATGGGTCAGGAGCATACCATCTCACTTCTCTTGATGGTGAACCTGAAGTAGAACCTTGGAATTCCTTACACTTATGGCCCTTCTACTATTAAATACTAGATGATCATGACAATAGTTACATCTTATCATCCCATCAAAACCATCCATCATATCATAGTAGTGATTTAAAAGCATGTGGTCATCCGTCATTATCCTAAAAACACCTTAAAGATGAGCACCACGGCTCTATTCATCACATCTTTCTTTATGGAAAAAATTTTCTCCAAAAATAACCCCTTTAATCACTACGCCCATCTACCATGTACCAACTAAGGAACATGACATGGGGTACAAATGTGTAGATCATATATGCACCTTTTCCCCTCCTTGAAACGGTCTATTAGGGATTTTACCTCAGCTAAAAATATATGTAAATCATTTGGATGCATTTCTAAAAAGTCAAAATAAATGATAGACTGATCCTGAAGGAAATCTATCCATCAAAATCATAAACCGGTCCCTTGAAGGATAGCTATTTGTAAAAAAATCAAAAGTAGAATGATCCCTTGAAGGATAGCTACCAATTAAAAGTGTAGACAATAACCTTGAAGGATGGCTACCTATAAGGGCTTCCCACATTGATCATACTTCAAGATAAATACATCAATATCAAAATCATCTAGGAAAGCTTCCCGAATTGATCAACTTTCCTTTATAACAAAATTTTTGCTTTGATTGGTTTGCTTCAAAATTAAAAATAAAGTTGGGGCATATTTCTTTAGACTTGTAAAAAAGGAGAATTTGTTTCCCCTCATTGATCTGTACATGTTCAAACCACCTGAACTATGTATTAAATGAGAAACATTCATTTAATTCTGCATTTTATTAAGTATTATATAATTACCCATTGATGATCATATTTAACACTTGTTAAAGGCTATAAGTGCAAGAGTGTTCAAGCTTTCAAAACCCATCGCATATGTACCAAATCCATGATGGGACAATCATTTCATGTTTATCCTATTTTATTGAGCCACATTTTGATATAATTTGAGATCATATTTTAAGTTGTTCAATTTAACCATACTTTTCAAAGACCATATTTCCATCTAATACTAACACATTCAAATTAAAAACATACATAACCATAAACATTGAGATCAACTACACATGAAAATAAACAATATAAATCATAAAACCTCATCATCATCATCATCATCATCATATATATATATATCGATCAAGTCCATATACATCAGTATAAAAAATAAGCTTCTATGATCCATATCATCAAAATACATCATATCAATGTCATACAAAAATGGGCTTCCATGAGCCATACATCTACTATCAACTACATATCATGAATTAGTAAACTAAAAATCTCTAAGACATTAGTGATGAGGATTTGTACTACCCTCTCCTCCCTGAGCACATCCACCTCTTTATGCTCCCGCCTAGCCACAACACTGTATCTCCTGTAGTAACTCCTCGCTATCACCCACTCACTCAGGTCTCCGAGGTGGGTGACCCACACTCGTACCACTAGTAGTAGGACTGCTTGTCTTACCACCAAATGGTTGGCATACAAAACTACGTCTAGAAAATCATGAGTCACCATATCAATATAATATTGTAACTCAGCCCGCAATGACTCATAGTGAGCCCTAGAAATTGTTCCAGACCCGTAGCTGGCCTCTGTCCACTAGCCTATGGATTTTATCCACTAGCCTTAGGTATCTCGCCCAATGTCCCGCACTCTTTGACCCATATCCTCCAACTCTACACCAAAAATAGAAGGCTCGGTAATCCCTAAGGCCTTCCTCATCCCATCTCTCTAACCCTTATACCGATCTCTATCTACAATAGCCTAGACTAGTTGTGCACTAATCCCATCCCAGTCGGTGATCAACCTATCCCGCTCAGAGATCAATGTGTCTCGAATACCAATGAGGTCATCCCTCAACTACTCATCCTCAACTAAGTTCTTCTCACCGTAACTACTGCAATAGCTGTAGTTACATCATTGTCACCCTCCTCTTCACTACCATCCTCTTCACCCTCTACTACATCATGTGCCACCGATCCCATCCCACTCGGTGATCAACCTATCCTACTTAGTGATCAATGTGTCTCGAATACCAATGAGGTCATCCTCAACTACTCATCCTCAACTAAGTCCTTCTCACCGTAACTCTCGCAATAGCTATAGTTACATCGTTGTCACCCTCCTCTTCACTACCATCCTCTTCACCCTCTCTTTGCATCATGTGCCACCGATCCTCTTGTTCCCTAAGCACGTACTCATCTAACTCTCTATACTACTCTCTCTCGAAACCCGAGTCTTGTTAAATCACCTCAATACATGGGTCCACCATATTATATAGTTATAGGTAACCCATGTGTTGTCAATCGGGAAAATATGACCCTCATAATTAGGGACCATAGCCCTTTTTTAATCAACAATAACCTCAAGATCTCTCACAACTACCCTAGGGGTCTCTATATCTCCGTCCTACCATCTATATTATACAGGATCCTCTAGCACTCCCTGCACAAGTCCAAAATGTATCCTCACACGATCAAAATAGAGCAGCTTGTGCTCACCTAGATGAAAATCTTGCACCCATATAGGCAATAGTAAACTAACCAACTCCCTAGCAAACTCAAGCCGGATAGGAAAATCTAAACACGACCTCCATAATACATCTTCTACTTACAACCCCGATAATAGCTCTCTATAGTATCCCGACCTCCTCTTCACCTCAGTGACATCCTCCCTCCACTTCATGAAACAGGGGATGTTGATCATTAATCCTAAAGGATAATCCCATTGGTCAAGAAACTATAATGTCCTCGAAGGCCCACAAATCTCTGTTTATTTATGCAAGTATGGTAGGACCACACTCAAAAAGGGTACGGTGCTCCATCATCTCGGACATAACCCTTGTCATCATCCAAGGAAATCGGGCACCTCCTGAATCTGGTAGAGCATAAAAATTATGGCCATCATCATCATGGTCATCCGAGTACGACCCTCTATGTCAAGTGAATAAATTTGGCCATAGGAAAATGCTCCTGATTCATATCTAACATCAGTTTCATCTGCTCCATACAACCTAGTCATCACCCCATCCCTCTCCTTCGAGTGATGATATATACACCCTCTCCTCGGATAGGTACCCTCAGGATGCGGTGTACATCCTCCAAAGTAATCATGATCTCACCGGTAGGAAACCAAAAGTATTGGTGGAAGAATTCCACCGCTTTCAAAATGCCAACATAAAACTCCGAGACCGGTATAATCGACGAAAATTCCTAATGGAATTGAAGCCTAAAGCCTCAACATTATCCAAATCATCATCGGACATATCATCCCTCACCTCATCTAAAATCAATGGTATACGATCACAAAGTGTCAACTTTGCATCCACCTACAAAATGAAAACAAATCAACATTAGTTTCATTATTAAAATAAAATGATAAGAATCATTCAAAACATATCAAAAATTCATCCACATCAACATCAACATCATCACCTAAAAATACCAACATCTAAAACATCAAAATTAAATGACACATCGCCATCTAAAAATGAAATTCCATATTCGAAGGTAAAAAGCAAATTACCAAAATTGCTTAGATATCAAAATTAATGTTGTCACAAAACAAAATTTGATCAATATCAATTACATCCAACATTAATATAAATATTAAAACTACAAACACTATGTAAGAACCTAAAACATTTGTTAAATATCACAATAATGACCACACAAGAAAACTAATCACAAAATAGGAGAATCATCGGTGATTCGGTTTAATCACTCGTAATCACTTAAATTGTCGGTGATACCTATTATTTTACTCTAGGGCATCTGCGCTACCCCTAAAATGGAAACACAACCCTAAAATTACCAAAAATCCACAAAATAAATACAAAAACTAAAAGAAACGATAACCAAATCATACCAAGCCAAGAACTCAGATGTTAATCAAACACCACGATCAATAAGATGAAATAAATTCACCAGAATAACTTTACATAAAACCTTTGCAAACAAATGAGCAGTAATATCATATATTAATATGGAAATCAATGAAATACAATGAGAATGGGCCTTGCTTAAATAGGAAATGAATAACTATCTAAGAACCAAATCGGTCGTAGATCAAGCCATAAATCAAGGAAAGAACTAGTCATCAAAGAACTAGTCAAGACCATAGATTTAGGAAATAACTAGACATCAAGGATCTAGTCAATACCATAGATCAAGGAAAGAACTATACATAACAATTAGATAATATCCCCCTAATATCTAAATAAATAAAAAGAAATATCAACACACATAAGTGGGCGAGGATAAATACAATAAATGTAAATAAAGTACCTAGGTTAACATGAGCTAAGGTAAATAACTACTCTAACAAAAACAAGGGTAGATCACCTACCCCGACCATTGTGGGCTTCTCGTATCCTATATCAAGTCACCATCCCGTCTGAAAATCTCCTTTTTATCCTCGAAAAGATGTTTTCCCCATGCAACTCGCTCTGAAAAATCATTTTCACCTTGTGGTGAAATGATCACAGTAATTAGCTTTTTATAGGCCAATTTTTACACTAAGAAAATCACTGGTGATTCCTTTAATCTTCATAAATTTTCCTCTAATCACTTACAAACCATACCTTATTGGCATATGTGCCCATTTTTTCCCAAATCATGGCAATCACACTTTTTCACAAGTGTGTCCAATTTTCAATGGACCCAAGTACTTGAAACATTACAAAAACAAGCAAAATTCACATCGGATTGTCCATTCATCTATGGGACATGTTTCCTTTGGCTCCCATCAATTAGTTTTCTCATTCTTCTAGCCTACCATTATGGATCATATGTCTATAGGTGTCAAACCCTTAGTTATCCTATCATTTGAATTGTTGGTAGCACATCTTGTTTCAGGAACCTCTAGGATGAGGCAACTTTGTGAAGCACATGGCACACAAAACATTGGTGTTCCCTGCAGTTCACCCATACAACTTTTCATCATTTTTTCCGATGCTTTGTCCATAAAGAAGCCAGACAAAAAGGGGCAAATGTAGACACTAAAAATTTACACTCACCTATCTTCATTTAATTATCCCATTTGCAATAGATTAATTATATCATCACATTACATTAATCACGGTTATATAAAATATTTTCTCATAAACATTAATATTTTATCTCGTGATATTTAATTTCACTTAAGAAATTTCTCTTATTATTATTTAAAGTCACTTGTAATTTCCTATCTCAACACATCTATCATGGGTATTTTTATAAATCCCCCATTATCTTATCAAAATCTTATATTATCACAAACAATCATATATTTGTATGTTTGATATATCTTAATCAAACAACCTAATACATATCCTAAACAAACTTAGGCTAAATTAGAACATATCTAACTAATAAAATCCTTTCCTTGACACCTCATTAGACAACATGACACTTTCAAAACCAACCAACAAACCCATCTCCCGAAAACATGAACAAGAAAACTTGAATTAGCAAATTGTTTCACCAATTTTCTAAACAAATTCCAAATGGCCGAAATCACTTTGGTGATTTGTTAAATCACCAGAAATTATTTAAGCCCAAACCGCAACCTTTTACGGGATCATCCTCTCACATTCTTGAATCTCGGTTACTCAATCATGGTAAATTATTGTCATGTTACACCAAAAATGACACGATATCATTCGGGGACCAGCATCCATGTTCACCAAGCAAGTCTGAGGGTCATTTTGGAGTTCGGTCAACAACCAACTATTCACTAGTCGGTTTGAAGCTCATCCATCACATTCATCAAGGTCTGATTTTATCTTGTAATCTTGTTTCTTCATTCAAATATTTCATTTTGATTTATTAACTCATATTAGTCTTTTGAAAATCCATAGTCTCAAATCATAGTGATCAAACATTATAATTTTATCAGGCTATTAATATCTTCCGAAATCTCCTACGATTTCTACACATTTTGTTCACCTATAACATTTATCCAATTTTATCTATCTTTTCTATTATATTTTTATTACTGCTAACATCTTTGTCAAGCATGGATTGTTTAGATGGATTTAGGTGGTCAAGGACATGAGATAACTAGCATTCATTCACTACCTGTTATCCACCATCCCTTACACTAGGAACAATATGACGTTCTCCATGACTTGGAATTGTGCACAATTCATTCATCTCCTCTAGACCAATTGTAAAACATATTCGAATCCACTCAGAGGATTCGTGAGGCCACGAATGAGTTTTGGGAGGCCTATTTCAAAGTTTTATGCCTTCGAGCTGACTTGACATAGTTTGAATACCAGTATGAAGCCCAACAAGAAGAATTAAGCTCAATCCAAATATGAAGATTTGGTGATTCGAGCAATCAAATTTTGAATTTGATTCTGATATAGAGGAGGAAGAACCTGATTATATTTCTGACTTCTTTAGGGAAGACTTCAGTGACCACAAGAATTTAAACTATCCGAAAGACATTGATTTTACTAAAGAAGAAGATTCACCTTCATCTGAAAACTCGACACATCTTTGGACTCCGACCTTTGAGCCATAGTCTACATATTTCATATTTTTATCATCTACTAATATATATTTGTAATAAAATCTAAACTTGTCAGAACATCCATTATCCATTATATCATGTTTTATTTTCAAAACCACTTGATTGTGTAAATAGTAGGTTGACATCCTTGCGAGGAATTCTTGTGGCTTCTTGGGACTGGCCTTTTCCAGGCAACCTACTTACTATTTTACTAATAAACATTTTGTGTAATGTTTATGAGTGCAACACCATTAGTAGAATAGAAGTTAATTCATTTGATACATGGAGCACAACAATCAAATGTCATCCATCCACATCCACGGCATTTTGTGCGGTGTTTATGATTGCAACGTCATTTGTAGAATAGAAGTTAATTCATTTGATACATGGAGTACAACAATCAAACATCATCCATCCACATCCACGGGTACCTCTAAACCCCACCATTTCGAGGTTTGGTAAGTTTTATCATCTTGCTTATTAGGTTAAATTGAAGAGGTAAAATTTACTCTAAACACGTATATCATTATGGTTGTTAATTATGACAAAGCGAACTCTACCTCACACAGAGCTCCGACTCATGCACTCGCTGCCATAATCCAATACTTGCTAAATTTATAACATTAACTTGGGTTCCATCATGGTTAACACCTTGGGATGTTAATTAAACTTCTTGTATTATTCTGCCAGAAAATGACAAGTCTAAAATCTGCTTAGGATGCCCATCAATCAATCACTGCATTTCTAGGCACGGGTCAATAGTATGTAGGAAGAGGAGAAGATAGCTGTGAAGTTGTGTTGTCGGATAGGACACTACATTGGGCACTACATTATATTGTAACAATTGGAATCTTTCTAGAATTTGTGGTGAAATACCCTTTTAAATAGATATGAGATCTTAGAATACATCATACCGAGTTCAATATGTATTTCTTGAGAATTGTTGTCTCTTAAAAGTTTACAAACATATGTCTCTTAAAAGTTTACAAACATATGTCAAATTGAAAGCTTTATAAAAAGATATATTCATGGATCACATTATATTTCTTTAGTATTGTGAAGTTGCTAGTGCCATGCTAGGGGTGCATGGGAAATGTGGGAACATATAAATCCAAGAAATTTAAAAGCAACATTTACTCTCCATTAATACTTCACAATTCTTTATTTTTTTGTAAAATTTGAGTAAATCATTATTTATTATTAACTACATTTAAATGTATTTTTATGACGTAATTTTTCTTTCTAAAATCTAAATCATCTAAAACACTAATGTTATTATTAGTATATTTTTATAGATTCATTCATGATCTATATCATTCAGTGTGTGCCTTTTTCTACATTATTTATTTTACACTAATAAATATTTTCGTATTGGCCTACCATAAGTACCCACCGATGATGCTATGAATACATAATTATTTTTCTATATGTGAATCAATTGTCATGAACAAATTAATCAATCCATAATTACCACTATTATTTATTTACATTAAAATTTAATTCAAATATTGATTTTACAAAATACATATTAAATACAATTATTAACAATGTAATAATAATAATTATCTCGATTCATATTAGCAATCTTTGGTATTGAACAGCCCCGCATCTGGATGAGTCTAATGTGCCTACTAGGTTGGAAACCCTGGAGCTTGAGATGAAACAGTTGAAGAAGGACCTTCAGCGTCTGGATAAACAGAAAGGTAAGAGAAAGTTTGATGAAGAGAGTGACAATGGTAAGGAACAATTTCTTGATATTTACAAGAAGTTGAGCTCCCTTGATACCAGTTGGGGAGAGCTAAAGATAGACATGAGCATAACATGGCCATCTTTAAGGCCATAAGTGATTTCTTAGAACAACAAGTTCGGAGCATTGTTATGCTAAGTGGGATCCCTGCAACTATTTGGGGGAATGAAAAAGAGAGGAGTATGACCATCTCGCAGTTGGTTGCTTCAGACTCAACGCACACAACCACTCTGGTGCTTTTTACCTCGTTGCAGAGCGATTCATCCCGAATGAAAGAGCATCCAAGAAATAGTCTGACTTGGGCTGGCGGAATCCGGTTTTGTTGTTGTTTTTTTGCATTCTTTTTGCTATGTCATTGTTGCTTTCTTGCGGTCTTGAGGTGGTCTATGCCCTTTTTGCTTCTTGTTTGTAACCCGGTCTTGGTTACTTGTGGAAACATGGTTATATCTGGATTTTGATCTTTTGTTGTTGTATCTTCATTGTTATATCCGGCTGGTGAGCCCTCCTTGTTACAGGGTATAGTCCCTTCAAAACTATTTACCAATAATTAAAAAAACTATGTAATAATTTTAATAAATCTTTATATATGCCTATCGGCCTCTCACAAGCACATATGGATGCTTTTCCTAGTATAATTAAACGTATTCGTTAAACTCAACGAAACTCCCCATGGCATCAAAGGTTTAGTCCACTAATAATCGAGCCTTAAGTTGTTTCTATCTCATGATATTTGTGAAGGATAGGAACGTGCCAAAACTCACTTGCCATATACGTAGTAGCGAAGGGCGTGTGGAGCTTTGCCAGGTAGAAGAGAGACTAGTTGGTGCTCTTGCCTTCCTGGAGGATGTTGGTGATGAGAGGCAGGGGTCGGAGTCCAAGTGGAAGCTGCTTTGATGACTTGTTGGACAGATTCTAGCTAAATATCAGATATAAAAGAGCTATGCCTGTGAGCAGGGAATAAAAAACCAGGCTGTACATGGAATTTTTTCTTCTTATCTGCAGAGGCATGCAATGTTTATCATGTGCAGGGGAATTTATATAAGGAAAAGTCTTATTTATAAGATCAGATTTCGCGTTGGTTTGTGGTCTACTTTGGCTGTAAAATAAAAACGTATTCCATTGATTTCTCACATGGGTGGATATTTCCGATTTTTGCTTCACTTTATTGTTTCCGTCTACGTGGATTGTTCATAGATGTACTGTTCGACACGTGGAAAAAGGGGTTTCATTTTGTCAACGTCATGTTTCCTGCAATTCACACTGTGGATGTCTTTTGTCACCTGTCAGTGAGAGCAACCCTCAATCCAACTTGGAACACCTTCAGCGTAAATATAATATAGTTTAGCCTCCACATATCCAAATGAACAAGGCAGCCTATCAATCCTTCCTGTGTGTATCAAAATAAAAGGAAGCAAATCAACACGTGTACAATTTTTTTAAGGAGAAATAGCTGGTTTGTTATCTCAATGTTTACAACTAGCAATCACGTGGGGATCTGAACATTGAAAACGATGAATTGGATGAATTAAATGTGTAGTGGAGTAATAAAGGAAGAAGTGGAGCTGTCTAGTCGAAGGTATACGAGTTGTCGGTAATTCTTGTGTGAATAAATCCGTTGTTAGTAAAAACTTTGTTTTATATGGTACAAAATCTATGATCTAGATATTTGTGTGCAGCCTAACACAATGGGAGGGTGCTGGTTGGCCAACAGATTTTTTTGGACCTTGAAAGAATCTCCACATATACATTTATTATATTTATACACAGAACATTATCATTGTAAATACCACCTCCAAAAACTCCAGGGTGACCCTCTCCTCGAAAAACGTACATACGTATTTTACTTTTTCACACGTTGGAAACTTCAAGAATTACTTAGACCGTCACCTAACCTGAACCGATTGTATACTGATATATGCTTTTACCCAACCGATTGTATACTCAAGCTTTATGTATTTACATTAAGTGTATATACGGATGTATCTACATTCCATGAAAAATTTTAGTGGCTAATATTCGTAATTTGGCTAAAAGTAGAAATTTCGAATATGAATTCGGCTATTTTTATGACCATAGCGGTTCCCACGTTTTGCCCAAAATTTCTAAAAACATTAATTTGTCCCATGCAAATAGCCAACGGATCTCCAATTCCAATGTATATTTTTATTAAATTGTCGCGTGATTAATGAGTCATGCGATTTTAAAATATTCTTGGATCGCCAAAAAAATTATGGAATCTTCCTGGTCATTTGGTCTAATTCACGTATATGTTTGGGATTTTTTTTTTTGAAATTTAATTAAATTTTCCATATGTGTGTGTGTGTGTTATATGTTTGGGATTTTTTTTTTGAAATTTAATTAAATTTTCCATATGTGTGTGTGTGTGTACACACACACACACACATAGTAGAAATTAATCACTAAGTGGAACTCAATCACTTCGAAGAGGAATGGAATGCCGACACATATTAATGTTGATGCTCTTTATCTACACCATGTATCTCCTTCCTTGGCCTCTATTGATCGTTGACCAAGACCTAACCCTAGCTCCGGACTCCAAAAGTTATATTAATTGTAACTTATTCCATGGGCTTCAAGTCCACTAAAAACCTTTGGTTAGGCGATTATCGAATTGTGACACATGTCATGTCTTTGGCAGGCTTTTGGATGTTTGGTGGAGTCTCTATAACTAGTGGGTCTTTTAAATTTGGTGTCCTTTCAAATGTAAAGTGGTCCTCTACTTGCAAAGAATGGATAAGTCCATAATATGATAAGTTATCCTTCATTCGCCACTCCATCAAAAATTTCCTTCAAAAATATATCCTATTTCATCAATGCCACTATTGTCAATTTTAAATAATTTGCCAACCCAATGTATCTAGTTATGGGCATATTCGCCATGATTTCTAAAAAAATTCGGGTTCCTTAGGATTTTCCATGCTACATTGAAAGTCTAAGCTGCGAAACATGATTGTGAAAAATAATAAGTATATTTTTATAGTGGATTTAAGAGACATACATTTTTAACTAATGAGAGGGGAGGCTCATGAGTAATTAACTTTCTCCTCCTCTTATCATTGTTCACCACTTGGTTGCACGAGAGGATAAATCTTGAGAAAACTATCTTTATTAAGATTGTGATTTCCGTAATGAAACTTGGCAGCACCATCATCATTGATCGTGAACTCGGATAAGATAGAGTTGTGTAAGTCGACGCAATGTATGTTGCATTGTTATTATACTCTGTAAAATGATGGAATAAGTTCTTGGCTAATCTCGACCTCTTGTGGGTTGAAGAATCTTGATTTTGATGCTCTCGCTTGTCATAATCATGGTTACCATGTGTCTCGGATGCCTTTCATGAAGAATGAATGTTGCGTCCCTACTATGCTCAATTTCTGCCAACTGCAAAAATTTATAGTCTGATTAAAAACCCAAATCATTTGTTTCAATAAATGAAGAACATGGCAAGTTTCTAAGTAAAGTCGACAAACTACAAAATTTAAATTCTCATTAAATGCCCAATTCCTTCATTTAGTAGAACTATGGGTTTAAAAATTCTTATTAGACCTGTCAACTTCAAGTTCAATGCATGATCGCATTGCTTATGGAGGGTTTCTACATTCTAATTATAGTATCGTAATTATAAAATTTATGCTCTTATTAAATGCGATTCGGATAAATTGGGTAAATACCTTACACCCAAGCAAACAAAATTAAAATGAATTTAGGAAACTTGATATTTCCCACTATATTTTTGTACACACATAATCTACTGTGTAATTAATTAATACCATGTGGCAAACTTGACATAACAAAAAGATAATTGTTTCTTTTGTTGAACAAAAACAAGCACCGATAATAGACACGAAGATGTCATAGCATACCAAAACCTTACGAATACACTTTGATTAGCTTGAGTATGGCTGACATGTTAGAGTGTCATTTTTTGTTCAAAAAATCAATCCTCACACTTTTTAAATGATATATGTTTGCATATTGGCTGTGTCCAACACCCTTCAAACCTCTGAAACATGAATCACATTATGGTAGGAAGACTGACTTATCTACACATTAGATAAAAACCAAAACTTGGGCCTCTTATAGAATTACTTCAAACAAATCCCATCCATTCAAATTTGTACACACTTGAACAATGAAATTGTACCTATTGTGGCCCAAATAATAAGAGAATAGTGTGTGGACCATACAGTAGAGACAACACATATTATATTCACTCTTGCTACAATCGTTATGGACTTTGCAAGGCACAAAGAATCTCTTCTTTAACAGAAGCCTCAACCAAAGAGGCCCAATCCGCTTATTACACCACGCCAAAACTGTAAATTTCAAAAACCCTCAAAGATACTAACCGACCCGCCTGAAAAAAAAGTAGGGCTTTCAATGCCACACTAATTACCTGTGAAAATTTATTTTAGCGTAATTATGGGTTCGACACAAACATTGAGTTAGTTGCATAGAAGAATTGCACAACAAAATATGTGGTTAATTTTGAATATAAAATCACCTATCTGGAAATGTTAAGTAGGGGTGCAATACATGTATTTCTTGGGAATTTTTTTATTTTTCCAATGATAGCGAGAAAATACCAAAAATAATGGTATTTTCTAATTATCCACATATTCATAGCATGTACTAAAATAATAGCTTTGAAACAAAGTAATGGACATGCATGGAAGGGAACAGAGTAAATGCCAACAGATGTGGAAGGACATAGAGGTGTTGGGAGAGCAGATAATGTCATGTTGCAAGCATGGTCCAATAGCTTATATGATGGCTCCATATTGGTTGGATGCACATAATATTTAGAACTTAAGGACTAATGGTTAATGACCAATAAAACCCTGGTAAAATGTATATGGTGAAATAATTTCATAGGTCCAACACAAAAAAAGTAGATGGAAACTCGCTTTACAAATAGCTAGAAAAATCTATGGCTAAGATTCATCGGATGATGATGATATGGTCCACAGATTCTGTGATCTAAATTTTTGTGTGCAACTTGACATAATCAAGAGTGGAAAGTTTCTACCTTTAAAAATGCCATTTAGTGTAAAAATATATACTTTCCCTATAATGAATCTTTAACTCCTATATATGGACAAGCTTAAGCCCAACTGATCAAGCATCACTCAATTTATTTACACTCAATTTTCATTCTATGGAAAAAAATCTTAAGTTAGAGTTTTTATGTGTATTTATTATAAGTCTTCATAATGGTAATAAAAGTTATTTTTCCTCTTGAGAAATAAAATATCATTTTTAGCCTTTTATTAATCACCAAGTGACCTTGTACAATTAATGATATTTTATAATAGATTTTTGAATTATAAGAGATTTATTAATAGAAATATTAAAATGAGTTCCTTTTATCGAAGAAAAATTCATGTCAACTTTCATTACAAATGTGTAGAATGTGTCCATTAATATCTACTACAAAACAAAAAAATGTTACTAAAATTTTATTTTGAGTTCACAAAGAGATTAAACCAAAGTAAAAATGCAATGTTTTAAAGGGCTTGACATTTGATACATGGTGTTTCCTAAAACTAACATGAAAAATAAAGCAATTAAATAGGGTACTAAAAGGTTTTAACATAGGGTTCACTCTTAATGATATTTCTTTATTTATGGTAAGAAACTTGTGTTGCCATCATAAATCTAGATCAAGTGGTTCATATTATTTTCATTTATATGCCAAATTAATTTGTGAAATATAATCAATTAAAATATGTCAAACCCATATGATGCTAAACATTATATAGGTTTTTCATCACTATTTCACACTATTCTAATGAACCAAGTAAAATCTAATTTAAAACTATGTAAACAATTAATCTGCAAGATCATTTAAGTTAAATAGTTTCAAATCATATAATATTAATGATTGTAAGCAAGTTAAATTTGTTTTCATTGGTTAATTAATGAAAAATTAATTCAAATTTAATTTTAATTCATATCAATCAAGGGTTTCCCTTTAGCTTCTAATAAACATGTAAATTTTTGTTTTCCATTCAATTAATACTTTATGTTGACGTTCAAAATCCACTTCAATTCTCAATAATCAAAAGTGTATAATAGAAACAACCATAAACATTATCTAACTAAACATTTTATTGTTTCAAAAATGAAATAAGAGTTAAATATTTAACATTAAAATTTTAACAACTAAATCATAAAAAATGGGATTTAACATTAAAGTTATCTTATGTTCCAAATAATCTATTTTTTTAATTTAATGTAAAAATATATAGCTATAATTTAATTTTAATTTATGAATAATGAAAAATTCAAATTTATTAAAGGAGTGACATGCCTAATATAAAAACACATTGCAACAAACAATACATTGAAAATTATTATTTGATAAAAAGATTGTAGTTTAATAAATGCACATAACATGACCTCAAGAGTTAACTTTCCCTATTAATTTATGCCATTGTCTCATTTAAAAGATTTATAAGAAAATAGAGAGTTCTAATTATTAAAATGGGATTGGTTAGCCAAAAGTAAAATAATTGAAAGTTGAAGGCTATCGACTTGTTTTTTATATGATAATAAATAAAAGTGTAATTATGGAGAGTTATAAATGTGTACTAATTACATTGACTATTTAAAAATGTGGTTAATTTCTTCACTTACGTTACCATAACCAGTAGTATTTATTCATAGAGTTATTAGTAAGTATAAATAAGAACCACTGGAGTTATTTGCATGAGTATCCTTACATATAATTGTTTTTACTTAGGTTATAGTATATGAAGTTACTAAATTTATATATAAATTTCTTCTATGTAGAGTTATTAGACATACATATTGTTTCATGTATGTTGAATTATATATTTTCTTTCAATCATGTTTGAGCTTATAAAATTATAAATAATTGATGGTGTTATTAGGTAGACATATTTAAGTTCCATTGAGTTATGTTTAAGTATGAGACTTTTGGCCATCAAAACTCAAATTCTAATTAAATTATAAGAAAATAAATTTCTAATATTATTATTATATTTGGAATTAAATTGAATCTTGTTTCAATTATTTTTTCATTTATCATTTACCATTTATATTATTACATATTAATATGGAAAATGTAAGAGTAAATATTAAATTTTAATTCCTATATTAAAGACAAAATATAATTATTATTATATGTTTATTCAAATATATCTTTTATCAAATGCTTCATTCAAATAAAATTGATATTTAAGCATGAGAACTTTGGCCATTAAAACTCAAATTATAGTTAAATTACGAGAAAATAAATTTCTAATGTTATTATATTTGGAATTAAATTGAATTTTGTTTTAACTCTTTTATTCATTTACCATTTGCATTATTACATATTAAGATGGAAAAAGTAAGAGTAAATATTAAATTTTAATTCCTATATTAAAGACAAAATATAATAATTATTATATGTTTATTCAATTATATTTTGTATCAAATGCTTCATTCAAATAAAATTGATATTCATGAGTATGTAAAATTATTTATTTCTTATAAATATATTATTTTTCATATAAACATTCAATTACTCTTGTTTATATTACTAGTAATCGCATGTGTACAATGCAATGCGAACGCCAAAAAATATATGTTATTTGATATAGAGGGATGGTTATTACTTTTGTAGTTGATGTTGATCAGGGGTGTGATTGATTTTGTAAGTGTAGGAATATAGATGAAGCATTATATGTAAAGGTTCTATCTCTAGATTTCAAATTTGTTATAAATTCGTACATATATAACAAATATGAATACATGAAGATTTATAACAAAATTAGTCCAAATAAAATAGTACCTATAAATATATGTACTATTTTATTCAAATCTTCATGTAAATCTTCATGTATTCATATTTAGTCCAAATAAAATATAGATGAAGCATTATATGTAAATCTTCATGTATTCATATTTAGTCCAAATAAAATAGTACCTAGAATTAGACTCCTCCAATAATGCAAAATCAGTAAATTACCTTCCGGTTTCCTGAATTTAATTTTATGCCTCCATTTGGATGAAATGTTTTGAAATGCAACATAACAAAATGTATCTTTGCCTCATCTTTGTTTGTGTTTATTCTAAAATATTGCTTGAGCTTGTGAATGTAGATCTAGATTTTAGTTTCTGAATATTCATCTTCTTTGACTGAAATAACCTTTTGAATTTGTGGAGAAAACTTGATAATTGAAATTCTTTGATCAGATTCATGCACTGATATAAAGTCTAGTTGTTCTGGTTGATATTGTGATGATGTGCTTGTGAAGGAACAAAAATTTTCATTGACGATTCCATCACTCTCCATACACTCTATCCATTGTCTAGGAACATTTTGTCATACATTCCTTAGACTGTGTTGTTTCTCTAGTTGTCTTTCACATTTAAAATTTGAGAATAAGTAGATTTGTTGAGAAGATTGCAGCACAACTATCTACAATGGTCAAATTGGAAGCAAAGATAACACATTAGGTTGAGAAAAAATCAAATTTGGTGTCAAAATTATTAATAATGAGAGGTGGAATAAGAATGGAGACTGGTTATGATGATGGTCCACATTAAGGAGATTGACAGCAGTAGGATTGTGGGTCTGATACCAATGAAGCATACACTGGCTGCTCAAATTGTAGACCAACAATGGTAGTTATCAGGTAGAAGTTTTGAAATCAACAAATCTATTAGCAAATTTTAATTAGAAACTGGAATATAATAATTCTCAAATGAAAAATATTTATATATTTTCTAAGTTGGAAAACATAAATATCTACATTTACATTTAAAAGTCCTCCAGTAGTAGTTATGGCTTAGTAATTGTTTTCAAGGATAAAGAACCACTTTTATTTATGTTTAAATTGCAAGGTATGCTTGATGGTCATATAAATTTAGCTAAATCAACTAATTTTCACTAACTAATTTTCTTGTGTTGCACAGTTGTTGCATCTATGTCAAGATTGGATTTGATCCTTCATTATTGACTACTTGAGTTAGTCTATCTCTCAACTTTGTTAGAAGGTCATCTGGGTTCATTTTTCGCAATAGAACCTATGTCTCCTCTTCCTAATCCTCATATTTGATTATATTCCTACCTCTTATAGCGTCAATGCTATGAAGAAAACATCCTTGAATCCTCAACCATTAGATATGACATTTGATGTTTTTATTGAAAACTTATCCCTAGTAATGAGAGCCCACATTATCGATATGACCAATGAGGCCTAAAAGGGATAGTAGAACATATTAACAAAAAATGGATGGTGCCCTTCTTGGTCTAGATAAGAGCAAATGCCAAACGCTAACAAGGATTAAATAGTAGGTGCTACACAAGTCTATAAGTGCAAATGAAGAGTTGTAAAAGAATCGATAGAAGTAATTTAATTGCCTCTTCATGAATCCAAGGGACATGAAAAATGAAAAATTATTGCATCAAAGAGGCATAAAGCATCTCAAAAGGCTCATGTTGAGGGCTATGCCATATTCTTGCCATGATATGTTGCTTGTAATTTTAATTTGCAATATGTAGTGAAGAAACTAACATAGTATTTATGGGTCACTAAGACTATGACCGGTGGAATTTGCACATAATTTTAGGCCGCGGGAAGTAAAATTTAGCCTTAAGAATCATGTCTTATATTTTCACCTAGATTTAATAGGGGTTTGGCTTGATATCTTCTACCGATTTAGTTTAATCAATTGTAGGAAAGCCTATTTACTATTATGTCTAAATACTTTGCTGTTGCAAATTATCTCTTACAAGCTGAGTTACTGTATGGAAGGTTGTTGCTTTAACAATGATATCAACGCTAGACTAAAGCTTTCCCCTTGAGTAGGATGGCCCAAAGCTTTGAAATTGAGCACTTGAGCCCAAGTAAATCAAAAGAAAGGATTTAATAAGTCCCATCAAGAAGTTGACACTCTTGATAACTTGTAAAGAGAGATTAATACCTGATTTGAAGATTGATTTCGAGCCAAGTTCTGTGAGAAGTTAAATTTTTAAAACCCTATAAGTAGGACCTCCAAATCTGGTATGACATCTTTAATCATGTACCAATGGAAGAAGGGAAAATGTTTACTAATATTGACTTTCCTAAATATGATGGCAAAGATATGAGGACCACCTAAGGTGGGTAGAAAATTATTTCACTGGATGTGAGTGGATGAGGCTTGGAAGAATGCCATGGTTATATTGTCATTAAAGGGGCTTGCAAGAGAATAGAAGAATGGTATAACTAGTCAACCTGGTATTGAAGTTAAGACTTGGATCTTAAAAATGTTCATAGGAGTCAAAACTTGCACCTAAAAGTGACAAAGTAACGGTTTTGAATGGTAGACCTATATGAATTATGTTGACACTACTAAAAATAGTCCTGAAATGAAACACTTGATGGCCTAACTTTTCAACATTTATGAGTGGTATGATTTATTCCTTATGTGGATGGCCTCAAACCTCATATTGGTGATGTTCTTGTAGCAGTTTGAACTTTGGAAAAATTTAATGATAAAGTAGTTATTATTAGCATCCACTTTACTACCAAGAAAGGAAGCACAAGACACCTTTTGGCTCCTCTAGTTTCTCAGTGAAGAAGGCTTCTTTCAAGGGTGCTTTGAAGCAATTAAATAAGCCTGTGGATTTTGGATATAAGACCCAATTAAAGAGGTATTGCTTGTATCTATGAAAATCATCCATCTCGTCAAGTCCCAAGAAATCCCTTGAGCACTGGAATAAGAGGAGTCTCCAAGGAACTAAAGAGGGGATGGAGAACTAGGATATATGACCATAGTCTGCTAGGATAAAACTCCAAAATTTGTACCTCAAAAAGCAAGTTTGGATCATTACAGTAAATATAATTATATAGTTATTCTTCACTCATGGAATGCTGAACTGAGTTGAAGCTCAAATTTTAGTGGATTCAAAGTGCATTCATAATTTCATTTCTAAATAATTTGTAAAGAAAGTATGTACATTGATGTAATAAGATTCATATTTCTATGGTGTGTAGCTAGAAAATAAGGAAAACATTAAAGCCTTTTTGCACCAAAGTTCCAATTTCTATTAAATGTATTTACTATTTAGTGACAATTAAGATTTTGACTAAATGAAGATTAATAGGCATGTTGCAATCCTATGGTTACAAGTGTATCCACAACTATGATATTTTATCTCACCTTAGAGATCACATCCTTTTGGATGTACACAGACAAATTCAATATTCATTTTCTCTTTTATTTATGTTACAAGTGTTTTTTTTGGATCCATAAATGCTTTTGACTAGAGCTATGAATGAGTGAAGAGGGGAATTATAGGTCCCCACACTCAAAAACGAAAAATACTAAGACACAATCATTCAGAAAAGGGGATTAAACTATCCAAGGAGCTAAAGAAACCTATCAGTCAAAGAAAATTCCCTACTTAGTTACAAAAAATAATGAGAGACAATGATTCCAACCAGAAAGAATGGCTTCCATAGTCCATTCTGAGCCTTCATCAATTGAGTTCATACTTCATTGTATCCATATGTAGTCTTTCCACTTCTGTTCTTAGTCCTCTGCATTTCCCTGTGGATTCACAATTTTATTTAGACTTCTTGGATTCTGATTGTGAGATGGCGTGGATTTCTGTAGAAGCCAAAATGTTTTCATCCGTATTCTGAGAATCTGCTTCTTCCAAATCCTGGAAAAGATTCCTACTCAATTTCTCTGATTCCTTAGCTTCTTTACAACTACATGTACTTCCCGGTGGGGCATGATAGATCTGTAACCCAACTCCACCACTATCCAAAATTACAAAGAAGTGCTATGGTCTCTCTAGATGCACAATGCTTCAAGCCTTCAAATTTCAAAGGACACCTCTAACCAAAAGTGGTTGCCTAAAACATGCATCCGCCTAACAAAACAACTAAAAATAGCTTCAAAAAAATGAATATGTCAAAATTCCCATCAAATTTAATCACTTGGTAAAAACGTTAAAATGACCGTCAAATTTAGGACAATGGCATGAATGACCTGTAAGCCCTTTACCATAGGGGAACACCTTTCGGTTATAAATAAAAAAATGATAATTAAAATAATTTCAAATAACTTTTTAAATTATATAAATTTATAATTAAATAATAAAAAATATGATTTATAAATAAATGTTATATAAATATTAATATTTTTCTACAAAATAAAATAAAAAAAAAAATGAGTACTTCCATATTTTTTTAATCAGTATTAATTTATTATATATACACATTTCATGATAAATAATACTTGTTAGTTTAATAAAAATATTTTGATCAAAATTATAGAGACTATTTATTTTGGTAGACATTCTAATCCTACATCTATTTTTACTTATATTAATAAAAAGTTTATAAATAATGTTTGTAATAAGAACCGCAAAGCAACTTGTTCCTCGCCTACAAGTTACAAGGTGTTTGTTAGATTAATAGAGGTTGATAGTTATTGATTGATGTAAAAGTAGTGTACTTGTGTAAATACGTAGTAAATTTTGAGAATTCATTTGCCTAAAGTTGAAGGTGTTGTTACAGAGAATGCCGAAGAGGCCGGTATTGGTGAAATCAACGTTAGTGGAAAGGATATTGAGTATAATTTATGTAGAATGAATGGTCTACAACCAAACCTGACAATAAGTACTTTTGGCGAGAACGTGAGACGAGGCTCAACAACTTTCTTCTCTGATAGACTTGTTTTTATTTGTAGTATTATGCCTATTTTTAATGGCCCGAGTTTTCTTTCAATCATCTCGTTGGGATTTTTGGAATAGCATAAATATTATGCATTTTTATAGCCAAAGCAAAACACATTAAACATGAAAGAAAAGAATACAACATAGACTTTGGAAATAGTGTTGTATAGTTTTTATTCGAAAATAATGTTGTATAGTTTTTTTTTCTTTTATGCCAAAATAATATATTGTAACCCTAAATATGTTCCCAAATCATTTATTAGTCACTAATTTGAATGTTTGTAGAGTTTTTAGATTTCTATATTTTAGATTTAAATCATGGATTCATTGGAGAAATCTATTTCCTTTTACAAGAATCAAAGTGAACACGACCTCTTTTCAATGTTCAATGTGAGAATTCAACATGAAGTTATAACCTTGGAATGTTCAAATACTAATTTTGTATTACTTAGAAACTATAAAAAGGAATCAATTGAACCCATGTGTGACTATGTTCGTGGGTCTCTACTTGACATGGCAATGGGATGTTTGACAATAGTTTTCATACAATTTCCCCAAATTTATGTCGGTACAAACAATGCAACATATGATCATCCATGACAAGATGAGATAATGCTTAAGATAGACTAGTAATCTTCACACAAAAGTAATTTATTCAAGAGAACATGATCAAAAGACATTAGCATGGGAGAATGTAGTGCCACCATTACAGATTAATAAAATGTAATCGATTTTAATAAAAAAAACGTGGCGAAAAATTTTGGGGGAAATTAATTAGGAGTTGGTGGAAGTGGAATGAAGGAGGTTGGTTGAAGAGTGATGAGAGTGGTTGGGTGGATGAAGGAGAGTGAAGGCATGTTAAAGAAGGCCAAAATTGTCGATCTTGTAGTTGCAAGTGTTGAAATACAAGACACGTGAAGTGTGGTTGAAAGTGCCCTTTCCTACTATCCCACTTATGAATTTGCAAGATTTGTCTCATTCAGTCTTCCTCTGCGTGAAACCCTTTGTGTGAAAAAATACCTCAAAATGCATGGGTTTTCTTCATGGAATGCATTGATTTGCAGTTTGTGCACAAATTAGTGCACTTGAAGGGGTTATTGGGCTCATTAAATAAATGCCTCAGCCAATGCCTTCTCACAAACTGCCATGGTTGTAGGTATGCACAAAATGGACTGTTGAAAATCCGTTGGGGACATTAAGCAAATGCATTTACAAGTTTAAAGCCAAATTTCCACCACCTCTGCGCGTCTCCCAGCCTGTGCCAAAATTTGAGCTCTGAACATCCTTTATGGACATCCATCGAAGTATAAAAGATAGAGGAATTTTGTCAGATGTTGTGGTTGCAAAGGCTTTTGTAAACATGCATGCAAAATGTGGAAACATAGATAGGCACTGAACTGTTTTGACAAATATCTCTAGGAAAATGTGGTTTTGGTGGACAATATTGACTACAGGATATGTACAAAATGGGTTTGTTGAAAAGGCTTAGAAACTCTCAAAAAAATGCAATTGGCAAGTGTAAATCCAAATTCCACACGCTTTTCCTGCATCCTCCCAGCTTGTGTCAAAATGGGAGATTTTTGTTTTTGCTTTACTCCTTTGTTAGAGATTTATCAAGCAATGAATTTGAACTAGAATCTTCAGAACATGGTGGTTTAGATGAGATAATAGCATCCGGAGAAGTAACTAGTATAGTCGAGTCAAACAAAGGAAACATGAAGTTTCTTAGAAATCATCCAAAGCGAAGGCAATATAGTTTCAGTTGAGTCTCCTTGACCAAAGCCAACTTCTCTTTTGCCAAAGGAGGTTCCAACCATAAAGAAAAAACAGCCTGTTTTACAGATCAATATCACTCCTAAGGGACAACCATGTGATAATATTAAAGAAAATAAAGATGTTCTAGACACTAAAGTGGAGGTCGTGAAAGATGAGGAGGCTGATACAACTCAGTTTTGTGCAACAACTACTGACTTAGAGGCTGGTAAGCTACCTCTAACTGAGATTCTAGCCCTTCCAATGTTTAAGAATTATACTCCTGGAAATCCAGCTCGTGTTTTATATATCAAGGACTTGAAAAGGATGTAACTGTGGATGACTTCCACTTTGTTTTTTGGGTCACTTTTCAGAAGTATGGAGGAAGCCAAATCCAGACTTGGTGTAAAGTTGATGTAGGAGGGTTGAATGAGGGGTCAAGCATTTGTAATGTTCCCACCTATAGAACTTGCAGATCATGCTTTGAAAATGGCCCATGGATTTGTGTTAAAAGGAAAGTAGATGGGTGTTCAAAGTGCACACAAACCATTTGTGGAATTCTTGGAAGAGAGTAGGAGCCTTGTGAATGCGGGTGGACCCTTCTAGAGAACCTCATACACTATGAACGCTAATATTTTCTAGGAATGTTATCCTCGCCTATATCTTTTATAATTTTTGTATAATTGGTTTTTCATTTGCAATATAATAGAAATATTAAACTATTAGATACTTAAACAACTAGATATTTTAACCAGATGGCTAGTGCAATCAATAAAACAACACCTCGTAATTTATGCTACCGACTTACAATTTGACCCTCAACCATGTCGTGACCACAACCTTATGCATTTCTAAACCCAGGTGTCGAACTTGGTGATTTTGTTCATTGGCATTGGCAAGAGCTAGATGAGTTAACTAAAACAACCATTTCTGTCTACCATGCAAATCTAGAAAAATGCAACTTCTAGAGACATGCAAAACAACATAGTGTGCCCCATAAAAGAGATCTCAAGTGTCGTATTTATTCCTTGCTATGAGGAGAGCCACATAAAGCTTTAGATTGACACCAATTGACCATTTTTATTCTCTTCTTTGCTCCTCTAGGAGCCATGTTAGCCCATTTTGTACTTTTAAGAAGTTGCTAAAATTGAAAAATTGGGTTTCGTATTAGCTCACCGTTTGGGCCCCGAGAAATGAAATGCTTGCTCACCTTTATAACCCTCTATTATTTTTACTATAAAATTTCTTGGAACCTTCAATTTTGGGAAAAATGCATTCCTAGCTAGTTTGGCAAGGGGGTTTTGTAGGCCTTTGGTTGTTGACTAAGTTAAATTAGACTGATTACGACTAGTGGCTCCGGAAACCTAGCCACCAATTGAAAACCATTCGCTAGTTTTTAATTCTATCAGTTCCTGTGATTTCCTGATATATAGGAGGACATGTAAGAATTTACCCATTGTGCATCGCCTAACAAAAGGTAGCTTTTGAACGTGGTTTCTTAGCCTCCGAGCCTAAATTGGGCATTTTTATAACTAGTAGGAAAAATGTAAAAAGAAAGTTGTAGGACCCCAATCAAGTTAGAAAACCATCGTGGAAACTTATTAAAACTTGTAAATAACTATTTGGAACTCTATCTTGTGACTTGTTGTGTGAAATTGGACTTTTGGCAAAATAGTGTTTCTCTCTTTTCCCTTTCTCTTTCTCTCTCCTTAGTTAAGAAATGAAATGAATGTATGTCTCTAACCCTCTCTTTTCGTGTGCAAAATATTATTATTGTGTTGATGAAAACTAAAAATGTTAATTATGCTAGATTTAGGTGGATGTCATGCCAATAATTTACCATGTGTGTATTTATATGTTGTAGTATGATTAACAAAAATAAGTGACCTAAGATGCCTAGAAGGGGAAATTAGGGTATTAATGTTACTATAATTAAGAGGACTAAAATGTTGTAAACAAGTATACTAAAATAATGTAATGTAAATGCACAATTAAATCTAATGGAAACAAACCCTAATATGCAAGAGGTGAGTAAGAAAAGGACTCAACTAATTTAATGTGACTTTTGTAGGTTGTCGTAGATATGAAAAAATTCAAGCAATTCAAAAGAACACTCAAGGACCCTACAAAGGACAAATGAAGATTTGAAATGACCGGAGTTCCTAGGAGTGTCTTGGAGCATCCCAGGTGCCTTGGTTTGTAATTTTGGTGCTTAGATATCCGTGAATGTTCAAAACCTAAATGGTATGGTCGCTGAAGTGTCTTTGAATACTTTCAATCATGTCACACTTTGGATCTGCCGAATGAGCTTGAAAGTAACCTGCAATGTAAAAGGAAGTATTAAACCCTAGAAAAATAAAAGATGCAAATGAATGGGTCAGACTTACCTCATCCACCAAACTAATGGTCTTATCATTGAGCATTACACTACATTTTAGACCCGGATGTAGTTCTAGTGTGTGTGTGTGTGTGTGTGCGCGCGCGCGTGCACGCACATCGTGCCCTAGGTCCTCTTGTGCTAGTCACACTTTGTGAATTAGCAAGTAATAGTAACTATAGAAAATGTAAATAACATGTTTGCATGGAATATAATATAATCCCTCCCACTATGCAGTGTGTGTGATGGAGATCTCCTATCCTTCATGTTAGGCACTATGTGGATGTAAGTGATGCAATGGATGCAACTCTAGATGGAGTGATAGTAGTGATATGATGCTAAGACCTAGGACCCTTATTATGGTCTTATAACTTTATATTTATAGGGCTCTCAAGATTAATTTTTAAATTAATCACGACAAGGCCAATTATTAAAAAGATAAAGATGACCAATAACTAGAAAGGACCCAAAAAGGAGTGGAAGAGGATTTGCATAGATTGAGGTTCCCCATTATAGGATGGGCGCCCTTATTTTGGGCTAGAATGTTGGGGAAGTTGTAAAATGGGCTGATATGTGCTAGAAAATATGTGGGAAAGATGAAATAAAATATAAGAAAAAGATGGCCAAAAGGTGGGATTAATTAGTACTTTGTACACTTGAGAACCTTCTAAATAGTAGTATAAGACCGGGCTAAATATTTTCTAAAGTGCATAATTTTGTGTCTACATTTTCCCCACTTTATGTTGTTGGGTGGAATGGTCGATAAAGTAAATAGAAATGTCTACACTGATATCCATGTAGAGTGTAGAAGAAGATGTGTTGATGGACTAGAATAGAGTGTTGAATGAAAACAAGAAAAATGTGGAGGAGAGTGGATTCTAAAGATGAAAAATGCACATAAAAAGTGATGAGGGTGAACCTAGGGTGAAACTTGTGTGTAGCTCCTACTATGTAGTGATGTGCTTGCATGGTTAGTAAAGGAAAGTGCCTGTAGTGGTGTTTTGTTGTTGTCATTTTCACTGTTATTTTTTTTTTGTTGCCCCCAATTGACTATTTATTTCTCATATAGTGGACTGCAAGGAGAAAATGATTAATTAGTAAAATATGCATGTATGTAAAAAAATTTGTAAAATATGCATAAAAATGGAAATTTGTAAAATATGCTAGAAAATTTTTAAATGGAACATGTGCACCTGATCCATGTCAAGAAAAAGGGTATAGAAGGATATCTATATATTATTAAATTTTTTTGGGAAATCTCACACCACCATGGCTAAAGAAGTGTAGGGAGGAGGAGATGCGCTATATGCTCCAACTCTAACTACTTCTACTAAAATTTGTGAAGACATATCTGTATTGACATGTTTTTTTAGGCATCCTAACATTCCACTTGATGGAGAAGTGTAGAGAGGTACACCCACTGTAACCCCCAAGTCTATAACCGCTCCGCAAAATTACTGAAGGACACCATGTCCTATTAAGGCTCCTATATATGGAGTTCATAGACTAGTTTGAACTCATTCATTGTGTTTGAGTCGATGTAAATACATTTTTTTAGTAGACGATGTTGTGTTAAAAAACCTTAGTTATGCCCCCTCTTTGGTGGTGCATGCGACATTGCAGAAAAGGAAAATGTGGCCCAAAAAGCAGACCAAACCGCACTCTGACCTTTAGAACTCTACCCCGTAGGGGGAAAGGGAAAAAATTGGTAGATACCAAGGTGCACACAAAAGGGGATGGCTAGCCAAAAAAAGTGTTAGTCCAAAAACACATGCATGTAATAAGACAAGTGTAAAATATGCAGACAATGTAAAAATTACCAATCAAAGTAGTGTAAACACGCAAGAAAAAAAATACCACACAAAGTGGGTTTCAAACATGGGACATCACTCACGATGTCACAAGACACTTAAGGCCATCATGGATGCAAATAATAGAAAAGTGTGCACACAAGCAAAGGGAAAATCCCACATACAATGGAAAAAAAGTAGACAAGTAAAACAAACAAG
The DNA here is from genome assembly GCA_018340775.1 of Taxus wallichiana var. yunnanensis. Taxonomy (NCBI): domain Eukaryota; kingdom Viridiplantae; phylum Streptophyta; class Pinopsida; order Cupressales; family Taxaceae; genus Taxus; species Taxus wallichiana. The sequence goes on from CM031237.1 coordinate 283,704,750, forward strand.
TAATCATGGAAACATGTAATCCTAAAACAAGTTTTGAACACGTAACACCCATTAGCATGTTAGAGAAATAACCAATATGTCAAAGCATGTATAAGGAAGTAGTATAAGATGCTAAGTACAAAATGAAACAATAACACATGGATAAGATGAATGTGGATGCCCCAACGACCGGTATAGGAAGGGTAGAAGGCAAACATCCATGATGTGTGTAGATTCTTGTATTACGATCAAAATAAAAAAAGTCGTGAATGTGCATGTGTGTATGATAATGACATATAGGAAATAAATATAACATGTGTAGAAAAGTAAGCATGAAAAACACTAGAAAGTATGAGTAAATGCCACCAAGACAATGTAGTATGTTGTGGATGGATGGAATGGAATGAATGATGATGGAATGATAGGAGCAACGTGCCCCCAAGTGGATGAAATGTGTATGCAGTGAGGTTCATTTTTTTTCCCCTCAATAGTCAATAATGAAATTAAAACAAGAGTATGTCATCAGGTAAATGGTCGAGTAGTGTTGGTTGTATCTAGCGCGATATGATGAGTGTGGATGTGTAGTGGTGATGAAATGTGACATGTGGAAAGATGTGCATGAACCCTATAGCCGAATCATATATCACGACTTTGTTGAATGGATGAGTGATGATTTAACCCTAAGCATATATCACTATAGAATGAGTGTATGGGGATGAGATAAATGTAAAGATGTGTGTGGACCGTATAGTCTAAGTGTATACCACACAATATGATAAGATATGTGATGATTTAACCTAAGGTGTATATCACTAAATGAATGAAGGATGACACCGGATGAGAAAGATGTTATACAAGGAAAGTCACTTGGATGAATATAAGGTCCATTTTATTGGTAAACCCTCGATAGCAGTATGGATCAAGGAACTAGAGTGTATCATAGGGTGGTGAGTACAACACGTAGAAGATAATGTAGTGTAAACCAATATGACCAAGTTAGATATATAGAATTTAAATGTGCGGTGTAAGATATGAAATATAGAATATATGGCGTGTGTAATATAGGAAGTGAACTTATACGTGTTTATAGAAATAGAATATGTAAGGATGATAGATGGAAAGTCTAGATCCATATATAATGGAATCTACTGTAACATGTAATGCATGTAATGGATGGATGTGCTAATTAAATCTAGACCCGTGTATAATGAGATCTAACATCAATATAAAATTTAAGGATGGAATGTCAAACCGGGGCTCATGGATAATGATGGATTGTGTATGTTATGTATAATGTAAGTGTAGAAATAAGTTTAGGATGAATGGTGCATATAGAATATGTAGTGATGAAAGGTAAATCTAAACCCATGCATAATATGACCTAGCATAAATATAGAATGTAATAAATGGATGCAATGATAATACTAACTCATGTAAATCATATGATGACTAGGTGTAGTATGTATAAGATAGAGGGATATATATAAAATGAATAAGAGATGAGGTATGTATAGAGCATAGCGATAAAGGATAGAAGGATATGCATATATAGATAATGATAGAGTGTAAATGTGTATAACCTAGCATGCAGTGTGTGGGGTTCAGTGTAATGGTAATCCCTCAATAGTCCAAAGTGTGAAACCGAAGCACAAGAGTGTGGAGTCGGGTAACGAGGATGCTATAATATGTGATAAATATTCCTATATGAAGGAAAAAAAGGAAGGGAAAATGGAACTATGCTAGAATGAGGATGGGTTGTGTGTGTGAGTGTTATGCCCCCAAGTATGTACATGATGAAGGTCTAATCAAGAGACACTAAGTGGATCAATGTATGGATTACTTGCCTTAACAAAAGTGATGGGATGGGAAAGAGAAGTATGATCATCACATGGTTCATCATCATAGTAAATGTCATTTGAGTCCCAATTATCAATGTATGTAGGGTCTATAACGGATGTTGGAATAACTAGCTTAAATTTAGGAGGTGGTTGTTGAGCATGGCCTAATGATATTGTAGATACCTTTGATGAAGGAGGAATGAGATCATCCTTAAGAGGAGGTTTCTTAGCTTGAATTGGTAATACAATAGATGACTTAGTAATAGGACATGATGTAGAGAAAAAATTAAGAAGTGATGACTTGTTTTGATTTGATAGTAAGGTTGTAGAGGACAGAGTAGGAGGATATGGTGAACTAATTTGGAGAGGTTTTTTCTTAGGTGGCTCTTGAACTCTTGAAACCGAAGAATTTTTATGTGAATCCATAGGGTGGGGGTCCTTAGATGTGGAAGGGGAAGATTTTGGAGCCCATTTAGATGTAGTGTTTGTAGGTGGGCGTGTAATAAGATGTTTTCCATTGAATGAGATAAATCCTAACACTCAAGATGTTTGATTCTACATTGTAAAGCATAGAAATTGTGGTCACTATGCCCATTGATTCGGTGATAATGGAAATATGGATGATCTTGGTGTTTTTCTTTCCGATAAGGAGGATAAAAATGAGTAGGTGGTAGAAGAATCAATTGACGACTAAGAATTTGGGCTAGAATGTCATGTGTCTTAGCATTGCGATCAAGTATGAGAGGTTCTAGTGATGGTGTGACTTGAGGTTCAACTATATGACATGTAGTGGACATAGATTGAATAAGAGATGTTGAAGAAGAAAAAACATGTGATTGAGAAGCATCCTTAAGTTGTTGAATTTCAGATCTAAGAGATGTGATGGTGGATTCCATTTATTTAATAGAGGATGTCTGTGATTGAGAAGCATCTTTAAGTTGTTTGAGTTTAGATCTAAGAGATTTGATTATTGATTCCATAGATTGGATGGAGGATGTACATGATTGAGAAGCATCCTTAGATGGTTGACATTTAGATCTAAGGGATGTGATTATGGATTCCATGATAGAAAATTTGGCATGCAAGGCATCGATCAATACTAATATGGGTTGGTTAGATGAAGGGTCAAGGTCAAAGAAATAATGAAGCATAACACTTAATTCATGTGGTGGCATATTGTCATCAAAATACTTGGTATCTAGGGATTGTTGGAAAATATCTTGACAAGTGGGATATCTCTTAAGTAAATCAGATAAAGAATATTGACCCATGATATAAGAAGAATAAGGATCCTAAGCGTGAAATATGTCGGGTTCACCAAAATGATTAACAAAAATAAGTGACCTAAGTTTTTAGAAGGGGAAACTAGGGTATTAATGTTAATCTAATTATGAGGACTAAAACGTTGTAAACAAGTATGCTAAAATAATGTAAAGTTATTACATAATTAAATCTAATGGAAACAAACCCTAATATGCAAGAGGTGAGTAAGATAAGGACTCAAATTATTTAATGTGATCACACAAGTTGTCACATATCTAAAAATAAATTCGAAGTAGTGCGAAAGAACACTCAGGGGACCCTCTAAAGGATAAATTTGAAAGATCTATAATAAATGGGGTGCACTGGGAGTGTACTTGAGCACCCAGGAAAGCCTTGGTCTACAATATGGGTGCTCTAATCTTTGTCAATGCTCAAAACCTAAATCTGGTATGGTCTTAAAATGTCTTTGAATACTTCTTGTCTATCATGGTGGATATACCGAATGAGTTTGGAAAGTAACCTGCAATGCAAAAGGAAGTATCAAACCCTAGAAAAATAAATATACAAATGAATGGGTTGAACTGACATCAACTATGAAACTAGTGGTCTTATCATTGAGCATTGCACTACATTTTAGACATGGATGTAGTTTTGGTGTGTGTGTGCATGTTGTGCCCTAGGCTGTTATGCCAATCGCAATTTGTGAAGTAGCAAGCAATAGTAACTATAGAAAATGTAAATAGCATGTGTGCATGGAATAGAATAAAATCCCTCCCCCTATGCAAGTGTGTGTGATGTAGATCTCCTAGCCTTGATGCATGTCACTATGTGGATGCAAGTGATGCAATGGATGCAACTCTAGATGGAGTGATAGTAGTGATATGATGTTATGACCTAGGACCCTTATTATAGTCTTATAACTTTATATTTATAGGGCTCTCAAGATTAATTTCATAATTAATCCCGAAAATGCTGACTATGATACGAGATAAAGATAACCAACAACTAGAAATGATAGAAAAATAAGTGGAATAGTATTTTCAAAGATTAGGGTGCCCTATGTGTGACCAGAGCAACTTAGGGCACCCCAAAGATCTGCCGAGGCACCTTGATTTCAGGTTAGAATGCCGGAGAAGTTGTAAAATGGGCTGATAGGTGCTAAAAATATGTGGAAAGATGAAATAAAATATAAAAAAGGATGGCCAAAAGGTGAGATTAATTAGTACTTTGTACACTTTAGAACCTTCTAAATAGTAGTATAAGACCGGCTAAATATTGTCTAAAGTGCATAATTTTGTATCTACATAGTAAAACTTATTATTGAAATTTGGTAATATGTATGAGATGCTAGCTTTAGGGGTGCTATGGGAAATTTTCATTTAACCAAAGGTGTCTTTTGATTCAGATTTTCATATGGTAAAAGAGGATATTGTGTGTGTGTGTGTGTGTGTGTGTGTGTGTGTGTGTGTGTGTGTGTGTGTGTGTGTGTGTGTGTGTGTGTGTGTGTGTGTGTGTTAAACAAAATTATAAATAATAATTCAACATTTTGTGAGGTATTAAAAGATCTATTATTGAAGTTTTGTAATATGCTTAAGATGATAGTGTTTAAGGGAAATGTTCATCTAAATTTGTATTGTAAATTTTGAATATATGTATTAAATGAAATTAAATTAAATTTATTATAGTTAAAATTCAAGTGTGAAATTAATGATTAAATAATTAGTGTGTTGCATTCCTTACCTTGAAAATGTAACAAAGAAATATAAATGAAACAATCGGTCCTAGTACAAATTTGTGCTTAAATATTCTTCTTGTGTGATTCTTTTAGCATAGGAAACTAAAACCTTAGAATGAATTTAAATCTTTACACTTGATAACACCTTCTAGCTTAAGTAACTAATATCCCAAATTTGAGGTTGTCAAGCATAGCTTATATGCTCGATAACATCATCATGAACCCGACATTTAGGAACAACGTGGTCAAATTCACAATGCCCACTTCTCTTTGACACTTATTTTCACTATGGTTTTGACCACCGTTGATTAGATACTTGGACCTCATTTGATATTTGGATAGACTACTATTAAACACTATGAATATTGTGTTTATCATTACATTTTGACATTTATTCGGGAATTATTGTTATATTTTGATTAACAAACATTGGTAGATGGAAATTACTGTTGCATTTTGATTAGCAGGGGATGAACTATATAGACATTTAGATTATTGATATGTTGTGATTCAAGTTTGGGATTATGATACGCTAGATGACACTGGTGGAAAGTTTTATGCATGTTGATTTCATTGTTATGATTTTTTATTGACACGTTATTTTCGTGACACATTTCCTATGTTGGATGTTTGGACTAGTTTTATGATCTCATTGATGCTAATAAAATGGTAGAATCGAATTAATTAGAAATTATAGACAATTGATAGTATTTCTTGATTTTGATGATGATTATTGATCGATATGTATGTGTTATTTATCGATGTTATTGATGCGGCCTTGAGGCCTCAATGTATTTTTATTGTGATTGTATGAAAATGATATCACTATACACCAAAAGGGGATAAGGGAACAAACCTAAAAGAATTTTGGGTGTTTCAATAAGGAAAATTTAACAACTTTTGTTCTATGTGTATGTTGTTTAATTATTATGCTTGGTTAGGAGGTTTCCCATGGGGGGTGACCTCATGTGTGTTTCCATGGGTTGTGATGTTTCCCTCTTTTAATTTTGGTTATTTATTTTGTGGTGCATGTATCTAATTATTTGTAAAATCTAGTCACTTTATTAGTACTTGTTAATATGCTTTTAATTAGTTAATTTAACTTAATTGTAAACTAAAAAGATGTGACAATTGGGCATTAAGTAGGGTAGATGGTCCTTGATATTTTCTTGATGTTGAATGGAATTAATTGCATTTTGAAGTGTGTACTCTTCCTCCTTTCCCAATCTCGAATTTTTCCTTAGAGGCCACTTTTTGAGACTTGTGGGACAAGTTAACCTTGTCCCTTGCTTCTCAAAGTCATCCACCAACCATACTTATGAAGTATGGAGTTAATTTTAGCATTTTTAATGCATTTGTTGAGTGAAAAAGAGTAAATAAAGTCACTTTTCTACTTACCTCATTTAATATGTCCTTAGAAGGTATGGAGTGCATGTTGGAGTGTACACTTGTGCATGTCATAGCCTTACTTATTCATTTATTAGCTTTGGTCTTTGTGTGTTGACTTGTTGAGTTGGAATTGAGGAATGATGAAGTGACATCCTACATGGATCCACCTCATCATCCTCACCTCCTTTTCTATTTATTAAAGTGAATTTGGAGTAATTGGGGTTACTTGTCTCATTTCTACACTTGCATTTTGGAATTTTGGCTTGGGATTGCATGCTTGGAGCTTTTGGAGTTACATTTTGGGATTTTTCTTGATTGAAGGTGTTTGAAGCTTGTTGTGTGAATATTTTGGAAGCTAAATGGAGAGGTAGGATCTTCACTTATTGTTGCTTCTTTATATATGTATGTAGTAGTGAAATTTTTGATTGTTGAGTGTATGTTATGTGTGTTGTGATTGTATTATGTTGGGATGGGTAGATTGCCTTTAAGAGTGGTGTGGGAGAAGGAAATGGAGTTATTTTTGTGGAGGAAAAAGGGAGTTAGTGAGGAAAATGTGGAGGGAGTGTGGGAGAGGTACTCCACCTATGTGGAGGTAAAAGGGTTATATGTTATTTTGCATTTGCAAAGGGAGAGATAAGCTGTTTTGTGTGATGTTGATAGTGCACTTATAGGCATTGGGTGGACCCTCTTCCCACATGGGAGGCATAACGTGAAGGCTCCATGTCATTATTTCCATTTGTCTTATTATTAAGCCTTTTTTATTGTGATGAAAATGAGAATCTTATTTGTGTTTGTTATGGAAAATAATGCAAAACTACTCTTGTTGAACTTGATTGAAAATGTGATTGACTGTTGAAATATTGCATGAGTCTTGAAAATATGTATGTGTGTATTTTGTGTAAGCCAGTATTTATGAATTTGTCAAAGTTGCAGATGCACCTTATTGTTCTATGGTTGGGGCTCGGGGATCAATAATAAGGATGGATTCTCCTTTTATTGGATTAAAGGTTGGGCAGAGAGCATCGCGTACTCCCCTTTATTTGTATTATGATTCAAATTTGAAGATATGAAAGAGTGCAAAGCTCAAGCTATGAATTTGGAAGGTTGTATTGATATGAAGACTTGTGTATTTGATCCCAATGGAAGAATACTATGTTTTAAAGTTGACCATGTTGTTTCCACTTAAGATGGAAGGCTTGAAACTTGCATTTTGAAGAAATTTTCTTGTAAATTTTATTAACAAGGTATGTATTGGAAATGGTTAAAAGAAGGAACTCGTTAAATTGAATATTATGGGAAATGTAGTTATTTTCAAATCTGCAAATAAATGGATAGTTGTATTGTAACTTAATTTTGAAATTACTTTTCTTACTTTGGAAACATATATAAAAAAATACATTCATGGCTTCCCTTGCAAATGTTTTGTTACTTTGTTCAAGAAATGAATATGTTCATTTCATTTACTTGCACTTAGTTTGTATGAAAGGGACATTGCTCAACAAGCTCCTTTGTGAAGAAGAAATTAGTCTTGCCTTTATTTGTATCAAATATCTCTTAAACAAAAATTAATCCATTAAATGAATAAACATGTATGCATAAATACATATATTTAAATGACATATATATATATATATATATATATATATATATATACTTGTTATATATATATATATATATAAAATCCCATCCCTAAAACATATATTTAGAAATAAAAATAAAAATGGGCTCTTTCCTTCCGGGGTCGTTTCATCTTTTCTCTCTCACGCTCCATGTTCCTTTATTGCCGCTCTTTCAAATCCAGGCTTTATTCTTTCGGCTCTTGTTCGGTTTCTTCTTGGCGCTATGTCCTTCGTTGGCTTCCCTTTTGTGGCCCTTCGGGGGCGGTTTGGGAATCGGCAATGTCTCATATTGTAAGCACCGTCTTAAGCAATGATCTTCAAATTCTCTACGACTGAAGAGGCCGAAGCCATCGAAGCAATCCTCGGAGATTCCTACCGTTTCAATGCTCGTCACCCCCGAACTGATTCAGACATCGCTTCCACATTCGTCTCTTTTTGCCTGTTGCTACACTCTAATACTGCGGAAGTCGAACGGGTCGCCTTAGACCAAATCTTTGCATTCATCAAATCGCCTGCAAGAACAACTCGCAGATTTCTCTCTTCCGGATCCATTGTTGTGGGTGGAGGAAGTCGACGAGCTGGCCATTGGTTCTGGTCGAGACATCCGTTGGCTCAGTGGGCAATACAGAGATTTGGTAACATTCGCTCAGAACTTTCATCCATCTTTGGACCAGCGCTTTCTACCGGTGGTCGATATTGAAGCGGCCCTCTTTCCTCTTCACTCCGCAGTGGATCAGTTGAACGCACTTAAGGATCGTGCTTTGCCAGCCTTCCATTTCTTGTTGCATGCGGCCTCTTCACGCGCTGGCCCTTCTTCTGGTTAACCGGTTGTTGCCTCGCCCTTTCGTGGCGTGTCTGTTGCCTTTGTTATGGCATCCTCTTCCTCTCATCGCTTTCCTATTTCTTCTACCTCCTTCTCTCCACCCGTCTTCCCTCTTCTCTCCTCCTCTTCTTGTTGTAGGGTTGGGGTCCCTTTCCCCACCGGTTCATAGCTCCGGTTAAAAGCGTTTACCAATCAAAAAAAAAAAAAGTTATATATATTATTCTAGATGTATATATATAAATAAAGTATCACTATATTATTAAATTAAAAAATAAATATAACCCAAAACTTATTACTAAGCTTAATCGGCATACCCATGAATGGAAATAATGTGTGAATAAAACAAAAAGAAAATTTAATATTGAAAGTCTAACATTAAAATCGGTGGGGTTTGAAATAAGAAAAATTTATAAGTAATTACAAAAAAATAAATTTGATTTAAATGTTTTGGGTTAGGCAGAACCCCAACACTCTCAACTTATTAAATAAAATGAGAGTTAGGGGTGGGTGGCCATGGTGACACACCCCATCAAATATTAATGGGGGTGGGTCACCATGGCTGCCCACCCCAAACTTTTTTATCTTACATATTCAAATGTCCATATTTCCCTACGCGGCTTAAGCATAGTCGGAAAATTCAAAATAATACACACACACACACACACACACACACACATTTAACCCAAACTTGTAAACACATTGAAAATACTAATAATAATAAATATAATATATATCTACCCACAAAACCTACAAAGATGTGTCAATTTGAAACAAAAAAATGGGAAAAACAATGCCCATAACCCGTATAGGGTAAATAATCCACAAAATTCATATAAGCAAATGAAATATATGGAAAATCTAGGAGAGGGATGCAAATGGAAACATTCAAATCTATGTGTATCCACCCAATATGCCATTGCGAAAAATATATCTCCATGGACTCCTTTCCTTCAAACCCGCAAACAAGAATGTGCAAATGAAATAAAAATTATGGAAAATGTGAATATAAGAACCACATAAGGATTTTTAGGGCAACCTTGATCCAAGGGCTATAATAGATATAATCCTAGGATTGAAAATAAATCCTACAACGCTTTAAGTTGGTGGTATTTTTAGGGAATGTGATTTAAACCAAAGGGTATGAGTATTGGGTGAATGGGGCCACCAAATGGGTTTGGCAATTTGTTGGAACCTTATAATCTTTACCATGGATGATTAAATAATTAAATAGTGCAGGACAATTAGTTAAGGATATAAAAAATTAAATTATTATAGAATTTAAATGTACAATTAAATAACTATATGAAATGATTGGGTGTTAGGTTAAACCAAATTTACCTAGTTAATACATTCAAATTGAATTAGAAGGAAACCTTAGAGAGGGTTGATTCTGAAATACATTTAGAAAATTAATTAATAATATTTAATTATTAATTTAATTCTAATTAACTTGCAAATGTATAGAAGTTAATAAACATACTTTTATTTGATGGTAATTAATATTTATCACCCGTGAGACCTTATTTAAACAAAAAAAAAAAAATTTCCCAAATAATTAATAGAGTTGATGCAATTTTAGTGCATCAAATTTGTAAGGGCATTACACTTGGTATCGAGTGGAGGTTTAAACACTTGAACATCTGGGATTAAAATAATAATAAAGACAATAAAATTTATTCCGATTGTTGTTTCCCTAATGTGGAAGGTCACCAACCCCAAGGTAGGTGAAGTGATTTGACTTCCACGGACTTCCTATGTGAAAAATTTGTGAAATTGCTATGTCTAAAAATTACTATTTTTGACAAAGACCTTTGTGAAAATTACTTTTTGAAGAGCGTTCTTTTCAAGTTTTCGAGGGTCAAAATTTTCCAAAACATTTTTAGAACCCTTCACCAAATTCTACGTTTGCTAATATTTCCGTTGCATTTTAAACAGAGTCAATCGAGCTACAAAGTGCAAAAGTCATGGATCCTTAAGTTTTCCATGTGAAATTCGAACTACTACCTGATTAGGTTTTTGAGGAAACAGGTTGGGTGTTGTCTCTTTGAGGACTTAATTCCCATATGGGAGAATATATATCATGACATGATTTCACATTGATCTAACATTTTTATGTATATTCTTATATAGGAGTGCGATATAGAGTACCCCTACCGGCAGCCACGAAGGGCTCCAAAGTGATTGTGATGTGGATAGTTTGTCTTTATATTTGTAATTTTAAGTTCTTTTTCATGGACCATAATTTTATTTTAATATTTTGTTGAATTCCCTTCTCTTACTATTGTCTTATTGTGATATTTTTGAGGATTGAAATGCGGCTACTTAGCCATTTCTTTTGATTTCACGAGATTTCTTAAATTTTAATTCTAGTTGGTAACTTAGAGCTTGTTTTCCTTAATGTCCATTTGGATAGATATCATCAAGAATATTATGTGATTTTATTCTTGACTTTGACAAGCTAGTTCAATTTATGTTGTGTTATGTTCTCTCGTTATATGGGAGTATGCCCTAGGATTCTTGGTTATTATCCTAGGTGCCTCGTGCCATGCCTTTGGTTTTGGAGTGGCAGGGATTTATGTGCCTAGGACCTTGGAGTAACCATTTTTGTTACTCATCTCTCCTAAGGAGAGGGTGCCCTATATCATGCAAATAGCTGGTATTTTTGATGCTGATTATGTTCTTCTTGCACCTTGGTATGATTTTTTTCATCATCAGGATAGATGTGATACTCCATATGAAATTAGGGATTTTTTCAGAACAAATTAAATCTTGGATAACTATAGGTTTTTGGAGTCCTAACTCGGTTCTTGTTTTAATTAAGAAAAGATCAACATTTTGAACTATTTATATCCTCGATTGAATATGGTTATACGTGATCTCCTTTGAGCATTGTGATTAAATAAGTATCCTTTTTTTATCTTGAGGACCCATAGATAGATATATGTTTGTGGTAAATATAGTATATTGTTTAGCTCATACCACACTATAATCCATTTAGCATCAAGTCACGTTTAGATAGATATGGATGCCTTATCATCCTTCAACCTCGTGCTTAGAGATTTTGTTTTTATAGGTCTTAAGTTTCCAACCTTAGATTTTTTTATACCATGCTCTTTCATCCAAGGCTATAACTCTTGGCCTTAGAGGCTATGTTTTGAGTAAATCATTTGACTACCCACTTGATATTTTGATGTTCTCTTAGTGAGGAAGTGTGGTGTCTATGGGGTAATTTCACCTTTGTTTTCTTGATTGTTTGGTTGATGATATCTTGGAGAGGTATAAGTTTTGTTTGGAAACTCTCTCTTATATAGTGAACCTATTTTGAGTATAAACCATAAACATTGTTCTCCTCACACTGATCTAAACTCCTTGAACTTGTAAAAGAAAATTTATAACTTCATAAGGTATATATTCATTATATCTCTTATTGATACTTGTGGAGACTCACCTGGAATGCATCGGTGATGCATGTAACTTTTGGGAAAACTCTTGTAAACTTGGTGTGTTCCGTTTTGGTTAATGACCTCTTATTTCTATGAACTTAATAATGTGATAAGATTGGCTCTTCCTACTCATTAAAATTCAATTGGTAATGTAATAAAACTAAGTATATTAGAACTCTAATTGAAGGTCTTGTACTTTTGAAAACTTAATAAGTAATGTGGACATTAAGGAAAATGGTTCCTTAATTTAACCTGGTAGCTTAATAGAAGAAATAAAACTATGTGAAAAATAACGAGAAACCTCTTATATTCCCTAGAAGTAGAATTAATAAATTTTCTACCTATAGAGAATGGAGAGACAATCTACCAAGAACCTTAATGACACGAGATATGGGATATTAAAATATGAGTGCATCAATTAGAAACCAACAAGAAATATGCTTGGCAAACATAGCTATAACTTGTGTTTTAATAATTTCGAATATGGAACGGATAATTTTATGGGATTGAACACAAGTAAAAGGTACAAATAAATAACCTTAATTATATAAATTGTTATTGTATGCCCTAAAATCATAAAGGACATAATATGAAGGATTGAACTAATCGAAATGTTCCTCTTGAGCTATTGTATGAGTGTCTAACCTCAATTTGTGCCCTAAGATTTTGGGTGTTACAAATAATATTGAAATGTTATAAAAAAATGTATCGAATATATATATATAGCCTTAATATAGCATATATTATGTTCCTATGGTAAAATTATCATGATCTTTTATGGTGATTAGTATGCGATATAAGACCAGAATTATAAATCATAAAAGAATTAGCCATTTCAATGCTAGACTAGTATAAAAATTAGTGTGAATCTCATAACGAACTCCAAAGTTGAAACCATGATAATAAAATGATTAGATCTCCTTGTTATATAAAAAAAAACACATGTTAATGATTATAAATTAAGTTGCATGCTAGATTATTTTGAAACTATCTCTAGTAGTATAAAAATTTTAGAAGTATGCATAGGGATATTATCACCTTGTTAGAATGGGGTGTTTTGTTGATAGTAATTTATTTTAACCATTTTTATTCCCTTGAACATAAATCTATGAAATCCTCCTTGATGGAGTCTTTCAAACCATCATACCCTTTTTCCTCTTAGCTTAGAAAGTGTATAAATTTTGATATTTTAGGAGTAAGTCTATATCTCCAACAGTAAGAGAGGCATCCTCCTTAAGCTGGAATAGGCAATTGGTTAACTAGGCTTATTGACAATCTTAGGCAAAAATGTTAAGGATATGGAGGAAATTAGAATCATATTTCCTTTAGGGGAACCGTGGTGTTTTCCCCCTTGTCCTTGGGAAGAGAATGATACATGATGTTTTTCCTAATTTCCAATAAGAATGTTTGGTGTGTTTCTCTAGTAAATTGTTAGTTGGACCTCACTTGTTTCTTATTCTCTCCTAGCTCACTTGAGTGTTCCTATGTGTTATAATATTAATTTGTGATCATTTTAAGATTCTTTTGAGATAGGGTGGGTTTAAAATTAATAAATTTCATTTGATTATATAGAGAGAATGGTATCTCTTGTGTTGATATGATAGTATGGGAAAAGATTGTCTATCACCAAAAAATGGAAATGTTTCTTAATTCATTGGGTTTCTAAATAAGGATTTTAGATGTGTGTTATAATTTTTGGGTACGAAATCAAAGTTATGGAGATCTTGTGGTCAAGATTATGCTTAGTGTTACACTAAAAATTTAAGTTAGTTCTTCTAAATTATATAAAGTACTTCTAAATATTAGTCTTATTACTTCTAAATGTTTTGTTAAATATGGGTGTTTTCCTTGTTGAGTAAGTCTTATTTTGTGTGGCCCCGATTTTTTTGGTTCTATAAGAGGTGTGGTTCTCATGAAAAATTGTAGGTCATGATTGGTAGTTGTTAATCTGGTCTAAAATTTAAAAATGTAGTATAAATTTAATCTAAGTGGAATCCTATATTTCCTTTTACCATGTGATGTGTTGTATAAGAAAACTCATTCTCATACACGCGAATGCTCCGATAGTGAAAGCCGCTAGTAACCTTGAATGATGGAGGGCTTAAGGTGCCTCGGATGTGGATGTAGATATGTGGGTGCCAAGAAGGTAGATGTATTATTACATCTGCAAAAAAATAAATAGATATGTTTAGATAAATATATGTGGCGCTTTCCCGACAAAGTGAACCTAAGAAGCATTAACTTCCTTGGTGGATGTCAACCCCTATGTAAGAAATTAATATGATAATGGAGAAAAACATGTACAATGTGATATAGAGAAAATAAATGATGGGTAAGAGATAGATAAGAAGAATACTATGGCTTGAACTCCATCTCGAAAGGAAGGTCCTATTCAGCCTCGAATACAACCCAAACAAGTGTAGATTAAATGCAAAGATGATCAAAATACACAAACCAATAATCTGCGACCACATAGTGGATTGCATGAATGAACTCATAAATTTTATCAAGTTCCTCTAAATGAGCATGATGGAGTGCACACACAGTCAACTCATGTAATAGATGGTATTATTCCAAAGTGTAAGGGTGTTGAACTAATAGAAAAGAATGAATGCTAGTAATTTTGTGAGCAAGGCCTCCAATTTCCATCTAACAATAACCGATACTTATATAATGTTGTGGTGATGTTGGTGATAGTCCTAAGGGATAAAAAGGGCACTTAGATGATGTTTTGGTAGATTTGATAAGAAGCAAATACATAGGGATGAAGATGATACTATGATAACATAAATGACTTTACAATGAATTTGAAATATTAAAAAATGAGGGAATGTAATATAAAAACTTCGTTATGACTTCTTCCTTTTCGAAAGAGGGGGAAAGGCCTATATTTATAGCCTACATATGAGGTTAACTTTAGGGGTTATCAGGTAACCCTAGTTTACAAAAGTAACCCTAATTAAGTGAGTGGGGAGACATGATTTGAATGAGTAGGTGCAATAGTGGATTCATGTGGATCATTTTGTATTACTTAATTCATGAGTGGGGTGTAGGATTTGAATCATTTTAGATGACTGGGTGCAAGATTTGAGTGATTTTGGATGAGTGGGGTGTAGGATTTGAGTGATTAGGTGTAATATAGAATCCTATGTGGATTTTAGTGAATTATTGGATTCATGAGTGGGATGCCTGATTTAAAGGTGTTTTGGAGTATATAAGTATTTGATTCATGAGTGGGGTGCATGATTTGAATAAGTTTAGAGTATTTTATTACTAGGTGAGGTGATGTGAATTATTTTAAAACATGAATTATGAAATGAGATTAAATGGATCCCATTAATATATAATGATGATTAATGATTGAAGGGGATTAATTATCTAATTAAGGATGATTACGGGAATGTGTATTTTTAGTGGGAATGGGATGATGTCCTACTAAGAGGGGTGACAAGAATAAAACAAATGACACTAGTACCAAAAGGAAGAGAGATCAACCTTGAAAAGAGAAAGACTGGGATAGGGTGTAATAGGATGAAGAAACTATTGTTTTCCAATAAATAGGGTTGTGAATTGTGCTTAAATGTGAGGGAAAGATGAGGAAGAGGATAATAGAGAAGGAAGAAAATAAAATAGAGAATATATCAGAGTGGATGAAGGTAGTGGAAAAGATAAGGGTAGGGAGATGGTAAAGACACAAGAAAATAGAGAAAAGAAAGAAATAGAAAGGAGAAGAAATAGAGAGGATGTGATGGGTCCTGGAAAAATAAAATAGAGGAATATGAGAAGGGAAATGGGGAATGAAAAAGATATGCCACTGAAAGAATGTTAGGAAGAGAACCCAACATTCATTGGAAGATGATGATGATGATGTCGGTGAAGTGAAAACCACTCATATGGGGATGCGGAGATAGGAATAGGAAAGAAAATAGGAAATTTTAGATAGGATAATGAAAAAATGGAATGAAGAAGATGGAAAAGGGATAAAGAGATAAAGATGAAGGAAGAAAAATTGAAGGGAGGAATGACATGAAGACAAAAAAAATAAAATGGAAAGAGAAGATAAAAGATGACAGGGTAGAAAGTGAAAACGAGAGAATGATGTGAAAAATGAAAACATTGGGAACCAAAAGACAACAACATGGAGAATGATGTAGAATATGATGGAGAGAAATGGCAAAAAAGAGGGATACGGGACATGGAAGGAATGTAAGGAAGAAAAAAAGGGATGTTGGAGGAGTAAGATTAGACATACAATGGTTGAGAGCGAAACAAGAAAAGAGGAATGTATATGAGTAATTATTAATGATAAGAAGAGCAAGAAAATGTGAAGAAGACAAAGGTATGGGTTAGAGTGAGAAGAGAAAAAGGAGGAGGAAAAATAATGAAAGAGATAGAAGAGAAATAATAGAGAAGGATGATTACTGGAAGAGGGAAATGATGAAGGAAAAAAAAGAAAAACAGAAAGAGCATAGGGTGAAATTAAGAAAGAGTTCAATGAATGAAGGGGATGAATGGAGAGAAACAATGGGTAAGAGATGATAGAGTTGAGAAAATAAGTGATATTAGGAGATAGGAAGAAAAAGATGAAAATAGGAAGGAGATGAGGATGATAAAAAAGAAGACAAAAGAAAAGGTAGAATAGAGAAGAGAAAGAAATGATGAGGGACCATAATGATGTGGAGAAGAGCAGAGACTAGAATAGAATGACATGAAAATGTGGGGATGAGAGAGAATGGAAGAGGATGGTAGTGGGAAGGTAAAAGTGAGAGGGAAAGAAGAGAGGATAGAAAAGAGACATGGAAAATATTAAAGGAACTAGGATATTGGAAGAAGAAGCAATTGAATTAATATAGAATGACAGACGGCATGGAAATGCATGTGGATGGTTAGATGATAAAAATATGGGACAATGTTGAAGATTCTAGTTGTTAATGGGGATTTAAGAAGGAAACACAAAGATCAAAAGGGAAGAAGACAGATATAGAGGAAGTGATATGAGATTAGAAGAAGAAAGGAGGAGAGGCAAATAGATGAAATTATGTAGAAGGAAGGAAACCAAGAATAGATATATTTGGTGAAGAATGGGAAGTATCAGGAATGTAAAGAGGAGATAGAAAGGAGTAATGATATAAAGGGGAAAATATATGGAGATGCATGAAATGAAGATATAAGGAGTACGAGACAATAGAAAAAGGATGTATGATGAAGATATAAGAATATTGAAGAGGAAACAAAAAAGATGGAGAAGTGGGTAAGAAGTGATAAGAAAGGGTGGAGGTGGGGACAAGGAAGGCAAGTGAAGAGAGAAGTGGGTATAGAAGAGGCGGTGTTGGTGAAGGGACGTTAGGAGGAGCCCACCGATAATGGTTGCGTAGGAGGACAAAGATGAAGAGGTGGTGAGGAAAAAGGAGAATGGAGGATGTAGGCAGCAAAACCAACGAAAGGATTTTAGGAGAAGGCCATCAATAATTATTGGTGTGCATAGAGGAAGGAATGAATGAAGATATAATGGATGGGGTCACAAAGAGTGAACAGGTTGTGCAAAATGGGAATGAGTGAATTTTAGGATAAGTCTACCGATTATTATTATTGAGCTTGATATGTGGGAGAACTCGGGAAGATGGAGTGGAAAGAGTAAATAAAGGAGGGATAATGATTTTCTCTAAGATGAAGGCAAGGAGAGGATGCAAGTGGATGAGAATGAATGAAGGAAAGGTGAAGAAAAATAATGGCGATAATTAGTATGAAGGATGATGAATCAAGAAGAAAAATATGGGGAAAGTAGCATTGTTACAAGTGGAAGAGAGTAGATGCATATCGTAATATGATAGGTCGACAAAGGATAAGGGTACGAATAACATATGGTTGGTAAGTAAAATGAGGAGGAAGAAACAATCAATGGGGGGAATGAAGGATGAGGTGAGTGAGAAGTAAAAAACGACAAGTTGGGCTTAAGGAGGAATCTTACGTAAAATTGTCATGAGACAAAAGTGGTTAAGTAAGAGTTCCAAGAGAGGGATGATGGAGATGAAAAATCAAAAAACTAGAGGTGGTATTTGCAAGAATGGAAGAGGAGGTGAGAGGATGTGATGATGGGGATTAATGAGAGAATGTAGATGGTGAGGATGTGTAATCATGGGCAAGTACAAGATGATAAATCGTCCTTAAGAGGGATTCTTAAGTAAGATCACCATGTTGGAGGAGTGGTTATTGCCAAACCAAAGAAAAAGAAGAGTGATGAGAAAAAGTAGATTTCCGTCGAGTTAATGGGAAGAGGGCATGAAAATATGGAATTAAAGGGAACCCTCAAGAAAATTTTCCATACCATGAGAGTGTAGACAGAAGACGGGTATTATGAAGGATGAGAAAAGAGTGAGTAGTGTATGCGAGTGGAATAAGATGTAAGAGAACTTGATAATGAGAATATAATGAAACAAATGAGTGTAATATGAATGGATGGAATAATATATGTGGTGTAGGATGAAGAGTGTGAGGGAATCCTTATTTTTATGCCCACACGGTGAGAGTGATGAAACAAAAGTGTTGAGGGAAATATGTGGAGTGAAAAGATGTGTGTCATGGTGATTGTTGTATGACGAAAAGGGAGATGATGGAATATTTTATACAAAGTGGGAGGATCTTAGGAAAAGGGTATACCTCACTTGAGATGTCCACGCAAAATGGGGGATTAAGGAAGATCATCAAATTGGAAGCAAATGAGTAGAAATTAAGAGCGAGGATGAATGGATCAAATATATGGTGACCATGGTGGGGACCGAGGAGTTTATGGATAAAGAATTCTGCTTGAGAGATATACTCAAGTAGGATTCACAAACCTATGTAATCGAGATCAAGTAGAATTCCCAAACTTAAAAGTATATTAGTGGAAACATGTATTAATATTAATGTGATTTCATGGAGATATGGATGATTGTAAGATATGTCATCCTTAAGGGGAAACATGCGAGATATATAACTCATGGGTCAAAAATTAATATGGAGGAATATAATTTTTGATAAAAGATGGCCGTAATAAGGTAAATGAAAATTAATTGTAGCAAGGGGTGTACATGGAAACCATGCGTCGAACCGGAAGAAAGGCTACCACTTAAGGCATTGCACTTGTAGCCAATAATAGGTGTTAACACATAACCGACAATAATTAGTTATACCAAAATACCATGAGGGAAATATGGATTAAATATGCTCATAAGCCTATTGGTGACATGAGAAAGGGGATTCTAGATGTAACTTGTACATGGGAAGAGGATTCTCCGTAGGTGGTTGTTCTAGGACTATGCCCCAAATGGGAAGGGGAAGATATAGACTGAGAAATGTGAGAAATCTGAAATGTATATGAGAAAGTTGATCAATGCGGAAAGAATTCTTAGGATGTTATGATATATAGAAGGTTGATCAATGTGGGAATCCTTTAATTCCATGATACAATAGAGTAGTCATCCTTCCAAGGTATGGTCTACCTTTTCTTAAAAAACAATTTGATGACGAGGATATGATATGCTTCATAGTTCTCCCGAGTGGGACCCGACTATTTTTATTTTATAATTTTTATGAATAGTTTTCCTTCAAAGGATCAGATCTATTTTTGATAGCCTTGATTTTGATTTTTTCATCCATGAATGTTAACTTTACATGGGGAGAGCTCGGAATAGCTAAGTAGAACACTTAGGAGGGGAAAATTAATGTACACGAGACATCCCTAGACCCCTTTGCATGGATCTAATAGGTGAATAAGAAGGTGATGTGTATAATGATCGCAAAGTGCTCACCAAAAAGTGAGAACCTATTTATAAGGAAAATACTATGGGTAGACCCGTAGTACCCATATTTAAGGTCATATCTAGGAACGTAACGACATACCACATAATTCCAAATCATTACAAGTGATAGATGGAAGATGTTCATGCTGGAGGAATGATCTAAATATATGACTATCTATTCATGGTATATATGTTAACAATAGAATGGTCATAAGTGCAATGCATTAATAGGTTCAAGATCTGGTTTACCATTGAGGAAGCCAAATTATAGGCCCCAAATGCATACTTATGCATGATAATATATGGTCCAATCTAGTTGAAACAAACTTTTCCCATTGGCTCCTTTCTAGGGTAGTGATATTATGATTTTATTTTAAGACAAGGTCACCTATTTTAAAGTCACATTCTTTGAGATGCTTGTTATAAGAACACTTGATATGATCTTGATAAACATGATGATGTTCAAGAGAAAGGAGGTGACACTCATCTAACAACTCAAGTTGTGTTAGATGCTCTTGGCGATAATCTTCATCAGAAATGAAGTCACGAAGAGACACACATAAGGATGGAATTTGAACTTTGAGAAGGAGAACAACTTTGGAACCATAAACAAGATTAAAGGAAGTGGACCCTATGGAGGTGTGAATGCTAGTGCGATAGGCCCATAAGGAAAAAGGAAGATGGAGATGTCAGTTTCGACATGCTTGATCAATGGTCTTGGAAATGATATTTTAGATATTTTTATTGGTAGCTTCGGCTTGGCCGTTAGCTTGAGGATAATATGGTGAAGAAAAGATAAGCTTAATTTTGAATACATTACATATTTTCTTAAGATCCTTGTTTTTAAAGTAATTTCCATTGTCCAAAACAATTTTATGTGAAACACCAAGCAACAAATGATGTGTTAATAGATGAAATTAATGATCAAACCAAATTTAGTTGAGGTGATTGGGGTTACTTCCACCCGTTTAGTGAAATATTCTATAGTAAATATGATATAATGATGTTTCGTGAGAAATGAGGATTAATTATACTAATGAGATCAAAACCCAATCACGAAAAGGGCCATAGATCTTGAGCAGGATATAAAGATTGTCTAGGAACATGGATGAGATTAGAGTGTTGTTGACATTTTTCACACTTCTTGACATACTCACAACAATCATGATTAAGGGAAGGCCAATAATAGCCAAGATAGAGAACATACTTAGAAATAGATAAGCCACTAAAATTTCCACCACAAATACCATCGTCGACTTCTTGGATAGCTCGAGAGGCTTCATGGGATTTAAGGCATTGGAGAAGGACCCCATAAAATCCGCGTTTATACAAATGCAACCGAGGATCACATTTTAGATAGTGCATATGATAAAAGAACTCTTGGCATTTTTAGAGAGGTCAAGAGGAGTGAAAATTTTGGATAAATATTCAAATATCCGAGAATACCAAAGGTCCGATGAATTAGTTTCAACAACATGGATTTGGGGTACATCATGAAATGGTTTGTCATGAAATTGTATAATCACCATAAGAAATGTTGTGATATTATTCTATAGTATCACTTTTGCACTGACACTCGCCTATGACTTGTTTTATTACAAGTTCAGAAACACCATATATGTCAATAATCCGAATGCCTAAGAAGACAAAGCAGCTTTCAAGATCTAGGATAATGGATTTTTATTCTTCCATATTGTTTGTACATTCAAAGTCAAGTTTGAATGTGAGGGGATAGGAACATCCCCGAGAGGAATGAGAATGATGCCCACACCTCCCCCTTGTTAACATTCAAAACCATTGAAGAAGAGGGTCATTTTAAGGGAATCATGATGAGACTGATTGATGGATTCATCTAGGAAATGCTCATGAGGAGGTTGCGTATTGGGAAGAGTGGATTCTAGTAATTGGTTGGCAATTGTTTGGCCTTTAATATGTTTTTGACGAATGATTTCAAGGTCAAACTCAGTCATGACCATGAGCCATCGAGTGATGTGATCATTATGATATGGTCTAGAATGCATTGTTTTGTGGGGTTGGAAGCTAGTAAAACACAGTCTTGTGAATAAGAAGATAATGTCAAATTTTCAAGTAGAAAATAAAATGATGCAACATAGCTTTTCAAATTTAGTGTATTGAGTTTCGTAGTTGTTAAGAATACGACTAATGTACTAGACAAACCTTCTTTTGACCTTGGTCATTACAATGTGCTAACATGGCTCCTAAAGAATAATTGGTTACAGAGATGTATAAATATAAGGGCTCCCCCTCATGTGTAGGTGTGAGCACTAGTGGAGATAAAAGATATTGTTTAACATCATTAAAATCCTTTTACAGCTTATGATCCCAATAAAATTTTGTCTTTTTGAACAAGATATTGAAAGTGCTAACAACAATAAGAAAGTTGTGAGATGAACTAAAAAATAGATTTGAGGAAGACTTGAAGATTGAGATGTTGCTTGAGATTATAAGGAGGCAATTTGAGGATTGTTTTAATTTTTGTAGGGTCAACCTTAATACCCCTGATAGAAACTATGAATCCAAGGATATTTACGAAAGAACTTCGAAAAACACTTTTTCAGTTGAGGCGAAGGAAGAAATGGATGAGAATCTCGAAAATCACTTCAAGGATAGAGAGATGATCACATCGATGTTTGGAATTTCCCAAGATGTCATCAACATAGTATTCTATAGTCTGATGTATGAGGTCATGGAAGATATATGTCATGGCTCGTTAATAAGTCGCCCCAACATTTTTCAAACAAAAGGGCATGGAAAGATAGAAAAATATCCCCCATATGGTGATGAAAGAATTATTATGTTGATCTTATGGTGCAATGAGAATTTGATCGTAGCCGGAAAAAGTATCCATCAAATAAAACATACCATGTCCAACAATAAAATCAACAATTTTATCAATATTAGGAAGAGGAAAGTCATCGTTAGGGAAAACAAGATTAAGATCCCAAAATTCAATACATATATGAAGCTTACTTGATGCTTTAGTGATGAGTAAGATGTTAGAAATATATTGGCAATATTCAATGGGGATGATGAAACTAGAAGAAATAAGACTTTACCGCTTTTCTTTGACATTGAGATGAACTTGAGGATGCATGCGGTGAAGCTTCGCCTAACCAATTTATTTTTGGGGATGGTAACGATGTTGTGAACGAAATGGAGGGGTCAAGACCTAGCATGTCTAAATACGACCATGCAAAGGCCTGGCTATGATTGGATAAGAAAGAGGTAAAGGATTTGAGTTCTTGAGGTTTAAGAGATTATCCCACCTTAAGAATGTGGGGATCTTGTGGGGTCCCAATATTAATGTCGATAGTGGATTCATTTAGGAGAATGGAAGTGTTAAGGGGAAGGGACTTTTGGATATGAGAATCCTTGGCCCCCATGTAAGAAATAATGGAGTTATCATCGCCACACCGAATAATTTAAATAGTAGGGGAATATTCCTCTACCATCTCTGGTCGTTTAAGAGGAAGGGGGTTTCGTTTCCAACTTGATAACTAACTCGGTCTAAGGGAAATGGTGGAAATTAAAGAAAAACATTAGGGGGAATAGATACATGTCATCATCCGGATCAGTAAGATAATTTGATGGAGAGAATGTATCATGTAGATTGGTAAGATAATCAAATATGAGAGGAGGTATCATCTTGATTGGTAAGATAGTTTGATGGAGAGGAGGTATCATCTGGATTGGTAATATAGTTAGATGGAGAGGACTTAGGTGAATCGAGGTTGATGGAAGAGGATTCAGACATGCCTAAAGGAGGGATGGAGGGATCCTTGTATCCCAAGCCAAATTTTTCACATGGTTCACGGGTTTGTTTGAAGACATTTCGAAGAGGGACTTGTTCATAATGCCCCATACCAAACCCCTTCCACACACAATACTAGAGGTATGTATGGGTAAAAGATGGTTTTATAATAAACCTGAAACCACCAATATATGGTTTGGTGTGAGGATGATCTTCAACATGAGAAGAAGGTCGATCAAGCCCATTATAGACTAGGTTGGTTTTGAGAGAAGATGGACAAAATGGGATGACTTCCCCAACATTTAATTGATACATGGGGCCTTATCAGGGCGGCCGATATGGTTGGGAGAAGGAAGAGCGTTAAGAATGAGGATTTGATATTCTCCTAAGGCAAGGCACTACATCATAACATCAGAGGATCCATCATGGGGTAATGTATATGCGGGCATAGAAGAACTGGTGGATGCATTGAAAGAAGAGTTGGATTTGGGGATAAGCACGTCCTTAGGTCTAGAGGTCATGTGAAATGTCTTAAAAGGAGGGGCATCACCAAGAAGAGCATAAATGGTCCCCTCATGTTCATATTTAATACAATGGTGGAGGGTAGATGGAATGTAGTGCATGGCACAAATTTAAGGATGTCCAAGTAGAAAATTATACTGAAACTCTCCTTCTATAATATAGAATAGATCATGCAGGATTTTATGGCTGAAGCGAATGGGAAGGAAAACTATACCCACTGGAGGGGTTGCAACATCATTAAAAGAACGGAGGATGGTAGGAGATTCAACAATAATGGTGTTAGGTAGTTTGAGTTATTTGAAGGTGTGAGAAGAAATGATATTAATAATAACACCATCGTCAATCATGGTCCTGTCGATGCATGTATCATTTATGTGGACCATGAAGAGAGGAATATTGTGTTCCTCTATTGGCATATTGGGGATTTCCAAATCCTCGAAGGGCATGGCAATAGATGTTGTGAGATCATCAACTAGATCCGTGAGGGGTTGAGGCTCATCGGATGATACCGAGATCCGTTGTAAAACCTCAATAAGAGATTTTTATGGTTAGGAGAACTTTGAATGAGTTCATAAAGTGAAATTTTAACCGAGGTCCGTGAAGTTGTTCGGAAATGGTTTGTTCGATGGAAGAAGGTTTAGGAGTGGCCAAAACAGATACCCTTGCCTTAGAGG
The DNA here is from genome assembly GCA_018340775.1 of Taxus wallichiana var. yunnanensis. NCBI lineage: Eukaryota > Viridiplantae > Streptophyta > Pinopsida > Cupressales > Taxaceae > Taxus > Taxus wallichiana. The sequence continues at coordinate 283,729,588 of CM031237.1, forward strand.
AAGGCATAGGTGCTCATGTTGGATGAGTTATGAAAGTAGTGATGACAACTTTAGGCTGTGATAGGGGTGTGGATGCGGTAAGATCATAAGGAGGAGGGATAGCAAGAAAGGTCTTTGGCATAGTTTGGGTGGAAGAGTTAGGATTATGTGATCCATAACAAAGTTGTTATATGAACAAAATTGATCAAAAGAGGGGATCATCACTTGAATCATCCTATTTTGGTGGAGGGTTAGTGATGTCCTTATATTTTTCTTATTTTGGTAGTGAGTTGGTGGAAAGAGTCTTTAATTAAAGGGGTAGCCTAGATGTTCTAACCGATGCATGTAGGGGTGAGGGAGCTGATTGGGTTAGTGGAAGAGGTGGTTCTCTATCATTAAGGAGAACATTCTTGTTGATGAATTTTTTTATTATGGTTTAAAGGGATCTATAATGTCCAAAGTGTCATGCCCTAGTGCATGGTGGTATAAATAAATAAGGTTAGAGTTAAAAATGAGGGTTCAAGTGTACTTGGGTCAAAGGGCTTAACTAACAACAAGGTGATTGTCAAGGTCTAGAGTAATTGGTAAATCATGGTAGTTTGATATCCCGATGGGATGGGTGATGATGTAGATATAGGAAAACGTTTATGTGATGATAGTTTTCCAATGCGGTGGTGTGATGGGAGAATTTTAATACTATTTTAGACTTCATGAGGATGGAGTTGACTATGTTTGTTTTTGAATATTTTTGATGATGTGGATGCCCTAGACTCAGTTTTGGGAAGTGGTTTAGAAAGAGGTCATTGTTGTGTTGTTTTATTAGTGGTGAATGTTTTCAATGAAGGAAGTGATCTCAAAATAGAGAAAGACGATGAAGGGAATAAGAATAAGATCTAGGGAGGGGTCACAAAATAAAGGATGATGACGTGGCCTTAGGAGGATTGGTCTTAGAGGGAGGAATTTCTACCTATTTTTGCGGATGTGAAACATGATGTTGAGGAAATGTACCAAGGGGTATAGGTCTTGTTTCGAGGAGGCACCCTTGGGAGAAATGACAAAAATTTATATTGAAGGGTCTAGAGATGGTATTGTGGTTGATAAATGAGAAGGGAGTAGTTTTTTCATGATAATGTCAAAAGGAAACAAATATTATTTTGATGTGAAGGTGTCGATTATGTAGAAGAGATGGGGGATCACTTCAAGTCATTGTGATTTGGAGTGATTTCCAAATATCTTCGAGAGATGAAAGTGTTGTAGAAGAATAAGGTGATATGGTCACATTATTTGATGTAGTGGGTGTGGGTAAGAGTTTAGAAATAGGAATTGGGACTGATGCTAAGGACGGTACAATGGGTAAAGGTGAAATGGACGCGAACAAAGTTGATGTGAGTAGTGATGATGTAGGAGTGATAAATAAAGAAGATGATATAGGTGTTGGATCAATAGTGGGTATATGATGAGATCATGATAATTTTTGTATAAAATATTCAAGGGGATTGTTATAATTGTGGTATTTTTGGAAGTAGGTATGGATGTGGGAATAGATGCAAAAATAAATGTTGGTATGAATTGTGTAGATATGGTAATAGATGTTAAGTAACTTGTGGATGTGGCAAAAATGTTTGAAGAGGTGGATGTGGTGGTTGATGAAGATGGTGAATCATTGTTGTGAGCTATGATCTTGATTAATAGTGTGTAACATGTTTATGGTATTTGCATTAGGATTTTGGGATATAGAAGAAGTGGTGGCTTAACTTGTTGATGTTGGTGTGTGATTTGGAAATGGTTGTTTAAATATGTCTAGTGGTTGATTGGATGAGGTATTTATATTATCTACCTGAAGATATCCCTAATCAATGAGTCTTTGGACCAAATCCTTGAAATTTTGACATCTCTCTATGTCGTGTCCTCGAAATTGGTGGTACTTGAAATAATGGTCCTCGGGGATAACATGCAGGTTTTGGTCTTAACTCATCAACTAGCCGAGATAGGTTGAAATGTGATCAATTTTTTTGTCATTAATTTGTCAAATATCATGTTGTATGACTCCCCAAGAGGAGTGTAGTTGGGCGTTGGTCATGTGAATCGTTGTTGAGCCAATGTAGTAGATGTAGACGTGGGAGATGATTTAACAATGACAACGTTGGCTGCTACTTTTGACTTGTCATTTGATGCAGATGGTTTGGTGAATTCCTTTTTGGGCTTATTTGATCTTAATTTTAAGTGACCTTGTTTGAGGGCACATGTCTCAATCTTCGAGCCATAATGAAAGTTTTCTCGAAAGTTCATAAATATTCAATCAGAATGTAGAAGATATATGCTTCACACATGACCGTGAAAAAAGTTCAATAAGATCGGTCTATGGAAGAGGGAAGCATAACTGGTTTAGAGTGTTACGTCATCGGAAATGAAGTTCGTGATGGAATTTTCCTCAAACTGTCTGATGGTATAAAGATCATGAATGGTTACTTTGTGCACGATATTAATTGAGAAGTGTTCTAAAAATAATTGTGCAATATGAGTGAAGGAAAGTATTGAATGTCAAGGGATATTGTTATAGCATTCTAACACAGGATCAACTAAATACATAGGTAAATTACGGAGCATCAAGTCTTGATCATGTACAATGAGATCACATACATACTTGAATGTGTGGAGATGCTTTTGTGGGTCCTCTTTACTATTAAATTTGGAAAATTTTGGCAATTCCTAGTGTAGAGGATATGGTTTAATTGGTATAGATGGATGGATAGGCTCATTGCATATTTTCTCATATGACAATGAGACTCTAGACCCCAAAGTGGTGGCCTCTAGATTGGATAATCGATTCACTAAGGCCTATACATGATCATTAGGAATATTTTATTGAAGAATGAGAGGTGTTGGTTGCATGTAAGAAGTAACCAAATGAGTTTGTTGGTGGATTTGTGGATGTGTGGGTGTTTGAGGAACCTGATTAGGGTGAGCATGAATCATGGTCTTGTGATTGAAGTGGTGGTTGATGAAATAATTGTTGTTGAGAAATGGGCACAATGTATGATTGTTGGGATTGGATAGGTTGTTGTGTAATCTATTGAGTGGGGATGTGGGCATAGCTAGGTTGATGGAATGGGTGAGACACTAAATAATACAAAGGACCTATAAAAGGGGGTTAGGAAGTAATGGCATGCATGTGTGATGTGAGAGGAACCTGTTGTTTGGATAGGGGATGTGATGTGTGTGCATGTTGGATGGAGTCACTAGTGTTAATTGTGGTTGAAGATGTCGTAGGAATGGTAGTTATAATAGTTGTGTTGATTGGAGGGAGATTAGGAGGAATGGATATGAGTAACTGAGTATTTTGGTGGGATGACGGATTGGTAGAAAATGAAGAGAGGTCATATTGGGATGTAAGAAGTTCATTTACAATAAGTTGGGTATTTTTGAGATTGGTCTGATAAGAGTAAATCTGCTGAAGTGGTGGACCATCTAGAGGAATTTGAGTGGATTTTCTAAGGAGATAGTCTTAGAGAGTCCCTGGATTGGCATCAAGAAGTTTTTGAAACTCTACATCACCTCGAGGAAAGATATGATTTCCAAAAGGATCTGATCTAATGGATGGTGGGGTGGCTAGCCTAGATGGGATAGATTGATGGTATAAGAAAGTATTCTCATCTAAGGTCAAATTATGAACAAGGGGTCCTTCGTGAGAACTAGTGATGAGGGATTAAGTGCCCATGAAAGAGGTAATCAAGGGCACGGATACAACAACTATTGTGATGGATGTTCATTGGGATGAATATTCATGTTCCATTTTTAAGCAATTTGAACAAATAATTACAGGACATAAAACAACAACAATTTTTATGCTTGACTAAACTAGAAAAAATCAAGCAAACAATTTATTTTTATTTTTATTTTTTATTAAGAGCACGTGTGAAAAGAAAAACAAAATGGTTGTTAGAGAACATAGAAGAAGGAAAACTATGTTTGGTTTTAGGAAGTTGTGGCTGGGAAATTTTTGAAACGGTTTCCTATTGGGTGATCAAATCCCAATCAGTGAACCAGGTGAAAGGAATGTTTTGATGTGTTAATTGGTTTGTGAATTTTTAGGTAGTGTGTGGTAAAATGTGTGATGTAGAATATTGAACCTCCTATTTAAACTATATGAGAAAGCAGGATGAGAAATGAAAGTTCTTTGTTAACCCAAATCCAAATGTTATGTTCGATGAGGACACGCACAAGAAAAAGGAGTTGCGATGCAAAAGGATCAAATAGAGAAAATCAAGAATACGTTTATACCAATTTTCCTTTTTATTTGGGTGGATGGTGTTTGAAGGCGGGAATCGTGACCAGGAACGTCTGAGGACCTTAAATTTGTATGATTCACGATCATGGATGGGGTTGGTGAGAGGATACTTGCGACATGTTTTGGTTTAGCAATTGATCTTTGACAACGTAATTTAGGGGTCGCAAGTTCGTATACTTTTCTTATAAAATAAAATAAGACAATTAGTGGACATGGGTTAAAAAGATACAAGAAAGATGAAAAAAATGTTCTATTATTTTTGTGCAAAAAGAAACCCTATACATGGAGAATTAATCTTTAAAAAAGTAGTTCAGCATTAGTATATAATTATAATATACAAGATATGAAAATTAATTGACTAAAAGATAAACTAAAGTATGAAATAAACGAAGTAACTATTAAATTCCAAATCGAAATGAGGAATTAAGCTATATAATGACAAACTATGCAATGTGGTAATGGATTCAAAATGATAAACTACGACATGAACTATAAAGTGAAAAAACAAACTAACTATCAAAAATAATATATAAAATAATAAACTATTGATTGAAAATCGAAATGAATGTAATGACCGTTGATGACACAAATGATGGATATCGATACGAGGCATTGTGTTTATTTGTTTAGTGAACTATAAACTAGTGGTCACTCCAAGTGGAGCAAGATTACGCCATGAGTGGGGCAACGAGAAAAAGAGGTTCATTTTTGTCTTGAAATGACGAGTTGGGGAGGGGATGCTACTATTTTTCTCTTATGTGCATCATGTGTCTATGGAAAATGTGTTCTATTACATGTATTCAGGGGTGGTATATGTGTTTGTGTAAACTAATAAGGGCATTCCATGCTTTGAGGTATAAATCGTGTTTTGATTATTTTACATTTTTTACCTAATTGTGTCATTTACTTGCTAATTAGCGTAGTTGTTGCTTACAAGGAAAAAGATTCATTTGTGTTGTTATTTCTATAAGTTATGCATCATGGACTTATGTTTGTAGTGTGCCTTTTCTATGGTAAGTGTGGAGATATTGCTAGCTAATTTCAATTTTGTTTGTATAGGAAAATTTGATATTGGTAATGAAATTATGGTTGTAGAATGGTTATCTTCGACATGTATCTAGTAAAAGAAAAGTGAGGTGCATTATGTTATTTTCGAGAACTCTCACAAAAGCGTATGAAATACAAAAAAATCGGGCTTGTAAGGCATTTTAGGTTCTAATGTAATTGTTGCTTTAAAGGTAGATATTATTTAGTATATGATGTTTAGATCTTGTCTAAGACATAGGTGAGATTTCTATAAATGAAAGTTTTTTGGTACTTAGGAAAAGAACATTTGTCTTCTTGAAAAGAGTTTGAGAAACATGAATGGTGGATTTTATTATTGGGAATTTGTACTTTGTTTTTCTTGTATGCAGGGTTTATGGATTCCAAATTTCTAAGGTAGCAATAAGACAATGGACTATGAAGAAATGGATTCCAGATGGGGAGTTATATCTAATTAAGTATTTGAGTGTATTACACGTTAGGTTTTTATTGTAATAAGAGTGGATCAGGATATTTCAAAGTTGTTTTTTTTTCTCAAACTTATTTATATGAACAAGTTAAAGTTGGAAGCATGTTATGAATTTTGTCTTGGAGTCCTATTATGTAATAAAGAGACAAAAAAAAAGCTTCTTAGGCTTCAAATTTCATCGTGAAGTTTTCCCAAAACTAAAAACTATTTCTATTAAGCTTTTTCTTAACACTTCAGTGTTTTTAGAGATCTTGTGCTTTGTAGTAACATATAACCTTGAATGCATTCCATTTATTGGTGACTTTCATTGTGGGGTTCATGTCTAATGCAAGTGCATATTCAACCTCAAAATATGTGCATTGTGGGATCTTATTTTGCTTAATTTTTTTAGCTAATAAGTCCATTCTAAGAATGAACTTCACCCTCTCGTCACATTCTGCTGAATTTAATCATGGTACATTTTCCTTCTCCTAGGTACATAATGAATGGTGAGTGTGTTAGATTGGGGTGATAAACGTGTATAAGAAGATAGTGTAAGTAACTGTGAATTGTAACATTAGTATAGACCTATGTGGTGGGAAAAGGTAGGATGTGTTGTAATCGGGCTTTTGCTTTTAATCGGAGTACATCGTGTTTTTCTTCCCATTTATAGTAGATACTTGTAGGATGTGTATGAGAAAGCTGGGAAAATGCAGAGGTCATTAAGGGCGTGGACTCGGGATAAGGTTGTAAAGGTCAGTCCTTGTCGTTCTTTGCACCCAATGTCGATGGTAGCTTTATCAAGAGTCAATCCTTGTGCTTTGTGAATAGTAAGGGCCCATACCATTTTTAAGGGCAGTTATCGGTGGTTGCTTCTAGTTATGGGGGCACTAGAATGTATGTTGGGTGGATCGGATCCCAGGCTGGGCTTTGTACCTTGGGAAGTTGACAACCACATACAAGGGCAAGCTTGGTGGGGTGGTTGCTTGCTCATACAACATAGTGATGATTTTTCCTTATGTACCATTAACAAGGCCGGTTTGCACCCAAATATTTGTTGTCAACATTGTTTGTTCACCTTCACAAAGTAATATGTTACTCTCTAATTGTGTGTTGGTGCTATACCATGGGTCGGTTTCCCGTGATTGTTCAACTTTAGCTATTTCGACGGTGTGTTGAGAGATCGCATCCTATATTTTTTATGTAGTGTTACTAACACGTTTGTTGTGTAAAGGTGTGTTGCATCCTAGAATGTTTCCTATTCTGCAGGAGTGATGTATGTAGGGGTCCTTAACATCAGTAGATTCTAGTCGTGTTCTGTAGCAACTATTTTTGACATTTTGTAGTAGATCTCGGAAGATGTGCTGGGAAGGATTAGTACCTTGTTGCTAGAAGTTAACAATAAGCATGATTGTATTCTGAAAAGTGACCATAACGTGTGACCATAGGTGCTAGGAATGTACAGTTGAGTATCTTTAATTAGAGGTAGTTGAGCTAGGTCTCCAACCAGAATAATAGAATGACCTCCAAAAGCTTGCATTTATAGGTGGGGAATGCTTCATGTGGGTGGTTGTTTATATTGTTTAGCAGTTTAGGCCTAATAAATCTCATTTCATCGATTAGTATGTATTCCAGATCTACCATGGCTTGTTGAAATGTAGCTAGTGTTTGACCTCAAAGAGGGGTAACTTCAGCTATTGGTATGTCTAGGCCGGTGTGTATTGTTATGCCAGAGATGTTGAATGTTGCAAGCCCTATTAGATCTAGTAGGAGTAGGTTATTGCCACGAAGGTTGGTGAATGGGTGGAATGCTCTTGAAATCTCTCGATTAGATGTGATTTACCAGTCCTGTTGTTCCTTGAATTATCATGTATAATGGAGCAATGTGTGGCACTGCATTTGCATGGGTTACGATTTTTGTAATGCATCTTTTTGTTATGCCGATAAGATGTAGCCATTTACAGGGGATAGGAAAACTGGTGTAAATTATTTAAGTGATCAAGCGTAGTAGTTTTATGAAATCCCTCCATGTTTCATATAACTGGTTACCAACAATAGCTTTTGGCCAGTTGTGTGACAGATCAAAATCATGCTTACCAAGAATGTCTAGGTCACTTATGTCTATAATACTTGTAGGAAGTAAGCTAGAGAACACCTCCCACTCGTCCATCTAAGTTGGGGTGGGTTCATTGAGGGAGCTATCAGAGATAGTTGTTAGACTGGAAACAGGTTGGCGGGGTTAAACAATGTACGTGCCATGCCTGGTAGGTTCGAGAGAAGGCAGCCCACTAAGGCCTGAGTGTTTCTGGCCATGTACAAATGTCAATGTAATACAATGGAAAGATTTTTACAAAAGGAGTTCCGTTAAGAAAAAAATTTCGTATGTAGGCAAACCAACAGTAGGGGTGGTTACTATCTGGGGAAATACTCTAATTATAGCCTATTTTTTCCGTTGTTTCCATGGTTTCCCTTTCCTACACTTTTTATAGACCCATGACCGAATGGCTTCTATTAACCAGTATTTTTCCATGTACCTCTTCTTTGAGTGTTTATTTTTTCATGCACCTTGGTAAGTTAGCTTGGAAAACTTGTATCGAGGTGTCCAAATAAAAAGACTTAAGTGGCAAGCAATTTTATCCTCAAACATTATCCTATGATGTAGATATTTCTTGTTATTTTTAAAAAGACATCCTTTGAATTTATGTGCTAGTTATTACATTGTTTATCTAACTAATACAAATATCTCAAATACATTTATTTTTCATATGCCAAAAATATCAATCACCTAGTGAAAAATCTAGGCTTTTACATATCACACTTTTATTAATATTCTCGAATCTTGGATTTATTCAGGTACTTCTATCCTTTATCAATCTCCTCTCAGTTGAACCTCACCCCACATGCACATTTTTGCGTAGTTGTTTGACAAGATATCTCTATCGATAAAATATGCCATGTTGCACTAAGTTATCTTATGACAAATTAACATCAGTTTTACTAAATCATTTCACGTGCTGATGTTTTTATGGACAATGTTTTCTTGTATTGAAGAAGGATAATAGTAATGCAACTTTATCTTTCCTTGTCAATAAATCCACTACTCACATTAGTTATTCCATGTTAGCTGATTGAAAGTGAATTAGGAGGATTTGTACCCCATAAGATCTCATAATGTGTGACCATTCACAAGTCCTATGATGCAGATATTTCTTGTTATTTTTAAAAAGACATCCTTTGAATTTTTGTGCTAGTTATTACATTGTTTATCTAACTAATAAAAATATCTCAAATACATTTATCTTGGCATATGCCAAAAATATCAATCTCCGTGAATAATCTAGGATTTTACATATCACACTTTTATTAATATTCTCGAATCTTGGATTTATTCAGGTACTGCTATCCTTTATCAATCTCCTATCATTTGAACCTCACCCCACATGAACATTTCTACATAGATGTTTGACAAGATATCTCTACTGATGAAATCTACCATGTTGCACTAAGTTATCTTATGACAAATTAACAACAGTTTTACTAAATCATTTCACACGCTAATGTCATAGGAATATATGTGCTTTCCTGGTTCACCCCACATGCACACTTCTTGCATAGATGTTTGATAGGATAACATAAATTGCAACATTTTCATGCTACTCGTCACTTACATATCAATTGTTTTATTCGGACTGGCTATAATGGAAATGAATACCTACTTGTTGAATTAATGCTTGCCTTCATACTCATGTTTGTGTTATCTGCAATGGTAATAGATCCTAAAGCAGTAAGTTACACTGAAATTGGCCATTAATACCTCCTTAAACCTGTTACAAACTCCCACAAACTAACATGGGAATGGTTCATTTCCCTGTGTCTAGACCTCTTAATATCCTCTCTACCTCACTTGGTACAATATCCCTAGGCTGAGAAACTAACAGACTCCAATTAAACACCAAAGTCAAACACTCCAATCATAATGTTTCAAAAAAGCTCATTTCTATTAGGCATTTTGTCAAACACTTGATGTGCATCTGAATACCTTCCTCACTGCTAGTCTACATAATAAATCCAGCTCTCACCCTATTTTTGTTGGACTCCTCTCATGGAATTCAACAAAAAATATAACTGGATTCTTGTGAGCACTTTTGTTACGGGAATTAGATGGTGAATTTCAAGGATTCTTTGCCAATCATGTCTCAAATGCAGGAAGGCCAACAATAATGGCGTGGAAAACCAAATTCTTAAGCAATCGGATTCATGGATTCTGTATGCTAATCTCTAAGGGTATGACACTTTAATACACAAATTTCAGGCATGTTAAAAGATCAATTATCATAGACAACTTAGCTAGAGATGGATTCAAAAACCTTAGATATAGTCAAAAGGATACATATTTAATACTAAAAGTGCACAAAGTATAGGTTCTATAAACTTTAGTTAAGACCAAGGTCACCAAACTTATTACAAATGTATCCTAAAAGTGCCTCACAATTGATAGGGGATATAGGCTCTGATACAACATATTCACTCATCAAATGGAACTTGTCTACTATTACTTAGAAGCTTCCTTCCCTTCCTCTAGCTAGAAGCTTGTGTCCTTACCAGTGTTAGTGACGGTTTGCAAAACGCCTCGGATTTACATTCCCTTTCACTGTCACTTTTTTAATCTTTAAAGTTCACATCATATGATTCAAACCCTACAATCAACCTCAATATTTCTTGATTAGAATATCATAATGCAAGTAAATTATATTGTGATCCATTATGAGTCACAACACACTACTCCTCATGGGCCTACTATGCATAGGGATACATTGAACTGCACTTTTGTTATGTGGGGCATACAAAACATGCTCTATTCAACATTTAAGAAAAGAAGTTGACTTTTCAAAATGATTTTGTCCCAATTTTTTTTCTAAACTTGTGGCTAAAAATCATACGATCTTGGCGGTACCTTCCATTTTGTTCAGTACCCTCTTTACAACTTCAACACAACCTTCGCAAGACATGCCAACCTTTAATACTAATGTCGAGATTTGTTGCTTAAAACATAATGCTTCACTGGATTCACTTTAACATGAAGCAAAATTTCATCAATACAATGGATTTTCAGCAGGTGGTATAAAATCAGGGTTGCAATGGATTACAAAGAAAGTATAATCGTTATGAAAAGAAATGTTCAAGAAGAACAACTTTAAAACTTATTTGAAATTCCTTCTATGGCTGCCATGTACCATTTAAGTTCCAGATTTTCAGATTTCAAGGAGAATCATGCAACCAAGGCATGTATTCAAACATCAACTACAAATGCATTTAATGATCTATATCAGATTTAGGTTTTACATTGTTCTTTCCAATCAAAATAAAACATATTTTGCAAGAAAGATGCTATAATAGATATTTAGAAATGCACTTCCAGCCTTAAAAGGAAGATATTGTTCATACATTCATTCCTTAGTTACATGAAGTTTCAGAGTCCAGATGGATAACAATATGGAAAATAAGGACAAAATCAAGACATTGTAGGTGCAGAGAATTATCTCTACTTTTGTGGCATGTTTACAAGGTCATGAGAAAATTTCAAATAAAGTACCTAGTTCCATCAACATGATTGTAGAATTAAATCAATTTGACATTCAGGTAAGGATGATGTAAAGGTAAGCCTCTCATAAATCGAAGAATATTAAGATTCACTAAATTGAGCCTTCAAGAGATACATGTGCTTCTAGGGCAGCAAACTACTTTTTCTTTAAAATTTGCAGCCATACATTCACATGAAAGTTCATTTTTAGTTAAAACAGAGTTCTACTAAGAACCATACATAAAACTTTCAAATGAAAGCTATCAAAATGAATGCAAAAGAGATAAGAGGCATTAACCATCGATTCATTGAGTATTTTGAAGGTAAAACATGTTTTTGCAAATATAATGTCAAATATGTGATGTGTATAAGAACAAAATAGGTCTAAGGAACACAAAATAACATATCAAACTACTCAAGATGTCAAAAGAGTAACATTACTATGAGAGAAATATCGCGAAAGTTCGAAACCAAGCTCAAAAGATTTTAGTACATAGCAACAAAGGGGGAAAGGTTTGAATCACAAGTCACGACATGTTGAATCCATGGACAACCAAATAGCTTGACCGAATAGTGAGGAAAAAATGCAAGATGGAGACCCTAGGTTGAGGAAGAGCTCACAAATTATCCAAGGTGAGCCCGGATTTACAATACATAGTTCATAACCTTCAGCGACATGCCAAGACGAGCTCAAACTCATTTCCAAAATAGAGCCATGGCTAGATTCATTTGGGTAAATAAGCAATACTCAGAGAACCAAAAGAAAAAATAAAACACAATGCCCAAATTGTAGAAATAATGGTTGAGTATGCAAAAACAAAGCCATACATCAACACCACGAGCTGGGAAAGGAAATAGTAAACCCTTGAGCCAGGAGAAACTATGATGCAACACCATTAAAAGGACTATTAAAAAATATGGATCTCAAAGCCATATTCAAACCCTTAAACACAAAATCAAGTTCGAACCAGTACATAGATGGAAACAAAGATAGTACAACTATTTTACAGTCGACTTGTAAAGAAGCAAGGATGATTATCAGACCAGTGATTCCTCAGAAGTAGATCTTCTGTGGCAATTCAATGTACCAAATGTTCCTGCCATGACACCAGTTGAACATGTCTCACGACTTAAGAAGCCACAACATAGGATAACAAAGACTCCTGAGGGGAGGTAACTTAAATATCACTGGACTCTTTTGTTCATTTTGTAATCTCCTTGCAGTTAAACAGATACAATCACCAATAATAACTTTTTTATATTTAATAGTTTTTAGTATAGATTTTAATGTTGGTGGAGAGAGTGGACCCACCACTTTGTACTTGCTGGTTATATCTAACCATAGAGAACTCAATATATAAATAAATAAGATTCTTCACAAATGAATATGATTACTTTGTATCTATTACAAACAAGTTTTTTTTTTTGGCAGACTCATTAAAGATTTCAAACATCACCATAAGAGAATGAAATTCTTCTAAATTATGGTGATCAAAATATTTTTGTCTGATGTTTCTGATCCCATTACTCAAATCCATTTTAATGGAAAAGAAGAACCAAGCCATGCTTGGGAAAGAAGAAAGGAGTAGGGTTCACACTTCCTTTCAAAATGCATTTATTAATCAGATCAGAATGTATGGAAATGTCTGAGATAAAAACATTTTGAAAGAGAATTTAGGAAAATAGTATTTATTGTTGTTCTGGACAGATTCCAAACTCAAAAGTAAAATAAACTTTAAGGAATATTCATAATTTTACCTGGTATTTGATTCTGTATATCTTTGCTACCGCACTGTGAGCCAGGAGCAAATTGTGAGCCACAATGTAAGGTTCTGTTGCACTGTTTCCCGCTGTGCAGTTCCCAAATGAAGGGGAACAACGCCCTGGTGCATGGAGTCCTTTGTCATAACCATAGCTCGAGAAGATAAGCGGCTCGTTTATGGTTACCCAATACTTAACACGGTCTCCAAATTCTTCAAAACATTTTTCTGCAAATAAAGAAAAATCCTCCCTGACAGAACAAGAAAGAAATACAATGTTTCAGTTCAAAAATTGAAGATAATAAGTTGAAAGCAGAAAGTTTGGATGCATCTTACACGACTTTGGAAGAAATAAATCCTCCATACTCATCCTCCAGAGCTTGTGGCAAGTCCCAATGATACAACGTCACAAAAGGCTCAATGCCTGCAACCATTTCATCCACCAATGATATATGAGTGTAAACAAGGAGAGCATTAATCTCTAAATAATGTGCAGGGAATAAGCTGCAATACCATTCTTAATGAGCTCATTTATGAGATTATTGTAATAAGTGATTCCTTCCTCATTAAATCCTCCGTGCCTTGGCGAGCCCTTTGTATTGCAAACAGATTCACAGAGATTAATATCGGATTCAATTTAAGAATGAGTGTTTAATGTCATCTGCACTCTTTGTCCATACCCTGTTTCAAAGCTCCTATTTTGGCACAGGCAGGGAGTATGCTAGCATAGTTGTTTTTAAGGTCGCGCAATCTCAAAACATTGAAAATACAGAACTCTAAATGGCTCGACCACGAATAGAACCAGAAGATATATAGTTTTTTCGGAAAGAAAAGCAGCGGCCATAGCTGAGAATAACCAAAAAATAGATTTTCCAGGCCATAATATCCAGACATACAAGCTTCAACAATGGCGGAATTTTTTTTGGCATAATTTCCCCTATCTAGGAAGCTCAAACGAAGAATGATCAAAATGACTGAGTTGCCCACTTTTTGCTCACTGTAACTTAGATCGAGTTAAGGTTGTATAGGTGTCAAATCAGAATGAGGACAACGGTGGCAGAGATGGATGACAGAAACCTGCACGCTGGCACATCAAGCAGGTGAACGTAGTCAATAGAAGGTCAAGCAGGAGGCAAGCACGTTAAGCTAGTCAAGCTGGAGGCTGTAGTCCTAAGAGATCTAGTTCACAGAAGCCACACCTCCGGCATAATAAGAGTAAAATATTAAAAAGATAGCTTATACTATGAAATTATCTACGTTGTTTGAAATGATAAGTTCTTTTTGTGTTTTGAATTAAGATGCCTAAATTTTTCGGTGAAATGATATAAAGTGGAGTTTGACCCCACATTCAATGTGGGGCGATGATGATTGGAACTAGCTTGGACAAGGGAATGGATCAGGAAGAAAAAGAGTTAGCAAGGTGGAAGAATCGTGGTGTCGAGTTGAGGAGGGCGAGTTGAGTCGGTGAGGATGGAATGGGAGATGGATGGGAATTGAGTTAGGACTGTGCGGGGGTGAGGCGGTGAGGATGGCTTAGGCAGAGCATGAGATGAAGTGAATTCACTCTAAAAAATGAGACTCAAAAGAAGGGTCTATGGGATATATGGATGGCGTTGATACTAGATTTTCTGTTACGAAAACTTTGTTTTAATGTCTAGTAGCATGTAAAATGAGGAAAAATTGTAGTGCTTTAGCATCAATAGTTGCGCTTGTTCTGGTTATAGTAATATTGGTAGAGAGCGTCACCAAATTAGCGGTAAATTCTGAATCCAAAGCTTTAAGCAAGGCTTCCCTAAATTTTTTGAAGAATACAATGGGGAAACTATCGATTATATACCCATTTATGGAAACAAGAGGCAAAAATCCAGTGCAAAAGTAAATTTAGTGAGGGCTTCGACTTGCTATGATGTTTGAGAGTGTGAAAAGGCTTTGACGTGTTCTACTGAAAAGAACTTAGAGTGAATTATTCTTTTAGTTTGGATGGTGTACGTGCACCATTGTTATAATTGGACTGTGTGGATTTCAGATAGAGTTCAATGGGGAGTGAGTGGTTGGTTCGAGTGGGATGAGGAAGCTCGGTTGGAGTAGAGAGTTTCAGGATGTGTAGTGGGACTAGCATCAGTTAAGGCGAGTTGGTGTGTTGAGAGGAGTAACTCGGGTTGGGAGATAGGGTGTGGCTTAACAGATTGGTAGATGGGACGGAGTGGTAAATGAGTGAGGAATTGGTGGCTCGCGGGGATGAGGTTGAGTTGGGTAGAGCCGAGTGGGAAGAGGCAGCTCGGTGAGGAATGTTGGAGCTGAGTTGAGTTGTGGGATGGGATGAGGAAAATGGTATGATGTGGGATGGATTTGGTTTGGGGGAGAGATCGACTAAGGAGTAAGTTCAATGGTTGTTGGATAGAGTTGTAGAAAATCTGCAGTCTTATACAACAAACAACATAAAAGAAATAAACAGAATACTTAAATAGCTTGCATAAACATATGAATATTCAAACCAGCACTGCTGTGCATAATCTCCATTAATAAAATCTTCATCATATTCAGAGCTTCAGCTCTTTACAATCAAGCTGTGCGTATAGCTGTGTGCTTTCAATGCACATCCTTCCTTGCTTGTGCAGATTTCACACCTTTGTGTGTGCATACAAAGCAATTACAATTGCTGTTATTTAAATAGAATAACACACCCACTAACAGCTCTTCAACCGAGCATTCTAAATCTAAACTCATGCTTTAAAACAGTTGCATGCTATGCATGATTTAAAACAGATTTATTTGAATTAAATCTAATGATAAAAATAAGATAAAGCTAACTTAACTAAAGCAAACTAAAGCAAGACTAAAGCTAAAATTAGCTTTCCTAAAAAAGCTATAGTTGGAATTAAATATGCATCACATGCATATTTCCAACACTCCCCCTTAATTTCAAACTGTAGCTTTCACTCTTCTAGAGTTGTGTTTGCTTTTTCAGATCTGCCATGTGCAGGATCACATACTCCCAAACAATCTCTCAAATATTCAAAAACTTCTTTTGCTAAAGCTTTTGTAAAAATGTCTGCAAACTGATCTTCAGATCTACAAAATTCAAGATGAATTTCCTTGTTGTTTACCAGCTCCCTGATGAAATGATACCTCGTATCAATATGCTTGCTCCTCTTATGAAAAACATGATTTTTGGACAACGCTATGGCTGAGTTGTTGTCACAAAAATCTGTAGCTTCCACTTGTTTCGTTTGTAAATCATCAACACTCTTCTCATCCAAACAGCTTGACATGTTGCTCTGTTGCTGCTACATACTACCTTCCTGAAGATAACGTGACAATGGGCTGCTTCTTTGATGCCCATGAAACCACTCCTGTTCCAAAGTGAAAAGTATAGCCGGATGTACTTTTCCGATCATCTATACTTCCAGCATTGTCACTATCTGTAAAACCAATGAGTTTGAACTCATCTGAACTTGAATAAAGAATTCCATAATTTCTTGTTCCACGTACATACCTCAAAATTCTTTTTCCAGCTTGCCAATGTGAATCTTTTGGAGATTCCATGAACCTTGATATGAGGCTTACACCATACATGATATCAGGCCTTGTGGCCGTCAAATACATAAGACTTCCAACCAACTTTTTAAACAATGTTGGATCCACAAATGATCCTTCATCCTCTTTGCTCAACTTCAAACCTACTGCAACTGGTGTTGGTGCTGGCTTACAATTCAACATGTTAAACCTTTTCAAAACGTCACTTGCATACTTTGCTTGTGAGATAAAAACTTCACCTTCTGATTGTTGAACTTCAATACCCAAAAAGTAATGCATAAGACCAAGATCTGTCATCTCAAACTCCTTCTTCATGGCTGATTTGAATGACTCTGTAGATAGATTTCCAGTAATGATCAAATCATCTACATATAAACAAACAATTAAAATTTTACCTTGCTCATTTATCTTGGTGTATAAGGTAGGCTCACTGCTGCTCCTACTGAAACCATTCTCAATCAAATAAGAATCTATTCTGCTGTACCAAGCTCTAGGTGCTTGCTTGAGACCATAGAGTGCTTTCTTCAATCTGTATACTTTTCCTTCATGACCTTCAATCTCATAACCTTCTGGCTGATTTACATAAACTTCCTCTTCAAGGAATCCATTTAAGAATGCTGATTTAACATCCATATGATAAATAGGCCATTTGTTTTGAGCTGCAATTGCTAAAACCATTCTTACTGTATCCAAACGTGCTACTGGTGCAAATGTTTCGTTGTAGTCAACTCCATATTGCTGCGTAAAACCTCTTGCAACCAGCCTTGCTTTGTGCTTTTGTACTTTTCCATCAGCATTGTATTTTGTCTTGTAGACCCACTTGACTCCTATCACATCCTTTCCTTTTGGAAGATCCATTAGCTCCCATGTCTGATTCTTCTCTATAGCATCAATCTCATCATCCATGGCTTTTTCCAAACTTCATTCTTTATAGCCTCTTCGTAATATACTGGATCTGCAGCTTGAGAAAATAATGCAAAAACTGAAAATGAGTTAGTTGTATCAACATTATAAATCTCACTTAGACTTCTTGTTTTCCGCTGCACAGGAGTATTCGATGCAGGACTACTTTCTGGTGATGGAGTAGCTTCTGGTGTTCCCTGTGGTGTCTCTTGCATGGCTAAAGATGGCTGAAATCTTGGTGACCTCCTGACTGTAGATGGAGGTGTAGCTTGTGCTACAACTTGTGGTGCATGTCCAAGATTTGTAGATATAGTAGCTTGTTGCTCTAAAGTTTCATCTGTCATATCATCATGTGGAATAGATGTTGCTATACTCACTATTTTCTCTATACTTCCATCCCATGCTTCATTCTCAATAAACTGTACATCCCTGCTGATCACAACCTTTCCAGTGACTGGATTGTACAACTTGTATGCTTTTGTATTCTCTGAATACCCAACAAAAATACATTTTTCTCCTTTGTTGTCTAACTTCTTCCTTAGTTCATCAGGTACATGTGCATATGCTACACAACCAAAAACTCTGAAATGTGAAACACTGTGTTTCCTATTAGTCCATGCTTGTTGAGGAACCATGTTCCTAACAAGTTTCGTTGACACACTGTTCAAAATATAAACAGAAGTTACTCTTTCGCCCAATACTCATTTGGAAGATGTTTTGCCTTGACATGCTTCTCGCCATCTCCATGATGGTTCTATTTTCCTCTCTGCCACACCGTTACATTTGTGGTGTATACCGGTAGTAAACTTGCTTGTGTATACCATGATATCTACAAAAATTCATAAACTCATTAGAAACATACTCACCTCCTTTGTCCGTTACGAGAACTTTGATGTAGTATCCACTTTGCTTCTCCACTAATGCCTTGAACTGCTGAAATGTATCAAAGGCATTTGATTTATTTCTCAGGAAATAAACCCATGTCTTCCTTGTGTAATCATCAATGAATGTCATAAAATAAATACAACCTCCAATAGAAGCTGTCTGCATAGGTCCACATAAATCTGAATGTACAATCTCAAGTGGTGCACTTGCTCTTGCTGTTTTGCCAACTGGAAATGAATCTCTGTGTTGCTTTCCCAAAATACAACCTTCACATACCCTTTCAGGTTTCTGAATCAATGGCAAACCTTTAACCATATTTTTTCTATATAATAAATTCAAACCTCCAAAATTCAAATGTCCATACCTTAGATGCCAAAGCCATGTTTCATCCTTCATAACTGAATGAAAAGCTGATTGTGTTCCTTCAGCGCAGACTTGATTTTCATTGGCGCAGGACTCATCTGTTTGAGTGCAGGACTCAACAAAAGACTGATTTGGCTTAACGCATGACTTTGCTGCAAACAGATCTGATTTCTTCTTCTTTCCAGGTTTCAAAATCAATGGAAACATCCTATTGCTGCTCATCTTCACTTTTGCAATCAACTGAGTGCTAGGAGCTTTGTCCACAATCACACACTCATTGTCTTCCATATAGACTCGGTATCCTTTCTGTACCAGTTGTCCAATACTCATAAGGTTATGTTTCAAACCTGCAACATAGTAAACATCTTGCATACTTGTTTGCTCCCCCTGTCTTGTTAGAATACTAACCGTGCCTTTTCCTTTCACAGACACAATATTGTTATTTCCAAGAGTTACATCACTCTTAACTGAATCATCCAAACTAGAAAACAAATCTAGATTACCTGTCATGTGATTACTGCAACCTGAATCTAAATACCATACATCACATGGACTCTCTTTTGACAAATTACATTCAATAGGGGATAAAGAAGGTATTGCTTCAGCAATCCTTGTGCATGCAATAAACATAGGTTTAGAAATAGAACTTCCAACCTGATTTTGATTTTGTCTCTCTTGATCATATTGCTTTTTCTTGCAATCATAAGCATAGTGCCCATACTTCTTGCAATAATGACACTGAACATGAGACTTATCTTGTCTCTGACCATAACTCTGTTCTTGATTATGTCCTCTTCCACTTGAGTATGATGAACTGCTGCCACGTCCTCTGCATGGACTTCTTCCTCTGCCTCTTGGGCTGAAACTTCCTCTTCTTTTGCCACGACTACCTGCTGTCTGAGATGCAAAAGCCTGATCTACACTTGCATGTGATCTATTCATCCTCTGTTCATGATTGATTAGTGATGCATGCAACTCATCAATAGAAAACTGACTCAGATCCTTAGTTTCTTCAATAGCAACAACTAAAGGATCAAATTTCGTAGGCAAACTTCTAAGCAATTTTTCAATAATCCTTCTGTCCTCAAGAGTCTCACCATGAGATTTGATTTGATTGACTAAGCCAACTACATATGTAAAAAATGATTCTACAGAATCTGAATCTTTCATTGCTAAATTCTCAAAATCTCTACGAAGTAACTGTAGCTTGGCGGTTTTTACTTTCTCCTTACCTTGATATGCAACTTGTAAAGTATCCCATGCAGTCTTTGCTTGACTAGCTGCTGCCACTCTTGGAAGAATGCTTTCATGCATTGCCTGATGAATATAGAAAAGAGCTTTGCCATCCTTCTTTCGTAACTCCTTCAAAGTATCTTTCTCTGCTTGAGAAAGTGCAATATACGCTGCTGCATTTGCGGGCTCTGTGTACCCATCTTCAATGATCTCCCACACATCTTGAGATCTGAATAGCGCCTTCATGGTCAACGACCAGTATTCGTAATTCTTTCCATTAAATTGCGGTGTCTGCATACTGGATGTAGAAGCCATAGCTTGCTACCAATTTAATAAGCTGCTGGAATAACCTTGCTCTGATACCAATTTGTAGAAAATCTGCAGTCTTATACAACAAACAACATAAAAGAAATAAACAGAATACTTAAATAGCTTGCATAAACATATGAATATTCAAACCAGCACTTTGTTGTGCATAATCTCCATTAATAAAATCTTCATCATATTGAGCTTCAGCTCTTTACAATCAAGTCATGCGTATAGTGTGTGCTTTCAATGCACATCCTTCCTTGCTTGTGCAGATTTCACACCTTTGTGTGTGCATACAAAGCAATTACAATTGCTGTTATTTAAATAGAATAACACACCCACTAACAGCTCTTCAACCGAGCATTCTAAATCTAAACTCATGCTTTAAAACAGATTTGCATGCTATGCATGATTTAAAACAGATTTATTTGAATTAAATCTAATGATAAAAATAAGATAAAGCTAACTTAACTAAAGCAAACTAAAGCAAGACTAAAGCTAAAATTAGCTTTCCTAAAAAAGCTATAGTTGGAATTAAATATGCATCACATGCATATTTCCAACAAGAGTCAAGCCGTATGGAGTCGGCGGTAAGGGAGGAGTGAGGTGTAGGGTGAGCCAAGTGGCACAGTGAGGTGAGGGGTAGCTCGAGTGGGAGATAGGAAGTAAATCCAAGGGCTCGGGAGAGTTGGGATGTGAGGGATTGGCATGGCGAATTGGCCGAGTTGGTGGGATAGGAGAGATAGGTAGGGGATGGGTAGGGGATAGGAGATTACTTAGTTATGATTATAATTTTTTTATAATTTAATTTAATAATAATTTTTTTTTTTATTATTTTTATATTTTAATTCTATTTAAAAATAACAATAACACAAAAAATTTATACCATAATAAACCATTTCAAAACAAAAAAAGCGAACTTACCTCGGTGACAATAAAAACAAGGACACCACACTAGCGAGAGACAACTTTAAACCCTTCAAACAAGTGAGTCGGAAAAAAATATTTTCAAAATATATCTAGGGACAATAACTAGAAACAACATAAATGTTATACTTACGACACATGTATAAGTCAAATAAAGTAACATAAAACATGGCCAAATATTGGGTTTCGTCCCACCAAAGTGCGAGAATATTGTACAAGAAACCTTGTTCTCGTGCGGGTGAATGCTCCTATACCGAAAGCCACCAAAGAACCTCAAATGATGGAGGGCTTAAGGTGCCTCGGATGTGGATGTAGATATGTGGGCACTAAGAAGATAGATGTGTGATAACATCTGCAAAAACTGAAACAAATATGTTTAGATAAATATATGTGGGGTTTCTGACGAAGCATAGTAGTCAAGCATAACTTCTTCGGTGGATGTCAACCCCCATGTAAGAAATTAATCGATAATGGAAAAATAACATGTACAATGTGATATATAGCAAATATTAGATGAATAATAGATAGATAAGAAGCGGACTATGGATTGAACTCCAATTTGAAAGGCGGTATTGTTCACCTCGAATATAGTCCAAACAAGTGTAGATTGGATGCGAAGATGCTCAAAATACACTAACCAATAATATTCTACCGCCTCATGGATTGCATAAGTGAAGTCATATATGTTATAATGTTCCTCTAAAGGAGCATGATGGAGTGCACACACAGTCAAATTATGTAATAGATTGTATTGTTCCCAAGTGGAAGGGTGTTGAACTACTAACAAAGAATGAATGTAGGAAATTTCGTGAGGGGGACTCAAATTGCCATCTAACAATGAACCATACTTGGATAATGTTGTGGTGATGTTGATGTGATTCCTAGGGGATAACAAGGGCACTTAGATGATGTTGTGGTAGATTTACTAAGAAACAACTACAAAGGGATGAAGATGATACTATGATAACATAAATGACTTCACCATGGCTTTGTGATATAAAAATGAGGGGCTATAATATCAAAACTTCACTATGAATTCCTCCTTGTTCAAGAGAGGGGGAAGGCTGTATTTATATCCTACAGAGATGGGGTTAACTTTAGGGGTTATCGGGAACCCTAGATTACAAAAGTAACCCTGATTAAGCGATTGGTGGAGACATGATTTAAATGAGTACATGCATAGTGGATTCATGTGGATTATTTTGTATTATTTAATTTGTGAGTGGGGTGTAGGATTTGAATGATTTTGGATGAGTGGGGTGTAATATTTGAGTGATTTTTGAGGAGTGCGGTGTAGGATTTGAGTTATTAGGTCCAATAAAGAATCCCATGTGGATTTTTGTGAATTATTGGATTCATGAGTGGGATGCCTGATTTGAAAGATTTTTGGAGTATATAATTATTCAATTCATGAGTGGGGTGCATGATTTGAATAATTTTGGAGTATTTGATTATTAGGTGAGGTGATGTGAATTAGTTTAAAACATGAATTATGAAATGGGATTACATGGATCCCATTAACATATAATGATGATTAATGATTGAAGGGGATTAATTAACTAATTAAGGATGATTACGGGAATGTGTATTTTTGTGAGAATGGGATTTATTCAAATTTAAGGGGGAAAGTATTTGAATGGGTAAAATTAATGAGGGAGAGCAAACGCGGGATGAAGGGGAGAAATGTTACCAAAAGTTAGTGTCTACATGATGTATCCATGTGTGGCTATGTGGACACCTTGTGTATGAGAATTTTTCTTCCCTATCCTTCTTGAACTTTAACTTTCATTCACCGGGATCCCATCAATATCTTCCTCTTTAAGTGTTCTATGTTGTAACTTGGTTAACCTCATAGAGGATATCCCAAAGTTGTATGCCTTGTTTCCCGACCTCTTTTCATGACTTCTAGGAGGAAGTCAAGTCTAAGGGAGGGGGATGTAATGCCCACTCCTCTTCAACACTTATTTTACTATGATTTTGATCACTTTTGATGAGAGACATGGGCCTTGTTTGATTTTTGGATAGATCGTTGTTCGACAATATGAATATTGTGTTTATCATTACATTTTGACATTTATTCTAGGAAATATTGTTATATTTTGATTAGCAGACATTGATAGATGGACATTATTTTTGTGTATTTATTAGTAGGGAATGGATTATATAGACATTTGGATTATCAATATGTTGTGATTTATGTTTTGGATCATGATATGCTAGATGACACTAGTGGACATTTTTATGCATGTTGATTTGCATTGTTCTAATTTTTTTGACACATTGTTTTTGTGACGCATTGCCTATGTTGGATGTTTGGACTAGTCTTCTGATCTCATTGATGTTAGTAAAATGGTATAATCGAATTAATTAGAAATTGTAGACAATTGATAAAATTTCTTGATTTTGATGATGATTATTGATCGATATGTATGTGTTATTTCTCAATGTTATTGATGTAGTCTTGAGGCCAAAGAGGTATTGTTTTTGTGATTGCAAGAAAATGATATCACTATACACCGAAAGGGGATAGGGGACCAACCCTAGAAGAATGTTGGGTGTTTGCAACAAGGCCAATTTGACAACTTGTGTTCTATGTGTATGTTGTTTAATTGTTATGCTTGGTTAGGAGGTTTTCCATGGGGGTGACCTCATGTGTGTGGCCATGGGTTGTGATGTTTTCCTCTTTTAATTTTGGTTATTTATTTTTTGGTGCATGTATCTAATTATTTGTAAAATCTAGTCACTTTATTAGTACTTGTTAATATGTTTTTAATTAATTAATTTAACTTAATTGTAAAATAAAAAGAAGATGTGACAATTGGGAATTAAGTAGGGTAGATGGTCCTTGATATTTTCTTGATGTTGAATGGAATTAAGTGCATTTTGAAGTGTATACTCTTACTCCTTTCCCAATCTCGAAATTTTCCTTAGAGGACTCTTTTTGATAATTGTTTAGAGGACACTTTTTGAGACTTGTGGGACAAATCAACCTTGTCCCTTTCTTCTCAAATTCATCCACCAACCATACTTATGAAATATGGAGTTAATTTTAGCATTTTTAATGAATTTGTTAAGTGAAAAAGAGTAAATAAAATAATTTATCTACTTACCTCATTTAATATGTCCTTGGAAGGTATAGAGTGCATGTTGGAGTGTACACTTATGCATGTCATAGCCTTAGTTATTCATTTATTAGCTTTGGTCCTTAGCTTTGGAGTGAAAACAACTCTGTCCGGATCCCATAAAGAACACAAACCCTAAAGTGGATTTTTGTCATCAATATTTCTGCATGATGATCTCGAATCAATATCTTGACAAGAAGAAGTTGTCATTCTTTTTGTATTCTAGACCAAGATCCACTGATCCTTTGAGATATCTCAAGATGTGTCTTGCTGCTTTCCAATGAAAAACGTTGGGTTCCTGCATGAACCTAGATAGATATCTCACTGCAAAGCTGATATCTTGTCTAGTGTAGGTCAGGTAAATGAGACTCCCAATCAACTTGCCAATAGAGAGTGGCATTTACCTCAGGAGATGGATCTAAACAAGATAATTGTAATATGTTCTCCATAGGTGTAGCAATTGGTGTGCAATCCATCATCCTGAATTTCTTGAGTGTCGTATTGGTATATTTCATCTGCGAAACAAAAATGTGATTATCTTTCTGCCATACTTACAATCCAAGACAATAATGCATTAGCCCGAGATCTATCATGTCGAACAATCGATTAAGATCTTTCTTTGTTGCATCAATCATCCTCACTAAACTTCCAGTGATGACTAGATCATCGACATAGACAATGACAATCACAATCTCCCACTTGCTTTTTGAGGTAAAGATTGGGATCATATGGATTTCTAATAAATTCATGTTGTACAATATGTTCATCAATTTTGATGTACCATGCTCGGGATGCTTGTTTAAGGCCATACAAAGATTTCTTGATTCTTCATACCTTTGTTTCTTAACCAGCTACAACATTTCCCTCAAGTTGAGTCATGTAGACTTCTTATTGTAAATATATATTCGAAAGGTTCTTTTTAACATCCATCGATGGACTTTCCAACCAAGCGTGCAGCTAGAGAAAAGGTCATCCCGATCGTTTTGATCTTAGTCTGTGGGAGAAAATGTCTCCTCGTAGTTAATGCCTTTTTTTGTGTGCATACCTCTTTCTTACTAGTCTCTCTTTTTACTCATCCATTGTCCCATATGCTTTGTACTTCATTTTGAATATCCATTTACATCTAATTGGTTTCTTCCCGAGTGGAAGATCGACAAGTACGCCAAGTGTTATTTTTCATCACCGAGTTATATTCAGCACCCATGGCATCTTTCCAAGATTTTAAGCGTAGGGATTCCTAGACTATAGAGGGCTCATTAGAATCAATTACTCTACTCATCAAGGAAAAGTTCACTTCTTCTCTCTTTCTTTACTATGAATCCATTTTCCACGGGTGGATGTATCTTGTGGAGCATCCATTCTTGCATCTCATAACATGCTAGTAAACCACTTGGGCATACATTGTCTCTGTTCTGTGGGTCGTGGTTTTATCAAATCATCACCATCATCACCATCATCACTGTCATCATCTATGGGAACTTTAGTTTTACAATCGGTGAAGAATCTACACCAGGTGAGTCTAGAGGAGGAGACGATGCTTCCTTCTTCTCAAAGAACTCAACATCTCTATTGGTGTAGACTTTCTTGGTCTTCGGATCCATCAATATGTACCCAAGAGTTTCTTCACTTTAGCTAATGAAAATGAGTTTTTGTGACTTCATGTCCAATTTATTTATGTTCTTCTTGGGTATGTGCATACTTTCTTTGCACCCGAATACTCTAAGGTGTTCATAGATGGTTTTCTCTTTGAGATTGCTCCATGTGGCATTACTCCATCAAGAGCATATGTGGGAACTCTATTCAATAAATACATTGTTGTCTTTATTGCTTTTACCCAGAATGTCTTTGCAAGTCTAGAATCATCGATCATACATTGCACCATTTCCATGATAGTACGATTTCTTCTCTCAACAACACCATTATGATGTGGTGTATTTGGAGGAGGCATTTTTCAACGAAACGTGTGAGCTTATAGGTAGTCTATGAACTCATCACTGGTGAATTCCCCCTCGATCTGAGTAGAGAGTTATGGTGTGATGACTAGTTTTGTTCTCAACAACTACTTTTAACTTCTTGAAGGTTTCAAAAGCTTCACTTTTCTTACGAATTCAAAAAATACACATTTTTCTTAAATAGTCATTAACACAAAGCATGAATTACTAAAATCTAGAATGACTTGGTTACATCATACCACAAAGATCAGTATGAACCAGATCAAGCTTACCATGAGCTTGAAAAGTACTCTTCTCAAATGAAGCTCTATGTTGTTTTCCTGTTAGGTAGTGAGGACACTTGTATGTATCCTTCTGAATAGATGGTAACCCATGTACCATATTGCACCGATGAAGTGTCTCAAGATACTTGAAACGACACATGACCAAGTCTCTGATGCCACAACTATGCAGAGGGTAGATTTCTTAGCCACAAGTGCTTGATAATCTCTATGGACAAAATCAAGATGGAACATGCGTCCCACATTGGAGGTGTTATCCATATTTCACCCCGGGTGAAATATTCGATAAAATCACAAGCCCCTTAGAGGAACCCGAGAAAACTCATCCGAGATCCTCGTAAATTGGTTGCAATAAGATTTAGCAATGGAGTGGCGGAGGCCAAGAAAGATCAAAGGACCCTATACAGAAAGAAAATGACTCTGTCGGGCCGTTTCTACATCTTAAATCCATCCTCCAAGTTACAGGTAGGCAGAACTATAAAATAACAGGGTCAGACAATAAGGATCAATGCTACAAAGAATCCAGAAGAAGGAAGAACAGCGAAGATTCAAAGTCCTCGAGCTCGAATTGGTTCAAAAAAGGAAAAAAATGACTAAGTATGGAGGAAGAAGTGGAAAGGGCCACATGCCTTAACGGCATTATTTCAAGGGTGAATCCAAAAGGATAATTCCAAACTTGTGCCAAGCTTCCATGCATCCAAATTCCCCAAAATTTGTGGGGCGTTGAAAAGTCTTCGGCTAAGAGTGAAGCATGCTAGGTGTCAACTTGGCGCAAATTTGCAAAGGGAACCCCAGTGAAAACTCAAACTTGTGCCAGCCCTCCACATAGCCAAGGGTCAAATAGGGTCAAAAGGTGGGCTTTGAAATTGGTTAAGTATAGAAGTGCAAGCAGAGAGTGCCACATGTCAACCTGGCGCATTTCTAAGAGTCAATCCCCATGCGGAAACCCAAATGAGCACGAGGCCGCCACGTAGCTCAAAGTCTAAAAAGTAAGAAGGACCGTTGAATAGTCCACAAAGCAACGGAGGTAGACAAGTGTCAACCCAATGCTCCTCCAAAGGAAAACTTTGGGTTGGATTTATAAACATGTGTGGTGCCTCCACGTGTCCTCAAAGGGGGACAAAGTTAGTTGAAAATTCAAAACATTAACAGGTCGGTGGAGGCTACCAAGTGTCTCAATGACACTGATTCAAGGGTCAAAAGGAGAGAAGGTTCCCAAGCAAGCACCAGGGTGACACATGTCCCAGGGGAAAGTGGGGAGTCGGGGAAAAGGTTAGTTTTTTGCCCTTTGCCTCAAAAGGGGTAAAAGTTCTAAAAAGACCCACGACTCTGCCCAAGAGGGAAAAAGTCAACATATAGACTGAGTCAAAGCTAAAGTGGGGCGTCGCGGAGAAAAGTGAAAATTTTCCTTTATGCCAAAAGGCATAAAGGTAAAAATGGAAACGCGTTTCCTAGCCAACCAAAAGGAGCCATGTGTCCAGATAGAGTTTCGGGGCTACGGAGGTTTTTGAGTTTTTGCATTTTTGCGTAAAGGGCCAAAAGGTAAATTATGGGCCGTGGACCCAAATTTTTGATCCAATCTGGCTGCCACATGTCCCAATCAAAAGAGGGACCCATTTTTAAGTTTTTTTCCCACCTATTTGTACAAAATCGATGCAAAACTTCAAAGGGGCATATCTTTCGACTCAAGGCTTGAGAGATTGCAAATTTGATATCGTTGGAAAGATCTTGACCTTGTCTACACCATGGGAGTCTAAAAATTTAATTTTTGAGAGGGTAGGTGGAATAAAAATGGAGAAACATTTCAATCTTTCAATGCAAGATCATCAGTCTCAACAACCAGATCGGATTCATCTATTTCCGTCGTTTCCTCTTCCTTCAGGGTGCCGAATCGAGGATCGATGTAGTAAAGATGGATTCAGGGGAAGATTTCAACAAAAACATTAACATCGGTGGTTGAGCTTCAACCCACGTTTTCCTGCTTCTCTCTCTCTTTCTTCTCTCTGATTGATTCTATAAATATGGGGGCATGATTCATTGTAAAGGGTTGGATATTATTAGTTTTGTAGGCTCCCTTCTCCTTCTAGCAAAGGATTTGTGGGGTTCAAGCCTTCCTTTAAAATTGTATTACATTTATGCCTTTCAGTTATTCTGTAATGAACTGTATCAATCTATTAGAGAAATAAAATACGTTTGTGATTGATCTCAGATCCTTCTTGTTTCTTTTACTTCTATTTGATCTCTCATTACAAATTTGGTTGTCTGTGTTTGTTTATTGTATGCATTTTATTGGTTTTTTTCCAAGGCAAACTAAGTATTCATCATTCCTTTGGTGCATCACCTAGTAGTTTAGTTATTTCTCATTTTTATACTCTTTTATCTCTGTCTCCTTGGCAAGTCTTAGACTAGGTATAGATATAGATCCTCTACAAATCCTCACGTATGCACCTAAATAGAGGAATAAGAAACCAACCTTTAACTTGGAGAGCTTTTCCAATTTTCAAGGTCCCACACCTTAGGAAAAGTTCCATGTTATGCAATCACACCAGATGATTATGCCTTAGAAAATTAGATCTTTAGAACTCATTTGGGGGTGTTGTGATTTTGCACTAACATTTTTGGCATGCCCGAGTGGGACTAAGAAGTCTCCATCTTATTATAGTAGGGATCGATGTACACTTGCTATGATTCTAGCTTTTAATAAGCTTTAAAATTGTACATCTGGTGACTCCAAAAGAAATAAATCTACTGGTTTCAGTAGGCTAAGCTTAGAAGATTCATGAGAAAAACCCAGTCTAGAGCAAGGAAAGAAGGTATATTTGAATACTTGCGTCTATCCCCAGGAAGAGAAAGGAGAGGAAGAATAATTCAAAGGTCTCCATCTACACCAAGAAGAATTCAAAGGTCTCCATCTCCACCAAGAAGAACCTTGTCAACACCTCCACCTGTAAGGCCTTTCTTTCAGTCTATAAGGATTCTTAGGCCAATCAGAATAACACAACCAAATCCATATGTCAACTTCATCGGCAGTAGTCCACTCGCCTTGATTACACAAAACCCAATTCCTATTGCAGCATTAAAGAGCATCCCATATTTCACTGGGGAAAACTAATGTTCTCCTGGTGACCATATCCAAGATATTGCCAATGTCTGCACAATCCATGAGATTCATGAAATGGACATTACAGTCAAGTTACTTGCCTCTTCACTAAAAGGGAAAGCTTCACAATGGTTTAGATGTCTTGAGGCAGGCTCTATTTAAAATTGGAATCAGCTATGCACAGCTCTTCATAACCAATTTGGAGAGAAGGGTGATGACTTGTCTTTATTGGAGCAACTAACAACTATCAAGAGAGCCCCCAATGAGCAATTGACAGAATTCAACCTTAGATTCTAGTGGACTTGGGATATGATTCCAACAAAGTAAAGCCTACAAATGAAGGTGCATTCTTATACTTTCTCAGGGCTTTAAATTCTAATATCTCTCTGATGATTCAGTCAATGGGGGGCACTACATTTCCAGCAGCCTATAGCCTTTCCATAGGGGATGAGAACCATTTGATTCAAGCTGGTAAGATTTCTCTTAGGCCATCCATGCCTCTATACCCTAAGTTAGGAAACCCAGATACTAGCCAAATGCCTACATTAGCTCCTATACCCACCCCAGGAATCAAAGTTCAATGAAACTTCCACTTCATCATCTAACACCTCTAAAGAGCTTCAAGAAGTGATGAAGCAACTAAAAAACATGGGAAATGAGCTAGTAACCATCAAAAGGTAAAGCCGCACAGAGCTCTAGACCATATTAGCCTCAGGCTCAATATCAAGCTAGACCCCAGTATCAACAAAATAGGCCACCACCTCAAACTGTAAATCGAGAATCAAAATCAGGACAGGACTCAAGTTGCTAGGCCTTTGGGACTTATGATCCAAATACAGTGTCAAAATCAAAGGCATTGGTCCTGCGCATAGAACAATATGGCACAAGAATATGACTGGTGTTTTCCATGTAATTAGCCACATAAACAATCCATGTGTTTTAATGGTGCTCTAAATCAGGCTCTAATGGTGCAAACTAGTATGCTACCACAAGAATCTGGCCAAGAGGGAGATCAACAGCAAGGATTCCAACAAAGTGAACCTCAAGGAGAGACTATGCTTGTCGATTGGTAGGCTGAAGACTTCTGTGGGATGAATTAGTCCCCTGCTCAAGGTGTGGTGTCAATACACACAAGGTCAAAAAGAAAGTGTTGGGAAGGCCAACCACTGAACTCAGGTGACCCTCAACCTTCCACCACTCCACAAGGTCCTGGTGTTCCAAGAATAACTCCCAACATGTAGAACCAATCCAAGTCACCTTCCAAACCCAGTAAGGCACCGGTTGTAACAGCCCATGTGCAAGAAAGAAATGTTTACGGGAAGGGCAGCTAAAGGATAACTCTTTCAATATTACTTGAGCAAATGAAAAGATAAGCGTGAACATCTCACTATGGGAGTCATTAGCCATTCCAGGGGGTAGAGACACATTTGCAAACTGCCATGCAAAATTGGTCAAGTTCAAGTCAACCACCTAATCAGCAAGAGAGAGTGCTTGCCAATGCAATTCAACCTGAGAGGAACCAAGGAGAACAACAAGGTAAGAACTTGAGGCCTCCTCCATTCTATGTCTCATTGATTATTGGAGACAAATTAGTGCACAATTGTATGATTGACTCTAGGGCTAGTAGTTCTGTGATGCCCAAACAAATAGCTGATCAGTTGGGTCTCAAATATGAAGTCATCTCTAGAGGAGTAGTTCAATTAGATGGGACAGCAGTGACCACTATAGGAATCATCCAAGACCTGAGCCTCACTCTACACACCTACCCCAATGTAATTGTCTTGCAAAATGTGTCCATCATAGATTTGCCACCACATTTTACTTTGTGTCTGCAGGGATTTCACTACCATGATTAGAGGCTACCTATCTGCTGATTCGTCACACATACTCTTTAGGACAAGGTATGGGGCAAAGGCCATAAGAAAATCTGAACCTATTACTGACTATCATATTGAACCCTATGTACCTAGCCCAATCAATGCCAACTGCTCAACTTTTGATCAAGAAGACCTCCTAAACACTAATGAAGTAGATACCAAGTTGGGATGTATCCCTGATTTGACTCTAGATGAGTGGGCCAATAAAAACATGCTTTTGACCCCTACAAGGAGATGGAAGAATTTGAGTTGGGTGTCTACTATCTACATGAAGAGAATCATCCTCTTCCTAACCTAATCAAGCTAGAGTATAAGGATGACAATGAAGTATGGCAATTATTCTTTGATGGCTCAAGGAGTAGACAAGGAGCTGGAGGAGGAGCTATGATTGTGTCCCCCAGAGGTATGAAATATTATTCATCCTTTAGATTTCAGTTTGCTTGCTCAAATAACACTGCTGAATATGAGGCTTTAGTCTAAGGTCTTCATTGGGAAAGAAAGCTAGGAATCAAGAATTTACAAGTGTTTGGAGACAGTGAGCTGGTTGCTAATCAAGTAAGAGGACTAAATGCTTTGTTAAAAATGACCTACTCAAGAACTATAAGAGTAGGGTATGGGATCTCATGGAATATTTCAAGGCTTTCGTATTGTGTCCATACCCAGAAAAGAGAATGAAGCTGCTGATAGACTTGCAGCAGTTGGAGCAACATTTGATGTGGTGGATAGCATCAAGAGAGACAAAGAATAGCCACATATCCATGTGGTTGTGAGAAATTTGTAGTGCCAATTAATAATACATGCTTTGGCGGTGTTTGAGAATGATCAGCGGATCATCAATTTTTTGCAAGAAGAGGCTGAATTCTCGGCCCATAATCAAAACAAAGTAGAGCAGTAGTATGGGAACCAGATAGTACAACTACATACAAACAAGCTTCCCAAAGGCTTAGTGACCATGGAATCCATTTTCAATCCTAATGATCAGTTCGAAAAAAAAATGCTAACATGCATATCAAAGGAGAGGATTCAAAGTCATTCCCAGTTGCGAGAAGACAAAATGCTTCAAATTGACAAAATACAACTTTGCCAAGAATTCCCTGATGTGTTTTCTTGGAGTTATGAAGACCTAAGGGTTTCAATCCCAAACTAGAACAACACCTAATTGAATTGGACCCAGTTGATCAGCCTATCAATTAGAAGCAGAGACTAGTCAACCCACATATTGAGCCTCTGATGAAGAAGGAGATGAACAAACTAATAGAGGCAAGTATCATATTCCCAATCAAGCATTCAAGTTAGGTTACAAATCTGGTTCCGATCGGAAAAGAAAAATGGGGAAATCAAGTCGTGTGTTGACTTCAGGGATTTAAACAGAGCCTCCCTCAAAGATCACTACCCACTCCCTTCAATGGAACAAATTTTTCAAGTCGTGTCTAGGTCAAAGATATTTTCTCTCTTTGATGGCTATTCTTGATACTGATCGGATCATGGTGAAAGAATATGATCAATTCAAAACTACTTTCACCACCAAATGGGGCACCTATGCATACAAAAAAATGCCATTTGGACTGTCCTATGCTGGTGCTACTTTCCAAAGAGCCATGGATATGGCATTCAAAGGGCTAATCAATCAGATAGTGTTGATATATCTAGATGATATCACTGTGTTCTCTGAGAATGTGGCAGACCACCTTTTCCATCTAAGGCAGGTGTTTCAAAGATGCATAAGATTTGGGGTGTCTTTGAACCCCAAAAAATGCATATTCTTGGCCCATGAGGGAAAGCTTTTGGGCCACATTGTGTCTAAGGAGGGTCTGGCAATTGATCCAAAAAGGGTTGAAACAATAAAAGCACTAACATTTCCCAGTCACAAGAAGGCTCTTCAAAGGTTCTTTGGGAAGATCAACTTTGTTCGAAGGTTTCTCCCAAACTTTGCTACTTTGGTTAAGCCAATAACACTTGTATTGAATAAGAGCTTAGCATTCAGATGGACATCTGAAGGAAAGGAAAGATTTGAAGCTATCGAAGAGGCCATATCATTGGCTCCAACTCTTGTAAATCCATATATTTCCAAGGACTCCATATTGTATACCTTTGGCGGAAATGACACTATCTTTGCAATCTTGGTTCAGCAGAACGAAGAAAAATCAGAAAAGCCAATTGCTTTCTTCCATTAGAGTCTAGAATACTATGAGGTGAGGTATTCCTTCATTGAGAAGAAAGTTCTGGTAGTGATCAGAGGACTGAAGAAGTTTAAGAATTTGGTGTCAAACAACAAAATCCAACTATCGGTCTCCGTGCAGATTCAAAGAACTCCTCCTCATCAAGGACCTGAATGAGAAACATGCAAGGTGGATTACTCGTGTCATGGAATATGACATTGAGATTAAGGTCACCAAGCTGGTCCATGGGAGGGGCTTATGTGAGCAGCTAGCCTCTGCTCTACAAGATGAAACAAACAGTGAGAAGGAGGTTGTTCTGATTCTACAAGATGATCAAGAAAAAGAAAGAAATGATGTACCTGCTCCTTGTTGGACCCAAGACATGGTGCATTTCCTTCAAACCAGCATGTGCCCTCATGGGATGAATAAAGCAAAAAGAAGGCATTTCAGGTTACAGGCCATTCCATATGTTCTTATTGATGGTGTCTTGTTTAAAAGAGACATCAATGGTATTCTATTGAGATGCATTAGGACGGATCAAGTGGAGAGAGTGCTACAAGAATTTCATGTTGAAGTAGCTGGAGGCCATTTTTCCCCAAGAGTGACAACACTCAAAATCATGAAAGTAGGATATTATTGGCCCAGAGTGTTTAGTGACTGTTATACATGGATTAAAAGATGCAAGA
This sequence comes from Taxus wallichiana var. yunnanensis, assembly GCA_018340775.1. Classification (NCBI taxonomy): domain Eukaryota; kingdom Viridiplantae; phylum Streptophyta; class Pinopsida; order Cupressales; family Taxaceae; genus Taxus; species Taxus wallichiana. Next base: position 283,764,022 of record CM031237.1, read on the forward strand.
ATTGTGCTTTCTTCAAAGGGAAGGAGAAGCTAACAGCACTTCCATTGCACCCAATCTCGGTCAACCAACCTTTTATGTAGTGGGGATTGGACTTCATTGGATTCATCAATCCAAACTCAAGCCAGGGTCACAAATGGATCCTAATAGCCATAGACTATTTTACCAAATGGACCGAGGTAGTGGCACTCAAGGAGGCAAATGAGTCTAGTATCCTAGATTTCTATGAAGGAATAGTGACCAGATTTGGGGTACCAGCCACCATCATCTCAGACAATGCATTAGCATTTATAGGTTCCAAAATCATAGGATGGGCTGTTAAGAATGGGACTTATTTGAGCACCTCATCAAATTATTACCCTCAGGGTAATGGCCAGGCTGAGTCTACAAACAATAATCTGTTAAAGATTATCAAGAGAACTCTGGATGAGAATCAAAGGACCTGGCACACAAAGCTCAAAATGGCCTTATGGGCTGATAGAATAACACCCAAGAGATCCACAAGCAGCTCTCCATTCAAGCTTGTCTATGGGAAAGAGGCAGTGTTTCCTATATCACTTGAGTTACCAACATTGGAGCTTGTGAGGCAACTAGAAATGTCTGAGTTTACACCAATGGAGGTCAGGTATGTGGAGCTGATAGAATTAGAAGAAGCCAGAGAGAGTGCTCTCCAAGCATTGGAGAGGAGTCAGGATTTAATCAAGAAGTTCTTTGACAAGAAAGAAAAAGAAAGGACTTTCTAGGAAGGAGACCTAGTTTTGAAGTGGGACGCAGATCGAGAAAAACTAGGGAGACATTCTAAGTTTGATACCATCTGGAGTGGTCCTTATATGATAACAAGATGCAAAATTAGCAATGATTTCCAATTGTCCTCATTAGAGGGTGAAGAGTTGCAGATCCCAGTGAATGGGATCTATCTCAAGCATTGCTACTAAAAGGTAAGTCCCACTCTGAACATATTAGTTTAGTTTCTCTTTCCTCTAAGTGATTATACACATTGTCTTGCTGTAGCGTAGATTGCTTTTCTCCTAAGTGATTTTGTATGCTCTGCATGTTCCATTTGGAGCATGTATGATTTCGATTTTGTACATAGTATTAGTGTTGTTTTGTTGCTCTTATGCAGTTCATTCAGAAAAACAGATGAATCCCTAGAGTTGAAACAATTTTCTACTCTCAGAAATCTTCATTTCAAGATTTTCTTATAAAATTTGAGGATGTAAGCAGTTGGGCTTGTGAACCAGAGGCAGAACTAGTATCAGATCATTGTTATTCTAGAATCCATGCTCAACGAGATGCATACAACAAGGCAAACTGATATCTTCATCTAGCAGGAAAATGTCCCCCTGAGTCACCAAATTGTTATCCATATTTCACCCTGGGAAAAATATTGGATCAAATCATGACCCCATTGGGAGGAACCCAAGAAAACTCATCTAGATCCTACAAATTGGTTGCAAGAAGATTCAACAATGGAGTGGCAGAGGCCAAGAAAGATCAAAGGACCCTGTACAAAAAGAAAATGACTATGTTCGGCCATTTCTACATCATAAATCCATCCTCTAAGTTACATGCAAGAAGAACTATAAAATAATAGGGTCAGACAATATGGATCAATGCTACAAAGAAGCCAGAAGAGGGAAGAATGATGAAGATTTCAAGTCCTTGGGCTCAAATTGCTTCATGAAAAAGGCAAAAATGACTAAGTATGGAGGAAGAAGTGGAAAGGGCCACATGCCTTAACGGCGCTATTTCAAGGGTGAATCCAAAAGGAGAAGTCCAAACTTGCGCCAGGCTTCCACATGTCCAAAGTCCCCAAAATTTGCAGGGTGTTGAAAAGTCTTCGGCTGAGAGTGAAGCATGCTAGGTGTCAACTTGGCACAAATTCACAAAGGGAACCCCAGGTGGAAACTCAAACTTGTGCCAGCCCTCCACGTAGCCAAGGGTCAAACAAGGTCAAAAGGCGGGCTTCAAAATTGGTTAAGTATAGAAGTGCAAGCGGAGAGTGCCGCGTGTCATCCTAGCGCATTTCCAAGAGTCAGTCCTCGGGTAGAAACCCAAATGAGCGTGAGGCCACCACGTAGCTCAAAGTCTAAAAAGTAAGAAGGACCATTGAATAGTCCACAAAGCAGTGGAGGCAGACAAGTGTCAACCCGACGCTCCTCCAAAGGAAAACTTTGGGTTGGATTTATAAACATGCGCGGTGCCTCACGTGTTCTCCAAGGGGTACAGAGTTAGTTGAAAAGTCAAAACATTAACAGTCAACGAGGTTGTCAAATGTCTCAACGATGTTGATTCAAGGATCAAAAAGAGAGAAGGTTCCCAAGCAAGCACCAAGATGACGCATGTCCTAGGGGAAAGTGGGGAGTCGGGGAAAAGGTTAGTTTTTTTCCCTTTGCCTCAAAAGGGGTAAAAGTTCTAAAAAGACCAGTGACTCTGCCCAAGAGGGAAAAAGTCAACATATAGACCGGAGTCAAAGCCAAGGCGGGGCTTTGGGGTGAAAAGTGAAAATTTTCCTTTTGTCCAAAAGGCATAAAGGTAAAAATGGCAACATGTTTCCCAGCCAACCAAAAGAAGCCATGTGTCCAGACGGAGTTTCGAGGTGTAGAGGTTTTGAGTTTTATGTTTTTTTTGCGCAAAGGGCCAAAAGGTAAATTACGGGCCGTGGATCCAATGTTTGATCCAATCTAGCTACCATGTGTCCTAATCGAAAGAGGTACCCATTTTCAAGTTGTTTTCCCACCTATTTGTACATAATCGATGCAAAAATTAAAAGGGGCATATCTTCCGGCTCGGGGCTCGAGAGATTACAAATCTGATATTATTAGAAAAATCTCGACCTCGTCTACACCATGGGATTTTAAAACTTTAATTTTTGAGAGCGTAGGTGGAATAAAAATGGAGAAATTTCTTCGAGCTTTCAATGTAGGATCTTCGGTCTTAACAACCAAATTGGATTCGATCTATTTCCGTCGTTTCCTCTTCCTTCAAGGCACCGAATCGAGGATCGATGTAGTAAAGATGGATTCAGGGGTAGATTTCAGTAGAAAACATGAACAGTAGTGGTTGAGCTTTGACCTGCATTTTCCTGCTTCTCTCTCTCTCTTTCTTCTCTCTGATTGATTCTATAAATATGGGGGGAGGATTCATTGTAAAGGGTTAGATATTCTTAGTTTTACAGGCTCCCTTCTCCTTCTAGCAAAGCATTTTTGGGGTTCAAGCCTTCCTTTAAAATTGTATTATGTTTCTACCTTTTGGCTATTCTGTAATGAATTGTATCAATCTATTAGAGTAATAAAATACATTTGTGATCGATCTCAGATCCTTCTTGTTTCTTTTGCTTCTATCTGATCTCTCATTACAGATCTGTTGTATCTGTGTTTGTTTATTGTATGCATTTTATTGGTTTGTGTCGAAGGCAAACTAAGTATTCATCATTCCTTTGGTGCATCACCTGGTAGTTTAGTTATTTCTCATTTTTGTACTCTTTTATCCCTATCTCCTTGGCAAGTCTTAGACTAGGTATAGATATAGATCCTCTACAAATCCTCACGTATGCACCTAAATAGAGGAATAAGGAACCAACCTTTAATTTGGAGAGCTTTTCCAATTTGCAAGGTCCCACACCTTAGGAAAAGTTCCATGTTATGCAATCACACCAGATGATTCTACCTTAGAAAAGTAGATCTTTAGAACTCATTTGGGGGTGTTGTGATTTTGCACTAACAAGAGGCTTTACAAATATTTTCGAGCCTTGTGATTTGTCTCGAATTAAACACATTTTCTTTCCCGAATGATCATCAAAATAAATTTTTAAGTTGTGATCTAGGATTTGATTAATCAAAGCATACTTTTAGTCGACCCAGGAAAATATAAGACATCGATAATCTACATTGTGTGAATCAAGGGATAGAGAAATTTTCCCAATCCCCTAAACTGTATATGATGAATCATCACCCAACGAAACATGGTTTTTTGAATGTGTGTCCCTTGTTGAAGTAAACCAATCTTTGTGGCTAGTCATGTGTCAAGTGGCTCCTGAATCAACATACCAGACATCACTAGATGATGTGGAAGGTTCACTTGATCAAGCAGTGTACACGTAGTCTTCATCATCTGAATGTTCTTCTTACTCAACAATATTTCCTTATTGATGGGGTCTTCTTTTCCAGTTCCCCTTTTTCTTCCCTTGATTGTAGTTTGTATTTCCCTTGTGAGATTGTTGGTGTTGAGGTCTAAAATTACTTGATGAACCTTTCTTGTATGTATTATACCAACAATCTTTCAACTCATGTCCTCTTTTACAGATTGGACATTGCTTCTTCTATTGTTTGTCCCCTTGATGTTGATACTGATTCTGATGTTGGGACTTTTGATAGGAATTAGGTTTTCCTTTCCCTTTTCCTTTCCATTTTTGATGAGAAGAAAGTTCCTACTCCTCTTCATCATCCTTATTATGCATGGATTCCTTTTGTTGCAGTAGGTTTACCAGTTTGTCAAAACTAACTTTCGTATATGAAATGTTTAGTGTTGTTACAAAATTGTGGTAAGAAGAAGGGATATCTCTCAAAACAATGGAAATGAGAGATTCATCTGTGATTGCTTCTCCCAGGGCTACAAGTGAAGCCCTCAACTCTGCAAATCTTCTCAAGAAAGATTCTATTTTCTCATTTTGCTTGAACTTCAGTGTGTGTAATTGACTCTGCAAATTCAGAATGACATTCTTGTTTATGTCCTCATATATTGTGCTCAACTTATTCCATGCTTCTTTGGTTGTTTTGGCATCTCGAATGTGGGGTTACACATCATCGACACTCCAAACTAGATGAAGAGTTTGGCCTTCTCGATCTGATCTATCAAATTGCCTTTGTTGTGTTGTATCGGTAGTTGATCCGGTCGAGTACCATTGAGCAGGGACAAATCTCTTCAAACTTAAGTTGTGTCTTGATTTTTATCTTCCATGTAACATGGTTGTTTCCTCCGAGTTGTTGTGAATTTGGAAGACAAAATTTGGGGGCATTAGTTCCCATTTTACAAAATCATTGACATGGTTGGGTTGTTGCCACTCCGGTATAAGGTCTCTTAATCTATATACTTGTCAGTCCGATATACTTGAACCTTTCTATAGGCATTAAAATACACGAAATAATTCGACACATGGTACCAAGATAGTACTAAAAGGGTGCATGTGTAATTATTGACACATGCTCAAAGAAATATCCTCTTACGCGTATGTAAAGTTTCTATATACTTGGATAATTTCTCATCCCGGATTTATGTCATGTAATCATTCACAGAAATATGGGATGGCTCATAGTGTGTGCATTGTGTCCTTATTACTCCCCATCAATTTAAAGGGTTGATGCCCAAACAACGTTGTTGTAGCTATATTAGGTGTTAAGTGCAGTAGTAGTCATGATGGATTTACCCATGAGTGTTTCCCGGATGCACTTTGTATATACCGAACAATGTGAATGAGATCTAGGATCTCGTGAGTGTTTTAGAACCAAATTTCAATATTTTTATTACAATTCTCTGCCAGTTTCTGAGTAGTTACAATGTTTTTGGTTGACTATGGCAACTTGTAAATTAGTACAATACATTGAAGTATGCAATTACATTCAAAAATTTGGAAAAATTGAATGGTAGGGAAAAAAAAATTGTTTTATAGACCCTAATGGCCTTCGGAGCACAAAATGACCCACAATGCAAAAAATTGTAAACATATAGCTGTAAATGTAATTTTTAGGTGTACCCCCTTTAGGAATTGTTTCTCAGAATAAAAAATGAAGCATAGTCGAATAAATCATTTTTTGACCCTTTTAAGGCTTTTTCTTGCTAAAATTAGTGGGATTTTAGTTGTAACTAGGGCCTTTAGCGGGGTTTTTCTGCCAAATTTGGTGGTTTTGGGCAAAAACAGGAACTAAACTCAAAAGTTTGTATTGAAAAAATGTTGTATGGGGGTTTCAAACCTATCACCTCTCCTTTGAAAGATCATTCAATTATCCAACCAGTGGCCTCAAGTGCTTTGAATATGAAATGAAGCGCATTTAATTTAAATTAAAACAAACACTGCTAGCCTCTGAAAGGTGACGTGGCTAGAGGAGAGGCCTACATGGTATATTTGGAGCTCCATGTGGTCTCTATTGAGGTGGATTCGATTTATGGTTTTCCTTATGCTCAAAAACCGGATCTATGTTATTTCATTTGAGACGCCTTTACATTTTTTTAACCACCTTATAGTGATCTCGGATTATTATTTGCCTCCAATGTTTTGCTTGTGCAGTTTTTTTTTCAGTTGTAGGTTTCATGTATTTGGAGATTGATGCCTTGACCGCTTCTATGAATTCTCCTCTCTTTATTTTCTTGCACTATGTAATTTTTATACGCAGGCTTCGTATAGAGGATTGGCTCGCGGGCTTGGAGATAGGGGTCAAAGAACCCAAGTTATGGTGAATGAGGTGATCAAAGAGGGCTCAACCCTTCATCTCAGTTCATAATAAAATCACTCGAACACTTGTATAGCCTTCAACTCTCCAAGAACCTGGTGCAATGGATTATATCTTCTTGTTGAATGTAGGTCTGCGTTGGGACTCGACTATGGAGAATGCTTGCTTAGTGGGAGCAGAGATTCTTTTCCAATGCAAATGTAATTTGATTACGCCACATATCTTTGCAAAAGATAGAAGCTCGGTATGCAACTAATAAAATGTAACTATGACTCGGTTCAATAACCCGCCAATGGCATACAAGTCACGATCTTTAAATAGTTTGGTCTCAAAGTTAACTCATCTGTGTGTGACCCACCTTTTGGCTCGGATGCGAGCTCAAAACGAATTAATGTTTGGCCCCACATAAAGACCCGGCTTCCAACTATGGTAAAACAAATAGTATTATCGTAACTAACTAGTACTCTAGATTTAGAAGAAAAACCATTGTTGGGGAAAAAAATTAATTTTCTACAACAAATTTTGCACAGTGCAACATGCACCAAAGGTCTGAAACAAAATTGTGTTCTAAACACTTGGAACAAACAGGAGATTGTGGGGAGGCAGGGATGGGGATGGGAAGTTGCAGGAGGTTGCACAGGGTCTCAATTTTGACAAATACTTCTCCAATCTCCTCTATCTCTTCTTCTCTCTCTTTCCACACCTTCTCTGCTCACATGTCCATATTAACCAGCTCTGGTACCAAATGTAATTTCACATACAGGGACGGAAACCTATAGACTTTTATTAATGTGAAATCATTAACCTGTACAATAGAATGTTGTAATTCTTATAGGAATTGTACAACAATGTAGGTACAAATATTATTGCAACCGTGGAACAATAATTTTGTAAATATTTGAATGAATACAAATAACAGTGCAACAATATGTACCCGTGTACAGGTAGAGACAAATAAATAGTTTAAACTACCAAACAATTAATCATACATGATTAAATGACAAATATGGTTCTAAATAACCATATAACTAATTATTATAATTAATAATTAATTATCTAATGCATAAATTAACCTAACAAGATCTTCACTTATTGTTGCTTCTTTTATATATGTATGTAGTAGTGAAATTTGTGATTTTTGAGTGTATGATATGTGTGTTGTGATTGCATTATGTTGGGATGGGTAGATTTGCTTTAAGAGTGGTGTGGGAAAAGGAAATGGAGTTCTTTTTAGGAGGAAAAGGGAGTTAGCGAGGAAAATATTAAGGGAGTGTGGGAGAGGTACTCCACCTATATGGAGGTAAAAGGGTTATATGTTATTTTTACATTTGCAAAGGGAGAGATAAGGTGTTGTGTGTGATGTTGATAGTGCACTTGGAGGTATTGGGTGGAACCTCTTCCCACATGGAATGCATAAGGAGAAGGCTCCATGTTCTTGTATCCATTTGGCTTACTATTAATCCTTTGTGATTGTGATGAAAATGTGAATTTTATTTTTGTTTGTTATGGAAAATAATGCAAAACTACTCTTGTTGAACTTTCTTGAAAAATGTGATTGAGTGTTGAAATATTGCATGAGTGTTGAAAATATGTATGTGTGTATTTTGTGGAAGCCATTATTTGTGAAGTTGTCAAAGTTGCAAACACACCTTATTGTTCTATGGTTGGGGCTCGGGGGCCAATAAGAAATATGACTTCATCTTTTATTGGATTAAAGATTTGTCGAGAGAGCCTCGCCTACTACCCTTTATTTGTATTGTCTTGATTCAAATTTGAAGAGATGAAAGAATGCAAAGTTGAAGCTATGAAGTTGGAAGATGATATTGATATGAAGACTTGTGTATTTGAGCCCAATGGAAGAATCCTATTTTTGTAAAGTTGGCCATGTTGTTTCCACTTAGGATGGAAGGCTTGTAAACTTGTATTTTTGAAGAAAGTTTCTTGTAAATTTTATTATCAAGCTATGTATTGGAAATGGTTAAAAGAAGGAACTTGTAAGTTGAATATTATGGGAAATGTAGTTCTTTTCAAATATGAAATTAAATGTAAAGTTTTATTGTAACTTCATTTTGAAATTGGTTTTCTTAATTTGGAAACATATATAAAAAAATGCATTCTTGGCTTCCCTTGCAAATGTTTTGTTACTTTGTTCAAGAAAGGAATATGTTCATTTCATTTACTTGCACTTAGTTTGTATGAAAGGGACATTGTTCAACTAGCTCCTTGGTGAAGAAGAAACTAGTCTTCCCTTTATTTGTACAAATCTCTCTTAAAACAAAACTAATCCATTAAATAAATAAACATGTATGCATAAATACATATATTTAAATAAATTTAAATACATTGTTTGTCTTAAATAAAATCCCCTAAAACGTATATTTAGAAATAAAACTCGAAAGAGCACATTTATAAATGTATATATTTATTCATTATATATAATTAATTTTATTCATATATATTATGATTATATGTTTTGTTAAAATAGTTATATATATATATATATATATATATATATATATATATATATATATATATATATATATATATATATATATATATATATATATATATATATATAATTAGCCTACCCATTAATGGAAATAAAGTGTGATATAAATTCATATATTTGAAATTCTAACATTATAATTGGCGGGGTTTGAAATAAGCAAAGTTTGTAAGTAATAAAAAAAAATTAATTTAAATGTTTTGGGTGGGGGCGAACCCCACCACTCTCAACTTATTAAATAAAAGGAGAGTTAGTGATGGGCGGCCATGGCCAACCCATCCCACCAAATATTAAATGGGAGGTGGATCGGCCATGGCCACCCACCCCAAACTATTTTTTTACATATTCAAATGTCCATATTTTCCTATGCAGCCTACACAGTCAGCCAACCCAAAATAAACAAAAAAATTAATATAACACACACACACACACACATACATACATCACATTACCCTGAAACGTGGTTATATACAAATTTAATCCTCGCACTACCCCGATAGTGCGGGCATATACACATTTAACCTAGCTTGTAAACAAAATGAAAAAATAATATAATAATAAACAAAATATATATCTACCCACAAAAATTGCAAATGTGTGTAAATCTGAAACAAACAAATGGGGCAAACAATGCCCATAACCCGAATAGGGTAAATAATCCAAAAAGTACATATAGAAAATGAAATATATGGCAAACCCTAGGAGAGTGATGCAAATGGAAGCATCCAAATCTATGTATATCCACCCAATATGCCAATGTAAGTAAATATATCTCCATGGTTTCCTTTCCTTCAAACTCGCAAATAAGAATGGAAAATAAAATAAAAATTAGGGCAAAAAGTGAATATAATTAGAACCCTATAAGGATTTTTAGGAAACCTTAATCCAAGGGTTATAATAGATCTAATCTTAGGGTTGAAAATAAATCCTATAACTTTTTAAGTTGGTGGCATTTTCATGGGAATGGGATTTAAACCAAAGGGTATGGGTGTTAGGTGAATGGGGCTAGCAAATGGGTTAGGAAATGTTGAAACTTTATACTCTTTTATCATGGACGATTAAATAATTAAATGAGATTTGACTATGGGGTTTAATTAATTAAATGAATAGTGCATGGATAATTAGTTAAGGATATAAAAGAATTAAATTATTATAGAATTTAAATGTATAGTTAAATAACTATATGATGGAATGGGTATTAGGTTATACCAAATTGACTTAGTTAATATATTCAAATTGAATTATAAGAAAACCTTAGAAGATGGTTGGATTCTCAAATGCATTAAGAAATTTAATTATTAATTTAATTTTTATTAACTTTTGTGAATGTGTAAAATTTAATAAAACTACTTTTATTTTATCACAATTAATATTTATCACCTATGAGACCTTATTTAAGAAAAAAAAATTACTGAAAATTTTCCCAAATAATTAATGGAGTTGATGTGGCTTTAGTACGTAAAATTTGTGGGCATTACACTTGGTATTAGAGTGGAGGTTCAGACACTTGAACCTTCGAGGTTAAAATAATAATAAAGATAATAAAATTTGTTTGGATTGTTGTTTCCCCAATGTGGAAGGTCACTAACCCCGAGGGAGGTGAATTGATTTGACTTCCACGGAATACCTATGTGAAAATTTTGTAAAATTGCTAATTCTAGAAATTACTATTTTTGACAACACTGTGAAAATTATATTTTGGATCCTTTTCATGGGGTTTTCGAGAGTTAAAATGTTTCAAACAAATTTCAATTCCCCTTCGCCAAATTCTACGCCTCCTAATATTTCGACGCCTTATTGAATGGAATCAATTGGAGCTACGGTGCAAAATTTATGGCTCCTGGAAGTTGCCTCACATGTTGAAGTGGAACTGCTACCCGGATCAAGTTTATCAAGCTAACACGTTGGGTGTTGTCACTTTGAGGACTTAATTCCCATATGGGAGAATAGATATCATGACATGATGTCATATTGGATCTAGTTTTGTATGTATATTCTTAGATAGGAGCGCGATATAGAGTACCCCTATCGGCGGCCATGAAGAGGTTGTGAAGTGATTATGATGTGGATATTTAATGTGTTTATATTTGTAAGTTTAAGTCTTTTTCTCATAAACCAGAATTTTAATTTAATATTTTATTAAGAAGATTTGAGGCTCTTCTTTTATTTTTGTCTTATTGTGAGATTTTTCGAGGATTGAAATGTGGCTACTTAGCCATTTCTTTTGATTTCCAAGATTTCTTGAATTTTAATTTTGGTTAGTAACTCGAGATTGTTTGCCTTAATGGCCATTTGGCTAAATATCATTAAGAACATTATGTGATTTTCTTATTTTTGTTGATGATCTGTTCTGTTATGTTCTCTCGTTGTATGGGGATTCGACCTAGGAGTCTTGGTTGTTATCCTAGGTGCTTCAGGTCATGCCTTTGGTTTTGGAGTGATGGAACTTTGTGTGCCTAGGACCTTGGAGTAACCTTTTTTACTCATCTCTCTCGAAGGAGAGCATGCCACACATCATGTAAATAGTTGGCGGTTTGACAATGATTATATTCCTCTTGCATCCTGGTATGATTTTTATCATCATGAGGATAAATGTTATACTACTTGTATGGAATTAGGGATTTTGTCAAGAATGAATTAACTCTTTGATAATTGTAGGTTTTGGAGTCCTAAATTGGTTCTTGTGATAATTAAGAAATATCAAAAAAATTAACTATTTATACCCCGATTGAATATGGTTATACACAAGATCCTTTGAGGTTTGTTCTTAAATAAGTATGTTTGTTTGATCTCAAGGACCCATAGATAGATATACGTTTGTGTTAAATATCTTATATTATTTAGCTCATGCCACACTATAATCCATTTAGTATCTAGTCACGTTTAGATAGATATGGATACCTTATGATCCTTGGACCTCATGCTTAGAGATTTTGGTTTTATAGGTCTTAAGTTTTCAACCTTGGTTGTGTTTATGTCATGATCTTTCATCCAAGGCTATAACTCTTGGCCTTAGAGGCTATGTTTTGAGTGAGTCATTCGACTTGCCCACTTGATATTTTTATGTTCTCTTGGTGAGGAAGTGTGGTGTCTATGGGGTAAATTCCCATATGTTGTTGTGATTGTTTGGTTGACAATATGTTGGATAGGTATAAGTTTTGTTTTGGAAATTCTCTCTTATATAGTGAACCTACTTTGAGTATAAACCATAAATGTTATTCTCCCTCACACTGATCTAAACTCCTTGAACTCGTAAAAGAAAATTTATAACTTGAATTTGTTGGTTCTATAAAAGTTTTGGTTCTCATGAAAAATTGAAGGTCATGATTGGTAGTTGTTAATATTGTCTAAAATAACAAACTTTGTAGTATAAATTCAACCTAAGTGGAAGTCATAACTTTCCTTTTAACCATGTGTTATATCTATGTGTGGCTACATGGACACCTTATGTACGGGGAAATTTTCTTCCCTATTATTATTGGAACTTAATTTTCATTCATCGTGATCCCATCAACATCTTCTTATTTAAGTGTTTTATGTTGTAACTTGGTTGATTTCATAGAGATTATCCTGAAAGTTGTATGTCTTATTTCTGACCTCTTTCCATGACTTCGGAGGAAGTCAAGTCTAATATGAGGGGGATGTAATGCCCACTCTTCTTTGAAAATTATTTTAACTATGATTTTGATCACTTTTTATTAGAGACTTGGACCTCGTTCGATATTTGGATAGACTATTTTTAGACACTATGAATATTGTGTTTAGCATTATGTTTTGACGTTTATTCTAGGCATTTTTGTTATATTTTGATTAACAGAGACATTGGTAGATGGACATTATTGTTGTATTTTGATTAGTAAGGGATGGAATATATAGACATTTGGATTATCGATATGTTGTTAATCATGTTTTTTTATTATGATTCGCTATGTGACACTTGTGGAGATTTTTATAGATGTTGATTTCATTGTTACGATTTTTATTGACACATTATTTTCATGACGAATTCCATATGTTGGATGTTCAGACTAGTCTTGTGATCTCATTGATGTTAGTAAAATGGTAAAATTGAATTAATTAGAAATTGAAGACATTTGACATAATTACTTAATTTTGATGATGATTATTGATCGATATGTATGTGTTATTTCTCGATGTTTTTGACGCATCCTTGAGGCCGATGAGGTATTCTTTTTGTGATTTCAAGAGAATGATATCACTATACACTGAAAGGGGATAGGGGACCAACCCTAGAATAATGTTGGGTGTTTACAACAAGGCCAATTTGACAACTTGTGTTCTATGTGTATGTTTTTAATTGTTATGCTTGGTTAGGAGGTTTCCCGTGGGGTGACCTTGTGTGTGTGGCCATGGGTTGTGATGTTTCCCTCTTTTAATTTATGTTATTTATTTTTTGGTATGTGTATGTAATTATTTGTAAAATCTAGTCACTTTATTATTACTTGTTCATATGTTTTTAATCAATTAATTTAATTTAATTGTAAAATAAAAAGATGTGACAATTGCGCATTAAGTAGGGTAGATGGTCATTGATATTTTCTTGATGTTGAATGGAATTGAATGTATTTTCAAGCATATACTCTTACTCCTTTCCCAATCTCGAATTTTTCCTTAGAGCACATTTTTTGAGACTTATGGGACAAATCAACCTTGTCACTTGCTTCTCAAAGTCATCCACCAACCATACTTATGAAGTATGGAGTTAATTTTAGCATTGTTAATGCATTTGTTGAGTGAAAAAGAGTAAATAAATTAAATTTTCTACTTACATCATTTAATAAGTTCTTGGAAGATATGTAGTGCATGTTGGAGTATACACTTTTGCATGTCATAGCCTTAGTTGTTCATTTATTAGCTTTGGTTTTTATGAGTTGACTTTTTAGTTGGAATTAAGGAATCATGAAGTGGTATCCTACATGGAGGAACCTCAACATGCTTACCTCCTTTTTATTTATTGAAGTGAATTTGGAGTAATCGGGGTTACTTGTTTCATTTCTACACTTGCATTTTAGAATTTCAGCTTTGGATTGCATGCTTAGAGCTTTTGGAGTTGCATTTTGGGATCTTGCTTGGATTTAAGATGATTGAAGCTTGTTATGTGAATATTTTGGAAGCCAAATGGAAAGACGGGATCTTCACTTATTATTTTTTCTTTTATATATGTATGTAGTAATCTTGAAATGTTTTATTCTTTGAGTGTATGTTATGTGTGTTGTGATTGCACTATGTTGGGATGGATATATTTCCTTTAAAAGTAGTGTGGGAGAAGGAAATGAAGTTCTTTTTGTGGAGGAAAAAGGGAGTTAGTGAGGAAAATGTGGAGGGAGTGTGGGAGAGGTGCTCCACCTATGTGGAGGTAAAAGGGTTATATGTTATTTTTGCATTTACAAAGGGAGAGATAAGGTGTTGTGTGTGATTTTGATAGTGCACTTGGAGGTATTGGGTGGACCCTCTTCCCACATGGGAGGCATAAGGAGAAGGCTCCATGTTCTTGTCTCCATTTGGCTTACTATTAAGCCTTTGTGATTGTGATGAAAATGTGAATCTTATTTGTGTTTGTTATGGAAAATAATGCAAAACTACTCTTGTTGAACTTGCTTGAAAAATGTGATTGAGTGTTGAAATATTGCATGAGTGTTAAAAATATGTATGTGTGTATTTTGTTGAAGCCATTATTTGTGAAGTTGTCAAAGTTGCAAACGCACCTTATTGTTCTATGGTTGGGGCTTGGGGGCGAATAAAAAGGATGGCTTCTCCTTTTATTGGATTAAATATTGGGTGGAGAGCGGTGCGTACTCCCTTTCTTTGTAGTGTGATTCAAATTTGAAGAGATGAAAGAGTGAAAAGTTGAAGCTATGAAGTTGGAAGATGATATTGATATGAAGACTTGTGTATTTGAGCTCAATGGAATAATCCTATGTTTGTAAATTTGGCCATGTTTATTCCACTTATGATAGAAGGCTTGCACACTTGTATTTTTGAAGAAAGTTTATTGTAAATTTTATTATCAAGATATGTATTGGAAATGGTTAAAAGAAGGAAATTTTAAGTTTAATATTATGGGAAATGTCTATTAATATTATATGTGTGTGTAAAGCCCACAATGTGTGTGTGTGTGTGTGTGTGTGTGTGTGTGTGTGTGTGTGTGTGTAATGCCCATAATTTTGACGTTCAAAACCACACCAAATTCTATTAACTTATTAGGGAAAAATTATGGAAATGTTTTTGTTTTAACGGGTTACAAACATTGCATGTGAACTAATCCTTCATAACATAGTCGAGTTAAAATTAATAATTAAATATTATTAATTTATTTCCCATAATATTTTTATAGTTTAAATCTCGTCCATTAAATTCCCTTACTTTATTAGAGTATAATCCAACGCTAGGAACTATGATCCATTTAATTATTTATTAAACTATACCTTATTATTAATTAATTAAAAATTTATTCCTTATCAAATGCCATGAAAAATTTCCTTAATTAATCCCTTCCACCAAAAAGGTCACAACTTGACCTAACCACTAAGTGGCCCCATTCACCCATTACCCATACCCTTTTAATTAAGTTCCATTCCCATAAAAATGCCATCACTTTAAGTTGTGTAGCAGAAAATATCAACCATTAAATTAAAACAACATGAGCCCTTAGATCTAGGTTGCCCTAAAACTCCTTATGATCTTCCCTTTCATTCTTTTCCTTGCCCTATTCTATTCACTTGCACATTTCCTCTTTTACGGGTTGAAGATGGAGGCCATGAAAGCTATGGAGGGTATTCTCAACTCCATTATTATTTTTGTATTATTTTGTGTAAAAAGGAGGGATCTACCATAGTTGGGTTATGGCATTGTTTCCTCTAATTTCTCTTCTTAGATTTTATTATTCACAGTTGTGAAGATATTTATATACACTCATATGTTTTATTTATATTATTTGTTTATTTTATATATATTAACAATGCAAGGTTATAGCAAAATCATGTGGCCAATATATATATATATATATATATATATATATATATATATATATATATATATATATATATATATATATTTATATTTTTTTAACACAAAAATAATAATTATATTTACATACATACATGTATGTATGTAAATATTTTGTTTTGTGTTAAAAAAAGATGTCGAACTATTGGTCGCGACTTCGAACCAGGGTAATAACAATGGAGGCATTCTAATATGCTTAAGGTTTTTTGGAATGGGAGGTGGGGCACCACCCCGACCCTAACCCTTGTTTAATTAAAGACATGTGGGGTGCTTCCCCACCCCATGTATTATTTCTTTTAATAAACAATGGCTGCACATGCCTTTTTGGCCCTAAGCATATTGCTTTTAAATAATGCACACAATCGATTATGTTAGGCTATTTTATTTAATATTACAATTTTTTATACATATATATATATACACCTTTATATATGTGTCCTATTTGGTGTTTTATTTCAAAATATTAGTTGTTTTTAGGTGGTTTTATTTTCTTGAATAAAATGAGGAATATCAATATGGAAAAGTATATAACATTATTATAGATCAATGTACATTTGTATATTCGATCGTCAAAGTATTGTTCTTTCCATTTAAACAATGCAAGGTAGGAGAAGAGTGTTATAAGTATATTTTCTTTTGATTTAAATTAATATAGGTATTTACATTGGTTATTATTTTCTTTATGTACACTCATAGAACAATACTAATATTTCACTAAATTATAATCCACTTCAAAGAGGTTATTTAGTAAATACACAAAACAAATGTAAGTTCAATTCTTCCTTGCAACAATTTGTACAATTTAATTTTAACAATCACTTAAATCATTCCTTTTGACATATTAACTTGAGAGAAAGAAAAAAGGTATAACCTACTTAACAAAACTTAATTCTTTTCAAATCAAGTTTACCACAATACCAAAAAATGAATTCAAGATATCCCTTCCATACAATAACACCATTCTTTTGAAATTAAAAGAAATTCATTTCAATTACAATACCACTTCAACATCCTTCTTTAAAATATAATAGTAAAATGTTTAATAAATATATTTCACGAGGAACTACTCCCTAAAATGTGAGAGTCATAAGCCTTTGAATCCAAGTGAAAACAACATGGCCAAATTTTACAAAAATAACTATCTCTTTCTTTGATCTTCTTCAACACAACACTCTCCAAGGTGACAACTTGAGCTCCTTCATTTCTTCAATATACAATAAAACAACAAAGGAAAGGGAGTAGGCAATTCTCTCCACCCAACCTATAATCCAATGAGAAGGATAATCCATCCTCCTCATTGGCCCCTAAGCCCCAACAATGAAGCAATAAGAGGTATAAAGTAATTATGGAAAATTTTACATGGCTTCAACAACAACCATTCACACAAACATTCAAAGTCAATAAGCACAATACATAAATAACAACTAACATACAACTTTCCTAAGTAAATAGGCTCAATATCCAAGCCAAGAGAGAGAATAAACATGGGGAATCACTTATGCTTCCCAATGGGTTAAGTGTCCACCTTAAAAGCCTCTAAAACTTAATTCACACAACCAAAACCTGACTCCTATCCCTCCTATATTTCTCTTATGTCTCCCTCAAAATTTTATGTCTCACCCAAACTATTATGTCTCCCACAAACTCTTATCCCTCCCTCAATAAACATATCAAGATAAATAAGAAATATTTCTTATTATCACAAGGTGGAACACCCAACCCAAAAATCCCTCCAAATTCATAATATAAACTCTTATCCCTCCCTCAATAAACTACTATCCCTCCCAAAACACACAAAAATCATTCATTGCAACTATTTACACAACAAAAGAAATAAAATACATGGGTGAAATTCCTACCTTTCCATTGCAAGAATATAAAATCCAAAAACACAAGTTGTAAGCTTTTCAAAGTCCAAAACAAACACAACAATATCACAAGATTCAATCAAGAACTCCAAAGAAATCTCCTCCAAAATGCAAGAGTCAAAATAAAACATGTAACCCCAAAACTTCAAAACAACATACATAAATAGAAAAGTGAGGAGAGAGTGACAATGTGGCTCCATGTAGGATACCACATCATGTCTCCTCCACTCCATATCACATGGTCAAACACCAAGCCCAAAGCTCATATGACAAATTCTCCTTCCACACACAACCAATTAACCATACACCTAAGGAAAAAATTAAATGAGTTATAAGAAGGTGCAATTAATTGTCATTTTTCCTTTAAAACACATAATCAGGCCTAAAATAATCCACTCACATCATAGTTATAGTTGGTAGGTGAATTTAATATGTGTGGGACAAGATTTACTTGTCCCACCAGCCTCCAAAATTAGCCTTTAAGCCAAAATCCGAGTTCACATGTAAGGTTGAGTACACAACACCAAAACTAATAAAATCCTTTTCAAATCCATAATAAAATCAAGGACAATCTACCAAAATTAAATACCCCTTGGTCACATCCCAAATTACTTTAATTAACATGATTAATCAACTTAAATAAGAGCACATTAACTAACAATAATAAAGTAGAACACATTACAATAATAAATCACATACTCACAAAATAATAAAATGAAAAGGAAAAACAACACATTTACCCATGGTCACATTTTAGGCCACCCCCAATGGGGACCTCCTAAAAAATATCAACAACATAACAACATACAAAAACACAAGTTGCCAAGGTGACTAGTTGTCAATACCCAAAATTCTTTCATTATTGGTCTCCTATCCCCTTTTGTTTGTTGTGTTATAATTTCCTACAAAATCAAAACAATACCTCTTCGGCCTCGTGGCCATATCAATGACATAAAAAATAATAAATGCATGTACATGTATCAATTCACATCATCAAATAACATAACTAAATCATCACTAAAATTAAGCAATTTCACCAATTGTTCACAATTTCAAAATATTTCAATTCTATCATTTCATCAATCAACAATGAGATCACAAGACTAGCTGGATTGTCTAACAAAATCTATATATCAAAATCTAATGTGTCAGTATACATATAAAGTAGTAACTCTAGATCATCATCAATACTGAAATATCAATCCATGCATATAATTCACACTATGAGTCACCACATATCTATAATCAAAATATCTATAATGTCTATCAAAATAATAATCAAATATAATAATGTCCATCTATCAATGTCTAATGATAAAATATGATAAAAAATGTCTAGGCCTATAATCCAAAGTAAGAAAAATCCTAGTAAGATCAATGTCGAAGAGGAGTGGGCACTACATCCCCCTCCCCTTAGACTCAACTTCCTCCTAGAAGTCACGGAAAGAGGTAGGGAAATAAAACATATAAATAGCAGTCACATGTTCCTTGGGGTTTCTTTACTTTGAATAAAATATTGTCCCTCGTAACTACAGGTTTGGTTCAACACTATTGAAAGAAGAGAAGGGAGACTATAAGGCACAAATACTAAACCTCCTCCAAACAAGATTGCTAGCGATCAAACCTCCGAATAATCTCTATGAGGTTAACCAAGTTTACAATACATAATATTTAAACAAGAATGGTCAACGAGAATCCCAATGAATGAAAACTAAGGTCCATGAAGAATAGGAAAATTCATGTACACAAGGTATCCACATAGCCACATATAGACACAACACATGGTAAAAATTAAAGATGAAACTTCTACTTAGAGTGAATTACACTTCAATGTTCATTTTTTTAGACAAGATTAATAACTACCAATCACGACATTCAATTTTACATGAGAAACCACACCTTCTTATAGGACTAACAATTTCAAGGCCACATAAATGAGGCTTAACAACAAGGAATGCATCTAATTTTAACAAATTTGTTTACAAGGATGTAGACTATCCATTAGAAGTACTCTAAACAATTCGGAAGAACTCACTTAAATTTTCATGGTAACACTAAGAATAATCTTGGCCACAAGTTTTCTATAGTCTTTAATTTGTACCCAAATGTCGTAACATGCAACCAAAAACCCAATCAGTTATACAACATTTCCATTTTTTTTTTGGCGATAGGCAATCTTTCCTATACTATCATATTGACACCAGAGGTACCATTGTCTCTATATATCAAAACAACATTTATTAATTTTAAACCTACCCTAACTAATATAATATTAAAACATCCACAATCTTAATATAATAATAAATAGAAACATTAAAGTGAGATAGGAGAAGATAGGTAACAAGAGGGGTCCAACGAATAATTTGCTAAAGAAACACACAAAACATTCCTGCAGACACTTATGAAAACAACTCTGTACCATTCTCTTCCTAAGGACAAGGGGAACAACATCATGGTTCTCAAAAGAAAGAGGATTCCAAACTTCCTCCATATCCTTAACATAGGTTACCTAAGCTTGTCAATTAGCCTAGGTTATCAATGTCTTATTCCTAACACAAGAAGGGTGCCTCCCTAAAAATGGAGAAATAGGCTTACTTGTAAACGACCAAAACCATACACATGTCAAGTTAAAAGTAAAAATGGGTACGATGCTATGAAAGACTCCATCAAGGAGGATTACACACATTTGAGTTCAAGGGAGTAAACACGGCTAGAAAACATCACAATTTACAAGGTACTCCATTGTTCAAGTTAGGCAGTTAGATTTAATGGTTCAAAAATCTGCCACCGTCGACAAAAAGGACTTAGGACTCATCAATATGAACATAAAAATTAATCCATTTTAACAAGGGGATAAACTCCATATGTATACTTCTAAAAAAGTTTCATACTATCCATTAAGAGATCAAAAATTCTCTAGCATGTAACTTACGTTATAACCATTATACAAAAAAATTGTTTGATATAACAAGGGAGGTCTAATCATTCTATTATCATGGTTTCAACTTTGGAATTGATTACGAGATTCACAATATTTTTTTGTACTAGTCTAACATTGAAACGACTTATTCTTTCATGATTTATAATTCTGGTATTATATCACGTACTAATTATCGTAAAAGATCATGATAATTTTACAATGATAACATAATACATGCTATGTTAAGGCTATATATATATATATATATATATATATATATATATATATATATATATTATATATTTGATACATTTTTTAATAATATTCATTATTACTTGTAACACCCAAAATCTTAGGGCACAAATTGAGGTTAGATACTCATACAAGTAGCTCTAAAAAAAAAAAAATTCAATTAGCTCAACCATTTGGACTATGTCATTAAAGATCATCATCAATGTTGACGTCACTTCTCGCCATTCCATATAGGCGGAAAGGTTTATTCATTCTACTTCTAGGGAAAGTATAAGAGGTTTCTTGTTATTTTCACAAAGTTTTATTTCTTCTATTAAACCACAAAGTTAGAGTAAGGATCCATCTTCCTAGTGTCAAAATTTACTTATAAGTTTCAAAATTCCAAGCTTCCCAATTAGAGATCTAATATGCTCAGGTTGTCACATTACCAATTGGATTTTAATGGGTAGGAAGATCTAAGCTTATCACATTATTCAATTCATAGGAACAAGAAGTCATTAACCAAAGCAGAACACACCAATTTTACAAGAGTTTTCTCAAATCACATGCATCACCGATGCATTCCCAGTGAATCTCTATAAGTATCAATAAAAGTTACAATAAAGGAATACATTAAGAAGTTATAAAATTGTTTTTACAAATCTAATAGGTTTAGATTAGTGTGAGGGAGAAAACAATGTTTACAGCTTATACTCAAAATAGGTTCACTATAAAATAAACGAAGAGTTTCCAAACCCAACTTATGCCTCTACCAGTACCATCAACCCTACAATCAAAACAACTAGGGAATATTACCCCAAGGAAACCACACTTCCTCATCAAGAGGACATCAAATACAAAGAAGAAAGTCAACTAACTTACTCAAACATGGCCTCTATGGCCAAGAGTTATAGCTTGGATGAAGAGCATGACATAACCATAGCTAAGGTCAAACTCCTAAGACCTATAAAACTAAGATCTCTAAGAACAAGTCCAAGGGAGCCCAAAATCATCCATGCATATCTAACATGAACTTGGCACTAACAGATTATACTGTGGTATAGGTTAAACAATATAAAAGGTCAAGACAAGGGTGTATATATGTATGGGTCTTCGAGAGAAAAACCAACACACAGTCATTTAAGCACAATGCCCGAAGGGGCTTAAGTATAACCATATTTACCCAAGATACATACAATTCACTGTCTATCTTTTCTAAAATTAAACAAGGAAACCACGTTAGAACTCAGTGTGCCCATTGGTGGACCACCACATCCAAAAAATACACTATTCTCCAATACCTATAATTATCCAAGAGTTAGTCCGTCCCTAACATAATCCATAATTCCATATCGAATATCAAATCTTTTACGAAAATGAACAAAGATCCTACCAAGGTGCAAAATAACACAACCACCGTCAACATTTCCAACTATACTACATGACACAAATATATCTCTCCCTAGGGAATATGAGTAACAAAATGTTTACTCTAAGGTCCTAGACATGAAAATCCTCATTACTCCAAAACCCAAGCATAACCTCAAGCACCAAGGATAACAACCAAGAATCCTAGGGCATACCCCAATTGAATGAGAGAACAGCAACACAACGTAATTGAACCAGCTCATCAACAAATAAGAAGAAAACCACATAACATTCTTGTTGACATTTAGCCAAATTTCCATTGATGAAAACAAGCTTTGAGTTATCAATCAAAGGTAAAATCTAAGAAATCTCAGCAATCAAAATAAATGGCTAAGTAGCCATATTGCAATCCTTGAAAATATTGTACTAAGATAAAAATAATAAGCAGAGCCTCAGAAATTCTCAATCAAATCATTAAAATAAAATGTTGGTCCTTGATCAAATAATTTAATTGTACACATATAAAACACAAGAAATATCAAAATCACAATCACTTCGTAGCCCTTTGTGGGCTATAATTAGGGGTACTCAACACCGAGCTCACATCTCGAATAAACATACAAAATAGATATACTATGACATCATGTCATGATATCTACTCTTCCATATGGTAATTAAGTCCTGAAAGGAACAACACCCAGCTTGTCGCCCCGACAAACCTGATCCGAGTAGCGATTCTATGTCAACAGGAGGTAACTTCTAAGAGCCATAACGTTTGTTCTATAGCTCTTATTCACCATGTTCAAAAGGCGTCAGAAATATTAGGACACATAGAATGTGGTGAATGGGTGCCAAAAATGTTTTGGAAAAGTTTGACCCTTGAAAATCTCACGAAAAGGCTCCAAATGTAATTTTCACATTCTGTCTAAAAATAGTAATTTCTAGAAATAACAATTTTGTGAAATATTCACATAGGAAGTCCATGGAATTTGAATCACTTCACCTCCCTTGGGTTTTATGACCTTAAAAATTTGTGAAAACAACAATCCAAACAAATTTAATTGTCTTTATTATTACCTTAATCCTAGAGGTTGAAGTGTCTTAACCTCTGCTCTGATACCAAGTGTAATGGCCATAATTTTGATGTTCAAAACCACACCAAAGTCTATTAACGTATTAGGAAAAAATTATGGTGATTTTTTTTAAAGGGTTAAAAACATTTCATATTAACCACTCCTTCATAACGTAGTCAACTTCAAATTAAAGATTCAAAAACCCCGTGCCTTCGTCGATGCCCAAGTATGCCACATTTCATGCCCAAAATTTCAAGTGGGGAAGAAGACCATCGGGGAAAACTTAGAAATGTTGGATTTTTGTTAAAAAGCACGAAGGATAAAAACAACCCGCACCTCCGCCGACACCAAGCGAAGCCATGTGTCGGGCCAACAATGACTGCGGAGGGCGGGCAGCCAAAGTGGGAAAACTTAGGAATTTTTTCCAACCTTTTTACAAAGGAGATAAGGTCTAAAACCATCCGTGCCTCCGCTGAAACCTAAAGAAGCCACGTGTTAGACCCACAGTGATAGGCGGGGAAGCGGACCGTGGGAGACTTAAGATTTTTCACCCTTTTTCAAAAAGGTAAAGTTTGAAGGTGCGAGCAAGCGAACCCACCCGTGCGTTTTCCCAAAAAGATAATTGGCAAGGCCGCGGAGCCACAAAGGAATTTGTGAATTTTGGCATTTTTCAAAAAGTGCCCTCGGTAATCTTCGGCCTGCAAGTCCGTTCTACAAAAATTTCCCCTTTTAAAAAAAAAAAACTCAACAAAGTAAAAACTTCAAAAGGCCATAACTTTCGACTAGAAGCTCAAATTTGGGCAAATGAGGACTTTTTGGAAAGGGCTCAAACTCCTCTTTACATAGGAAACATAAAAATTCATTTTTAACAAACTTAAGTGGGTGGATTTTAAGAAAACATCTTTCCTTCCATAAAAATGTGAATTAAACCTTTTCAACAACCAGACTTGATTCGATCCACCATTCTTTCTTCTTCAACTTTCCAAACAGACGTGGAGAGACACACTTGAAAGATTTCAAAAGGATTGCAAGGATTAATTGATTAACGGTTGAGATTACAATATGAATTTCTTTTCTTTTCGGTGAAATTGCATTATTATGCCTCTTTCCCGATTACTGGAGTTCTGAATAAATTACTAGGGCAATGTAATTGTTTCATGATGTGCTTTGTTCATCCTTAGTTCATTTTAAAGTTTCATTTTGTCTTTCAAGTTGTAGAGTACTCTGTAAATTTTTTTGATAAATATTTACAGTTTTATAGTGAATCAAAAATAGAAATCATACTTAAACTCGAATGGATCTACTTTTTGTTATCATCCTCTAAATATTTAAATTCATTCAAATATAATTTACAAAATTTAACTTTACTTCAATCAATGCGTGAAGACCCAAAATGTAGTTCTACTTTCAAATCATGCATTTCGAATGAAATAGAGAAATGTAATATTTCTTCATACGTATTTCTTTTTCAATTTTCAAACAGATATTTCACAATATATTTCAAACACATATTTCAAATGAAAACCATACCATTTTTGGTAATTAAAACAACTTCTATTGAACTCCAATAATTCTTTTACAACTTCCTTTTTCATTCATCAAATACAACTTACAAAATATACATCTTTCACATTCGAATGTAGATTCCATTTCCAAAATAGAGCAACTTTCCACCACAAATAATATTACAATTCCATCAACTTGAAGTGGGAAATTTTTACAAGGAAACCCCAAGGGGACTGGGAAATTTGTCTTCATCCTCAGCTCCGAATAACAATAAGAATATCCACCATATATCTTTTGATCACAAAAAAATGAGATGCAATGCTCTCCACTGACCAACCAAGAATTCCAATGAAGAGGACAAGCCGTCCTCCTCATTGGCCCCAAGATCCAACCACATTACAATAGGAAATGGATTCAACTTGTAGCAACAAGACAAACTTCCACAACACAAAACAGATTTCACAATCATATCACAGTCCAAAATAAAATGCAATTATAGTCATAAAAGGACAAAAAAATTATACGAGGCCTCATTACACAAAGGCCAAAGGAGTAAGATCTATGGGGGAAGTTTCTTATACCTCCCAATGGGGAATGGGTGACCACCTTAAAAACTTGCCAAAATATTCATCTCAAACCCGTACATACTCTTATGCCTCCCCAAAGTACCTCTTATGCCTCCCCCAAAAGTAAGAAATACAAGCTATTTCTTGTCCAAGGAGGAACACCCAACCCAAACTTTCTCCACAAATAACTCTTATACCTCCCCACAACTCTTATGTCTCCCCACAAAATATTCCCATAGTCTTCTCCTACACCACACCTAGGAAATATACCCAACTAACCAACAAGCATACCAAACATTCAAAACATTCACATAAGCACAATACAAAAAGAAAACCTTTTTACAAGAGTCAAGCTCCTACCTCTCCATGATAGAGCTTGATCCACAAGTTCAACAGCAAGATTCTTCAAATCCAAATAGTTCAAAATTTCCAACAATCCACAAGCATCAAAATCCTCTAATCTTTTCCAAAATTGCAAGAGCACAAAACCAACATGAAGTAACCCCCTTAAGTAACCCCCAAAACAACAAAAGAATTCGAATAAATAGAGAAGGGAGAGAGGAGGATGAGGTGGCTCCATGTAGGATGCCACATCACTCATCCTCAACTCCACCTCACAATTCAACTTCAAACTCCAAAGCACAATTAAAAAGGTGGGTGAATAAATGACCTTTTACTTACACACACAATCCAAGTCCACACCCCAAGGACCAAAATTAATTTCATGCAAGAAGGTGCAATAAAAACTTACAACTTGCCTTCCCAAAATACATAATAAGGCCTAATTTTGACTCCCCAACCCATAGGTAGGGTTGGTGTGACAATTTAAGAGGTGTGGGACAAGTTTAACTTGTCCTACAAGCCTCCAAAATCAGCCCCTAAGGACATATCCGAATTTCAAAAGGAAGGTGAAGTGTTTCACACTCCAAGTTACTTACACATTACTTTCAACACATAATCCAAGAGCCAACAACTCTAATAAATGCATTCTTTTGACCCATTTAATTAATTTAACAACATGATTACTCACTAATCTAGACACAAATAAAATAAATAATAAAGGGGAAAATACATCACTAAAATCACATACTAAATTTAAACAAAGGAAACTAATTAAAAGAATACACATAACCCCTTGGTCACATTCAAAGGTGATTCCCCCCATGGGAACCCCTAACATCAATTCATACACACACACAAACAAATACATGTTGCCATGGTGACCCTTGTTGAATTCATCTAGAATTCCAATGTGGTTGGTCTCCAATCCCCTGATGTTTGTTGTGACATGTTTACCTACAAAACACGAATACCTCCTTTGGCCTTGTGGCCACATCAATTCATCCAAAATAAATATACAATATAACTCCAAATTATCTATATATATGAATCAAACATCATCCAGGCAAGCAACAATCTCCTTTACAATTTCATCCATAATCATATGATCACAAGATTAATTCAATTTTCTAGGTCTACTCAATATGACGAAAATAACACGTCCACACACACACACACACACACACACACACACACATAACCATGTCAACATCATAACAACATCAATATAAAATGTCTCCAATAATCCACATGCATCATATGTGAATCAAAATCAACAATAGTCCATGATCTCTAGTCTCTAACATCATACCAACCCAAAAGCTACAATAATGTTCATAAGTATAGTCGACAATTTCATCAATCAAGAAAAAAAGGTATCGGAGGGAAGTGTGCACTACACATTCACAATTTAATTCAAAAACTACATTCTTTTTACCAATATGATGACAACTGATTTTAGATAATTAGTGAACATTGTGAATTTGAATTTGGTTATATTCTCTGTAATTTGTATAAGTTGTTCTCTCGCGTGGTCATTAAAAATTTTCCATGTGTAATAGATTGAGTACAGAAAGGAAAGGTAACATATTGTAAAGCCTCATATAATATATCCTTGTAACCAAGTGCCTTTTTCAATAGTTGTAGAAGATATATCTTAGTTGGGTTGTTATTAAATTTCTCTAATGTATGAAACCCTTTAAAATAGAAAACTATATTTAGCAGAGGGATTGATAGTGGGGGGATGGTGGATTTCCCCAATTGGTTTCTTATTGTAATGTTTTGTAACAACATTAACTTTGGTAGATGTAGATGAAAATCAATGTGGGGGATGTTGCAGAGTACGATGGATATATTCGATTTCTATATCAATGTCCGTAGGAACTTGATTAGTCATGGAACAAGTAGAGCCATCATAAAGAACTCCTCCACCAAACAAGGTATAGACATAGAACTAAATAAAGGAATGGTGGCCCATACTAGAGTGAGGGAGTCGTTCCTTAAGTTTGAAGTGAAGATCATAAAATATTGGAGTAAGAGGCATGATGACACAAGATGAAGATAACTTATAATAATCCACAAATCTAACAAAAATACCGGGTCCACTAGGTTTTGAGTAATATATTTGTCTAAAATGTAGGGTTCATTATATGTTTACATCCTAATAAAATTATTTTATGGAATATGTATAATAATAAATAGGATATAAGGGTTTGTTATAGGATATTATTATGATCTAATCGATTGAAAATTAAACATACATAATATAAATATTGCATTAGTACTTGCAATGATGATAAATGATAAAATGATAGATCAAACACATTAGAGGAGATGAAATTTTTATTTTACGGGTCATAAAAGATAAGATCTAGATGTGCATATAAGTGGAAAAGATAAATTCAAAATTATAAATGCTTCGTTATCAACCTGAACTGAAACCGAGTAGGTGCAAGACCTAATAATTTTATATGATACATGCATGGAAGTGTATGGTCTTGATTACAAGTGTACAATATTATAACCTTTGATAGTTTAGTTGTGTAAATACATGTGTTCTTCACCTTCTTGTAAATGTATTTTTTGTACATTTATCTTGCTCACACAACCTTATGATGTCCTGTAATCACATATAATAAAGTTGAAACCATAGAAACCTATAATATCCTATATCAAATACTTAGAAAAACAAAAAGGGAAATTATGTGTGTGGTGAGGATAAACTACCCTTAGCAACTCGAATTGGTGAAACTAATTCAAAAAAATTACTACAGCCCCTCGTGGCTTTGGATCAAGCCTTATGTAGTTCTCTCAAGTGCTTGTGCAATTTTGAGTGTGATGTAATCCAAAAACAATGGGTTCCCTCATGTATTTTAACAAAAATATAATAGGCTAAAGTTATAGATTATAGAATTTACCTAACATATAAGTAGTGTGATGTGTGGTGTGCTTAAAATGTATGACCTAAGCATGTAGTTCCCACTCCTCTTCGACATTGATATTACTATGGTTTTTCTTACTTTGGATTAGATCTATAGACATTGTTATCATATTTTATTTTTAAACACTGATAGATAGAAATTGCTATATTTGATTAGCCTATTTAATAGACAGTATGAATGTTTTAGACTTTTGACATGATGTGATTTATATGATGGATTATATGAATGGATTGACATATTAATATTTGATGATCTAAAGTTACTACTGTACTAACACATTGGATTTGATATATAGATTTTTCTATGATTTAGTTGGTTTTGTGATCTTATTGCTAATTGATTAATTGATAGAATCGAAATATTTGGAATTGTGAACAATTGGTGAATTACTTGATTTTAGCGATGGTTTAGTTATGGTAATTGATGATATGAATATATATATATATATATATATATATATATATATATATATATATATATATATATATATATATATATATATATATCTATATATATTATATATCTCATATGTGTGTTTATTATCTCAATGTTGTTAATATGGCCACGAGGCTAGAAAGGTATTGTTTTGATTTTTGCAAGAAATTATAACACAACAAACAAAAGGGGATATGAAACCAATAGTGAAGGAATTTGGGGTATTGGCAATAGGTCACCTTGCAACTTGTGTAATTGTATGTTGTTTATTCTTGTTAGATTGTTAGGAGGTCCCCATTGGGGGGTGGCCTCAAATGTGACCTTGGGTAAATATGTTGTTTTCCCTTTTTATTTTATTTATTTTGTGAGTATTTGTATTATTTTAGTATTGTGAGTCACCTTTATTATTGTTTGTTAAAGTGCTCAATTTAAGTTGATTAAACTTGATTAATTAGTGTAATTTGGGATGTGACCAAAGGGAGTAATTAATGTGAGTAGGTGGTTCTTGATTTGTGTTGGATTTGAAAGTATTTTATTACTTTTGAGTGTTGTGTACTCAAGCTTACATGTCAAATTCGGATTTCGGCTTGATGGCCATTTTGGAGGCTTGTGGGACAAGTTAAGCTTGTCCCACACCTCTTAATTTCACCTACCAATTACCCCTATGGGTTAAGGGGAAAAATAGACCCCATTATGTGTTTGTAAGACAAAAATGTGCTATTTATTGCACTTTATTACATATTTTTTTATTTTATCCTTAAGAGGTGTGGGTTTGAGTTTGAGTGTGTAAGAGGGTTGTCATTCCCTCAACCACCAATTTATTATACTTTTGAGATTGGGTTTGACCATGTGATGTGGAGTGGAGGAGAAATTATGTGGCATCCTACATGGAGCCACATCACCTCTCTCTCCTCTCTTTTTTATTTATTCAAAAAAATTACTTGTTTTATTTGGACTCTGCATTTTTGCAAGAGCTTTTGCTATTGGAATTTTTTTGAGCTTGGAGTTGGTTGTGCTTTCTTTAGAATTAGAAAGGCTTGGAGATTGTTCTTGTGGATTGGATACTCTTGCAATGGCAAGGTAGAACTCCATCATGTTTTTATTTTGCTATTTTGTTGTGCAA
Organism: Taxus wallichiana var. yunnanensis; assembly: GCA_018340775.1. NCBI lineage: Eukaryota > Viridiplantae > Streptophyta > Pinopsida > Cupressales > Taxaceae > Taxus > Taxus wallichiana. The sequence continues at coordinate 283,794,368 of CM031237.1, forward strand.
ATGAATGTGAATGGATGATTGTTGCATGCTTGTGATTTTGGGAAATAGAATGACCTTTAGGTTGTGTAGGAGAAAATGGAAATGGGGATATTTTGGAGGGAGGCATAAGAGTATTATTGGGTATTTTAGGAGGGATTTGGGTTGGGGTGTCCCACCTTGTTGATAAGTGAAATTGTGTGCTTATCTTGTTTATTTTATTGGGGAGGCATAAGAGTTGAGGGAGGAATAAGAGTTGAGGGAGGCATAAGAGTTGTTTTTCTTGGAGGGAGGCATAAGAGTTTTGTGGGTATGTGATTGAGTTCTTGGAGGATTTAAGGTGGGAACCCAAACCCTTGGGAGGAATAAGTAGATCCCCATGTTTCCTTTCTCTTCTTTGCTTGGGAACTTACATGTTTGTTGTGATTTTGGTATTGTGTTATTGTGTTGAATGTTTTGTTTGAATGTTGATTGTGGAAGCCTTGTAAAGTTTCCTTGGTTGTCTTATACCCCTCATTGCTTCATTGTTGGGGCTTGGGGGCCAATGAGGAAGAAGACTTCTCTTCCTCATTGGATTATTGGTTGAAAGGAGAGTTTTGCCTACTCCCCTATTTTTCTATTTTGTTTTTGATTGGAGAATATGGTGGAGCTCAAGTGAAGATTTGGCCATAGTTTCACTTGAAGAAAATGAGAAGAGATCCCTCTTTGTAAAAGAATTTTTCCATGTTGTCTCCACTTAAGTGGAGGGCTTGTAACTTGTATTTTAAATATTATCAACTTCTTGTAAATGTGTTGTGAAAGTTTTATTTGTATTAAGTATTCAAAATTTATGTATATTGGAATGTAGAAAAAAGAAAATTTTATTTGTTACTATGAGAATCCCTTCATCTTGTAAACTCTACTAAGAGTGTTTTGAATGAAAACTTGTATTTTAAATGGTTTAGTTCTTGTAAAAATGAGACTATCAAACCTTGCATTATTTGGATAAAGTAAGAACTTTGATATGGTTTTGAAATGAAAAGGAATCTCTCTTGATCTAAGCCTATACTCAACTTAAATATTTGCCTCAAAAGTGTAGTATGTTATTTTAAAAGGATCGATGTTCTTGTTGAAAATACACTTGTTTTCTTGAAATGGTTGTCATTTATTTATTGTGAAAGAAAGGAAATAGTTTCTTGTTTTTATTGAAAAGAAGGCATATTGAAAATATTGAAATTATAGTTACATTTCTTATTATGTTGTAAGAAAGAAAGTAATAGTTTAGAATCCTTAGAATAAAAAAATCTCCTCCTTAAAAATTATATTAGGTTGAATAAGAAATTTTATTAGTTTTCTCAATTTTACTCTTATATGAATAGGTAGAAAATTTATAGTTACCTTGACTTGTTTTCCACTATGTCATACAACTCACTTTGATCACTTAAAATAAGAACAAAAATCTATATCTATATGTAATTATAATTAAGCTTAATTATATAAATTTATATATTCAACTTATTATAATTTTATATACATTTTTTTGATTGCATATATATATATATATATATATATATATATATATATATATATATATATATATATATATATATATATATATATATATATATATATATATATATATATATATATATATATATATATATATATATAAACAAGGCTTCTTTAAAAAACGCAATGTGAATTGATCGAGTTAAGCCGCTAATGTGGATAATTTTGTTTAGTGTTGGCGAAGGGGGAGGTCACGCACCCCACCCCATATTTATATAGGATGGGGGTGGGGTGGTGACCTCCCCCACCATATATAAACTCTACCCCAAATTAATAAACTCGGACACTATTTACAATGAGACCGGTAAATAATATTTAACTCGGCCTTAATGCACATATCATGGATCGTGTAATATTAAACAAGGCTTCTTTAAAAAACGCAATGTGAATTGATTAGAGTTAAGCCGCTAATGTGGATAATTTTGTTTAGTGTTGGCGAAGGGGGAGGTTGCCGACCCCACCCCATATTTATATAGGATGGGGGTGGGGTCGGTGACCTCCCCCACCATATAAACTCTACCCCAAATTAATAAACTCGGACACTATTTACAATGAGACCAAGAAATAATATTTAACTCGGCCTTAATGCACATCATCACCGGACCGTAATTTTAAACCATGGCCGCATATATATATATATATATATATATATATATATATATATATATATATATATATATATATATTTCGATATTTAAAATAAAATTATATATAGATGTATATATATATATATATATATATATATCTATATATATCTATATATATCTATCTATATATATATATATATATATATATATATATATATATATATATATATATATATATATATATATATATATCTATATATATATCTATATATATAGATATATATATATATATATATATATATACACTCAAATAATTGGTGTAAATACATTATTTAAACCAGATTTTTAAAAAGGGAAAAAATGCCCATACCCAAATAGGAAAATACAAATGAAGTATATAATAGCAAATAAAAATATAAACAAACCCTAGAAGAGGGTGTAACGCCCACATTTTACACACAAATACAACAATAAAATACTAGGATAATTTTTTTACTTACATTGCTCACTACACAATGCCACAAAGGCTCCAAGTAAGGAAAACTCCATAACACATACGACACTTACATAAGTCATCACACACATAGACACATGACAACACCATATACATGTCGATGCCACACCTTCCCCAATGAACGAATGCTAGCAATAACCCAACCACAAGAAAAGGGACTCAAGGATTGGCAACCCCACAACACATCATTTCCATGATTACATCTTAGTTATGATTAACATTCTAGGAACATTTTTATACAAGGATGATTTTATCCATTTTCCACATACGATTCTTCAATTCATTTCACATTCAACTTATTGTTCGACCATTTAAGTTTTCTCTTTATCCCTTATGACAATCTCCATAACTTACATAATTAAATTCCATATTTCCAATTACCTACAAAGTTCCTAATTCTCTCGTTCTTATGCTAAAGGTTTGTTTCTCAAAATATGTTTAGTTGACATTTAATTTTACCCTCATTATGCAAGGGGACCAACCAGAAGTTGTCGAGGGAAAATAATACACATCAAAGGAGGTGAAGGTTCAAGTTTCTCTTTCCTATAAACTTCCTTCCATTCGAAGCACATTTGTTTTCGTACTATGGTTGTTTTAGTTCCAAATTTAGTTTGATTCAGTTAAACCTTTACAAGACATAATTTTATTTTATTTTATTTTTAGTGGACTCGATATTGGCTCAAATGCCTAGTCCCACCACGAACAATTTGTATCCATTATTAACAAAATTCAATTCTTAAATCAACCATAAGGACTTCAAGTGAAACTTTTTTCTTAATCCATTATCACATATATTCTCATTTCTCATTTCATTAACAGTGTTTCTTAGGTCTCTTTTTTTTGGTGTTACTTTATAACATGAAGAGTTACGAAAGTACTTGTTTACCATTTTGAAGAAGTATATGATTGGAAGCATTATAACTACACATGAACCCCAAGTTAACCTCCTAATCAACTGAGGTTTGGTTTAATTCCAATGGAACCTAATGATCTACACCTCAAATATAAATGAGTTTAAGGCAAGAGGACATATTTATGCTAGACCACCTTCAAGAAAAGACCAATGTGTTATGTTGATAGTAACCAAGGTAACACATTTAGTTGAGAGGAACTAAAGAATTCATTAACAAGAGTTTAAGTCATAGAACAACTATTTCACTCTCTCCATTTGCGTCATCTGGGGGTCTCACAAGGAATTTATTCGATGACAAGAAAATTCTAGATCTAACTTTGTAAGGCTTATTAGTCCATTAATAGCTCTACATACTCCATAAATGGTTTGGTTACACCACATAGTCGTTGCTTCAAACAAAGACTCTTAAGGTGAATTCCAAGGTGGTCTTCACCACTCAACACAGTGTCAAACCTAAAGAGAAGACATTCTCCTCACGGTTACCAAACCTAGAAGGAAACCACATACTCGGATAAAGTTAGACCATGTCGTTCCTAAAAGATGGGTTCATGACAATGTCGCTAAACATAACGACTATGACGGTAAACTCAAACTAGGGGTTTTATTTACCTAAACTAGGAGGTTCCATCAAGAACAAAGTTTAAGTTCATTCTACGGTTTCAATTTATTCTATGGTAAGAAGGATCACACATGAAGACATGTTATGCACAAATCTTATACTAGGGTTGAGTGTTTCAATTAAATCTCTTTATTACATTTATAAGGTAAGAATACAACACAATAATTAATTAATCATTTATTGAACATTGAAAATGCACTACAATATATTAACTTCAAATTCATTTACTATATATATATATATATATATATATATATATATATATCAAAACCCTTTTACCATACATAACTATGAATCAAATTGAACATGTGATTAAATGCATATTTCTGAAATATTCCTAAAATTAGCATATCATACATATTAGAAAATTTCAAATATAACATTTCTGTAACAAGAGACTACATTATACATATATTCATTTTACAATGACCTATATAAGTTACAATAATAAATAATGAATTATACATCGCCTTTTCACCATTTTTCTTGCAACCTGCAAAACCATGTGAGCATGAAATCAACGATAAATCCCTGACATGGAATCCACCCTAATCTAACATAATTAATGTTTTCAGTTCCCCATTTACATATAATAATAATTACAATTTTCATTCGAAATAAAAGGTTTAGAGACATGTATTCATTTCATTTCACTTCATTTTGTAACCAAGGAGAGAGAAGGAGATAGGAAAGAGAGAGAAACACTATTTTTCCAAAGGTTAGATTTCACACAACAAGCCACAAGATAGAGTTCCAACCAGTTATTTACAAGAGTCAACAAGTTTCCACATTGGTTTGGTAACCCGAGAAGGGTCCCACAACTTTCCTTTTTACATTTTCTTCCTAGCTACAAAAACGTTCAAATCGGGTTCAGAGGCTAAAAAACCACTTTCAAACATTTTCTTCTTATGATAAAACACACCACAGATAAATTTCTACATGTCTACTTATATACCAAGAGTTCATAGCAACTAAAAGAATTTGGAGCTAGCGAACGGTTTATGATTGGCATTAGTTTTCTAGGGCCATCACTCGTAATTGACCTAGTTGGAAATGAATAAAAGTTATCTCGAGGGCTCAAAACCACACCCAAAACTAACGTTTAATTGATGAATGTGAAATTTGAAACTTCCTACAAGTTCCTCTATATATGGAGAATTCACCAGAGTCAACAGGACTGAGAATTAGCAAATGGTTATCAAACGAAAACATGTTTTCTAGAACCACCGGTCATAATTGGTCTAGTTTGACCTAGTCAAGCTACGACCACAGGCCTACAAAATGCCTTTGTCAAACTATTAAGAAAAGTATTTTTCCTCAAACTGAAGGTTTCAGGAATTTTCTAGTAAAAATACTAGAGGTTTGCGAAGTCGGATAGGCATTTCGTTGTTTAGGGATCTAAAAAGAACGATAATCGATCGTACAAGCCAAGAACACGATGCTAATCAAACACTACGATCAATAAGATGAAAGTAATTCGCGAAATAAATTTACACAAAACCTTTGCAAACAAATGAGCAGCAATATCATATATTATTATGGAACTCAATGAAATACAATGGGAATGGGCCTTGTTTATATAGGCAAGGAATAACAATTTAAAAACCAGTCAAGGTCGTAGATCAAGCCATGAATCAAGGAAATAACTAGTCATCAAAGAACTAGTCAAGACCATAGATTTAGGAGAGAACTAGACATCAAGGATCTATTCAATACCATAGATCAAGGAAAGAACTAGTCAATACCATAGATTAAGGAAAGAACTATACCTAACAACTAGATAATATCTCCTAATATCTAAATAAATAAAAAGAAATATCCACACACATAAGTGGGTGAGGATAAATACAATAAAGGTAAATAATGTACCTAGGTGAACATGAGCTAAGGTAAATACCTACTCTAACACCCCCCCTCAAGTGAAGCTAGGGGCCAAAATAGAAGTGGCATGTCCATAGTATGAGTCCCGAAACTAGGCTTGATGAGGTACTCATGTACAATATATCCATGAAGAAATCTCGAACCAAAAGAAGGAAAGAATCCTGCTATAAGGAAAGAGAAAGAAGAATAAGAAGGAAGATGTTCTCACGAACACCCCCAAGAACAACTTCCAAAACCCTAAGCATTCCACGCAACTCAAGGTAGTGAGGTGATGCAAAAGGCTTTGTAAAGATGTCTGCAACCTGTTGCTGAGTCGGAAGGTACTCCAAGCAAAGAACTCCATCCTGAATGTGTTGCCGAATGAAGTGGATGTGTATCTCGATATGCTTGGTCTGTTGGTGCTCAACTGGGTTGCGAGAAATGTGAATTGCACTTTGGTTATCACACCAAAGTATAGTCGGTGAATCTGTGGGAATCGAACTCTTTCAATAACTGGCAAAGCCAAAGAATCTCTAACTCATTGTAATTTTTGCCCTGTACTCTTCCTCTAAAGATGAAAGTGCAATAGCATGTTGCTTTTTATACACCCAAGCAACTAGAGAAGAACCAAGACAAAAAGATAGCCAGAAGTGGAATGCTTTGTCATCAATAGAACCTACCCAATCTGAATTTGTATACCCAACCAACTGAGTAGAGCCCCTAGTGTAGTGTAGGCCAAAGTGGGAAGTGCCATGCAAATAGCGTAAAATCCTTTTAGCAGCATGCCAGTGACTACTATGAGGAGAATGTGCAAACTAAGATATAAGCCCTACTACAATGAAATATCAGGGTGAGTATGGGTCAAGTACATGAGACTCCCAACCAACTTCCTATATAATTTAGGATCACAAAGTGGTGTGGTACATGTGGATGTAAGAGTAACTCCAGACTGAAAAAAGGAGATGGACTTGGCTTGCAATCAGCCATATCAAAGTGCCTAAGAAGATCATGGGTGTACTTTTGCTGACTCAAATGAATCCCTAAATCTATCTGAGAAATCTACAAACCAAGGAAATAATGCAATAGCCCAAGATTTGTCATGTCAAACTGTGTAGAAAGAGCCCTTTGAATACTCTGAATGTGGGAAGAAGAGCTGCCAGTAAGTAACAGATCATCAACATACAAGACAAGTATCACAATATCCTCACCGACATGCTGGAGATACACTGTATGATCGAGTGGCAACGAACAAAACCAATAGATAGAAGAAAACAATCCATCTTCTCATACCAAGCCCGAGGGGCTTGTTTGAGACCGTAGAGAGACCTTCGAGCCGACAAACAAGAGAAGAATCCTGAACAAATCCAGCCGATTGCTCCATATATATTTCCTCTTTTAGATCTCCATGTAAGAAGGCACTCTTCATGTCCATCTGGTATACGGGCCACCCCTATGATGCAGCAATAACAAGTACAAGGTGTATAGAATCCATCTTGGCAATGGGTGCAAAAGTCTCAGAGTAATCAATACCTTCGACTTGTGAAAAACCCTTTACAACAAGATGAGCCTTATACTTGTCAATGGACCCATCAGCTACGTATTTGGTTTGGTATACCCACTTACACCTAACCATCTTTCTTCCTTTAGGAAGAGATACCAAATCCCAAGTATGATTCTTCATCAAAAATAATACTCAAATTGTCATCGCATCATCCCACTCCTGTATCCCATGAGCCTTTGAAAAATATTGTGGATCCTCGAAACTACCTGACATAAAATTCCAGAACATGTAGAATGTGTGTGATGATGCCTAGTGGGTGGAAGATCCTCTATGAAAGGTGCTACCTTAGAAACTGTAGTACGAGCCCACTTAGGCATAGTGACAACATCAGTGGGAATAGGATCCTCAATGGCATCTATAACCTCCTCATCAATCTCCTCAAAGAAAAGATCCTCAAGATGAGATGAAGAAGAAGAAGGAATGGAAGAAGATGAAGAATCATGAGGAGTGAAATGCTCATCAAACTGAACATGTGTTCGAAAAAGAACATCATGTGTATCAGGATCTAAAAGATGATAAGCTCTCATGTCCTCACAATACCCTACAAATATCAAGGGTTTACTCTTCTTATCCAAAGCTTTCCTTTTCTTCTTTGGCACAAAGGCCCAAGCATGGCTCCCAAAGAATCGAAAAAATGAGACATCTGGCTTAGTGTTGGACCAAGCTTCCTCTAGAGTCAAATGCTCAAGTGCTCTATGTGGTGTGCGATTTTGAATATAGTTAGCACAATTAACTGCTTCTACCCAATAAAGGAGGTAAATCTCTAGAATGCATCATACAATTAGCCATTTCCTTCAAAGTTCTATTCTTCCTTTCTGCTAAGCCATTCTATTGTGGAGTATGAGGAACAAAATGTTGGTGAATAATGCCTTGAGTTGCCAAAAATTCAGAAAACTCATCTTGAAGTACTCCCCCCATTATTAGTATGAAGGTTCTTTATGCAACTAGAAGATTGTTTCTCGACCAAAGCCTTGAATACTTTGAAGTGTGAAAAAACATCACTTTTGTACTTGAGAAAATAAACCCAAGTACGCCTCGAGAAATTATCAATAAATGTAAGTGCATACTTAGCTCCATTGAAAGAGGGGTAGGAAAAACCATCAAGTCACTATGCACAAGCTCAAGTGGTGAAGAAACTCTCTTAGACAAATTCTTAGGAAATGGATCTTGGTGTTGTTTCCCTAATGCACAGCCAGAGCAAACTCCCTCAAGACTAGAAACTCTAGGAAGACCATCTACCATACCATGAGTGCTCAACTCCTTCAAATATCTGTAATTGAGATGTCCAAATCTTTCATGCCAAAGCTTACTCTCTAAATCTGAATGAGAAACCAATCCTGTCCCTATAGAAGAAGTGTCATCAAAACCCTCAAAGTGATATAGTCTTGAACTATGATCAACAATACCCTGAGCAACAAGTGAAAAAGGCTCCAAAAAGTTCTTACTTCTACCCCATGTGGTGTAAAAGTCATTGTTTTCCCTTGACCAAAATGACAAATTTGATATACATAAAAAAATTTGTAGTGATGTTAGGAACATATAGTGCATCTTGGATATTGCCACCATCAAGTTGTATATCACCTTTTCCCTCAACAAAAAAAAGAAGAATCTCCAACCTCAATTTTGAAGTAGAACTCAAACCTAGAGAAACAAAAGACTCCTTAGAAGAAGTCTTGTGATGAGAAGCACCCGAATCTATAACTCAATTGTTTGTAAGTGGTGACTGAGATCTTCCAACAACATTAAGTGTTTTTCCATGCTGATTAGAAGGAGGTGGAGTGAAATAGAAATTTTGTGTTTCTTGATTGCATCCTCTAAGGCTTGCATTCGCTTATAACACCTATGTTATTCATGATTACTACCCCCACAAAAAGAGCATGAACGACTAGACTTATTCTTGGATTTAGAAGACTCCTTGGGTTTTGAGTTGTTTTCTTTGGGTTTAGGAGCATTTTGAGATGGAGAAGGAATGGATTTTGTTTTACTGTTTGGTTTTCCCTTACCCTTAGGATTAGATGCACCTAATGCCTTTTGAGAGGTGGAAAACTCAAGGTGAGATAATTTGGATTCTTCCTAGTAAGTCTTTCACAAAATGTTTCTAAGTTAGGAATTTTGAAGTCTGTCACCTAAGGCATCCATGCTAGAGAAAAGGTAGAAGCAAAAATTTGGAATGGTCCTCTCAACTTGAATAGAATCAAGTAAACACACTCTTCATCTTTCTTATCTCTTCCACTCCCCTTCAACTGTGTCAACAAATGCTTGAACTTTGTAAGATAGTCTATAATTGTTGGAAAATCTTCAGGATTAAGAGAGGTGATCTCAATTTCAAGTTGCATAGCTCTCATATGATCCACCTTACCAAATAAATCCTCTAATTTCTCCCATATTTTGAAAGGAGAGTCACACTTTTCCAAATGAAATAAAAGACTGTCACTTACATAAGTTCCTATCAAACCCATACACTCATCAAATTTGCATTGGTACTAAAATTTCTCATATTCTCTAGTGAACACTTGGTTGTTCTTTAGAAGTTAAAGCCCATAATCCTTTCTACTTAATTATTGTTTCCATTCTTGGTTTCCATGTGTGGTAATTATGTGTTGTTAATGGCTCAACATGAGTTAATGTAGAAGTAGATGCCATCTTAAAAAAAAAAAATCACCAAAAGAAATGGAAGAACCAAGTAATGCAACAAGACCCCAAGTAATGCAACAAGAGCCCCCAGATTTTGGCACTTTATAATGAGTGCGTGTTACAATATGGAACTTTATAATTATAGTGTAATTCTCAAAATAAATATTTCCAATGGAAAGAGCATTAAAAACTACACACTTTTTACAAAAAATGGCACTCAAAACCGAGTTACCGATCAAAAGATATAAGGTTTTCAATATTATGCTCTACTATTTATTTTAGTTTCCACTAAAATAGAATAAAATGCTCTTGCCTTCACCACACAAATAAAATGAAAGGGGGCTGGAGTTAAGCACCTACTAGTAGGAATCACAAGCTTTAAGCCCTCATATGACCAGGGGCTAAGGATTTCAATAGGCGTGTCGAGAAAGTCACATCCAACTGCTTCTTCTAGTAAAACTGCTATTTCTGGACTTACTTGAAAGTGACATTCACCGCCCAAAATAGTAGTCTGCAGATTTTCCCAAAATAGCAAAAAGTGCGCCGTTGTCCGTGGACCCCTCCCAAAAAGGAAAGAAATGTCTTTTTGAAAAGAAGACCTCCTGCGCGCAAACCGAAAAAATGCTATGCTACAACAAAAAAAACCCAGATCGATCTCTAGAAACCCAACACAACCCAAAAAAATTCTTTCTTTCCTTTTCCGTATGGCACAAATCCCGAGGTAAATCCATTACGTTTCTCTGCACAACAAAAAAACCAAAAAAATGACTGCCTCCCGAAATGGTCGAGTTTATAGTCGATAGGGTTTTCCACCTTCCTGATCGAATGGAAGCCTTTGTTTTGCATAAAAATACACGCAGCAAAAAAATACAAGCAAATCTCGAAATATATGAATATATAAAAAAATTATTTACAAAATAAAACTCACAGACGAATCTCAATAGCAATCTCTTGCTATGATACCATAGATTTATGGCTTGATCTACAACCTTGATGGTTCTTATATTGTTATTCCTTACCTATATAAGCAAGGCCCATTCTCATTGTATTTCATTGAGTTCCATAATAATATATGATATTGTTGCTCATTTGTTTTCAAAGGTTTTGTGTAAAATTATTCTGGTGAATTGCTTTCATCTTATTGATCATGGTGTTTGATTAGCATCTGTGTTCTTGGCTTGGTACGATCTGATTATCATTCCTTTTATGGTATCAGAGCTACAGGACTTGCCGTCACACCAAAAGCTCGAACTGATGGTGGAGAGGGATCTCATTGTGTTAATAAGTTACTACGCCAATACCCTCCCGCATGATGGAGCCGGGTATACACCCAATCAAGCCCAACGGCATATTAAGAGGAAGTGACACCAGAAATTTCCCGGAGGTCACCCATCCTAGAACTACTCTGGGGGTGGCGCGCTTAACCGCACAGTATCGAGAACTACACGACTTGCGAAGTCACACCAAAAGCTCAAACTTTTGGTGTGACGGCAAGTCGTGTAGCTCTGATACCATAAAAGGAACGATAATCAGATCATACCAAGCCAAGAACACAGATGCTAATCAAACACTACGATCAATAAGATGAAAGCAATTCACCGTAATAACTTTCTGAAAAACTTTGCAAACAAATAAGCATTAATATCATATATTATTATGGAACTTAATGAAATACAATGAGAATGGGCCTTGCTTATATAGGCAAGGAATAACAATCTAAGAACCAATCAAGGTTGTAGATCAAGCCATAAATCAAGGAAATAACTAGTCATCAAAGAACTAGTCAAGACCATAGATTTAGGAGAGAACTAGACATCAAGGATCTAGTAAATACCATAGATCAAGGAAAGAACTAGTCAATACCATAGATCAAGGAAAGAACTATACCTAACAACTAGATAATATCTCCTAATATCTAAATAAATATCCACACACATAAGTGGGTGAGGATAAATACAATAAAGGTAAATAATGTACCTAGGTAAACATGAGCTAAGGTAAATACCTACTCTAACAGGATCAAACGACGAGCCAAAACGAAACTCAAATTTTTAAATTTAATAACTTCCTACAGCTATAAAATGGTGTAACAAGGCTCCTAGAAGGGCGTAAAAATATCACATACAATCATTTGAGGTCAATTTAAGGATTAAAGTGACTCCTCACATGATAAGGTATAGGATGGGAGCTTAACATCCCCTTTTCGGAGTTACGAAGGTTGCCTTGCAAGTCTCTAGAAATCGTAATTTATCTATTTAAACCAAGAGATGGTCAACATATTAACCGGGTACTCAACTTCAACTTGTCAATAAAAGGGGGTACCGTAGCAATCTGGTTTCGTCAGGAAGTTTTTTTTTATGATCTATTTTTTTATCATCTCAAAATGAGGGTTTGAGTTTATACTTGCCTACCAAGGAATATTTTAATTGCAGCAAGAAGCTATGGTATGACGTTTTTTTTTGTTTTGAAAACAAGTTTATTTAAAACTATCAATTCTATGATATTGCTACATTTAACAATTTATTTCACTGCAAATGAACAACTAAAGAACAAAAAAATGAAAGATAGGGAGAGATGAACCATGCCTAGAAATACTAACGCTTTGGGGTAGGAGGTGCTCCGGTGGGTTCGCCCGCATTCTGCAAAGCTCTAACCCTCTCTTAACATTCTTCCAAATAGTTTGCATGCAACCTTAAGCTAAATTGAATACACACATGCAATATGTCCACCACACGACCATAGGTTTACAATTTCTACTCTCTGTTACGCTTGTGGATTCTTGCACCCTATACTAAAGCCCCAAATTTGCACAAGTACGAATGAGGCTCACAAAGGTCTCAAATTTCATCTAGATCTGCTAATGATATTTACTTAAATCCCTATGTTGTCTTTTAGACAAACCCGCAATCATGGCACTCCATGAAACCACAGTTCCTTCATAAATTTAATCAAACACTTGGCGTGTAAACTCTATACACCCATATTTTTGTACATCTCTAAGAGTGCAGTCCCCGTATAACATCCATCTCAAACCTACTGCACAACATATGTCCATGGATCAGTTTTCCTTCCATTTTGCTTTGATAGCTATCCATGGTCTCGCACTAAAGCAAGTTCCTAGTATCAAAATGAACCAACTAGACCCTAGTAATTATTACATGAGGTATTCGAATAAAAATATTACAGATTATATGCACAAAGATGTTGCAGGAGCACAAACATCAGTTTTAATGGGAATTTGTTTGTGAGATTTGGCAAGGTGATATCACAAAACACTGTTTGAATGGAATGAGACTGGACTGTGTTGTGTCGGGAAGAAAAAGCATCCCCATGAGCCCTTTCTATCTCAGGTCTGCTTCTCTCCATGGATGAGCCGGTTTTTACAAAAAAACAATGACCATTTCTCTTGTAACAGTCACAAGAAAAATGACCCCAAGGCCATTTCAACGGATCCTTATTGTGCATATCCTACGGTCCATCCAAAAGAACCCACAACCATTTTTTTAAAACATTCTTTCAAATAGTTCACACGTCTTGCGTAGGGTTCCACATTTACATACATGTCCCACAGGGAACTTGCGCAATGATGTCTAATGAAAATATTTATTATGCTTTGAAGGATGAGTAAATCTCTCATTTTGGCGCAGGGAGAATGGTGAAAAAGACAAAATCCTCATAAGTATGTGATGGGTAGCGAGGAAGGAAATTTCATTGTCTCAAACAATAAATCAACTACTTGTACAAAAACAAGTAGGAAACACTTCTGCAGGGGATATAATGCACACAACACAATGATTTGCAGTTTCCTTTCCTCTCCAAACCAATTGAAACCACTTAACACATGCACAAATCCAAATCAATTCATTTGAATAAATTCATTTAAGATATATCCTGTGCGTAGGAGTGATTTAACCCATATTGGTTTTGATTGGAGGATGGATAATAGTTTTAGCTCGGTTTAACCCAATTTCACGCAATGTTCAGATTATTTAATGTGGCCCATAGACCCAGTCATCACTGTAATTATTGAATTACCGCTAAGTTTACAATGTTAACACTAGTTTCCTTGTGGTTTTGGCATTGGATTCCAAATAAAGTTCCTGAATTATTTGCAAGGGAAGAGACGTGTTGAAAAACCTTCCCACCTGCCACCCCTGATAGCCCATACTCCACTCCTCCACTTGCCCACGTTCTTGCCAATTTTCCATGCCTTCACGCCACCTCCCATCCACTCCTGTCAACTCTATTAACTACCCCCTCTTTTTAATTTAATTTTTTTTGTTAAAAGTTTCGTGCACTACAGAGGGTTACAAATAGAACAAGCAATAAAAATGTGTATCCATCCTTGAGCTTGAGTATATTTCCATGGCCTCCCTTCTTCTTCTCCTCCCAAACTTGCAAAATGAAAATGAGAAAATAAGCCAAAAGAAATGAATAAGAGCTTTTCATAAGGATGTTTAGGGTTAGTTTAATACCTAGATCTAAGGGCTCTAAATGAATCCATCTAATGGTTGTGATTCAACCCTACAAAAGTTAGGTGAGGATTTGGGTGGGAATATGTTTTTAAATTAAAGGTATGTGCAACTTGTGAATGGGGCCACTAAAGGGTGTTAGGAGGTAAGTTTAAAATGTGACCTTATTGTTTTAGTTTAGTGAATTTTTTTAAAGGCCTTGACTTTAGGAGTTAATTAAATTAAATTTACACAATGATAACTAGACAATGTTTATAATAGGGATTAAAATATATTTGAACTAAATCATAAGGTTAGGGTAAGTTTGACCTTAGCCATAGAATATTAAGTCAATAAATGACTTTAGAAATATAATACTAAATTAAATAAATATTGTAATAAGGGTATTTTAGCTAATGTCTTGTAAGGGTTAATTAATGAAAATTAATAGGAACTCGGAAGGGGATTTAAACCTAAAATGTTGAATTAAAATAATAATAATTAATTGTTAATTAAAATGAATAGATTATTAATCGTGAAGTAATTAAATATAGTTGAAGGTCATCTCCATTGCAGCCCGTTAAAAAATTAAATTTTCCTAACTAATCTTTGGGTTTTATCTTGGGTTTTGTGCAAGAAAAATGTGGGCATTACAAAGCCTTTGTTCTCAAAACCATTTGAAAATTCTTGAGTCACTTTATTATTGGTAAGACATGGCTCTATGACCTTTCAATGCTTGGAAATGGTAGAATCTAGACTCTTTGACATGGATGAGTGCTTCATACATGTAGTAATGATTTTCTAAATGTTGTGTAACTTATTTAATAAGATTTGGGAGAGTCTTGAGTGAATTTGAAGTTATATTTTCAATAATATCTTGTAAGAATTATAGTGAGTTATAAATCTTATAGAACCTTTTGTAGGTAATATATATTCTAATAAGGCCAAACTTAGCAAGTTGAAATGACATGATAAAGATATTCGGACTAAAAACGAGTTGGAGGATATCAAAAATTTAGGGTTGTCATGCCGGTCATGACCGTATTTCACATCCTTACAAAACTATGTAGTCTAAGAAAAAAACTAAGAAATTAGTAGCATCTTGCATAAGGATTATTTACTAATTTGATTTATTTATATTTATTAAATTTGTGAGAGAGTAGGGTGTAGAGACAATAAATTCATGAAAGAACTAGAGAAATATACCGGTTGGACTTTGAATGCGATCATTTGTCTTAACAATGGAACATATAAAAAAATCATTCTTAAAAGAAAAGTTATCAAATTTTAGTGTCTACACTCCATTAATACAATTAGATTTCATTCCTCAATAACGTTTCTATTTGTTTAGATTAACATTATATGAAGATTCACTACTAACTTCAACATATAGTATGGTATAGTATAATATAGTATAGTATAGTGTAATAGACCATCATGAG
Organism: Taxus wallichiana var. yunnanensis; assembly: GCA_018340775.1. Lineage (NCBI taxonomy): Eukaryota > Viridiplantae > Streptophyta > Pinopsida > Cupressales > Taxaceae > Taxus > Taxus wallichiana. Next base: position 283,810,473 of record CM031237.1, read on the forward strand.
AAATAATCTTTATATGACCATAATCTACTCTACAAAGAAAGAGAGATTCATGTGTATAGGCTTCAACCTCCTACACACATAATAATGATTATATGTATTCAAATTCATGTTCTTCAAGTGCCCCATATATAGATAGAGGTATTTTCATTGATAACATCCCATATACAAGGTTTTCTTAGAGCATTACATATATGCTTACAATAGGATAAGTGGTAATATTTGTACAATGTCTTCACATCCCACATATTCTTATTATGTGTCTACCATTTCAAACATGTGTTAGTAAAATAGGTTAAAGTAAATTTAGATCACGGATCTTGATTTTTTTGTCAAAAGTAAAGTTGGACCATAAATTTTGTTTTCTAATTTTTAGACTAACTTTTTAAATATATTGTTATTAATTGATAATTTTAATACACACCCTTTATTTATAAATTTTTTTGTTTTTTTATTATTTCATCTATTGTTGGTGTGATTCCACGATAAAGAATTTCCTAAGCATCCACAATTTAGTCATTGTGGCACAACATTGTTTAGTTTATTTAAGTGGTGGTGATAAGATACTTGATTTTTAGTTATGTTTTAATATGAGAAATACGATACTATAAAAATTGTCAATTTTTTTAGAGGATTATGTTCCTAATTAGGCCTTAATTTAGAGTGCGGGAAGGGAGAAAGAAAGGATTTTGGAATGGTCAAAATAATAAAAAGGAATCATGATATTCTAATCTCCATAAGAAATATGTTACTCATACCATGTGATTTAATTTTAATGTGCATAGCCACTATTCTTTTCGGGGATAATTTTAGTGGCGAATATTTGTAATATGGTGAATATTCCATTTTTGAAAAATCTAAAAGGTGAATTTTCTAGTGCGGGTCAGTGACATGTTCGCCTAAAAATTACAATTTAATTTTTTTAGGGTCGGCTTCACCTACCCTTGAAACTATCCCCTATATAATCCTAGATTATTCGCTAGGTAGAACACTACTAGCTCACTCATACCACTTGGGGGCATATGTATTATCAAGTACAATAAACACACGATAGGAGGGCGAAGGCTACAAACGCGCGACAGAGGGGCGGAGAGGTTGCATATGCGCGACAGAGAGTTTGTTGACACGCAATAGGGAGAGTTTGTTGATGCGCGACAGGAGTGCGGAGGAAGAAGATGCATGATAGAGAGTTTTTGACACACAACACAAAGATTTTGTTGTCACACAACCAGAGGGCGGATGTTGCAGACGCGTGACAGAAGATTTGTTGTCACGCATCAATAAGGTTGTTGACACGTGACAACAAATCTCATGTCGCGCGTTTGCAACCTTCCGTCACACCACTTGAAAATCAGGCAAAATTTTTGAATACAACCCCCAAACAATTCGCATTCCCACGAAACCGGTTCCGGGGATATTCGCCAGGTATTTTCCACCTCCGATTTCCAAGAGGTCTCTTAAAATGAACCTTGTTCTTCTTAGTGTTTAAATAAGACAAAGGGAAGAGTAACAAGCAATTGCGGTATAAAAGGCTTATAAGATTTTTGGAATTTTTAGGAGTTTATGAGTATTGAGAATATGAAGGTTAGTAAATGATACCTAACACATGCTTTGCATCATTTCTTAAATGTTTTCCCATGATAGCTTGAAATCTTTTTCTACTTCCCACATTACCTTGCATGCACAAGTGCGCTTACTTCCTTTTGCTACATCGAAAAATACTAACATGTGTGCTCACTTCCTTCTATTTGATCGAAACATAAAGAAAATGTTAAGAAAATTTTTGACTTTAGGGTCTATGACTAATTTAGACAAAATTATGTATTTTCTCTAAAAATTAGGTCACTAAAATATTGGGTTATAATAAAGGTAAATACCTTAAATATATCTACAGAAGAGTGATATTAAAGTTAAAAAATAATAATTCATTTTTAAAAATATCATCCCCATGCTTAAATATAAATATTATTATTTAGAGATCATTCTATCTTTTAGTTATTCTTATTACATGTATTGCAAGTAAAGGGTTATCATGATACTTACATACACAAGATTCATTACTAGTTTGTATTATATTTTAACCATAAATTTAATCAAGATATGAGCGGATAGATAAAAGTAGATGTATAATACATACATCCATTAACATTCTCCATTTTTGGGATGATGCAAAAATTTGAGCTTAAATTGCGGACTTGGTTGAGGAGACAATATTACCTTTGACTATCAGCAACTCATGAAAATTTCAATGAGGATATGAAGGCTAGGAAGAATGAACACATTCATTAAATTAATTTCATTCCTTATAAATTCTAGTAAAATACCATTTTCTAGACCATGATACGTGTGTTCATTCCTTTTAGTACCCATTCCAACAGGCACATCTTTATCAGACTATATCAACTCCTATCCGAAAAAATTGTGTCATGCGAGTGTGTTGATAAATCCCACAGTGCACTAATTTTCCTATATATTTATCGATTTTTTGAATTAAAATTAGGACCTTCTTAGTATGAAGATGACACACAACATGTAGGAAAGATAAGAAAAAGAGTACAAAACTTGAAAAAATAGAATTATGGGTGAAAGGGCCCAAAAGTATAAGCAACCATTTTCAAGGGATTTTGAAGCTGTGAAAATGGTCAAGGCCTTATAAGATGACATTAATAAAAGAGAGATAAACCTAGGTGAAATAAGAAACCCATAGAAAAGGAAATGATCCAAACATATATAAATGAATTTTATAAGTAAAAATTACAATTGAAGCCAAAACAATATAAAATAATTAATTAATAGGTAAGATATTAAATGCCTATATGATAAAGGAAAGCATAAAATAATTTTAAGGCTAACATATCTATAGTAGGATATTATTTAATAGGTAAATAAATAAATACATAGGTAAATAAATATAATATAGATGCAACAAATCAAAAGCAAATGAATACCTTAAATTATAATGATGTGTAAGAAATTATTTATATACACTTAAATCAAACTTAATTCACCTAAATATATTGATTAGAAAACCTAAAATAATAAATTTAATATATTCATTAAAAAAATACAACAAGAAAGAGTAAATTTTAAATTTGGAAAGCGAATAAATATCATAATTATATTAAATTTATTATTTATATAAAATGTAAAATAATAAATCTTAGTTAATTATGGGAAAATACATTTTTTTTTTTTTTTTTGATATCAAAATTAATTTTATAATAAAGAAAAATAGAAGAATAACTTTAAAAAGAGCAGAAATAGAAGCAGCATAAAATAAAAAGAGGAGAAAATAGATAGATTGATGAGTGGCATAAGAATATTTTTTGGAAAAAAACAAAAAAAGAAGAGGAGAGAAGCATAAGAATAATGAATATATATGTAATATATGCCGAGAGGTATATATTACATATATTTATATATTATATAAATATATAGGTGCCTCGTGAACTTCACCTCTCGGCATATTTTACATACACATGTTTTGGTAAATGTTTCATGGTATGTAAAATATGCCGAGAGGTGAAGTTCACGAGGCACCTATATATTTACATAATATATAAATATATGTAATATATACCTCTCGGCATATATTACATATATTTAGAGAATATAGGTATGCTAGTAGCAACCGCAGGGGTTGCATTATACATAAAACAATACCAAAAATAAAGTATGAAAAATAAGGGGGAATTTAGTTCGTGTATGAATAAAATAAAATTTATAATTTAATATTATAATTACTTATTATCAAAACATAGTCACTTATATGTAATTTTCTTATGTAATTATATTACTATATAACTTAACACATATTTGACTTTGGAGAATGAGTATGAGCAAAAAAATCAAGGTCTATAATGCACGAAGTTCTTATGGATTTTATTAGTAACCGTATTATCAAGTTAAAAAAATACAATCTTTTTCATACGAATTGAAATGTAATGTACATCACATGTAATGACAAATTCATATAATGCAATGTGTGCTACACATGGTACATTATTTATATTCCAAGGACATAAGTCTTTTTCCTCAACCTTTCGTTTCAAAAGTAGTTTTCCGTTCTTCATTTTTGCATAGCGCTCATATGAAAATGGCGGAGATATTCTTAGACTCTGCAACGACTTCACTCGAGAGATAGCCACAAATGTTAACCCCATTGTCTCTCTTTCTTCAATATCAACTGTAGCCTTGGAAAGAGTCAAACCTTGCGATTTATGTATCGTCAATGCCCATGCCAACCGTAAGGGTAATTGGTGTGTGCGTCCCCTTTGTATTGGTGTAATTGGGATGGTATGCGAGTTCTATCTTCAAATGGTATTCCGAAGTAACTATCAAATTCAACCATTACATATGTTGGTGGGTTCGGTGGACCAGTACTAGGTGCATATACTATGTTTCGAATATATCCCAGAGCTCCATTTACAAGACCTGCTTCTATCCAAAGATTGGATGTTAGCATAACCCTTGCATCATTAGAAATTAATAATTCTAAATCAAGTTCATCATTCAGACCTCCTGCCAGTGTGTTGGTGGTACTTGTTCTAGTTGCAATGCTACGTGCGACAGTCTTTTCAATGAATGCAATTTTTTTGTTGTGGTTATTCACGTTAATCTTTGTCGCCATTAGGTGAATATTATTATAGAATTCTTCATTTTTATCTTTGTCTAATGCAGAACTTGTTCTACTCATTAACAACATCCAATCATCCAGTGTTGGATTCGCATCTCTGAGATTGGCCAGAAGTTCTCGAAAACACTTTTGGTCTTCATCTTCTCCTACTTGCCTAAATACCTTATCCAATGTAACAACTATTCCGAATGCTTCCCATAACAGCTTTGCACGTCTATTACTATCATATGGCGGTTTATCGGTAACAGGAGGAAGTTGCCCCAAATCTCCTACCAAAATCATAGAAACACCACCAAAACTCATGTCTGCTCTTTCAGGGAATGCTTGACGAAGTCGGGAGTCCACGTTTTCTAGCAAACTTTGTCCGACGAAGCTCATTTCATCAATCAATACATATTTTATGTGGCAAATCTCTTGTTGGAATGTTGCAAGTCTCGATCCCTCCAATTCTACAAAATCTGTAATAGGTATTCGAAGTTGTGAATGGATGGTCGAGGCGCCAATATTAAAAGTTGCAACTCCTGTTGGTGCAAGCAATAGAAGAGGAGAACGTTCAGGGAATGATGCATCAAAAAGTGCCTGACGAATCGCACCAATCAAATACGATTTCCTGTTCCCATGTTCCTTGAACTATCATGAGCAATGGAATGTTATTTCGATGTTGATTATAATGTGTCATTATTATATCAAGTGCTTGTTTTTGTTTAGCACCCAAGGTGTCGCAATTGAAATTCGGGGCTAATTCATCATCTATAACCAACCCATTATCTTTCATGCTGCTTATGAATTTTATCGCTTTGCTTGTGTATTCTTCACCTCGATATTCATCATTCCATGGTGCTTGTCTATCAATATCTCTCCTTCCCAACATATCTATTTCCGTCGCTTGCAAAAATTGACCATGATGAAGCCTACACATGATTTCCCATTCATGTTCTATTGTATTCTGTTGAACATGTGGATTAATTTCATCTTCAGAATTACTGTTATTTTCAATGTCTTCTACTGCAATCCTCCTTTCGACATGCCATGGATTATAACGGAACGAATCCCAGTTTAAACTTATTGAATCAGAATCATGTCCGATATCTCTGTCTATATCTCGAAACGGCTTGTAAAGCAACAAATCTGACCAACAAAAATCAACCCATTTATGAGATTCCCTGAAGGGACAGAGGAAAACCTCGGGAAAACTCTCACAATAGCTCCAAAACTCCTGACCTCCCACTTGTTATCCCGTTTTCTCCTTGGATTATATGTCCAAGATCTAGCGGCATCAATAAGAGACACACTTTCCATGGAAAAAGGCCTATTCTTGTACCCATCAATGAAACTTTTTGCATGTTCCTCATGGTCATCTGCATCAGGTGTTGTTACTTTTTTGAACACCTCACGTGCAACATTCAAATTGACAAATACTCTACTACTCTCTACCAAAGGGAGCTCTAACAACATGTGACATGTTTCTTGTGCACCAATGTCTCTTTCAACAATTGTTTCGGTTAGAAGTCTCCTATATGTTGTCGCTGCCATTTCATCCGGGTTTTCAATATTTTCCATCCACATCAACATTTGATGATAAGTTTCAGAGCTTTTCTCCGCTTTCGCTGCATACTTTGCAATGTACTTGACTACGGCATGTTTGGAAAGAACAGGTTGCCAATCTACGTTTGCTCTCCACAATTGTAATATGTAGCGATTATGTGTATTTACCCTATCATCATTTCTCGCAGGTTCAAACTTTTTATCTCCGTCTCTGAGTCTTGATATAACTTTGATCCATCGAGATTCAATGGCCACGGTGCATTATACCTGCAAAATGTAATAATCAATTATTAGTTCTTCCATGTATGTGTTTTTTAGTTCAATTTAATTATTCAAATTTTTGAACACCTTACCTACAGACACTTTTTCCCCTTTTCTTACGTAGGCAGGCACCCTCTCTACACATCGTATGTCATTCTACACTATTGAGAATCTCTTCATAGTCACGTTCCATATCGAATTGTGTCAGTTGTCTTGTATTTCGAAGACACGGATGTTGCATAAAATTTTGGTAGACCTGTAACATAGAACATAAGAATACACAATATATTTTGAGAACGCAAAAATTCTATATAAATCATAGACTCGATGAGAATCGATAAATTACCTGTATGTTTCGTTGGTGCGGGTCATCCCGAGGATTCCATGCATGGACAATAGAATGGAAGTATTTTTCAGCATTTCCACGTTGAAAATCATCATTCCAATCAAGGTTGTCCATATTCGGTGCCCCTTCTAACCATATGAATCCATGCACATGTGGCGAACCTCTATGCTTGCCATTCATATCTAGACCAATAATCTTTAACTTTCATTCCTTTTTGTAATACCTCCTTTCGGAAAAGTGTATGTCGCAGGTGCATATAATGTGCCACTATATGTGGAAAATCGATGATATTTTTCCTTCACCAATTTTGCGCTTCTCGTGGATTATCCGGCGGTGTTCCAGGCATTAATGCATGTAGATCAGGCCAATACATATCAGCCGCGCTCAATGTGAAAAAAATAGTAGGTGATCCTATTTGATGCAACATGTCAGCCAATTCACCACGACATTTTGCCCAGTAAGACCTTGTACCCCTCAATGATGTTCCAAACCGCATCAAACGATCAGCCAGATTGGAATGGGGAACATTCTTCATATGCTCACGTAATTCGTTGATGGTGATTGGCATATCTTGGAGGTTTTTCTTCACAAAAACTGCAGATGAATTTTGTGCACGATGTCTCATGATCATGTTCATCATGTAATACCTGAACCGAGGATGTCGGCCAAATCGGTGATCCCTATATCGCAATAAATGCTTTACAAATTCATGGAGACGTACTCGTCTTAATCGCGGTTCTATCCAATCACATTTCCCATCAGGAAAGAGAGTAGGGAATGCCATATCAAGTAGTCCTACTGTCACATACTCATTGATAGGAGATGCTCCTATCCCTGGCCAATCAATGAGTGCTCCAGGGTCCGCATGAGGGTTATTCACCCACGCATGGATTAATTCCATCTCCCTTGGTGCATTAGGAAGTTTAGATGCCATCGATGTTGTATGACTAATTATATTTCCTTCATCTGTCTCCATGGTCGGACCTACAAACACAATTTCATTTGCGTCGAATCAAACTCCATATGAACTGAGTTCAGTTGCTCGAACACATTCTCAGCAGAATGAGGTGGAAGTTCATTCAGAGCATTTTCATCGATTTGGACATCTGAATAGAACTTATCATGTTCTATTTTATATTTCAATGCATTATAAACTCGCTCTCTATTGACTGTAAAGTCATAATTTGTTCCACGTTGATCTCTCCTCCGAACAATAATCATCGGCAAATCTTTCAATCTATGGGGTAAAAGATTAGCGATTTCTTTTACTTCTTGAGGAAAACTTATCGTGTGACCTTTATATTTATATTGACCTCCTGTTGCATGTGTCACCTGTAGGATTGGGTTGACATGGGCTATTAACATTTCCTCAATTTGAGTTAAGTTTGCAAGTTAAGCGGTTGTGGCCTAGGATCCATATTGTTTGATGCTGAAAATCGATGATGACCTTTCTCTTGTCGACATCTAGTACACACAGGTCCTTCAGGTGTTCGAGAAACTTTTATTCCAATGTAACATTCTTGACAAATATAACACATGACCGGCGAAGAAAGGTTATCAAGACCGTGTCGAAAAATCATTTGGACCGTATTGAAATCTCTCCCAAGCATTCCATTGGGATCATCTATCATGTGTTCTCTCGCAATATGCGAGTCTTGCATTCTTCTTCTTCTAGGTTCGATTGTTAACTCCTCTTGTAAATCATTATTTTGCATTCTTCTTCTTCTCGTTAACTCCTCTTGTAAATCATTATTTTGCATTCTTCTTCTTCTCGTTGTTCGTATTGGTTGTAATGTCGTCTCCTGTTGCACACTATCATTCTCTAAATTATTTACAACATCTATATTCATTATATCTTGGGCCAAGTTTTCTGGTGTTTCGAGCACGCAATCCATCGATGTTGAATTTTCTTCCCCAGAATTAGCTTCAACATTACCAGCCATTCTACGATAATTCCTCTGAGATGCTTCGCGGTGAAGTTCTTGTCTATGTAGTCTTTCCTCCTCTTGCAACTGACCTGAACGAATCTGTCTTTGTAACCTTGCTCTTGATACATGTGAGTCATCTTGAGACGATCGTTCACGAATTATTGTCATGTTATTTGCATGTTGTCGTCTTTCTGCATCCAATTCTTCATTTGTTAATTCAGCCCTCCGTTCTCATGAACCTTTGTCTATCGTTATCATTTCAAGTTTCCTTTGTTCCTCTCGTTGTGCATCTGTCATTTCTTGTTGTCTCCTTCTGCGATATTGTCTTTGATATTCTCTTCGATATGCTCTTCTTTCATCTTCATTTTCAAAATTTAATCGTGGTCGAGCCCCACCTATAAATTATTTTCAACAAATTTTGTAATTATTTATATAACTAAAAAATCCACGTACATGTAATAGAAATCAATCATATATTATCCACGTTGTAACAATTAGCAAGGCTAGTCAAAGAATGATATGAATTTAAGAGAATAGGAGATTAGAAAAAGCATTTTCATTTCCATATCTATGACCTTTTGTTTGATTTATAATAGTTTTTTCACCAACACACTCAAAACACTATGCAATTTATAAAATCTTTTATATAAATAATGCAAGTAAATCCTCACATTCTCGTCTTTCTTCCTCAGCAAACCGATCATGTACGAATCTGTCCTTGTATCCTTATTCGTGATACATGTGAGTCATCTTGAGACGATTGTGCACGAATTGTCATCATGTTATTTGCATGTTGTCGTCTCTCTGCATCTATTTCTTCATTTGTCAATTCAACCCTCCGTTCTGCAAATGCTCTTCTATCATTATCATTTCGACGTTTCCTTTGTTCCTCTCGTTGCGCATCTGTCATTTCTTGTTGTCTTCTTCTGCGATATTGTCTTTGATATTCTCTTTGATATTCTTTTCTTTCCTCTTCATTTTCAAAATTTAATCTTGGTGGAGCCATGCCTTTAAAGTATTTTCAAAAAATCACCTAATTATTTATATTATTTAAAACTCCATGTGCATGTAATAGGAAATAATCATATAGTAAAGAGAATGTAAAAATTATGAAGGACGCTCAAAATATGATATGAACTAAAGCGACACAAACTATCACATTTACTAATACCTCAATTCTCTATTAACTCAACAATTCTTCATCAACGTCATTGTATAAATCGTTATTATACAGGCAAGTTGTGACAATTCAACAATGTTCCTCTCATAAATAACACAATATCAAAGACAAAAATATAAAACAAATAATTCTCAATTGCGTATTCAAAAATCAACTATATCCATGTCCTTCAATGAAATAAACACACACCACATTGTAAAGAAATGTTCAAATGCACATATCCACGTTAATCATTGCTTGAAAAAACACAACATACAAAAAATAATATGTCATCCACTCATAAAAATGAAAAACATTATGATGGAACCATAGTTCCTGAGAATTTATATTAAAACATTTTTCCAAGCATACACAAAATATGATTTCACGGTTTTGCTATAGAAATATAAAATATTTATATTTGACATTTCTTATAGAAAAATTGCATTGTTAGAAGATGCATATGTTATACATACATCGGGATTTCCCTCGTTACGTTGCTTTAAAAACCTTTTTGAGAACACAGGATGACATCCAAATTAGGACGTGCTAGGAGAGCATAACAGGAAACATCCCATTTGCAAATCCTAGCTCCCGGTATCGAAAAAGGCACATGCAACGATAGATTCCGAGTTGGACAAATATCCACAAATGTTCCCCAATGAAAATAATGTAAGGATATATATACGCATACAAAAATTTCTCATAAACATCACATTCTTTTTTTTTAGAAATTTTATATTAGTCAATGTCTTAAAATTATAAATGTACAAATATTCAATTTCTAAATACACAATGCACACTAAGATGTTAAAAATTGTCTATATAATAAAAGCAAAATCTTAATAATTGAACTATTTAAAAATTATCTATATAACAAAAGCAAAATCTTAATAATTGAAATATTTTACAAGTTTCTATAATTTTTAGATGATATTGCTAATACATCTCTAATTGTAATGTTTCCGATTGTCTTTTTAAAAGTAAAGTTTGTAGAGAGACTATCACATCTCACTCTAAGTTACTACTATTATAAATTACATATCACTTTGAATAATAACTATTTAAAAGTTTTATTTAAATAAATTGTTAAAATAAAAATAAATATTTTTACATGGGTTTATTAAAAATACAAACATTAATAAAGTAATAATTACCATCTACACATAGAAATGTTGGTTTTCTATGTCAGGGAATATAGAAACCTACATTAAACATGAAATATATTGTTTAATGTGTTAGGAAAATTTTTATTCAATATATGGGTTGATAAAAATACAAACATTATTAAAGTTGTAATTTGTCTTGGGCACATAGAAATGTTGTTTTAATAATACATCTCAACCGGAATCTTTTTCTAAACAATTCAACTTACAATGTCTACATTTTTTTAAAAATTACTCAAAATTTCAAGTATATTTTTTTCTTTCAAAATTAATAAATTTTACCAAGATAGAAATTTAAATAGGATATAAATTTCATAAAGTAACTTTTAGTAATACATCTCAACTGGATTTTTTTCTTTTCATTCAAAATTATTAAATGTGATATACATTTAAATATATATAAATTCATAAAGTAACTTTTAAAAATACATATCAAACCTAAACATCAAAGTGAAAAAGACATTGAATATATTTTCTAATAATAATTTTTTTATAAATTTCATACCTATATCATATTAATTACTAATCCTGGAGTGTGTCCAAGTTATGTGAACTGCAATTAATAAATTTGTTTATAAATTTCATACCTATATCATATTAATGACTAATCCTGGAGTCTGTCCAAGTTATGTGAACTGCAATTAATTATGTCTCCATTTCCTGCAATATCATGTAAGGTATTAAATTAGTAAATTACTAAAGTTAAATTAAAAATTATTTACCTAATAATATATTGCATATTTAAACTTATTTATTTATTTAAACATTATAGTTTTTAAATTAACACATTAAAAGTATTTTTTACTTGTTTAAACAATTTATTTACTTTAATTTTTAAATATAATTCACTTCCCCACATCCGATAATTTAAAAAATTAATTTACTAAATTATTTACTTACCCACACCCTCTTCACTTTAATTTATGTAATTTCCCCAAGAATTAAATTAAATTAGTAAATTATTAAAGTTAAATTAAAAATTATTTACCTAATAATATATTGCATATTTAAACTTATTTATTTATTTAAATATTATAGTTTTTAAATTAACACATTAAAAGTATTTTTTACTTGTTTAAACAATTTATTTACTTTAATTTATCTAATTTCCCCAAGAATTAAATTAAATTAGTAAATTACTAAAGTTAAATTAAAAATTATTTACCTAATAATATATTGCATATTTAAACTTATTTATTTATTTAAACATTATAGTTTTTAAATTAACACATTAAATTACTAACCCGATAATTTAAAAAACTAATTTACTAAAGTATTTTTTACCTTTAAATTATTTACTTCCCCACACCCGAGAATTTAACAAATTAAATTATTTACTTCCCCACACCCTCTTTACTTTAATTTTAAATTATTTACTTCCCACACCGAAAATTTAACCAATTAAATTAGTAAAGTGTTTTGTAACCGAGAATTTAACCAATTAAATTAGTAAAGTGTTTTGTAACTTCTAGTTTTTAAATTAACACATTAAATTACTAACCCGATAATTTAAAAACTAATTTACTAAAGTATTTTTTACCTTTAAATTATTTACTTCCCCACACCCGAGAATTTAACAAATTAAATTATTTACTTCCCCACACCCTCTTTACTTTAATTTTAAATTATTTACTTCCCACACCGAGAATTTAACCAATTAAATTAGTAAAGTGTTTTGTAACTGAGAATTTAACCAATTGAATTAGTAAAGTGTTTTGTAACTTCTCCACACAAATTTTACAAATTAAAAATAAATATCACGGACACAATTTCACGGGCACGACATCAGACTCCTCCACTCAATATATATATATAAATGAGAATGCCTCTCGGCATAAAGACCGGCGATAATTAAACTAAGAGAAATAGAAATGTAATGAAGAAGAAGAAGAGAGAATAATTAAAATAAATGTAATTGGAATAACTTCGGTTCAAATCTGATGGACAGCCAGAGGGAAGAATTCTGTGTTAGTAGTTGTATTCGCAAGTATTATAAATGTAGGTGTTGCACATTGATTCATTGCAGTTTGGGTAGTTTTTGTTTTGCTCTAGTAACTTGAGATTTATTTTAAGTTGTGGATTGTGTAAAAAATAGTCAAATATGGCTTCTGCCCTGGCTGATGTTGTGGTTGGGAAATTTGGGGGATGCTCTTAGAACATATTACCAACCAGGCTTCGCTGGTTTTGGACTTCAACAAGGATTTTGAATGGTTGAGTGGGAGGCTCACAATTATAAGGAGATATCTCAATGATGCAGATCCGCAGAGTGCACCCGTCAAAAGATGGCTGCTGCTTGTTGCAGATATTGTTATGGATGCTGAGGATATACTCGAAGAATGTGCAGTTGAATCTGTTCATAGTAATGATGGTAATACTCAATCCTGTTGGGTTGTATGTCCTTTCAATCATTCTCAATTAAAAACACAGTATAAAATGGCACGCCGGATTAAGGATATCAGAGACAGAATGAAGTCCGTCATGGAAGATGCAGCTGAGTTGAAGCTTGTTGCTGATTTGACTCATTCAGAGCAACCCTCCACGAGTACATCTCAAAATGTAAAGTGGAAGAGATCAAGTGTGTTAGAGAGGGATGAACGACCTGTGGCGATAGAGCCCAAGGTTGAAGAGATCCTCAAGTTAATAGATGACCCTGCAGCTCCTGTTATTGCCGTTGTTGGCATGGGCGGCGTTGGGAAGACATTTCTATTGCAGAATGTCTTCAACAGAATAAAAGACAGGTTTGAGTATTCTATCTGGCTTTCAATTTCTCTTCAAAAGTTGCAAGCTGACTTGGCCTCCCAGATTAAGTTAGATGAGGTAGTTAATGGTAGAGTGAGTGAGGTGCAGGCAAAACAGTTGATTCATGGGAGGTTGGAAAAAGCACAAGGTGTCTGATTGTGCTTGATGATGTGTGGAGGGCATCTGGGGAAGATGACCTCATATCGACACTTGGTCTTCCAATTGGGAATAACACCCAATGCAAAATTGTGGTGACCACGAGAAGCAGGGATGTTTGCCGAAACATGAATGCTCGTGTTTATGAGATGAAGCTTTTATCAAAAGAAGAGAGTTGGGAGCTCTTCTGTGCTTTTGCCTTCTCAGACTGCGACCAAAATCTGCCGCCACACCACCTTGAGCAGATTGCTTCTCAAATTGAAGAGGAATGTAAAAGACTATCTCTGGCTGTTAAAACAGTGGCAGCATCTCTAACGGGCAAGACATCTTCAAGGGATTGGGAGTCCAAATTGCGTGAGATAAAAGAGGTATCTAATAAGGACGACCCAATTATGGAGATTCTCAAGTTGAGTTATGATTCTCTCCCTGCTCCTCTCAAGCCCTGTTTTGCATATTTTTCTTTCTTTCCCGAGGATGAGAGAATAGACCCCGAATATCTCATTTATCTGTGGATAGCAGAAGGATTTATTCAGGGTGGAGGAGACCAGGTAGAGATTGGGTGGAGTTATATAAATCAACTTGCCAATCTATGTCTAGTGGAAATAGACGAATCCGATGATGAGATATTCACAACGTGTAAAATGCATGATTTGTTGTTGGATTTGGCGATCAGTATCTCAAAAGAAGGTCAAAGTGCATTCAGTATGGACGAGGCATTCAATAAAGTCGAAGGTAGATACTGTCGCAGAATTTTATTGGGCAAGAAAAGCATACACGATGAGGTAATACTCTGCCTCACAAGCAGCAGTGGGGCATACTCTGCCTCACGCCTTCGCACTCTCTCATTGTCTTCAAATGATTCCATTGAGAATATTCCGGCAAAATTGTTTACCGGTATGAGAGCACTGCGGGTTCTAGACTTGAGTTGCACTGGAATCTCTGCATTGCCTCCATGTCTGGGAAATTTGAAACTCCTGCGAGTTTTGAATTTAAGTGGAACAGTGATTAAAGAGGTACCAGAGTGTGTTAGAAGGTTGAAGAGTCTGAGCTTCCTTGACGTTTCTTGTTTGGGATTCAATAATCATCTACCTGTGTGGATAGGTGAGCTAAATTGCCTCAAATATCTGAATATAGGTGGTATAGTTGGTCATATCCCCGATCAACCTAACTGTCACGTAAGTTAGCAGCTGACGTCAAATACATACATTTTTCCCAAATATGCTCAAAAACAGCGTGTGCGGTTTCTCAAATTTAGTGCAACTCAAGTTATGGAAGTGCGAGTGTGTTGATTATCCAGCATTAGAAGAGATGCCCAATTTAAAAGAGTTGATAATGGTTTATAATAGAAATTGCAGGGTATTGCCAAAAGGGTTTGGAAAGCCGAGGGGATTTCCACAGCTCCGTTATCTGCGAATTCGATACTTCCCTGTGTTGGAGGAGTTGCCAGAATTGGAGGGAGCGATGCCACGCCTTGAGAAATTAATAATGCAAGTGTGTCCGAGTGTGATGAAAGCTCCACGTGGATTGGAGCTCCTAAAAATCTGGAATCGTTGGACTTTAGTGGGACGGGAACAAATGTTTTTAGAGAGGGGTTAAAGGAATGCGGAGAATATTGGAATAAAATCAAAACCAACAATCCCAATCTCGCCATTTATGTTGAACCCTCTCAAGATGCAAGTGATTTGAGCGGCCGCGTCATTCATGAATTAATGTCGGCCCAACATCACATCTATATCTATGCTCGTCAAATCGATAACCGGTACGGTAACTAACTAAACAGATTCAGTATCAGTGGTGTCCCCATCCTCTAAAGTATGGTCTGAAATAACCCAATCCCCGGGTCGACCACCTTATATACAGTCTATACGGGCCTGTCGGAGTATAGTCCAATATCATATCACGTATAGAATATCTATCTATTCTATGATCAACTGAGGAGAGGGCGGGACTAGATTGATATAGAGCCAGAGCCGAGGAACCGCGGTAGAAACTAACCTAACCCAACCTATGGTCTAATCGAGCCAACCGGGGGGGGGCGGTGCGAATAGAGAAGGCCGGGGAGGGCCGCCAGCCATATGCCATCTATATATAGGGGGCCATAGAGAGCTTAGCCTACCATCTGTAGAGTCTAGAGGGGAGGGACTCTATATCTATGCCGATAGCGTCCTTCCCTAAAAGAAATTCTCCTGAGCATGCATGACTGACTATAGAGTATGGTGTAATTGATGTAGGCACCTGGGCCCGACTAGACCGCCCCTGCCCAAAGATCTCTATTCTTAAGTCCGTAAAGACCTTTAATTTTATCTTGTAAATGCATGATATTATATCTCTCATTTCTATCACTTACCAATTTAGTTATGACTCAATCAAAAACATAATTTTATGATTGTTTATGTTTTTAATGTTAAAGTTTTGTTTTTATAAATTAAAAACAAATAGAAAGACAAATTTGTTTCATTTTTATTGGTTACTTTTTAATGAAATGATAAATTTTAAGTCTTATTGCACTCAATTTTTTTACAAATTTTTAATTTAATTTTTACAAAATAACATGTGTGTTAACATTTATTAAAAAGAACATGTTGGCTTTAAAATTGATTTCACCCATTGAATTATTTATTATCAAGTTTATTTCAACTTTATCAGTGCACTCTTGAAGATTTCAAATAAATCTTTAAATTTATTTCCTCCCAAATTCTAGAACTTTCGATTTATGATTTAAAAACAGATTCTTGGCCCTTCATTTCAAAAATGGCAGTATAGTAAGTGAGGGATGACTATGCAATTTCTTCTGCCACCGCCTCCTCTACCGGGGAAAACAAGGAAATCAGAGACATTTGAGCGGACTAAAAGCCATACTCAGTGGGAAATGCCTTCTCCTCCTCCTCCCCCGCCTAATTATTATGAAGAAGTAGTCCCCTCCACTGATGAAGTGAATGCAAAGGATGATGACTTCATAAAAAAATTCAAACAACAGCTCAAGTTGCAGTGCTTCGAGCCCCTCAAGCGTCACAAAAAGACTCTTAACCACAACAATTAAATTACCCTATCCATTTCGCAGATGTTTTTCTTCTCTTCTTTGTTGTTTTTTTCCTTTTGGCCAGTGTTTTGGTATCTTTTGTACAAGAAACAGTACACTTATTGCTCTGTAATCTCAATTTATCTGGTGGTTTTTAAAGTAAAGTCATGTTTTTATCTGTTGTTTTTTGAAAATGCCATGGATCTTGTGCCCCGTGTTTTGAGCAAGTCATATGTTTGGTGTTAGGGTAGAAATGACAACAATGTAGTAATTTTTCTTTGTTTATTTCACTTATTTTTATATATAATTGTATACTACCATTTATTAACTGTGAGATTCAAATCATGGATACGAGCTAATTTTTTATCATGTATTTTGTCGAA
This sequence comes from Taxus wallichiana var. yunnanensis, assembly GCA_018340775.1. NCBI lineage: Eukaryota > Viridiplantae > Streptophyta > Pinopsida > Cupressales > Taxaceae > Taxus > Taxus wallichiana. The sequence continues at coordinate 283,827,808 of CM031237.1, forward strand.
TGAAAGAAGGAAAATTTACATAAATATAGTGCTCCTAGCGTTTAATCATTAATGGTGTATTTTGCAAGCTTTGAACCGAATTGAGTTCTATAGTAACTTCCTCTCTCATGCAATCGTAGATACAAGTGTCTAGTATGAATGTTCATCTAGCCACACCTAATGGTTTCTACAAATAAAACCTCACCTTTTAAAGGAGTCTATCTATACTCCATTAAATGGTCAACTACATGGTGGGGGCCTTGAAATCTATTTTTAAATGGCCATTGTATGATGACCCTGATATATTGATTTTTTAAATGGTGTGAAATACGTAAGATAATAAAATGATGTTTTAGAAAAATGTAAATGTATAAGTTATAAACTAGAATTACAATTAATTACATTCAATCAAATACATTTATCCGAGTTGAAATTGTGCGAATTTATCAATATTGTATTATTAAGGACAATAATAATATTATTTTATACGAAAGGTTAATTTTTTTATATTTTGTTAAAGTTTTTTTTTATTGTTGGTAAATAGTTTTTGAAAGGGACTATACCTCAGAAAAAAAGGGGGCCTGAAGCGTTTAATAGGAGTGAAAAACATAACAAGAAGGATCAATATCCAGATAAGACATAAAAACTAGTGTAATCAAAGAGCAGTTATCCCAAAACAGCCAACCAGTTTGAAAACTCGTACAAGAGCAGCAAAAAAATAGCAACAAAGCAGCAAAAACCACGATTGAAGTCAACAAGAATAGCGCAGATCCACAATTATTTCTTGGCGGCTTTGGCAATTTTGGATTTGATATTCTGCCATGAGGTGAACATAACCAATGTCGCCATATGAGCAGGGTCAGTAGTATCCAGCTGTTGGATGGTTTGTTTACTTTCTTTTTCCGTTCCCCAAAGAGTAGCTAGTATGCCGCTGAGATTAGAGACACAACGTGCTTTGCTTCAATAAACTCCTCAATTGCATTAAAAATAGCCATATTATAATCATGGCGAGTCTTAGTTTTGCCAAGTCTGTTGTCCAGGGAGTAAATTTTTTTGTAGATATCTTCCATCTGATTGTTGTCAATATCAGCCTCCTCCTCCTTCATTCTCTTACCTTTTTGCTTAGACAATTGTTTTACTTCCTCTTTCAGCAGCAACATGTCAGTTTCTAATGCTTCCAACCTTTTAATGGAGCTCTCAGCATGTGTCTCCTGAGAGCCCGTACTACTAATGTGTAGGAGATTATGGGCAACCTCCAAGTCCTGAGGCACATTCCCCGAAACAGGGGTTTCCAGTGTTCAGCCTTTTAGATGATCTAGTTCTAGGCCTGTTCGAGGTGGAGGTGAAAGGGGTGGGGGCAGAGGTGGGGGGGATGACAGGGGGAGCCGAGAAGGAAGGTAGAGGGGAAGCAGCTACGGTGAAGGGTATAGAGGGAGTGGTATCCGCGGCGGTGGTGGGGAAAGAAGGAACAGAGATGGGGGAGACAGGGAAGCCGGGAAGCTTGAGAAGGCACAACTTATGCAACAAGAAAATGAGCCCTTGATGCAACGGGACCACTCGAGCATGCTTTTGAAACTCCAAGATGGAGCGCTCAAGAGAGTTAAGTAAATAATGAGGGAAACATACCATGTAGTTCTGCGGAAGTGGTTGAGAAACATGAGATGCTTTAAGGGCACTGTGACAAATCTCCCCTCAAGAGAAATGTATCTCACCATCATACGGGTGACCTCATCGAAAGGCGGAGGGATAGAGTTGACTTGCAGACCCGCCGTGACAAAACCAGTTTCTCATTGCCCTCCACAAATTTCCTCTCCTCAGCCGGCCTGTCCATTCTTTTATTGAAAAATTGGTACCCATCCATTCCCAGGCCAGTAGCTTCAGCGATTAACTCTTCATTGATCAAAATTTTCTGTCCTCCATACTCGACTTTACGGTCTTTCCAGTCCTTCGCGAACTGAACGGAGATGTTTTGGTCATGACCCTGTATCTTCTCAATGAAATTAGTGATGCCTCCCTTGTTTAGAAGATTCCAAAGCTCTTCGTTATTTTTCCACTCCGGGTCCGCGCTGGGCTCAATCTGGCATGGGGCTCCTCCCATTTTCACCGGTTTTGAATAACTGACAGTGTAAACTTCAAAATCCCTTTGAGAAATTTGACAGAACCCACAGTTACGCCTTGCTCTATTTTTTCTCACGCTATGGGAAAATGTATAGTATATCCGTTGCTGTCGTGGCACTTCCCACGAATGACTGCATTATTGTTGATCTGACCCTGTGATTTCCGCATGCGCGAGCATCAATCTCCTTTGAAATCCACTCCAGATCATCATCAGCCTTACCACGGACTTGAGAATCAGTAAAACACTGTTTAATAGCTATTATAGGCATAATATTTCCCGCATGTGCGGCTTTAATCTTAAGATAAAACCACTTTAAATCATCATTATACTTTGTATAACCTTGAATGCCCATCAATATCTGTTTAAGCGTTGATTTAAACTTATCCATGCATGTGCAAGTCTTATTCATAAAGACCCCTCCCAATGCTCATTAATTTTATCCCAAATTTATAAATTGGTATTACAATCAATATTTATCAATATTTTGTTAAAGTTATACCGGTTATAAATTGCTATTACAATCAACTACATTTGACATTGTAAATTTAGTGAGAATTGAACTTATGTGGGTCTAAACAACCAACAAACTTAATTGACCCATCAACACCTCATCAACAAAGAAGGTAATGATATTAATGTACCCAAAAAGTGCATGCCTATGGATTCATGCATGTGTGCATGTGCCTATGTGAGTGCAAGTGTAAATTAAAACAATCTAAAAGATAACAAAAGCTAATAAAGATATGTGCGAAGAGGAAATATGTGAAAGCAAATTATATTCTTTGATATCTCACATATTTGTTCATGACACTCACAATCCTATTATGAAGTTTCTTCCTATCAAATCCTAATGAAGAAACAAGGTAAATCAAAAAGGCAATTCTCCAAATTTAAAATATTATCAAAACAAAGTCTTTGACAAAACAATAACACAAATCAAACATCTAGTGAAAGAAAATATCATAACACCTTTGACCATCATTAACTATTGACTATTCAAAGTTTTCAACAATTCAGAAATGGAAGTGGGAGCAGGAGCGGAAGTGAATTTTTAAATGCAGCAGAGGCAGGAAATCCTAGTTTGAATGGTGAAGGCAGAGCAATGGAAGCCCTATCATGGATTCTCTAGAATTTGTGAAGCCTCACGGGTCGTTGCAGAGCACGTGCACGATCCGTAAGGACAATAGAGTGGAGCTAGTTGTGGAATCCACATGGGCGGAAAGATTGGTCGGGAAAAAGTTGGACAAAAATTCCTTGGAAGGATTGGAGACTTCTAAAGATAAAGGCCTTCTGGCTCTTAAAATACTAGACTCTCTCTTGGAGCAATCCAAGCCAAATATGTAAGGATCTTTATTCGCCAAATGCTTGGGATCTCATCCCAACATTGATTTCTTCCATAGTTGGGCTAAGCGAAGATGGGCGCAAAATGGATCTATTGAGGTAACTGCATATGTGAATGGTTTTTTCTTAATTTCTCTTCCTAGTAAAGACCATGTCTTAAGAATTCTGTCTGGAGGGCCTTGGTTCATTGGTAAATCCTATGTGGTGGTGCAACAATGGGAGTCAACCTTCAACCCCTTTGTAAATACCATCTCTGAATATCGTATTTGGGTGAATCCCCCTGGCTTACCTCTTGAGTTATGGGAACCTGAGGTCCTGATCGGTATAGCCAAAAGTCTGGGAACCCCGATAACGATTGATCTTGTTACTAAATCTAGAACCAGGCTTACGCATGCAGGTTTTACATCAATATGAAAGAAGAAGCTATCTTTGGAAGAAACTATCACTTTAATCTGAAAAGTTTGGGGATTGGGTGCAAATATTTGAGTATGCCTCGTCCCCTTTTATTTGTTACAAATGCAAATTTGTAGGGCATGATCCTCGAAAGTGCCCAACATAGAAGAAGAAATAGGAATCAGGTCTAATATCTCATTCTACGGGTCCTAATAAAGATAACACAGAATGGAGAAAAGTGGGGAAAAATGGAAGAACTTTCAAGTAGGACCTAAGGGATCAAGAGTTTCTAAATGAGACTATAGTGGCTAAAACAAAAATTCTGGGCCGAGGCTAAAGTCAAGTGAAGAAGATGATCCAAAGAACAAGGTTGAATGGGGTAAAGCAGAAAATGAGATGTGTGAAGAGGACTTTTCCCCAAATCTAAAATAGAAGGAAGTTGAGTATCTATCTGATTCAGAAGGGAACTATGCACTGAAAGTGGCTCAGGGTATTTCTCTGAAGATCTATCCACGATTGGACAAATCTCTTTCGGCCAAAGATAGGAGGAAGGCATCTCAAATTCTAATGCTTTTGACCTCTTGATGGGAGGTATTGTTATGGATTCTATTGATCCAGTGTCCTCCCCTGTTACTCCCACAACAGGTCCAGCCTATTACTAGAAGTAATTTCAGAGCTGATGTGGGTAAAGATTTAACTCCTAAAGGGATAAAATATAACAAGGAGAAGAGGGAGACCTTGGTTAAGAAAGACATGGATAAAGGGATATAGAAACCACTTAGGTTTCCTCAATCAAAGAATAAATTATCTTACTCTCTGGAATATTAGAGGGTCAGATAACCCCAAATAAAAAGAATACTTGAAATATTTTCGAACAAATACAAACATGATATCCTGATGATACAAGAAACAAAGATGAGTACAAAAAGATTCAAAGAAGTGGGAAAGATGGTCTGAAAGATGGCCTTTGGGATGGGGTAAGCTCGGAAGGGGCTTCAGGAGGCATTTTCACCCTCTGGAATCCCCTCTTGGTTAAAGGCATGGTGCTCCTATCATCGTCCAACCACCTAACCATGGGTTTTACTTGATTTAACTTCAAACAAGTCTTGGATTGTTTCTAATATCTATGCCCCCAACTATGTGATTGGTAGAAGGAATATTTAGAGAGAACTTTCTAAGGGGAGGTCCCTTTTTAAATATGGTGATTGGATTGTTGGAGGAGACTTCAATACCCCTCTTTCCCCGGAGGAAAAAAATGTGGAGCCATTTCCTATACGGATAGCATGGATGAGTTAGCTAATTTTTTAGTTAATAATGATCTTGTGGACCTTGAGCTTGGAGGGTCCAAATTTACTTGGGCCAATAGAAGAACTAGACAGACCTTATACAGATCGATCGATAGATAGATTTTGGTGAGCCATTCTTGCATGATTAACCAACACTTCTCTCTTTCCACCTTTCCCAGAATTGGCTCTAACCATAACCCGATCATTCTCAAGCTGGATATGGCTATTTTTAAAAAATCTAAACCTTTCATATTTGCAAAAATGTGGCTCCAACATACTAACATCCTCTCAAGAATTCGGGAGTGGTGGGGATCACACCATGGGGTACTAATGTACAAATTAAGTTTAAAGTTGAAACATGTTAAGAAAAATCTAAAACCTTGGAATAAGGAAATTTTCATGAACATTTTTCAGTCTAAGAGCAGAATAGAGGAAGAATTAAGGACTATTGAGGAACTAATGGAGAAATATGGGCTCAACCAAGTACTTAAAATTCAAGATCAAGCTCTTCTCATTGAATACCATGATATAATCGGCCAAGGAGGAAGTCTACCGAAAGAAAAAATATAGAGTTAAATGGCTAAAGGAGGGTGATAGAAACACTAAATTCTTCCACTTCTCTGCCACCTCCAAGACAAATCATCTCAAGATCAAGGAGATCAGGAAAAATGATGGTAATCTCACAGAAGATGAAAAATCAATGAAGTTATTATCAATTATTTTAAGGACCTATTTCTCCCTGGGGCTGATCCAAATAGAAAATATTGGGAGAAATCCTCGACTCTTTCTAGAATGTCATTTCAGATCAAGAAAATAGAGATCTCATGCTCATTCTTGGGGAAGAAGAAATCAGATATGTTGTTTTTGACATGGAACCGGATAAATCTCCTGCACTGATGGGTTCCCAACCTTCTTTTCCCAACAGTTATGGGAAGTTGTCAAGAATGAGGTCATTGAGATGATCCAGACTTTCTTCAATAATGGTCGATTCTCAAATAGATCAACAAAAATTTCCTAGTCCTTATTCCCAAGATGATAGGGGCCAAGGATGTGAAATATTTTAGACCCATCAGTCTATGAAACATCAGCTACAAATTGTTTACCAAAATTATCGCTTTCAGGCTCAGGAAAGTGTTGTCCAATTTTATCTCTCCTAATCAAGGAGCTTTTTTCATGGGAGAAAAATTCTTAACAACATTGTGTTCATCCAAGAATCCATTCACTCTGTTGAAATGTCAGGAAGATCCACCATGTTTGTCAAGCTAGATATGCACAAAGCGTATGAAAAAGTTTCGTGGGCACTCCTTCGTGTCATTCTATCCAAGTTGGGGTTTGATGCCTTCTTCATCAATATGGTTATGGTCTACATTTATTCTATCATTTTCTCTGTTATGATCAATGGAAAATTGGAAGGATTCTTTCAAGCGGTAGTAGTCTCAGCAGGAGACCCCCTCTCTCCCTTCATCTATACGGTTATGGCAGAAACTTTAAGTAGACTCTGCAATCAGGTGGTTTCCCTTAACCTCTTGCAAGGTCTCAAAATTTCTAATGGCCTTCAACCTACCTGCCTCAACCAATTCATGGATGAAAATTTCTTGATGGGGAAGGCATCTATATAGGAAGCCTATATCTTTAAAGAGTTTCTAAATGAGTATGAGGAGGTCTCTGCCACCGGTCAACTTCCTCAAAAGTGTTATATTTTTCATAAATGTGGAAGAGAATTTCCAAGAGAGACTGGCCCGCATTTTTGGCTATAAGATAAATAATTTTCCTGACTCCTATTTGGGAATGCCCCTCATTCACAAAAACTAAATCATTCCATCTGGAACACTCTGCTCGAGAGAGTTTCCAATAATTTGTCTTCTTGGAAAGGGATTCTCCTATCTCAAGCTGGAAAAATTCAACTCCTCCAAAGCTCTCTTCAAGGTGTTCCAATCTATGTCATGTCCCTTTTTCGGCTTCTAGGTAAGATTTTGGAAGCTCTTGAAAAAATTCAAAAAAGGTTCCTGTGGGTCAGGGGCTAAGGAGAAGTTCAAATTTCCTCTTGTGGCCTGGGAAAAAGTGACCAAGCCTAAGGATTATGGGGGATGGGATTAAATAATATGAGACTCATGAATGAAGCTCTTATGGCTAAAGCTAGTTGGAGAGTGATAAAGGAAGAGGGCATATGGATTGATATCATCAAAAGGAAATATTTAAGGAATACTTTGTAGAATAGAGACTTTCTTTTTGTAGGAAAATATCCCTAAGGGATCCTTTTTTGGAATTCTTTTCTCTCTTCTAGGGAGATCCTGAGCAAGGGTATTAAATGGAACATTGGGAAAGGTGATAGAATTCTCTTTTGAGCGATTGTTGGATATCGATAAACCTCTTATGGAGGATGATCCCAGGAGAATTGTGGCACATTTCTTTGAAGAAAATGGTAAATTTTGGGTTAGGGAATATTGGAGCTTCTCCAACAATCTTGTTCTTTGGGAGAAGGTGCTTCCCCCTCCCAACTTCATTGGGGACACTCAGTTTTTGATGACCTCAACTTGAAGTTAAAGAACATGTATATTCCTCTTTTCCAACAAAATGAGGACTCTATTATTTGGAAGGAAGAGGATTATGGAAATTTCTCTGTTAAATCTACTTATCTCCTTAACTTCAAGAATTGTAGCCAAAAATATTACTGGAGTAAACTTTGGGTAAAATACCTTCTACCTAAAGTTAACATTTTCCTATGGTTGGCTTCTCAGAATAAAATCCTCATTGTGGACAATTTGAGGAAACGAGGCATGCTCCTCCCCAACAGGTGTGTCCTTTGCAAAAAAGAGGAGGAAAGTGTCAACCACCTCCTCATCTCATGCCCCTTTGCTCGAGGGGTGTTGTCCAAGGTGTTGGAGCTTTTCAAGGTCCAATGGGTCTGTCCTAAGTCCATTGAAGAATGATGGTTACAATGGGATTTCCCTTTAAGGCATCCCCCTTTTGCTACCTGAAAATGGCCTTTCCACACTTCTTTTGAGCTTATGAAAGGAAATAAATGCTCTCATCTTCAGAAATCAAGTCTAATTTCAAAAGGTCACTCCTGGGATGATTTCCTCAATTAAAGAAAACTCCAAGCTCATTATCAGGTCATGTCTAAAAATTCTTCTTCTAGTAGAGAAGAGGAAGTGCTCAAACAGTTCACCTTCATTCGACCTCAAATCAGTTTCCCGTCCACTAAAATTAAATGGTCCAAACCTAAAAAGGGAAAAGTCAAACTTAATTTTGGTGGGGGTTCTGAAGGTAACCCTAGCCTGGCTGATGGAGGAGGCATAATTAGGGATCATAATGGGGATTGTATCTTAGCCTATGATGGTCCTTTGGGGACTCAAAGAAACAATGTGGTTGAAGCTCATGCTCTTCTCTAGGGTGTTATTCTTGCAAAGGAGAAAGGAATTAAACATATCCTTATTGAGGGGGACTCTCTTCTCATTTTAAATGCAATCAGTAAGACTAGTCACAATAATTGGATCTTGGGAAACATTATTAATGATGCTAAAGAACACCTTAAGTACTTTGATTCCCATATCATTACTCATATCCCTCGCATAGTCAATGCTTGTGTGGACAGATTGGTGAATGAGGGAGTTTAAAATAATAATTACAAGGTGTGGCAAAAAGGTGAGCTCATACCTACGCATATTAATGATAGTATCGATCATGAAAAGTTGTAAGCACTTCACCTTAAGCAGTGCAAGGGAGAATAATGGGTTCATTTTCCAATATTGTAAAATCATGTTTGGCTTAAGCTATTCTTGGAAAGACAAGTCTAATTTCAAAAATTGCAGACCTCAAAGTCTTGTGCATTGTATAGCTGCTATGGGTGGTGATAGAACCAGATTCGAGCCATCTAGCCATGGGCATATTATGGAGGATAAGTCTATGTGGCACCTTTTTTGAATTGGGGGTTTCAAGAACTTTATCACTAGACTCCAAGGGCATTATCCCTCACTTATTATGGAAGGAAGGGAAAGCGGTGATTCGTTGCATGGAAATAGAAACATCGGAGACATCCATAGCTTTGTAAGCTTCTGGAATGGACATGGAAGGTCTGAAAATATTCAAGGATAGGAATCAGAGAGAGTATGAAATCAATACTTTATTTTTCGGAAAGGAAACTATCCATTACTTCACCAATGGTATCACTCATACCTACATTCCTAGGGTGTGGAGAGAGGTCTTCCTACACATCATGAAGTATTTGACTCTGGAGGGTAAGTATCGCAAGATATATACCCAAAGACTTGTCGCTTTCAACATGTTTAGACATAAGAAGTTGCTTAGTATCCCCTTCTATATTTTTATGTCTTTGACCACCTCGGTGAGGGATTTCCAATGGAGTAAGGTGGAGTCTCCCATCCATGAGGGCCTCATTCTTCTCCTATTTCACAATGGGAATCCATCTCGGGATAAACAAATGCCCCCAATTGAAGAGGAGGAGGATATTACCCTAGCTGAGTGTCTGTCCAAAATGAGGGAAGGAAATCTAGGTTCTAAGAAGATGGGTGATGGGAAGAATGGGGAAGGGATGGAAAATTAGGAATCCATTCCATCGAAGGGGAAGGATAAAGTTACCTCGGAAGGAGAGCATGGTATTGATATGTGGAAGAACAAAGTTCAAGATTGGAGACAGCTTGTCCAGTGTCCCGGAAGAGACTAACTCGGTGGTGAGAAAATGCAACAAGAATAATCTTAGTGATCTAGTAATTGATCGTAGGTTTTTTTGTTTATTTTGTTTTATGAGGGTTTTTACAATGTCTTAAGGACTTCTTGCCAAAACCTTTATTGAAATCACACTAGGAAAACTTTGCTTGAAAAACACTCTTTGCATAAATGAATTGCTGAAATAAACACACATTTTCATAATGAAATAGATTGTTGAAATTAAAAACACATTACAGAAATAAACACACAATTGAGAATGCTTGGAAAATGATTGCAAAGAAATAAGAACTTAATATAGAACACCTACTAGGGACAAGTCTACAACAGATTTCAACTTAAGGAATTGAAAGCATTTACAAATTTAACAGATCTACACTATTTGCTTTAAAAATATAAATACAAAAAAAATGAGGATCCTGGTTCTTGGAGGAGTGGGCCCTTTCTCCACCTCGAAACAAGATTGGACAACTTAATTTTCTCTCAAAATAGAAATGGCTATTTTATTGATAAAATGTTCTACATTACAAAAGACGTATTGGTTCTTTCTATCCCTCTGTCTAATCCTCTATGTATCGATCTATATATATTTTTTCTATATCTAATCTATCTATAGGTTTGTATGTATATACTTCTTCCAGGGGTGCATTTATGGCCATAATTGTTCCATTGATACGATGGAACTGAATCGCCCAAAATAGATGTTGAATTGGAACATGGCTGGATGTACAACTATGTGATAATTATCCTAGATCTGTGAGTATGGAGAGTCGAAGTCTTCTAATCTACTCTTGATTGATAGGATCATTGATTTGACAAATCATCGGTTGTTTGGAATAGATTCTTATCAGTTTCAAAACTTTAGAAGAGTTTCGAACTAAAGGAAATCATTCCAAGTCTAACCGAGAGAGTTCCAGAGCTATCTTGCAGGAGTTTTGGAACTAATTCTGATAATTCCATAACTAAGTACTAGAGTTTTGGAACTAAGTCTTTTCGAAGTTCCTAGAACTAAGTGACAGAACTCATAACTGCATGGTGGAGTTCCGGAACTAAGTCTGGCAGTTCCAAAACTAAACCGTATTGATCCCAATGCTTCCAAAAACATGTTATCCACTTCATATTTGTTCTTCCACCTGATTGTGACCTGTTTTATTACAAAACTGAGTTTCCAAAGCACTTAGTTAGGAATTTCAGAGTTTTTAAACATTAGAACTACAATCAACAAAAGATGGACTATTACATCCTAACTTATATTAGATCAAACAAAAGTCACAAAATGTAATCAAACTTGATAAAAAGGAGAGTCAAATAAGATCATTTATTGTACATTATTGAGACATATTCTGGCCTTATCATCTCCCCATACTTACTTGTTTGTAAGTCCCCTTACAAACTTTACTCTTCAGATCTTGGGTCATGGATTTTGCATTCCAACTGATTGCTCAGGTCAAATGGTTGATACTGAATATTCTAGTGTTTTAATTCAGAGGTGCTATATCCTGATCCTAATGCTACCTTCTTCAACCATGCCTCAAATTCAGTGGGATCTTGTGGTTCTCTGTTCTACCATGGTGACATGGGGGTGAGAAGGAGTGGAGGTCTTTTTCTCATTCCCATCCATATGCCTCTGTGCTTTTCATTGATCTAAGGAATTAGCGTACATAAGGCTTTTTCTCTATGCAAACTCCAGATTAAGTTTGTGGGAGATATTACTTCCCTTCTTCTCAATGCCACGTGAGAAATTCCCATCTTTTCAAACATGCCTCATAAATATCTTCAAAATTTTCCTCTTCATAAGAGGTGAAGGCATTAATACTTCTTTACAAATTGGCAAGATAAGGTTCCTTGAACCTTTTATCAAATGCATGGGATCTAAAATGTGTAGCAAAGGCGGATGGTTTACCATAATGAATCCTCATACAGAGACCAGATGAACTAGCCTTTAACAGATGCTCTGACTCCCTCTCCTTCCATGCAATCTGATTTTGAAGAACAGAAACAAATGCATTAAGTCTGGCTCTCCCTACATACAAATTGATCATAAAACCTGAGTTCTTTTCCAACATGAAATTGCAGAGATAGAATTCACAGAGAAGATTTTTCTGCTCTACATTGGCTAAGGAATAGGCTGCCATGAAATCAGCTTCATCTTTTATTTCATGTGGAAGGCCACATGCTATCCTTGACAACTTCTAGCGAATGAATTGTTCCTCCAAAAACACACTATATGCAGGAGAAGGTCTCCTGCATGCAAGCAATTTCTCACTCATCATGCAAACCATTTGTATTTTCACAAGATATTTAAATTTGTCTTTTTCTTCTTTGTAAAACTTTTCTTCCCATTATTTTCTTGCTTTCTTCTCTTCTTCTATCTTGTTTTTCAAGTCCTCATTGGATGTCTTGGCTTCACTAAGTTCTCTACAAGTATCATCCCATAGTTGTTTAAGTGGCCAATAAGTTAATTCAGTTTGTGCAGAGACTATTGACAGAGTAGTTTTTTTCTAGAATTTTGACATTCTTCCTCTTTCTCCATTATCTATTTGTTTAACTCTTGTCAATTCCTCAGTCTTGTTAATGAGCTGAGTTGTTAATTCCCAATGACCATTTCTCTCTGTTCCAATTTAAGTTTGAGAAAATTCAACTCCTCATCCTTTTCTCTAATAATGAGTTCTACTCTGGACAAAAATAGAGCCTGTTTAACTTGTTGTTTCTCTTCTTTCTCTGAAAGTTCCTTGGGGTTAAGCATTCTTCTTCTACCAGAGGGGATTTCCCTTTCCATTTCCAAGATGCCAATTCATCTTCTTCATGTGATGGTGTTGTTGATTCACCCATCTCTTGGAAAACTTGTTCCTCAAATCTCTCATCTTCTTTTTCTATCTCTGTTTGGCTTGGTCCAGGAGGAGTCATGGCCATGCTGCCCAAAATATCAACAACTTCCTTTTCCATCCCTTCTTGATCTTCCATCTCCTCCGAATTTCTCTAGACCTTTTATGAATTCTCCTTCTTTGAGGAGCCTCAAAATGTACATAAATGGGTCTCCTCCTAGAGCTTCTTAATTTTCACCTCTTGCTCTTTCCTAGGTGAACTGTCACTATCAGAGATAGATATTAGCTCTCCTGTAGCTACTACAGAGGAAGGAATTTATTTAGAAGGCACAATAGGTTCTATAGTTTTAGTCCTTCTTCCAGATCTTCTTCTTTTTGGTATTTCCTCTCCACCTAGTTCTTTCTTTTCCTCTAGTGGCATCAATTTCCAAATTAGTTGTAGGAGCAGAAGGAGTTGTTATTACTCTCCTGAGAATATCGGGTTCTACTTAAACTTGCTAAGAAATTTCTCCCACATTTCTTCTCCATTTTTCTTCGAAAGAAAATGGTGTTGGCACACTAAATGCACTAACCCATGATGTCTGATTATTCCCACACCCCAGGAATACCTCTGGGCCATTGTATGGATGGATTCAAAAAGAAACCCTGGAAGGTTTACTATATATTCTGGTTTTGTAGCTCCATATCTAAGGTATATGAGTATCTTCGAACTTCTCTTCCTACCGACCCAAATTGACCATCACAGGTTAAATACTTGACTATCCAAAATGCCACTCTGTCAAAGGGTTTGGGAAAGCTGGCCCTTCTGACCCCTTTTATGATTTTCTTCATGTTGTAAATATATTGGGGTTCATCTTCCCCCTTTTTTAGCAGGGTTTCAACTAGTTCTTTTAATGTCCCTCTGACAGGGTTTGGGACATGCACAATTGGCACTCCAGATATATTACTTATTGTATTCACAGAAAAAGGAATGAAAACATTTCTAACCTTTTCCTGGATTGCTCTAAATTTATAACAATTCTCTTACCAATTCATCATTATACTTGGGGAACTTTCTAAAAATTCCAGCCATCCTTCCTGTTGAAAGATAGTGCCACTTCTTCATCTGCAATGAGCTGGGTATCATCCTCTAGTTTTGAAATTCTTTTTAATCCCCATGATATAGAGGTGATTCAAATTTTTCTCCTTCAAGTTGTTATTCTGTCTCATTGGCAACATAATTCTTGCTTAGCTGCGGAATGGACATAATTAGCAAACTGGAAATTAGCTGTGGAATGCAAATCAAATTCTATTGTTTCTTCCTTGGAGTTTTTCTACAATTTCTTCTTCACTTTTTTTATTCCACCTAATTGATATCTCATTATAAGTGTGCCACCACTTTTGTTCCACCGACATCACCCTCATGATTACTCACTTTTAATCATAATGTACAATAGATGACTCATCATATCAACTTTTAAATCAAATCTAATCACACATGCAAACTTTTAATCTAACCTTTAATAAGTTAAAGACATAATTACCATCCTTGATGATGTAATCCCTCCATCATGATGACTCATCATTCCTAAAAAGTGAAACAAAAGGAAAATGGTTAGAAAAACAATGGAATTCCAAAGAATTTTTTTAATTTTGAATTAGCCATTTATTTGAGAAGATCAACCACCATTGCTGGTTTTCAATTGATCTCTAAGAGAAACATTTTTTTGGGAAGAGAACGCCATTTACTGGTTTTCACTCTCTTCCCTTGTTTTTTTTTTTTTTTTTTTTTTTTTGGAAGAGAATGCCATTTACTAGTTTTCATTCTCTTCCCTTTATTCTGGATCTATCCATCTAATTATTTGATCATTTTGGAAGAACTAGGTTCTTCCATATGATCAAATTCTTTATCTGCTTCAATCTACCTCAAGAATTCATCCTTAGTAGGAGGCTTCCTATAAAGCTTTAGCCTATGACCATTGACCAAAAGTGTTCTTCTTACTACCATCAATGGGAAGTAACTAAATAGAACCATTGTCAAATATCTGATCAATCTGATAGGGTCCTAACCATCTGGTTCTCATCTTGCCTTTGAATTGTTGGTACTTGGAATCAAACAGTAATGCCCAGTCCCCTACCTTGAATTTCCTCTTCTTGATATGTGTGTCATGCCATTTCTTCCTTTGATCTTGGATTATTTCTATTCTGCTGAAGTGCTTCCATTCTTAACTCATCCAACTCATTGAGTTGAAGAATTCTTTCCTTTTGTGTTGCATCCAACTCAATACCCACTTTAACTATTGTCCTCAATGTCTGTAGTTCAAATTCAATAGGTAACAAGGGATTTTTCCCATAGACTAACTCATATGGTGAAAACCTTGTTGTAGTCTTCCAGGTTGTATTATAAGCCCAGACAACCTCTGGTAGTCTTTTTACCCAATCTCTTCTTCCTGCTTCAATTGTTTTGGTAAGGATGTTTTCCAATTCTCTGCTTTACTACTTTGCTTGTCCATTTGATTGTGGGTGATAGGGAGATGACTTCCTATGATTGATCTGATAGTACATTGTGAAGGCTTGGATCATGATAGACATGAACTGTGGCCCCTGATCTAAAACTATACTTCTTGTGCACCAAATTTTACCATAATTATATGTGCCAAAGGAAATCAAAAACTACTTCTTCAGTGGCATTTGTTAAAGCCTACACTTCTACCCACTTTGTCACATAATCAGTACACACAAGAATGTGTTCTTTTCCTTGTGAAGGAGGATTAAAGGGACCAACAAAGTCCAATCCCCATCTTTCAAATGGTTCTATAACTACTTGAGGTTGCAGAGGCATTTCATTGGTGAAGGTTGGTTGTCCCATCCTCTGACAAGGATCACACCACTTGATATATTTCTTCACATCTTTGTACAGAGATGGCCAATAATAGCCAATGCCAAGTATCTTGTGAGTTGTTCTTTTTACTAAAAAGTGTCCTCCACTTGGTTCATCATGACATGCCCTAAGTATGTCAAATATTTCATCTTCTCTCACACACCTACATAAAACCAAATCAGACCACATTTAAATAACATCCCATTTAACCATTTAAAGTGTGCACTAGTTTTGATTAACTTCTTCATTTGTTTCTTAGTGAAAGAAGGAGGAAACTTCCATGTTGTAAGATAATTTTCCATGTCAGCAAACCATGGTGTATCAGCTGAAATAGAAAACAATTGTTCATCTGGAAAGTTGTCCTTAACTATCTTGCTCCCCTGTAGTGGTTAATCTTGACAAGAAATCAGCTACCACATTAGATTTTCCTGGATTGTCCACAATGGTAATATCAAATTCCTATAAAAGTAATAACCATCTAATTATCCTACCTCCAACCACTGGTTTATTCATTAAGTATCTAATTGTTGAGTGATCTGTATGTACAAATATCTTGTACCTTGTAATATAATGTCTGAATTTATTAATTGCATAGATCACAACCAGAAATTATTTTTCAGTGGTAGTGTAATTTCTTTCAATGGGAGTAAGATTTTTACTAAGATAGTAGATAGCATACATTTTTCCTTCTTCATCTTTCTATCCCAAAACTGCACCAATTGAGTTATTTGAGGCATCAGTTTGGATGTGAAAAGGTTTCTCCCAATTAGGTCCTCTCAATATTGGGGAAATTATTAATTTCTCTTTAATTTCTTCAAAAGCATGTTGACACTTTTCATCCCAAAGAAATTCACAGTCCTTGGTAAGAAAATTAAACATGGGGGCAACAATTTTACTAAAATCCTTGATAAAGCACCTGTAGTATCCAACATGCCCTAAAAATGACTTGATATTTATGGGGGTTTGAGGAATAGGTAAGTCTGAAATAATCTTGATTTTGTTTTGGTCAACCTAAATTCCTCTTTTTGAAATATGGTGTCCTAATACAATCCCTTCATCAACCATCATCAAACATTTTTCATGGCTAAGAGACAAGTGGTGTTGCTCACATCTTGTCAATACTCTATCCAAATTTTTCAAGGCATCATCAAATGTATCTCCATGCACAGTAAAGTCATCCATGTATACCTCTACACAATCATTTGTTAGGTCTGACAAAAATGCTAATATAGCTCTTTGAAAGGTTGTTGGAGCATTACATAGTCCAAATGGCAATACCCTATAAGAAAGGTACCCCATGGACAAGTAAAGGTAGTTTTATCTTGATCTTCAGTAGCAACTCTGATTTGATTATATCCACTAAACCATCCATCTAGGAAGGAAAAGTATTGTTTACCTGCAAGGTTGTCTAAAACTTGATCTATGAATGGTAAGGGAAAATAATCTCTCAGTGTGGCTTTGTTTAGTTCCCTATAATCAACACAAATTCTCCATTTTCCATTCTTTTTAGGCACAATTACCAAAGGAGACACCCACTGACTATCTGAGATAGGATAGATAAAGCCTACTTGTAATAGTTTTTCAATTTCTTGCTTGACTATGTCTCTCAAGGTTGGATTTATCCTTCTCTGAGGTTGCCTAACTGGTTTAATGTTTTCAGTATAGATGTGATGGGTGCAGATACTTGGATGAATTCCTTTCATGTCTTTATAGTCCCAAGAAAAATCTTTAGTATGATCTTTCAGAACATCAAACAGTTTAGCTTCTTCATCGTTCTTCAACCAACTATTAATATTCAAAATTTTACCCGGTTGAATCTCAACATGTTTGGTTCCAGTGTATGATGAACTGATTTGTTGAAAGGGTTCCATTAAGGTGTTTAGTGGACATGCATGTGGTAACAACATATGATATGCAACAACATCTCCAAAATTTCCTTGAGACAGAATGTTGGACAAAGGACAACAGGAAGAGTTATGATACTTATCTTGTTGTAGGTCAAACTCCTCATCACTATTGTTTTCTAGAAATTCTTCATCATCTCCTGATATATGTGAAGCTGAAGCTACATATTCTTCCTCTCCCCAAGATAAATCTCATTCCTCCAGAGTGAAATTATCTTCATTTGTAGGGAATTGTTGTTGGTGTGGTTCCAGAACTAATTGTGATGGTTCTGGAACTAACTGTGATGGTTTCAAAAAGATTCTATAGGTTCCAGAACTAATTTCATAGGTTCCGGAACTAATTTCATAGGTTCCAAAACTATTCTCGACTGCTCCAAGGATAATTGGTGTACATTCAATGGTGGGTTAATCATATCTTCTATTTCCCATACATGATCCTGCAATGTTATCATAGCCAAAGAAGATAAATTTTTCTCATTAATATCAAGATTATCAACCCATAATTTCTCTTGATTATCAATAAAAGGTCGTGTAGAGGGATATAATGAAATTTTCTTAGAATTCTTACCATTTGAAATAGTCATATCACCTACCTCAATCAATTAAGGCAAAGCAACTATAGCTAACCATGGTCTACCCAAAATAATGGGATAACCAAGTGTTTTACCTTTTGGCTGCAATATAAGGAAGTCAACTGGATATTCCCATGACTCCACCATAACTGCCACATCTTCAATAACTCCTTCTAGTTTTTCTACTGATGTCTAGCCATCTACAATATGGTGTTAGTAGGTTGTATACCTATTAATGGTAATGTTTTCAAAGTGTCCACTATCATTACATTTATAGCTGCTCCCAAATCAACCAAAATGTTATGTATATCTTTATTCCCTATAGAGACAGAAATAATAGGGCTTCCAGGATCTCCATATTTGGGAAGTAGGAGCTTTCCTAATAATCAATAAGTTTCCCATCTACCTTAATAGTCCTGGGGTACTACTTCTTTCTTCCAGGTCTTTTTAAACATAACAGTTTGATTAACTTGTTCAACTCTGAATATCCTTGATTTCTTGCAACAATGGTATTTCAATATTTAATTTTCTCAATTCCTACACCAATTCAAATTCCTTGGTTCCTATAACTTCTTTAAATATTTCTAGAAATGGAGTCTCAGTAGAGTTTCTTTTTGGTTCCTTATCTCTTTCTTTTTCATCTTTCTTGGGGGCAACCAGACTAGGGGTTTCAGTTTCTTCTATCATTTCAGTGATGATAACAGGTGGACTGCTAACTATTTTTCCAGATCTAGTGTGAATATCCTTACAATCTATGGCATTAAGATCAACTAGATTCTCTTGTTCTGTTCCATAGACATGGGTTGTTTGTTTGTTTCTAGGATTAGCAACTGGTTGTGCTTGGTATTTGCATTTGAACCACATTTTCAGTTTGTGAATTTTGTGTTGGGCACCCATTATGGCTTGTTGATTCTAATTAGGATATGTTTTCCCTTGAGCATAGTTATTAGGGCTCCATCTAGGTTGTGACCAAGCATACTAGTTATTTTGACCATTCCATGGTTGTTGGTGTCCTTGAGCATACCAAGATTGACCTGCCCAATCCTGGGATTCCAAGTTGGTTGAGGGGCCCAAGGTGGTTGTCCCCAACTTTGTGGTACTATTTGAGCAGCCCATGGCATCATCCAAGGATTAGGAGATGACCTTGGCATGAACTATCCTTGGATAGGTTGTCTCTGGACAAAGTTTACTTCTTCTGATGTGCTGGTTTGTTTGAGCTGGTTTCTTATAAATGGAAGAAGAGAACAAACATTACTCTCATGGTCCCTAGATTCATAGATAAGGCACATTTCCATTTTATCCTAGGACAATCTCTTAATGCATGCTTTTTCCTACATCTAGGACAATACATGGCTAATGGTTCAGTCTTAGCATTTTCTTTGGCTTGCAATCCATCCATGGTGGAGGTTAATTGAACTAGTATGTCTATTTTAAAGTTTTCCAATTCATCCATCAGTTTTTCATATCTAGATTTGAATTTTTAACTATTTTTCCCTTTCTAGGTCTACCCTTGTCCTTGAATAGCTTCTACAAATTTATTTGATTTCATTCATTCTTAATTGATCAATGTTTCCACCTCCTATTAAATCAAGGGTTTCCCTAGATTCATCATCCAGACCTTTGAGAAAGATGGTTTTTCTTAACTCTTCTTGAAGTACAAATCCACATCTTTTACTCACAAAGAGGAATCTGTCCAAATAATCTTCCATATTTTCATCCTCTTCCTATTTGATTTTGAAAAATTCTTCCTTCCTATTTCTTCCTCTACAATAATCTTGATATTTGTCTAGGAAGGCAGTTTCCATTTGTGCCCAATTGGTAATAGAATTAGATGTTAATCCCATAAACCACCTCATTGTTGCATCCTTCAGGGTAGATGGAAACAACTTGAGCTTTTGATTATCTATGTCTTGTAATCATAGGTCTGACACAATATTTTAAATTCAAATAGAAATTGGTCAGGATCCTCAGATGACATCCCTCTAAATGTGGGCAAGTGTGCAGGTGAAATGTTCTTCATAGTGGTTTCATCATCCTCCAACTGAATGGGATAGGTAAAGGTCCTATAAGGTTCTCTTTCAGCTTCTCGTTCCATCTCTCTAGTATTTTCTAGTCCTTTCTCCCAATCAATGTGGTATGTGATCTACTTTGAGATGGTGAAAAGTCAGGAGTAGGAGGTTGACTACTCAATTGTGAATCAAAACTTGCTCTAAACGGGTCTTGAGATATAATATTTTTCCTAAAGGCTCTACTTCCCTCTGGTGATTGATCCCAGAATTCCAAAGGTGGAAGTTTTGCTTCTTGTCTAACAGGGGACAATGGTGCTTCTAATTCTGGTCAATTTCCTTACTTGAACTAGAGGATGTTGGTAATTCTTGTTCAGATATTTTTGGGAGAAATCTACCCTTGGAGTCTCTTGGTCTACTCATAAATTTTGTGATAGCTTAGGGAAGATTTCTTCAATTACTAAATGTATGATTGTTACTCTTGTTGACACCTAATTAGACAATTCTAACTAGTTGTCTTCCCCGGCAATGACTGCCCAAAAATGATGGGTGTCGTTATTCCCTTCATTTAATCAACTTTCTGTTGATGTCATATTCAAACCAGGGGTGTGTCTGAAGCTATATGCAACAAGAATAATCTTAGTGATCTAGTAATTGACTGTAGGTTTCTTTTTGTTTATTTTGTTTTATGAGGGGTTTTTGCAATGTCTTAAGGACTTCTTGGCCAAAACCTTTATTGAAATCACACTAGGAAAACTTGTTGGAAAGAAACACTCTTTACAAAAATGAATTGCTGAAATAAACACACATTTGTGGAATGAAATAGATTGCTGAAAGTAAACACACATTACAAAAATAAACACACAATTGAGAATGCTTGGAAAATGATTGCAAAGAAATAAGAACTTAATCTAGAACACCTGCAGGGACAAGTCTACAACAAATTTCAACTTAAGGAATTGAAAGCATTTACAAATTTAACAGATCTACACTATTTGCTTTAAAAATATAAATACCAACAAAAATGAGGATCCTGGTTCTTGGAGGAGTGGGCCCTTGCTCCACCTCGAAACAGGATTGGACAACTTAATTTTCTCTCAAAACAAAATGGCTATTTTATTGATAAAATGTTCTGCATTACAAAAGACGTACTGTTCTTTCTATCCCTCTTTCTAATCCTCTTATGTATCGATCTATATCTATTTTTCTATATCCTAATCTATCTGTAGGTCTGTATGTATATACTTCTTCCAGGGGTGCATTTATGGCCGTAATTGTTTTCCACTGATACGATGGAACTAAATCGTGCCCAAAATAGATGTTGAATTGAACATGGCTGGACGTACAACTGTGTGATAATTATCCTAGATCTGTGAGTATGGAGAGTCGAAGTCTTCTAATCTACTCTTATTGATAGGATCATTGATTTGACAAATCACCGGCCATTTGGAATAGATTCTTATCGGTTCTGGAACTTTAGAAGAGTTCCAGAACTAAAGGAAATCATTCCAGGTCTAACCGAGAGTTTTGGAGCTATCTGTAGGAGTTCCGAACTAATTTTGATAATTTCATAACTAAGTACTAGAGTTCGAACTAAGTCTGAAAGTTCTGGAACTAAGTGACAGAACTCGTAACTATGTTGTGGAGTTCTAGAACTAAGTCTAGTTCCGAACTAAACCGTATTGATCCCAATGCTTCCAAAAACATGTTATCCACTTCATATTTGTTCTTCCGCCTGATTGTGACCTGTTTTATTACAAAAATGAGTTTCCAAAGCACTTAGTTAGGAATTTCAGAGTTTTTAAATGTTAGAACTACAATCAACAAAAGATGGACTATTACATCCTAACTTATATTAGATCAAACAAAAGTCACAAAATGTAATCAAACTTGATAAAAAGGAGAGTCAAATAAGATCATTTATTGTACATTATTGAGACATATTCTAGCCTTAGAGTGAATGGTACAATAATTTATTTTTAACAAGAGTCGTGAAATGACCAGCTCCCACACCGTGTAAGTTGCAAGGTGTTTTTGGATTAATAAAGGTTGATAGGAATTCTATTACATGAGACTTAGACATTTGTAGTGCCTTTCATTGCCCTTTGTATGTTACTTTTACTTCCAATAAATCCCTTCAATAAAGCAATGAGGGATATAATACAACCAAGGAAACATTACAAGGATTCCACATAAACATTCAAATTGAAACATTCAACACACTAAGAACCATAACAAAAATACATCAACACAAAATTTTCCCAATACAAAGGCTCTAAACTCAAGCTAAGAAAGAGAAAGGAACATGGGGATCTCGCTTCGCCTCCCAAGGGTTGGGGTGACCACCTTAGATGGACTCCAAGAAACTCAATTACATACCCACAAAACTCTTATGCCTCCCTCCAAGAAAAAAACAACTCTTATGCCTCCCTTAATAAAATAAACAACATAAGCCTAAATTTTACTTATCAACAAGGTGGGACACCCAAACCCAACTCCCTCCTAAAACACCCAATAATAATCTTATTCCTCCCACAAAAATATTCTCATTTCCATTTTCTCCTACACAACATAACGACCATTCTATTTCCCAAAATAACAAGCATGCAAAAATCATCCTTTCATAAACATATGCACAAAAATATAAAAAGAAAACATGGGTGAAGGCCCTACCTTTCCATTGCAAGAGTATCCAATCCAAAATCATAAGCTCCAAGCCTTTCCAAGTCCAAATAAAGCACAATCCAACTCCAAGCTCCAAACAAACACTCAAAAAGAAAGCTCCTCCCAAAAATTGCAAGATTCCAAATAAAACAAGTACCCCCAAATCATCAAACAAACTTGAATAAATAGAAAAGAGAGGAGAGAGAGGTGATGTGGCTCCATGTAGGATGCCACATCATTTCTCCTCCACTCCACATCACATGGTCAAACCCAATCCCCAAAGCACAATAAATTGGTGGTTGAGGGAATGAAAACCCTCTTACACTCAAATTCAAACCCACACCTCCAAATTAAGGAAAAATTAAAAAAATGTAATAAAGTGCAATAAAAATCACCTTATTGTCTTACAAACGCATAATGGGGTCTATTTTTACCCCTTAACACATAAAGGTAGTTGGTAGGTGAAATTAAGAGGTGTGGGACAAGCTTAACTTGTCCCACAAGCCTCCAAAAATGGCCATTAAGCCCAAATCCGAATTTGACATGCAAGATTGAGTACAAGACACTCAAAAGCAAAGAGGTTGAAAATATTTAAAATGTAAGTTATAAGCCCTCCACTTAAGTGGAGAAAAAACAACAAAAATTTTACAAGGAGGATACTCTCTTCATTTTCTTCAAAAGGAAACTATGATCAAATCTTCACTTGAGCTCCATCATCTTTTCCAAATCCAAAACAAAATAACAAAATAGGGGAGTATGCAACACTCTCTACCTAACCAATAATCCAATGAGGAAGACAAGCGTTCTTCCTAATTGGACCCCGAGCCCCAACAATGAAACAATGAGGGGTATAAGACAACCAAGGCAACATTACAAGGCTTCCACAATCAACATTAAAACAAAACATTTAACACAATAATAACAATAACAAAAATCACATCAACACACAAGTTTCCCAACACAAAGGCTCTAAACTCAAGCCAAGAAAGAGAAAGGAACATGGGGATCTACTTATGCCTCCTAAGGGTTTGGGTTCCCACCTTAAAGCCTCTAAGAAGCTCAATCAAATATCTAGAAAACTCTTATGCCTCCCTCCAAGAAAAAAACAAATCTTATGCCTCCCTCAACTCTTATGCCTCCCTCAATAAAATAAACAAGATAAGAACAAATTTTACTTATCAACAAGGTGGGACACCCCAACCCAACTCCCTCCTAAAATACCCAATAATAATCTTATGCCTCCCACCAAAATATCCCCATTTCTATTTTCTCCTACACAACCTAAAGGCCATTCTATTTCCCAAAATCACAAACATGCAACAATCATCCATTCATAAACATATGCACAACAAAATAGCAAAATAAGACAAGGGTGAAGGCCATACCTTGTCATTGCAAGAGTATTCAGTCCAAAATCACAAGCTCTAATCCTTTCAAAGTCCAAAGGAAGCACAACCAAACTCCAAGCTCCAAACAAACACTCCAAAAGTAAGCTCCTGCGCAAAAATTGCAAGAGTCCAAATAAAACAAGTAACTCCCAAATCATCAAACAAAATTTAATAAATAGAAAAGAGATGAGAGAAAGGTGATGTGACTCCATGTATGATGCCACATAATTTCTCCTCCACTCCACATCACATAGTCAAAACCCAATCCCTAAAGCACAATAAATTGGTGGTTGAGGGAATGACAACCCTCTTACACACTCAAACTCAAACCCACACCTCCAAAAGACAAAATTAAAAATATATGTAAGAAAGTACAATAAATAACACCTTTTTGTTTTACAAACACATAATGGAGTCTATTTTTAACCCCTTAACCCATAGGGGTAGTTGGTAGGTGAAATTAAGAGGTGTGGGACAAACTTAAATTGTCCCACAAGCCTCCAAAAATGGCCATTAAGCCCAAATCCGAATTTTACATGTAAGATTGAGTATAAGACAGTCAAAATCAATAAAATCCTTTCAAATCAAACACAAACCAAGAACCACCTACTCACATTAATTTACCCCTTTGGTTACATCCTAGTTTACACTAATTAATCAATTTTAGTCAACTTAAATGGAGCATTTTAACTAACTCTAATAAAAGTGATTCACAATATTAATATAATACAAATACTCACAAAATAAATAAACCAAAAAGGGAAACAACATATTTACCCAAAGTCACATTTGAGGCCACCCCCCTAATGGGGACCTCATAAACATCTAACAGCTAAAACATACAATTACACAAGTTGCCAAGGTGACCTATTTCCAATACCCCAAATTCCTTCACTGTTGGTCTCCTATCCCCTTTTATTTGTTGTGTTACAATTTCTTGCAAAAATCAAAACAATACCTTTCTGGCCTCGTGGCCATATTAACAACATCGAGATAATAAAACAAACACATATACATATCAATTAACATCATCAAATATTATAACTAAACCATTGCTAAAATCAAATAAGTCATCTATTGTACACATTTCCAAATATTTCGATTCTATCAATTCATCAATTAGAAATAAGATCACAAAACAAACTAAATCATCTAACAAAATCTATATATCAAATCCAATGTGTCAGTACAATAGTAACTCTAGATCATCAAATACTGATATGTCAATCCATGCATATAATCCATCATATAAATCACATCATGTCAAAAGTCTAAAACATCCATATTGTCTATCAAATAAGCTAATCAAATATAGTAATGTCCATCTATCAATGTCTAAAGATCAAATATGATAACAATGTCTATGACTCCAATCCAAAGTAAGAAAAATCATAATAATATCAATGTCGAAGAGGAGTGGGCACTACATCCCCTCCCCTTAGACTCAACTTCCTCCTAGAAGTCATTAGAACAAGTGTGGGAACTATTCTCTCAAAGGTGTGGCATCCTCCCATGTAGCTATTGTCTCATCATATCGATTCCACTTAACATGAACCTGATCAATCTCTCTTCCTCGAAGACTCAAGGTCATGTGCTCTAAAATACGCATGGGCTCCACCATCATCTCGCCCGATCCTCGTACCTATAATGCGGTCCAATCCAATACATGAGAAGGATCTGGGATGTACCTCCTAATCACATAAACATGAAATACATCTTGGATGCGAGACAAGAAGGGTGACAGTGCTATATGATAGGTCAAAGGACCAATCCGATCCAAGATCTCAAAGGGACCCACAAACCTAAGAGCAATCTTAGAGCCTTTTCCATGATGGATAGGGCTCTTATGAGGCCTAACATGAAGAAACACCTTCGTGCCCACCATAAAACTATGATTTGTCCTCTGTTGATCTACATATTTCTTATATTTATCCTGAGCCTCCTATAATCTCTATCAAATAACGATAACTTTTTGTTCCATATCCTGTAATAAAGCTTGCCCAAGAGAAACCTTTTCCTCCAACTTGTCCCAACTCAAAGGTGTCTTGCACTCCTTTCCATATAGTGCGTGAATAGAGACATGTTAATCAAACTATGAAAACTATTATCGTAAGCAAGCTCTAATGAGTACAAGTACTCTTACCACCTTGACTGATGGTCCATGACATACATCCAAAGCATGTCCTCCAAGATCTGATTTACCCGCTCTGTCTCTCCATCTTTCGAAGGGTGATATGTTGTATTGAAGTTGATATTCATCCTGAGGGCATGATGCATGGTGGTCCAAGAGTAAGAGGTGTACAAGGGGTCATGGTCAAATTATATTCCATGGAATCCCGTGCAGTCTGAAAATATCATCCAAATATACTTGTGCCACCGCACTAGCTATATAAGCGGTATTCACCGGAAGAAAATGAGCTACTTTCGTTAATTTATCCACCGTGACCATAATGGTGTCATGGTGGTATCTCGACGTAGGTAGCCCTACAATGAAATCCATGGAAACGGTGTTCCATTTCCACTCCGGTATGGCATGAGGATAAATAAGGCCAATCTGGATGTTGATGCTCGGTCTTCACCTTCTAGCACTCCAAATAATGAGGCTTAAAATGAGCTATGTCTCTCCATAGCCCTCTCCAATGGTATCAGATCAAGAATTTCATGCTTGTTACTTTTCCAAGTTAATGCACCAAACTAAACACAAAAACCCTGAAAAACTCCAATGAAATTGATACCTGATGGATAAGATCCGAAGATGTAGACGGATGAGGAAGCCGATGTAGATAAGACGGGCGCACACGAGAAATTCTGCACAATAGATCCAAGTAACCTGCGAGACACCGATGCTTGACAGAAAAAGAGCACATTAAAAGATATTTAGGTGGACTACCCGAGAAGCGGGTCCGGGAAGCGATGAGCTCCCTCGGCGGATGTCAGTCCACGTTTTCAATTAAGTAAAGAAGCATACATGATAAAAGATGTACGTACAAGACTAGATTTTCTGATCAAGGTAATAAACAGAATCTAAACAGCAGGCAGAAAGCAACAGAAGATAGGGAACTGTGAAAACAAAGCTAGATTTGTGTTACCTGTGTCCTTTTACCTGTCTGCAGGATGATCGGCGTCGATTATGTAGAATCGGCGTCGACTGAAGTGATCGGCGTCGATTATTAAGAATCGGCGTCGACTGAATAAGATCGGCGTCGACTGAAAGTAGAAGATTTGGAAATCGGAAAGTGAAGGCCAGATCGTCAACGTCTGCTGGATATGCCGAAGCCGGTGAGATACTGGAACAGAGTCACCAGAAGATCAATGGATACGTGCGATGTTGATGTGATAAGAACAGAGTAACGGTGCTCCTCTCAGGGATTGATTTGGACGAGATCCGTTCTCATTTGATAGATAATGTTGACACCAGATGCGCAAAGATCTCTCGTTCTCTCTCTTTCACGGTCTGTGTTTCTTTCGCGATCTGTCTCTGTCTGTCCTTCGTGTTCGTGCGTGTCTTTTTTTTTTTTTTTTCGTCTGTCTCGTCCCCGAATCGAGTCCGGGCTTCTATTTATAATCGGCGCCGCTCCTAAAAATCGGCGTCGACCGTACCGGTCGGCGCCGATCGCGGAACAGACTCCCGAGATGGCCAAAATGAACGATTTCTAGAAAGATAAGAGTTATCCCTCCACCTCAAATACGGGAAATATCCCGCTGCTTGATTGTGAGGAGGAGAAATAGGAGGGACACATGGATAGGATAGATATGGGGTAAATAAGTGGTTAGGATACATGTGAAAAGGTGTAATTAAATAGTTAATATTTAATTACTCATGGGTAAAACATAAAGGGGTGAATTAAACTTAGGATAGGTGTTTAAAATGCAAATTGAATAATATCCCAAGGGGATAGTGGTGATATAAACGTGCCCCAGGTTACCTGAGAGAGCAAACGCGCACGAGGGACACTAAATTGGATAATCAATTTTAGGTGTCTACATTTTGCCCCTTTTTGTCGAGTAACTTGCGATAAGCAAGGTTGTGAGACAAAAACAAGGAGGTGGAAGAAAGGAAGAAAAAGTGATGATGCGATCCCCCTCAAACTAGGGATGGGATGGATGATAGAACAAATGATCCCAAGTTTGAAAAAGGTAGATGAAAACGCGGGATGCCCCAGCTGGATGTCTGGAGTAGATCTGATCATTGATGACGCATAAAAATAAATAAAAAGGCAGCAACCTAAGGAACTCACATTGGTAGGGCAAACTAGACGGTCTCCTCATGAGACGACGTTAGTACCTACAGACCCATGAGTGTAAGGAGGGCTGCAAAATAGTCAGCATCTAAAGAGAGACACATTGGTAGGGACAACTAGACGGTCTGCAAAGCAGACGACGTTAGTGCCTACAGACCCGTTTAACTCTAAGCTGCCAAAAAGTATGAGTGCCCCATGCAAAGGGAACAAACTCGAAATGGACGGTGATATCGAAAATATGTGCCAAAAGGCAACATTCAACGCACAATAATGATCAGATAGATAAATAAGCCAAGCATCAACACTAAGGCAAAGAGATGGAAAATCGGCGGCGATTTAAAAAATCGGCGTCGACTTAAATAAACGGCGTCGACCAAAACAATCGGCGCCGACCTTGCACCGCACATATAAATATGTGAACGGAAAACGTGAACGATTTATTCACTCCATGACGATTGATTCAGAGAGAGTCAAAAGTTGGATTTGAGCACCATGGAAGCCTCTGGGAGTGGTCAGAAGCGCAGGAGGACACGACCTGGGGTAAGTGGTTCTTCGTGAACCCGTTGTTTTACTTTTGCTTTATTTTTATTTATTTTTATTTCTATTTTTCCGGTGGGAGGCCAGGGTGTTTTTTTACATCCGGCCGAGCAATCGGCGCCGATTGGTATAGTCGACGCCGATTATATTCAAGCGGCGCCGATTTATGTTAATCGGCGTCGACTATAAATAAACGACGCCGATTATATTTAATCGACGCCGATTATATAGACTTGTGAATAGATTGTAATGTTTTTTTTTTTTTTTTTTTTGATGTTCTGATTTGGGTAAATATGAGACTAATATTGCTCTTGATGTCGTGGATGCAGGCACGAGAGGTTCTACATATGAGGGATGCTATTCCCGAGTTACTAGAGACTATTCTTCCTGATGTGACTGACGCAGATTGGTGGCATTTAGAGTTAGCCGGGCTCGGGGGCTTTAGATACTACAGACGAGTGCCGCGAGATGTAGAGTTGATGCGAGCACTAGTGCGATGATGGGATAGCCAGACGTGCACTTTTTGGTTCAGGATGGGTGAGATGACCATCACCCATGAGGATATATACAGGATTTTGAGACTGCCGATCACTGGGGACCCGATAGAGATTACACCACGAGAGCAGCAGCAGAGGGCCCTAGTTCGATTGTATGGAGATAGGGCAGATGATTCAGAGATAGTGTCTGGGGCAGGTGGATAGCCTCGCAATACAGATGATAGCCCCTGAGCGCATTTTGGATAGTTCTCGATTCGTATGGCGATATCCTATTTCGCTCTGCCAGATTCAGGAGGTGGGAGATTCCCACTATTATTATTAGATTGCGTTTGCGACATCCTGCAGTTCAGACAGGTATTTGCTTTTGCTGATGCTCTGATAGCTCAGATATATCACGAGCTATGGATGTATACCACTGGCCGGAGGACAGGTATTGATGTTAGTTTTGTGCTCCACTGCTGGGCATATGAGCATATAGCAGTGATCAGGCCATCCGGGCTTCCTTGGATGCCAGCAGCAGTGGGAGCTATTGATTATGGATTCCGGTGATGGCGGGCCGATATGGCCGCTGGGGATACAGGGAGATCTGCAGATTGGTACACTGAGCGCTTTCAGACGCCGACACCATATCAAAGTTATCTCGGATGCCATATCGTATTTCCGACATGGGTTGGTCGTGATACTCACTTGGTGGCATTGAGACGGCAGGTGGTGGTTAGGGCCGTAGGCCCGATATGTGGGAGCGAGTCCCGCGATGCGCGGGTATTGAGATAGTTCGGCCTAGTGCAGATAAAGGCCGACTACTTACAGCCTTATAGGTGAGATAGTAGGAGACCGATCTCGCGATTTTGATCCCTGGCAGATCCATTGAGAGAGGCCCACCTCCACCATGCATAGCAAATGATGATGATGCCGGGAGTAGGTGATGGTTATGCCGCATGGTATGTGACAGAGATACCACGATATCTCCCGGCATCTATAGATGCCGACGAGGAGGATATGGCTACAGTGCTAGAGAGACTGGAGGGAGAGCATGCCACCCTGACGCAGACACACCAGGTGGCTCTCGAGGAGATTCAAGCTCTGACAGAGGAGAGGGATGCCCTAATTTTGGAGAGAGACACCACTCGCCAAGAGCGAGATACAGTGATCCAGCAGAAGGATCGCTACCTTTGACATAGGAGGCCCTCGTGGGCCAAATATGGGGAGACAGTACCACATCGAACTGCACACAGGCACGACCTCAGAGGAGGGCACCACCAGAGACTAGTAGAGTCCCAAAGCAGCACCAAAGCAGACACCATTACGAGCACCGAGTACCGTGAGCTTGAGCACATATCAGTCTCTCCTCACTGAGGTGAGATACTATGAGGATGCCTTAGCGCAAAGATGCCCCGATGTGCCTCTGGTGCGGGCGAGGAGGAGATCGCTGATGGCCACGCGAGCGGGGCCTCAGGTGGAGGGAGCACCGGGAGAGACCGAGGTGGGCAGAGACCTCCAGCAGCAGGTGCATCTAGCTCGATAGGCGGCGGCCAGGAGAGACAGCCTGGTCCAGAGGAGGGTGGAGGAGATAGTGTCCTCCATGCATCAGATTTTACTATATAGGGATTTTTTTATATTTTGTATCAGTGTAGTGATGTAGCCTCGATTGGAAGGCATTGTATAGATGGCTTGATTGAGAGCCACCCATTTTTTGTTGTACAGACACTTATGTATATATATAGATTTATCATTGTTTTTGTCATATGATTGTTCTCCTGTTTTTAATTTTGATATACATGGACAGATGTAGCATAATTGTGATGGATGTAGACATAGATTGATAGATGATAAATAGATGAGATTGGATGAACATAGACATAGAGGATAGATAGATGTGATGTGATTTGATGTGATTGATATGTGGATATAATTTTGATGAAAAATAGATAGATGTAGTGTCACTTGGATGTACAAGTTTTTAGATGTTTTGATGGATAGATGGATAGATGTGATTGATAGATTTGGTATGTTTGAGATGTTAATTTAATTTTGATGAAAATAGATATAGATAGATGTAGTGTTACTTGGATGGACAAGTGTTTAGATGATGTGATGGATAGATGGGTTTTGATAGTTGAAATGGATTTGATATTTTTGAGATTTTGATTAAATTTTGATGAAAATAGATAGATAGATTCACATGTGTTGACAATACATGCTTTGATATGTCAAAGTAGATAAGATGAAATTAGATAGATGATAAATTTTGATTAAATTAACATGTGAAATGTCAATTTAACTGGATGAAATAATCGGACATACTCTCTGTGAGAGTCAAGGATGTAATGAAAACGACCTTGATTAGAAATAAAGGAAATACACCCAGATAAGAGGAAAAATGATAAGTTGGACTCTCAACCGACCATAAATAGAATCTGGATAAGAAACCAAAAGATCGTGCATACAAGGCCCTACATGAGGTTAAAATAAACCTGACACTAACTAGTCGCAAACCAGATTTAGGAGGGAAACGGAAGGAGCAGTAAGTAAGTATCTCATCGAAATTTACAAGGGACAGAATACATGTTTATACTGGGAAAATAGGATTCTCCATATGATCGACAAAAAGGTCTTATATCTCAGCTTCATGATTTCTGGCAGAAAAGCAAACTGATCAATGCGGGAAGTTTGCTAGATATGGAAAGACTGATCAATACGGGAAGTCTTTCAGTGATGCTAAAAAGTGTAGAAACTGATTGAAAGGCTGATCAATGCAAGAAGCCTTGAGTATTCCTTTGAGAAATAGCCGTCCTTCAAGGGAGCGGTCCGTATTTTGAATTTTAATGATAGCCATCCTTCGAGGGTATGGTCTATATCTTTTGATTCATTTGATAATGTATGGATAGTTGTCCTTCAAGGGATCAGTCTATCTTTTTTTTTGAGCATCTTCTTTCTTTTTTTTTTTTTTTTTTTTTTTTTTTTTTTTTTTGAAAAGATTTTTGGAAGAAGCTGAGTTTAGACCTAGATAGATCAGATAGAGGGGAAGAAAACGTATAAAGAGCATGCACTCATGCCCCGAGTAGATCCGATTAAGATAAGCACTTGGGACAAATGAAACGGTGATTAAGGTGTTCCTACCATGAGGAGAAACATATCCATAAGAAAAATGCTATGAGTAGAGCCGCGATACTCATATTTAAGGTAAAAAAGACAATAGGCGGAGAACCACATAATTTCGAATCACCGTGAAAGTATATGACTGGTTGTTAGACGGATGAAAGATCTGTCTTGCGACTAGATTTGTGTAAGATAGATTTTAACAGTAGAAGGGCCTTAGATGCAAGGCATTAAGAGGTTCCACTTCGGGTATACCATCCATGGAAGATAGACGATAAGCCCTAGACCCATATTTATGGGTGATAACGTACGGACCCATCCAGTTGGGAGCAAACTTACCACGCTGACTCCTTTCGAGTGTAGTGACATTTTGGTTTTCTTTAAGAACAAGATCACCAATTTTGAAGTCACGATGCTGCAAGTGCTTGTTATAAGCATGTTTGACATGTTCAAGATAGACTTGATGATGTTCAAGAGCGTTGAGACGCCGCTCATCTAATAATTCAAGTTGTGCTAGACGATTTTGACGATAGTCCTCATCGGAGATGAATTCTCTAAGAGAAACACGGAGAGATGGGATTTGGACTTCCAAAGGAAGAACAGCCTCAGACCCATAGACGAGAGAGAAGGGAGTAGCACCAGTAGGAGTACGGATGCTAGTCCGATAAGCCCAGAGAGCAAAAGGGATATGTAAATGCCAATCCCTACCAGCTCGACTAGTTACCTTTGCGAGAATATTACGCAAAGTTTTATTGGAAGCTTCGGCCTGGCCATTAGCTTGAGGATAGTATGGAGAAGAAAAGCTGAGTTTGATATTGAAAGCGTCGCAGAGGTTCTGCAAATCAACGTTCTTGAAAGACTTACCGTTATCTGTGATGAGTTTGTGTGGGACACCAAAGCGACAAATGATGTGCTGATAGACAAAATCAACTATGGGTTTAGCTTTTGTTGAAGAAAGAGGGATAGCTTCCACCCACTTAGTAAAGTACTCAAAGGGCAAGCGTGAATGATAGAATGATGACGCTGTGAAGAACGGGATTGATGAGACCAATAAGATCAAGACCCCATTGCGAAAAAGGCCACAAATCCGCTGTAGGTTGTAAAGCTTGACTAGGGATGTGCGTGAGATTGGAATGTTGTTGACACTTGACACATTTCTTAGTGTATTCACAACAATCTCGATTAAGAGAAGGCCAATAATATCCCAAACGTAAGATGCATTTAGCTACGGCCGAGCCACTAAAATGTCCACCACAGATACCGTCATGGACCTCCTGGATAGCTTTAGATGATTCAAGGGATTTGAGGCACCGAAGCAAAATGCCATCAAAGCCGCGTTTGTAGAGGATCCCGCCTAAAATAGTATAGCGATTAGCGCATAGGATAAAAGATCTTCTACCATTGGGAGTCAGATCTGGAGGAAGTACCGAATGAGATAGATAATCAACGATCTGTTGATACCACTCATCCTGAGTATGGGTTGTGATAGCATGGATTGAAGTTAGTTGTCTAAGATGAGATGGTTGATCTAATCGTTGCACAGCCACATAAAGTTGCGAGTCCTCGGTAAAAGGCGGGATAAGCGAGGCTAACGAAGCCATTGTATTTGCGAATCGATTCGCAGCGGCGAGGAATAGATCGATAGTGAATTTATCGAAAGATTGGAGTTGAACGAGAACGATATCATGATATTTTTGAAGGATATCATTCTTGCATTGATAGACACCCGTGACTTGATTAACGATGAGTTCAAAATCACCAAAGATGTCAATATGACGAGCGCCGAGATTAATGGCATTTTGAAGACCCAAGACAAGAGCTTCATATTCAGCCATATTATTGGTGCACTCAAAGTTCAATTTGTGTGCGACTGGGATAGGCGTACCCCAAGGAGGAATCATCACGAAACCTGCACCTCCCCCTTGCTGGCATTTGGATCCATCAAAGAAGAGCTTTACTTTAAATGGAGACAGACTAAATCAATTTCTTGGATATATTCATCGGGGAATCGAGCAAGGGGGACTTGAGTGTTTGGAAGAGGAGCATCAACTAATTGATCTGCAATGACCTGACCCTTGATAGACTTTTGCGGGATAAACTCGAGATCAAATTCAGTCATAAGCATGAGCCAACGAGTGATACGATCATTGTGATAAGGCTTCGCATGAATTGTCTTGAGTGGATTGACACTTGTGACAATGTAAGTTTTGTGATTAAGAAGATAATGACGAAGTTTAGAAGTTGCGAAGAAGAGAGCACAACACAACTTTTCAGCTTCGAAATAACGTGTTTCATACTCATGGAGGGTGTGACTAATGTAATAGACAGCTTGTTCTTTACCGCAAGCGTCCCGATGCGAGATCATGGCTCCCAGCATGGTCACCACACGAGAGATATAAAGATAGAAAGGCTCCCCCTCGCGTGGAGGTGTAAGCACAGGTGGAGAAAGAAGATAAGCTTTGAGATCATCAAAGGCCTTTTGGCAATGCTCATCCCATTCAAAATGAACATTCTTACGAGGAGATGATGAAAAGGTTGACAACGGTCCGACAATTGTGAGATAAAACGATGCACTGATTGAAGACATCCTTGGAGACTGCGGAGTTGCTTTAAGTTAGAAGGGGGAGGCATCTCAAGGATAGCTTTTATTTTTGCGGGGTCTACTTCAATACCCCTAATGGAAATGATAAAACCTAAAAGTTTACTAGTGAGAACGCCAAACACGCACTTAGATGGATTTAGACGAAGACAAAAGCGAATAAGCCTCTCAAAGAGAGGTGCAAGAATGAAAATATGATCTTGACGACGTTTGGATTTACCGAGGAGATCGTTGACGTAATCTTCCATAGTTTTGTGTAAGAGATCATGGAAGATGTAGGTCATTGCTCGCTGATAGGTTGCTCCTGCGTTCTTAAGACCGAAAGGCATGACACGATAACAAAGGTCCCCCAAGGAGTTATGAAAGAAGTCTTATGTTGGTCTTCTAGTGCGATGAGAATTTGATTATATCCAGAGAAACCATCCATAAGAGAAAACATCTCATGACCTGCAGTTAAATCCACGAGTTGGTCGATATTAGGTAGAGGAAAATCATCTTTTAGACAAGCAAGATTAAGATCCCTGAAGTCGGTACAAATTCAAATTTTCCCAAAGAGCTTTAGTTACTAAGTACTACATCGAAACCCATTGTGGATAATCGATGGGTTGGATGAAGTTAGCCGAGAGCAAGCGCTGCAATTCTTCTTTAACAAGAAGGGCTACTCTAGGGTGCATTTTACGTAATTTTTGTTTAACTGGTTTGATGTTGGGAAGAGTAACGATATTGTGGACCACAATATCGGGATCGAGTCCTGGCATATCCTCATATGCCCAAGCAAAATCTTGACGATGGTTGGAAAGAAAAGTGGTAAAGTCTCCTAATTCCTGTGGATTAAGGGATTGGCCGACCTTAATGATGCGAGGGTCTTTAGAAGTCCCTATATTAAGGTCGACAGTGGCTTCGTTGAGAAGCGTAGATGTGTCAGAAGGAATAGTTTTGGGAAGATAGGAATCCTCTGCCCCTAGATAGGTGAGGACAGAATCATCATCCGCACAAAGGATAGTGTTGATAGTAGAAGAGTCGCTCCAACTATTTCAGGAAAATTAATGGTATGGAAGTGGACCTGTCATTAGTCTTATAGGCTAGTGGCCCTAAGGAAATGGTATTGATCAAAAAAAAAAGTTAGACGGGATGGAAATGGCGTCGTCCACATCGAGTGATGCTTCTGACTTAGCGGGAGAAGATGGTTCCTCAATAGGAAGAGGCTCATCTAGAACAAAGGATTGGTGGCTTTTGAAAGAGGTTTAAATCCTAAACCAAATTTTTGATGTGGCTTGAGAGTTGGAATGGACGCGAGGTCATGCACACCTTGTTCATATTTACCTAAGCCAAAGCCCTTCCACGCGCATCGATATAAATAAGTTTTTGCAAACGTGGGATTCTGTAGACAATCAAACCCTGTTAGATAAGGTTTGGCCCTAGGAGGAGAATCCGGCGATAGTGAGGTGTATCAAGACCACCGTAAATGAAGTTAGTCTGTTGATTGGGCAGACCAATGGTGACGATGCGACCAAGACCTGGTTGATATTCAGGTTGTTTGTCTGGTCTACCATACTCACTAGGTTTGAAATGGGTGTCAAAAGAAAGGAGAGGAAGCTCTCCTAGTGAGAAATGCTGCAATGTTTCTTCTAAATTTTGTACATCCGGTAGTTTGGTTGTAGGTATGGAAGAAGATGAGGCCCCGTCAGGAGAACAGGCATTTTCTTTTAGAGGGGCAGACCCTGTGGTCATGTCGCATTGCGCGGAAGGAAAAGGATCTCCTGGATGAGTATATATTTTTCCCTCATATTGATATTTTAAGCATCGATGGAGGGTGATGGGACACAATGCATTGCACGAATCCAGGAGCGTCCGAGGATCATATTATAGTGGAATTTCCCTTCAACAATGTAAAAGAGTTCGTGAAGCAACTTCTTACCTACTCGAATGGGTAGGACCACAGTTCCTAAAGTAACTGCTAGCTGATCGTTAAATGATCGAAGAGCGAAAGGCGGGGTGACACTACGTTCTTTGGTAACTTAAGTCTGCTCGAATGTGTGCAAGGAAATGATGTTAAGTGCAGCTCCACTGCGATCATAATGCGTTTTAAGGTAGTGTTGTCGATTTGGACTGTGATAAAGAGGGGAGCCTCCAAATCCTCTGAAGAAAGAGGGGGAATTTCCGAATCTTCAAAAGAAATGGTGGTTGATGGTCTATTCAATCCAACAACCATCTCAAAAGGCTGGGGCTCATCCGAATTCACTGCGATGCGGCACGCAAATTATCAATCGAGCCTCAGCGATGTCATGCGGAGAGGATTGAATGAGGTCAAAAGAGACATTTTGACCGGAGCCTAGGTAAGTTGTTTCATAACACTCTCCTCAACTGACACGGGAATTTGAGCCCGAGGTGCAGCACGAATAGAGACCCGAGGTTGTGGGGCTAATGAGGAAGGAGGAACTCCTTCGGGGGCTGCAGAAATGACAACCTGTGGTCGAGATGCTGTAGATGAGGATGGATTGTCATACTGTTGGGCTCTCGTGGCGATATGGATTGTGTCAATTTGAGAAGGTGGAAGATCAATTGGAGTGGAATCACTAGAAGTAGAGGCCTGAGTAGATCGTTGGGGTTCAGATGGAGCTAAGATGACAGGAGGTGCTTGTTTCTCCTCCTCCAGCAAAAGATCACTTTCTTCCAAAAGGTTGTTGACGACAGATTGAAGAGCTTTACATCCCTCAGTATCATGACCCGGGGTACGGTGGTAAGCACAAATCAAATCAGAGTTAAACCAGGCCGGTTTAACTCCTTTAGGGTTATAGGGTTTAATCGGAGGAAGAGATATGGATGAAGATTGAATAAGTCGGCGAAGGATTTCAGTATAGAACCCGGTAGACAAGGATGGGGACAGAGATGATGAAGGCGTCTCTTTCACTTTAAGAGACTGCCGAGGTAAAAGAACCTGCATGTTTGGTTTGACAGTCTTTTTAGGGATCATCTTATTTTTTTGGACATCTGGATGAGCAGCCTTGGGCACTTGAGATGGAAGTAAGTGAGACATGATTGATTTTGGTGGAGGAGGAGCCCCTAAAATAGATTTTGAAGATGATGGAGATGTGACAAGTGTTGTGGTCTTCAGAGATAAGGGAGGCTGTTTGGTCGAAACTAATGACGATTTAGATGATGTCGATTTAGATGAAGGAGAAGCTTCCAAAGTAGGTATAATTGGAGGGACAGAGGGTGCCCTGGTTTTTGGTAATGAAGATGATGATTCTGATAAAAGAGGTGACGTCTCTTTAGTAGGTAAGTCCACTTTTCGAGGTGCTGGTGAAGAATGTGTTGTAGAAGAAGATGATGGTTTTGATAAGTGTGTAGAAGAAGACGCCTTCTCAGCGAGACAAATCCAATCTTTTATGAGGTGCAGAGAGAGATTTTTGTGGGAAAGCACCAAGAGTCTTGATGGTTCGAAATATGGGCTTTCCTTTTTCAGGGATGGTGACAACTTCAACCACATAAGGTGATTATAACCTTTTCGGGGAAGCAAATGGGGTGGTACTGATGACGCAACGTTAGATTTCAGTTGTCTCGGTCTAAGTTCAGGAACCGAGCGTATAGGTGTTGGTGCTACTTCTTTAGATTTCCCCTTAATAGGCAAAGTAGCATTTGTGATGGAAGAAGTGAGTGATGAAGAAGCGCCTTGCGAGGAACTTCTTCCGTACAGAATGTGGGTGAAACTACATAGGAAAGGAAACAGAAGAGTCAAAATCGAAGACGCTTCAGTCAAAGTCGGCACAACTATAGGTACGTTCACCAATGGCATAGTCGCAGCCAAAATGGGAGAAACAGAAGTAGATGTATCCGTGGTGGAAACTCGAAGGGATGTAATTGCCTCGAGCATTGAAAGAATGTCTGACGATGAGACAGATGAGGATGACACTGTCTCGGGTATGGATGGAAGATCAGACAAAGAAGCAGAGGGAGGTGAATCCGTATCTGACAATGTTGGAATATTCAAAGACGGACTATCTGAAGATGGTGGAATCCCAACGATTAACGAAGCGGAAGGAGGTTCTGATTCGGTCGATGTGTTTGCAGATGGCTTAGTTTTAGAAGAAGATTCTTCAGTAGAGATGAAGCTGATAGTATGAGTGTTTGGTTTTTGAGACTCCGAAGCATCATGGTTCGGGGAATGATTAGGAAAAGGTTGTTTAAAGACATCCAGCGCTTGATTTGGGGGAGCATTTGGGTTATCCAGAATGAGCTCGCCTTTATCAATGAATTTCTGGACAAGATTTTTGAAGGTCTGACATCGCTCGATGTCATGACCTTTGGTTCTATGATAATGACAGAAGTCATTTTCCCTATACCAGAATGGACGTTCTTGGCTTTCGTCAATATTCCTAATGGGAGGAAGTTCGATCATGTGGACTTCCAACATTTTTTTCAGGATAGAAGCATATGATTCCCCCAACGAAGTGTAAGATCGAGATGACGAGGACCCTTTTCGAGAAGATGAGGAGTCTCTTCGTGGTGTTTGATTGGAAGTGGTATCGGCTCGTGATGTTTTTAATATGATAGCGTTGGTGGATCCCTGATTCTTGTCTTTAGAAGTGGAAGGATTTGATTTGGTAAACCGAGAAAAATCCAGTTTAGATTTAGAGCGAAGTTTTAACTTCCCTTGTTCAATGGCGTGAGACTCAAGTTTGCGTGCCATCGTAAAGGCTTCTTCAAATGTATGAAAAGTCTGGATCCTTAAAGTGGAAGAAATATGATTAGCACAAGATCGAGTAAACAACTCGATCTGTTGGGATTGAGGAAGGGAGAAAGACAATTGGTTGATTATCCCTCTCCAACGAGTGACAAAGTCTGCAATAGACTCATCATCGAATTGACGAATGTTATAAAGATCTGTAATCGAGATCTTATGCACGATATTTATTGAAAAGTTTTCAACAAACATCTCGGCCAATTGAGAGAAAGAAAACAAGGAATGTTGAGGAATGTTATTGTAGATTACCTAAAGCAGACTCGCTAGAGACATAGGAAAAGTACAGAGCATAAGCTCCTGATCCTGGACTATGAGGTAGCAAGCATGTTTGAATGCTCGCAAATGCTGTTGAGGGTCCTCCCGACTATGAAATTTTGAAAATTTAGGAAGTTCCCATTGGGGAGGATAAGGCTTAAAAGCCACTGAGGGGTGAATGGGTTCATTACACACTTCTTCAAAAGAGTATGAAGGACGAGCCCCTTTGGTGGAGGCTTCCAAGTCTACGATTTTCTTGAAAAGAATTTGAACCACGTCGGATTGAGGAGGAGGCAGACTGGCATGTCCTACATAAGAAGTAAATGGTGGATGCTGTTGAGGTGTCAATGGGGGATTCATCTGTTGATTGATAGGATGATAAGAGGAGTAACCAGGCATTCTGGGTGACGCCTGGTGGGGTATTTGTTGTGAAGGAGCCTGTGTATAGGCAGGCTGTGGGATAATAAGTGGTTGAGAAAATGAAGGTTGGATGATGGACGGAGCCTGTGATTGGTGGACTCCTATGCTTGTTGACTGAATCGGAACAGATTGAGGAACATGGGTGCCGATTTGATTGGACATGGTGGGGAACAAGACCTGAAAGAGGCTTTTTACTGCCGGATTAGTTATTAAGGGCACCGATACTAGAGGATGGGCGAAGGTCACTGTTGCAGGAACATTGGAAGAAAAACCCACTGGAGGACGAGAAGCAGGAACCAAGTGACTAGTCGAAGGGGGTTGACTCATAAAGGGGTACTGACCCTGGGATATAATGGACGGCATAGATGAGTTAACAGCAATATGCGGGTGCGCAGATGCACTCATTATAGCCAGAGAAGAGGACCTCTCAGAAGTAGGTTGTCGAATAGTTGAGGTAACTGTGGCGTTAGGAATAGGTAAGACTATTTGAGAACTAGTCGATATGGTCATTGGAAGAGAAAAAGGAGGCACAGGTGTGCCGCCCTCCTCCGTGGCTCGAGGCGAGAAAGATGATGCTAGCTGTTCTACAAAAGCCTGGGGTGGTTCACGAGGATAATCGTACACTTGCTGGATTGGTGGTCCCTGATCAGATATTTGAATAGACTTGTGTACTATGTAGTCCATGAGGGCTACCGGATTGCGATCGAGGAGTGCCTGAAATTCAGGATCCCCGCGAGGAACATACTCTGAGTCAGAAGCAGATGATATTTCTGAAGGACTAGGGGAAGCTGGACGTGATGGGGTTGTTTTGGCCTGATAGAAAGGATTGTATGACCAAGACGGGGAACCCATTAACAGTGGTCCCGAGGAAGACCTGGGGGGTGCCGAAACCTCCACACTAGTGGTGATCTCGGAGGAAGAAGGGGCTAATTGAGCCATTCTTCTAGATTGTAACCGAGTGATGACCGTCATAAACAAGCAGAAAACAAGATTGACCTAACTAATGCACAGACAATTCAAGCAGCGTAGGTGATTATCTCTTTTAAGTTTTTATGCTTTTAAGAAAGAAAATATTAGGGAAGGCCTTTTAGAACAGGAACTACTCAGATAGCCAAACTAAGGATGGTTTGGGGGATGTTTTGGTGAGGAGTCCCGAAGGCACTTCAGTAAAAGACCGGTACGTGGCTTGATATAGGGGCCTACCCCCACACTTCACACACCACTGTGATAAGGGAGTCGGGTGCTTTGCCAATATATACCAGAACTTCCGTGAATTTATAGCGCGGCCCGAGTACCGCATAGGCTCTTCCTCTTGGATGTCACTTCCAAGTAGGCGAGGCCAGGGAAAGAATTTTTGTTTAAATGCTTTACACCTAATGATTTTGGCTTTGTGTGCAAGGGTGAAAAATAAAAATCAAATAGTGTCACTACCGATTTTGATCGATTTTCCAGCCTAATTAAAACTAGATGAAAAACATACAGCAGAAATGACAAAGAAAGAGTTCTTTTTTTTTTTTTTTTTTTTTAAGCACTTAAAACGAAGTGTTTGATTTCGATGAAGACAAGTCAAACAGATTCTTTCCCAAATGTGATTAAATTCTTTTTAAGCACCAAAAATTGAAATGTTCGAATGTGATGGACAACAAACAAAGAACTTTTTTTTTTTTTTTTTTAGTTCCTAAAAAGGAGAAAACACCGTAAAAGAGAAATACTTGTAGACTTAGCTCTCCAAGGTGTGTGGACTTCAAAAAGCGCGTTGTTGAGCTCTTCCCCTCGAACAATCCCACGAACAAGAAAAGTGCTCCGCAAGAAGAGGTTAAGCAAACACCAAACAAAATCCAGAAAGATATATCCAGATAATGGTGAAACAGAAATTTCTATTTCAAGGAACTAGAAAAATTTCAAGGAAATAACAATTTCACATAAAGAGCAAGATTAAAACGATGATAGGAAATGCTCAAACAGAACTGATAGAAATCAGTGAAGAAGAAGAACAAAGCTCAAAACTAGAAAAGAAATGAACTTACCAATAAGGGACTTTGGTTGGGTCCCATCGGCGTGCCAGAATGTAGATCAAGAATTTTGCGCTTGTTACCTGTCCAAGTTAATGCACCAAACTAAACACAAAAACCCTGAAAAACTCCAATGAAATTGATACCTGATGGATAAGATCCGAAGATGTAGACGGATGAGGAAGCCGATGTAGATAAGACGGGCGCACACGAGCAATTCTGCACAATAGATCCAAGTAACCTGCGAGACACCGATGCTTGACAGAAAAAGAGCACATTAAAAGATATTTAGGTGGACTGCCCGAGAAGCGGGTCCGGGAAGCGATGAGCTCCTCGGCGGATGTCACCCATGTTCTCAATTAAGTAAAGAAGCATACATGATAAAAGATGTACGTACAAGACTAGATTTTCTGATCAAGGTAATAAATGAATCTAAACAAGCAGAAAGCAAAGCAACAAGATAGGGAACTGTGAAAACAAAGCTAGATTTGTGTTACCTGTGTCCTTTTACCTGTTTACAGGATGATCGGCGTCGACTGAAGTGATCGGTGTCGATTATTAAG
This sequence comes from Taxus wallichiana var. yunnanensis, assembly GCA_018340775.1. Taxonomy (NCBI): domain Eukaryota; kingdom Viridiplantae; phylum Streptophyta; class Pinopsida; order Cupressales; family Taxaceae; genus Taxus; species Taxus wallichiana. The sequence continues at coordinate 283,870,798 of CM031237.1, forward strand.
AATCTGCGTCAACTGAATAAGATCGGCATCGACTGAAAGTAGAAGATTTGGAAATCAGAAAGTGAAGGCCAGATCGTCAACGTCTGCTGGATATGCCGAAGCCGGTGAGATACTGGAACAGAGTCACCAGAAGATCAATGGATACGTGTGATGTTGATGTGATAAGAACAGAGTAACGGTGCTCCTCTCAGGGATTGATTTGGACGAGATCCGTTCTCATTTGATAGATAATGTTGACACTAGATGCGCAAAGATCTCTCGTTCTCTCTCTTTCACGGTCTGTGTTTCTTTCACGATCTGTCTCTGTCTGTCCTTCGTGTTCGTGCGTGTGTTTTTTTTTTTCTTCGTCCGTCTGTCCCAGAACTGAGTTCTGGGCTTCTATTTATAATCGGCGCCGCTCCTAAAAATCGGCGTCGACCGTACCAGTTTGCAGCGCCGATCACGGAACAGACTCCCGAGATGGCCAAAATGAATGATTTCTAGAAAGATAAGAGTTATCCCTCCACCTCAAATACGGGAAATATCCCGCTGCTTGATTGTGAGGAGGAGAAATAGGAGGGACACATGGATAGGATAGATATGGGGTAAATAAGTGGTTAGGATACATGTGAAAAGGTGTAATTAAATAGTTAATATTTAATTACTCATGGGTAAAACATAAAGGGGTGAATTAAACTTAGGATAGGTGTTTAAAATGCAAATTGAATAATATCCCAAGGGGATAGTGGTGATATAAACGTGCCCCAGGTTACCTGAGAGAGCAAACGCGCACGAGGGACACTAAATTGGATAATCAATTTTAGGTGTCTACAGTACAACTGTCTCAAAGTGGCATGAATCTTCTTAACCCCTGGATGGGCTGAATAGGGTGCACGATGTGCCTCAATAAGGATATCCTATCATAATCCTCCATCTCTTGGTACATAGGTATGACCTATGTCTTTGAAGAAGACCATCCGACTCTAATGAAATTCCATCAAACTTCCCCTCTAGGGGTCTCTAAGACTTGATCTCTTCTCTAAATGAAAGGTAGAAGACTGTCATGTGGAAGCTGCTACAAAATCATGGTCTTCAAGTCTATACCAACTGTTGTAGCCATAACCAAATATCTTTGATGACTCAAGGCATGCACAACATGTTCTCCTTCCCCTTAAAATTCTTTATCTACATGTCATACTCACAAATAAAATCCATCCAACACCGTTGACAAGCGTTGAGATTGGATTGTGTGAAGAGGTGATGAAGACTCAAGTGATCTGTCTTGAGAATGAATCTCCTACCTAATAGGAAATGTCTCCATCGAACCATATCATGCACCACTGCTGCAACCTCAAGGTCATGATTTGGATAATTGAGCACATAATCCTTGAGTTTGTGAGACTCAAAGGCTATAACACGGCTCTCTTGCATCAACACACCTCCTATCCTACCAAAGAACCATTTGTGCATACAAAGAAATATCCATGTGGATCTAGCACTAATAGGATGTGCACTATCGTAAGGAATTCCTTTAGCGTCCGGAGGTCTGCTCACATATATTTGACTAAACAAACTTCTTCCCTTTCCGCTAAAGGGAAGTGATGAGATACACAATACTAGAGAAATCCCGAATAAACCTCCTATAGTAACCCGCCAATCCTATGAAACTAAGCACCTCGGTCACACTAGTCTATGCTAACCCATCCAAAATAGGTCTAATATTAGAAGGATTGACTGCGATACCTTCCCCATAAATAATGTGGCCTAAGTACTAAACCTCATACTGGAAAAATGCACACTTCTCCGTGTTCTCGTAAAGCTAATGCTCACAAAGACATTGTAGAACCCGGTGAAGGTTCTCCTATCTCCTCATGTGTATGATAGTAGATCAAAATTTCATCAAGGAACATGAGAAAAAAATGGTCGAAAAAGGTCTTGAACTCTCCGTTCATCAAACTCATCAAAAATACAGGGGCACTTTTTAGAGAAAATGACACAACTGTGAACTTGTAGTGGCCATATCTCGTACAAAAAACTATTTTGTGGACATCTACCTCTGCAATCCTTAGCTAATGGTAACCAAAATTAAGATCTAACTTGGAAAACATTGTAGCCTCCTTCATCTGATCAAAAAAATCATCGATGCAAGGAAGGGGGTAACAATTCTTGATTTTTACTTTGTTTAGTTGCCTGAAGTCCACATAGAACCAAAAGAATCCATCCTTCTTCACAAAAATCACTGGTGCACCCCAAGGAGATACAATAGGATGGATTATGCCTTTCTAAAGAAGTCTCTCAAATTGAAACTTGAGCTCACATAGCTCAGGGGTGGTCATCCTATATGGAGCACATGAGATAGGCTCCACTCCTGGAACCAAATCAATGTGAAATTCTATCTCATGTGGGGGAGGAAACCCTGATAGCTCACTAGGAAAAACATTAAAAAACTCTTGCAAAATGGGGTGATCATCAAGTGAAGGTTCACTAGCCTCATCCTTTGACCTATCACTAATTTTAATAACATACAAATGACACCCACGCCGCACACACCACTTAAGCTGCATAGCAGAAATAGTGTGAATAAAGATGGGTCTCCTAACTCCAGCTATCACTGACTCAACTCCCAAATCATCTGCACAAGATATAACCTTACTATAACAATCAACTCTAGCTCTGTGTGCAGATAACCAATCCATGCCCAAGATAACTCCATAAGAACCCAAAGGAAGGATATGAAGATCCAAGGTAGTGGTGAAGGGTCCTAGGTCCACTATGCACTCCTTAACTAAGGAGTCTATTGAGATCTTAGCTCTAGAAGCCATCTCGACATCCCAACTAAGGCCTTTCCTAACTATAACCAGCTGTATATTGCTCTCTACCGAAAGTGGTGTAATAAAAGAATCGACGAGCCAAAATAAAAAAAAAAATAGAGGTAGGGCCACCAATGCTATCCGTAGTCTCAATCACCGTGCTCGATGCTCTACACTGCGCTTCTCGACTATTACATAGATCTGATGGCTATGTCCCATGTCACCAAATGTAGGATCTGAAATTGGTTCCTTACCCTTGTTATTAGGGTTCGTGGGAACTCTCTTGAATGTTGTCCAAGTACACCACAACAATAGGAACTACTCGGTCCCCTCCAATGAGATGCGGCTTCAACATGTACTCTAGTGGTATATGCCATGGATCCTAATGATCCTGCTATAGATTGTTGTGGTCATTACTAATGAGCTCCTACTAACTAAGCTCTCAATACTTCCTATGTCCTAATGGATCCTCTACGAGGAGGCCCAATACTCCTTACCCTCTGAGTATGAAATCTTTGTGGAGGTCTAAATAGTGGACGAGTTTTCTACTATTATTGTTCTTGAGGTGGCATTTATGGTGGCACGAAAGAAGACTATGCGAGAACCATGTCCACCATGAGGTGGAGAAGCTGACCACCTCAAACTAATATCTTACATCTCGCTAAATACATCTCCTCACTCTATCTCTCACCTGCTGCGTCTTCCCCCTGATCTCCTCTACAATGTAGGCCTTCTCAATGGCCTTAGCTAAGGTCTATGGAAAATGAATGCGTATTACACCTCCCAAATCTAAGTTCATGCCCCTGATGAACCTATGAATCCTAAATTTCTCATCCTACATGTGGTCAACATACTAAAGCAAATCTAGAAACCGACTCTCATACTCCACTACTGTTATGGATGCTTGATATAGGTCATGAAACTCATCTATCCTATGCTACATAAACTTCTCTCGAAACCGATCCTCAAAGAGCTACCAAGAAACTATCTCCAAGACTACATGGAGCTTCTCCTCCTCAGTAGATGAATCACAACATGAGCCTTCGTGTTGCTAGTACATGGTAAAAGCTTGAAGCACCCGCTCAAGCTCACTAACCAAGTCTTTTCCTGAAAACCTCATGTTTCTCCAGCATAATGAGATGGGCGTAACTTCAACATATCCCTGATATGATCTACAACTGATAACTAATGACCCCTAGGTCTCTCTACATGCTCATCCCTTGGAATAAGGCTCCTAGATCTTTCTCGTGTCTTGTAATCATATCTCCATGCCCCCTATGAGGTGAATCTAGTCTAGTCGATTCTATGTGGGATTTTTCTACACTATGCTCATCGATGTGTCTTGAAGGGTGTTGATCCTCATGTGATGGCTCCCTATCATGCTAACTAGGAAGTGCCCCTACCACTCCACCTCATCTAGCTACATTAACATCATGCAATATCTGTAGTATCTACACGGCAAAGATAACGGTGACTGCCTTCTCTAGAGGATGTATGTCTAACTCCACATGAAAAATACCCTCTTTTGATTTATGCCTTCTGCACAAACCAAGATGGGAGTTAGTTTACCATTCAAGGTTATTTTCATTGTTCTTGGTTTTTTACGTTTTAAAATATCATGCAATGTGGTGTGATCTAGTTGTAGGTTGTACTAAGTTATTTGTTTGTGTTTCAGAATGTGCGAAAGGGTCCAAGCGTTAAATAAATACAAGTACTCCTCCCATCTAGACTAATGGTCCATGACGTATATCCGTAACATATCCTCCAAGATCTGATTTACTTGTTATGTGTGCATGTATGTCTCTAGGTGGTAAGTTGTCTTGAAATTGATACTGTCCCAAGAACTGTTGCACGGTGGACCAAAAGTGAGAAGTGTACAAGGGATTGCGGTCGCAAAAATGATCTTCTACGAATCCCGTGCAATCTAAAAATCTCATCTATATATACTCATGACACTACACTAGCAAGATAGGTGGTATTCACCAGAGAAAATTGAGCCACTTTTGTCAATTTATCCACCGTGACCATAATGGCGTCGTGGTGGTATCTCGACATCGGTATCCCTACGATGAAATCCATGGAAATGGTGTCCCATTTTCACTTTGGTATGACATGAGGATAAAGAAGGCCAACTGGATGTTGATGCTCAACCTTCACCTTCTAGCACTCTAAACAACGAGACACAAACTGAGAAACATCTCACCAAATTTCTCTCCAATGGTATAACTATCTCAAAGTGGCATGCATCTTCTTCACCCATGGATGGGCTGAATATGGTGCATGGTGTGCCTCAACAAGGATATCCTACCTCAATCCTCCATATCTAGGAATGTATATCCTCCTTTGTGCCAAAGAAGACTGCTTCCTCTAAAAAAACCATCAAACTTCCCCTCAAGGGGTCTCGACTCTCGATCTCTTCTCTGACCAAAGATAGAAGTTGTTGTGAGGAAGTCTCTGTAAAATCTTGGTTCTCAAGACTGTACTCAAATGTTGTAGCCATAACTAAATGTCTCTCGATGACTCAAGGCATCCATAACCACATTCTCCTTCCCTTCACATGCTCTATCTCCATATCATACTCACAAAGAAACTCCATCCAACGTGGTTAATGAGAATTGAGATTAGATTGTGTAAAGAGGTGATGAAGACTCAAATGATCAATCCTGAGAATGAATCTCCTGCCCAAGAGGAAATGTCTCCATCGAACCAAAGCATGCACCACTGCTGCAAGCTCAAGGTCATGAGTCGGATAATTGAGCTCATAATCCTTGAGTTTGTGAGACTCAAAGGCTACCACACAGCCCTCCTACATCAATACACCTCCTAATCCTACCAAAGAAGCATCTATGTAAACGAAGAACTCTCCTTAGGATCTGACACTACAAGAATGGGTTTTGTCGTAAGGCATTCCTTTAGTGTCCTGAAGGCTTGCTCACATCTATTTGTCTAAATGAAATTCTTCCCTTTTCACCGAAGGGAAGTGATGGGGTGCGTAATCCGAGAGAAGTCTTGAACAAATCTCCTATAAGTAACTCCTGTCAATCCCATGAAACTGTACCTCGGTCACACTAGTGGGTGTTGCCAATCCATAATGGCTCTAATCTTGGAAGGATCAACTGCAATACCTTCCCCAAGAAATAATGTGACCCAAATACTGCACCTCTGACTAAAAGAATGCACACTTCTCCAATTTTCCGTAACACCGCTGCTCACGAAGACACTATCAAACTTGTGACGGGTGTTCCCATTCTCCTCATGCATACGAGGGTATATCAAAATGTCATCAAGGAACATGAGTATAAAGAAGTCTAGAAATTTTCTAAACACCCCGTTCATCAAACTCATGAACACTACAGGGGCATTCGTCAGACCGAATGACACAATTGTGAACTCATAGTGGTCATATCTCGTATGGAAAGTTGTCTTGTGGACATCCTCCTCTGCAATCCTTAGCTGATGGTAACCAGACTTAAGATCTATCTTAGAAAACATAGTGGCCCCCTTCATCTGATCAAACAAATCATCAATGCGAGGAAGGGGGTAACAATTCTTTATCATTACTTTGTTCAATTGTCGATAGCCCACACATAACCGCAAGAATCCATCCTTCTTCTTTACAAAAATCACTGTGCACCCCAAGGATATATACTAGGATGGATTAGGCCTTTCTCAAGAAGGCCCTCTAGTTGCAACTTAAGCTCACATAGCTCAGGTGTGGCCATCCTATATGGAGCGCGAGATAGGTTCCGCTCCTGGAACCAAGTCAATGTGGAATTTTGTCTCATGTGGGGGAGGCATTCCTGGTAACTCACTAGGAAAAACATCATAAAAATCCTGTAAGTTGGGGTGATCATCAAGTTAAGGTTCACTAGCCCCATCCTCCGACCTATCACTAACAGTAATAGCATATAACTGACAACCCTATCACGCACACCGCTTCAGATGCATAACGGAAATAGTGTGAATAGAGATGGGTCTCCTAACTCTATCTATCACTGACTCCACACCCAAATCATCTACACAAGATATAATCTTACTGTAGCAATCAACTCTCTGTGTGTAGATAACCAATCCATGCCCAAAATCACTCCATAAGAACCCAAAGGAAGGACACAAAGATCCAAGGTCATGGTAAAGGGTCCTAGGTCCACTACACACTCCTTGACTAAGGAGTCTACTAAGATCTTAGCTCCATAAGCCATCTCGACATCCCAACTAAGGCTCTGCCTCACTGCCACCAGCGAACAATGCTATACTAATGATGGAGAAATGAAAGAATCTGACGAGCCTAAATCAAATAAGATAGGGGTAGAAATACCACCAATGCTACCTATGGTCTCAATCACCATGCCCTAGTGCTCTGCTGGCGGTTCTCGATCGCAACATATATCATGTGGCTCCTAGCCATGTCACCAACCGTAGGCTCAGAAACATATGCCTTACCCTGATTATCAGGGTTTTGAGGGAGCTCTCTCCAATGAGCAAATAGTCCTCCAGGTGGCCCAATAGTACATGTTGAAGAACTTGATGATCCTTCTATAAATCTCTATGGGTGTCATGCGGTGACATACTCCTGTCAATTTTTCTCGAGGTGGAGCTTGTGTCCTATTGGGCCCCCTAGATGGAGGTCCCATACTACGCCCTCTCTGAGAATCATGGTGTTGTGGAGGTCGAAAGGGAGGTCGAGTCTCTACTACTGCTGAGGAGATCGAGGAGGCCGAAAGGAATACTATGTTGAAGTGTGTCTACCATGAGGAGGAGCTAATCCCCTCAATCTATTATCCTACATCTGTTGTAGATTGTCTCTCACTCACTCTGTCACGAGCCTATTGAGTCTTCCCCTAGTTTCCTCTGTTATATAGGCCTTCTCCACGATCTCTCGAAAATTTTTACGGGTAATGAATGCATACTGCACCTCCCAAGACTAAGTTCGGTCCCTGGATGAACTTATGAACTCTAACTCCGCTCATCCTGCATGTAGTCTACATACTGAAGTAGATCCGTAACCGACCTCGTACTCTTCCACCGTCATAAGCCCACCGCAGATCATGAAACTCATCGATCTACACTTTGAATGAATCTCCTGGATATATATCTACTCCTGAAGCGTTCTCGAAGAGCTTCCAAGTGACTATCCGATAATCCACGTGGATCTTCTCGCTCCTTAGTCCTCCACCAAACTCCAAGTCCATCTCTCAGAAGGTGGATGGCAACACGAGCTTTCGTATTGCTAGAAAAATGGCATAGCTTGAAGCATCCTCTCAAGTTAACCAACCACGCCTCATCCTGAAATCTGCCTGTGTCTCCAACAAAATGAGGTGGGTACAACTTCAATATCTCTCTAATGTGATCCGCTACATGCCGATCGATTGTCACCTCTCGGCCTCTCAACTCCGATCATCTCTCGATCTAGGGCTCCTAGACCTATCTCTGTGCCACGTAACTCGATCTTTGAGCTCCCTACGAGGTGACCCATGTCTAACCAACTCCACATGGGATTTCTCTACCTTGTCCTCAACATCATGGACGTGAAGGTGCACGAGCCTCCCCAATGGATCTATGTCATGTCTCAGGTCGCCCTCCTAAAGATCCTCTCGCATATAGCGACATTAACATCTTGTAGCGTCTGCAATATCTAAGATAAAATAGTTAAGCACAAAATCTAAGGGGTGGTAGATGTAACGCCCACATTTTTCCCACTCAACCCACAATAAAACCCCATAACAAACAATGAAAATTATGGGATATTTTTTTTAACATGGATGATACATTGTTCAGGTTTTAATTTAATCCCGATTATATTTTTTTACACTTTAACATGGTGTTCAGAAAAATCCACCATTCGTTAACTTTGATCTGATCCCCAATTAAAATATCACATTTTATAATTTTCTCTAAAGGATAACGATGATAAACATCCACCGAGGATTTAAATTGTATTTCTCATTTAGCGTTCTAAGGTAGTCAGGAAATGATGACTTATAATTTTTGACGTGATTGTCGAAATGATACTTCGATTTAATTCCACTTCTTACTAAGCTCTAGAATTGTATTTAAAATATTCATCATCTTGCCATTCATTACATAGACCCAAATTATCCCCCTTAATTTTATTTAATTAAGGGTCCCTAAATTAATTTACATTTGATTAGGCAAAACTAAATGCCCTAAAGTTTAAAATCAAGCACATTATTATTTGGTCTATTACTCAAAGGAAAGGGGGTGCACAACTTAGGCTAACCCTCTTAGGCCCCATTCATCCCCTTACCCATGTTTTTAATTTAATTCATTCCCACTAAATTCCCTATCACTTAAGTGATGTAGGGTCAAACTTGGACCATTGGATTAATTTTATCCTAGCCCTTAGATCTAGGGTAGACTAGAGAAAACCCTAGATATCCTTATGATTTCTAATATTACACATTTTTGCTCTAACTCTTTCATTTTCTTTTGTTTGGTTGTAGGTTTGAAGGAAAAAGGAAAAGGAAGCAGCCATGGAAAAATAATACCCAAGCTTCTTGGGTGGATACTCACAAGATGGAGATCTATTTTTGGTATCCCTCTCCTAGGGTTTGCCTATTTTCTTATTTTCTATTTTACATGGTATTGTATTGTATTTGTGAAGAGATGCCCTATCTGGGTTATTGGTATTTTTCATCTTATTTTGTTCTCATTATTATTGTTGTTTTGTAGAAGAGTAAAGCAAAAAAAGACACCAATATTAAACCTGAATATATGTATATATTTCCAACTATATAACTATATGTGTGTGTATACATATATTTTTGGTTCAATTTTAAGAACCCGAAATTTCCCAGCAAAATAAAATAACTATATAGAGAGAGAGACACACACACACCTCTTATCTCTGCAAATACCTTGGCCACGGATTTTACTATTTTTACACAGGCCGAATGAAAGAATAATGGCCGCATTTTTTTAATTCTTTGTGATTAGAATAATGGGTATAATATTGTATTGGGGGTAAAGCCACCGCCCCACCCTTATTCTAAACAAATATAACTTAGTCCACGTGGGGCTTAAGCCATGTGGCTTTAAACCTTTTTTTTTTTTAAATATCTAATCTCTCATTTCTGAATTTAAATAATAAACACATTCATTTATATATATGAACATATAATAATTTATATCTATTACCATTTAAATAATTATTATATAAACTTTATATACTTTTATATAATATATGTTTATAATATATATATATATATATATATATATATATATATATATATATATAATTACGTAAGTCAAATGCAATTATTTTGATAGTAAATTTTAAATAATAGTTCCATTCTTATTTGTGGATAAAATTTTTGGCAAAATAAGTTAAATACTTATAGAGGTCTAAGTGGACATTTAGTCATTATTATTTTTTTTTTTGGTAAAGTGGTTTGAAGTTGTATTTATGGTCATTTATTCATGGAACCAACTATAAATAAGATGATTTGCATTTACCTTCATATTCATTTAAAAGATTTTTTTAAGAAACTAATAAAACTTAGTGTTCTTTCCAAATAAAACAACTAACAAGAGAACACACATTCAAAGTGTAAGATACTACAAGTATATTTGTTTTTTTGTTCTTTCTTATATTTTGTAATGAGAATAACATAATTGCAACTCTCTCATTTATATTCATTTTAATAAACATAACCAATAACTTTCAACCTAAGATACTTGGCCTTTTGAACCAATAAGTAGATTTAGATTTATTTACAAACTTTTCTCACCTTTCTTTTTCTACCATTCCCTTGTAAAGAACAACATAAGCAAGTAATCATCTAATTTCAGATTTAAAAATAATATGACTTCCATTTGGATAAAGAAAATAAAACATTCTTAATTAACTTTGTTTTTTAATAAGTATATTTAAATCACTTACAAGGTTTTCTCTTGTTAACTCCACTCGCTTTTAATAAGGAAGTAATTAAGGAAATTTTACTTTTAGTTTTGAAAAGAAGGATATACACTTACCCTTTGACTACAACCTTCAAATCTCTCACTTTATAATAAAACAAAGGAGTAACTTTCAAGCTCTTCACTTTCGTTTACAAAAACTATCATTACAATTTGCCAAGTAGAATATTTAAAGTCCATCCTTATACGATGCGGGGATACAAGTTTTCCTTTTGAGAGGAGCAACATTTCCATGGTTTACCATGGAGGTATTTTTTTAAAGTGCACAATGAGTCAACCTTCATTGGAATTCCACCATCATTCACCAAGATTCAAGCACACAACAAAATGGGGGAATAGGCAACGCTCTCTTCCCAACCAATACCCAACAAGGAAGAAAAGTCTTCTTCCGCATTGGCCCCCGAGCTCCAACAAGGAAGCAATGAGGAATATAAAGCAACCAATGACAATCCAAAATGAATTCCACGATAACACTCAAGCAATCATTCAACATAAAAACACAACAACAAGATTTATAACTCATGCAAGTATTCAAAAACAATGGCTTAATACACAAGCCAAGAAGGAGAATGGAACGTGGGGTATCTCCTTATACCTCCCGAGTGGTTTGGGTGCCCACCTCTAAATTCCTCCAACTCAACACAATCCCAAAACTCTTATGCCTCCCCAATAGAAAAATAACTCTTATGTCTCCCTACAGAAGAATAACTCTTATGCCTCCCTCACTCTTATGACTCCCTCAAATAAAGAAAACATGATAAACTCAAGTGTTACTTATCACCAACCGGAGCAACCCAACCCAACTCCCTCCTATAACACAATGAAACTACTCTTATGCCTCCCACTAGTTTTTTTAAACCCCATTTCCAAAACTCTCCCAAACAACCTAGGGACAAATCTATTATCTTATATTGCAACCAAACAACAATCAATCATTTACCAACATGAATATAACAAGATAACCAAGAAAATAAAGATGAAGGCCTACCTTGCCATCAGTGAGATCACAAGTCCTCAAGCAAACCCCAAGTCTTCCAAAAACAAATCCAAGGCAAGCATCAATACCACTCCAAGCTCCAAAAACACTTCAAATCAAGTTTCTCCAAAATTCTTTCCAAGCATACCCCAAAACAAAACCAAGTCACCCCCTTCTCCTCCCAAAAACAAAAATAAAAATAGAAAAACAAGAAGAGGATGGTGAGGTGGCTCCATCTGAGATGCCACTTCCCTCTCCTCCATTCCACATCCATCCCTTTCATACAAAAAAAAAGGCCACTCATCTTATGGATGAGGGTAAAACATTATCAAATGTGCACCCATTCTCCACTTACATTTTAAATTTTTGTTCAAGTGGATCCATATATGAGTGCACCATTTACCCCATATTAAAATGAAATATCATGACTAGTGGTCTAATTATGACCCCTCACGTCATAGACATGGGTGGGGGAGTGAAAAATGGAGTGGGGGACAAGGTATTCTTGCCCCACATGCCCTTTTTAGTGGGCTTAAGGCAATATTTTGAGATTTAGAGTCAAAAGTGGTACACGTACTCATGTAATAAATTATTCTAACATGAGAGAGAAAGGAATAAGGGATATTCCATGGGATCTCTTATCCCCTTATAGGTGAAAACTAAATTCATAGCAATAATCTAGTTTAGGCACTAATTAGGGTAGCTTAACTTACACAAATAAAAGTGACTCCCCAAAAATAATTAAGTTCAAATACTCGCAATTATTTAAAACAAAAAAGAAAACAACAAAATTACCCAAGGTCACATTTGAGGTAACCCCCCAATGGGAACCTCATAACAAAACACAAAAACGCACAATATACAATACACGGATTGCCATGGTGACCTGTTGCTAATACCCCACATTCCTTCGTTGTTGGTCTCCTATCCTCCGTAGTTTGTTGTGTTGTAATTTCCTACAAAAATAAACAATACCTTTTGGCCTCGTGACCATATTAATAACATCGAAACAACAAAACACATACATATTTACATAACAATTCACATCATCGAATATCATAATTTAACTGTTGCTAAAACCAAGTAATTCACCTATTGTTCAAGTTTCCAACATTTTGATTTTACCAATTCATTAATTTGCAATAAGATCGTAAACCAACTAAATCTTCTAAACTAAGCAATGCCATCAATCGTTCACTATTTCACACATATTTCTACTTTCACTATCTCTTCAATATCAGAGGAATCATAAAATAATTTCGAACATCATAATATAATCAATACGAAGAAAGTTTAGAATATAAAAACATTTCTAGACTAACAACACATCATTATCTTCCATACTGAATATCTATCATTCAATTTCCAAATCACAATGAGTTAATGTTATTCATTTATCAATATCTTGCAGGTATAATGTGCAACAATGTCTATGTGTCTAGTCCACAGAGATAAATAAAATATAGTAAACCAATGTCGAAGAGTAATGATATCACATTCAGTCTATAACAAGGAAACCATTCTAGATCATCATCATCATGTCCTTGAATGCCCATCAAGGTCCATAGTACAAACATATAGTCAAAATAATAATTAGAACATAATAGTAATCATGATGTCCTGCGTGTCTTAACGGTATGCTAACTATAATACAACAATGAAGGTTCATGATTATAATCGATCGAAAAAATCACAGTTCAAACAATGTTGAAGATGATTAGGCATTACAAGAGATTTAGGCTCATGTGAAGGGACCTCTCGTCTAGTCCGCGTCTCCCGTATAGACCAAGACGAGAGTTAGTTTATCATCATCTAAGTTTTTTTGTTTCAGATTTTCTACGTTTAAAAAATATCATGTAATGTTGTGTGTTCTAGGTTTAGAGTTGTGTTAGGTTTATTTGTTTATGTTTTGTGTTTTCAGTGTGCCCGGGGTCTAAGCGTTGAACCCATGGCTCTAATACCAAGTGTAATGCCCACAAAATTTACCGCATGAAACCTAAGACAACTCAAAAATAAAACTAGAAAAATTATTGAATAATTTTTTTAAACAAAAGTGATGTTTAGATTAGTTCGCGATTATCCAACTAACGTTGTAACAAATAAATAATTTATCTTATTTAATTTCCAGTTAGGTTTAAAAATCCATTCTTATAAATTCTTAATTAATTTAATAACGCAGTTACTATTCATTTAATAATTAATTATTATAGGAAAATATCTAACTTTGCCCTCCCTATTTTATAATCAGCAATAAAATTTAATCCATAATAATAAACATTGTCTAAATATTAAAGTTAAATTTGGCATAATTAATTTAAAAGGTTCATGGGCTTTTATTTTTAAAGTTACTAAATAAAACATAATGGGTAACAAATTTAAAGTTAGCTTCAACACCACTCAAGTGGCCCTATTCAAACTTGACCCATGCTTTTAAATGATGATCTCACCTAACTCCCACCTAACATTTGTAGGGAAGAATCATGTCATTGGATGAAACCAATCTAGGCCATTGGATCAAGAAATTTCCAACAACCCTAATCATCTCTATGGAGGTCTTTTATTCATTCATTGACTTATTTTCCCCATTTTTGTTTTGCAGGTTTAAGGGAAGGAGAGGAAGCCATGGAAGAGGAAGAAGGAGCTTGGGATGGATACACACACCCCATGTTTATTTTATTTTTTCTTTCTATTTTATTCCACCCTCTCCTAGGGTTTGATTGTAAATTTCATTATTTGTTGTAAATTTATTTCAATGTAAATACTCATTTGGGTATATGGCATTTTCCCAATAGATCTAGTTTTTTTAAAAATACATACACTCTTTTTCTTTTAAGTATACATACATATATATATATATATATATATATATATATATATATATATATATATATATATACAAACCTTATATTATAAAATTCGTGGGTTAACGTTTTATATCATGCGACAACAAGTGCTTTGGCCATCCAAAAACAACGGCGGCTTTAATTTATTTTAAAAAAATTGGTAAGTTTGGTGGGGGCTCGCCCCACCCGAATGACAGATTATTTTATAAAGGTTTGTGGGTTGGGGAGGGCACCGCCTCACCCCCAACCCACCTACCATCTAATTTCCACATGGCCGATCGACCCAAATAATATACCCAACGACTACTTAGTTGCTTCAACGTTGACTTCGTTTCATATATATATATATATATATATATATCCATTTATTTTTAATAAATAAATATTTATAATATATTTAATATATATAAATTTAATAATAAACTCATATAATTAAATACATTTTTAATCATGAATGTGTATATATTTTTCTAATTTGATTTGTTTAAATAATAAAAAATAAATCATTTAGAATGGGGTAAGGTAAAGCAAGAACTATCAAAATTTATACCCTTTTAAAGAAGAATTATAATAGAACAAACTTAAAAGATTGTTTTTTCAAAGAAATGTTGACAACTATTTTCCTTCCTTCCACTTAATAAGAATGTAACAAAACTCCTACATTCTCCAAAACACTTTTCTTTTCAATAGGGAGAAGTAAGCTATAATCTTTTTCCTCTTACAATGACAATTAAAAAGACATCCATTCCATAGAGCATGGCATTTTAAGCAAAATTTTCAATATATTTATAATGAAACATAGCACATGTTGAGAATAATGAAACAACTTAATTTTGAGAGAGATGCATCTCTAATTCAACTTATTTCAAACTTTCTACTTTACCAAAACAATGCAATGATTTGGTAGTTTTCTTTTCACAAAACTAACACAAATCAAAATGTAGTTTTCTCATTCAAGCATTCTTAGAAGAGTCTACAATTTATAGAGATTTCCAAGTACAATTAAAACTTTCTTTCAAGCTTACAAATTTACAATCATCCACTCAAAGTGGGAATAATAAAATGAACAATTTACAACATAAGGGCTATCAACAAGGCCAAAATACAAGTCTCCAATTTGCATGTCTTCTTCCCAATGTAGCTTCAATCTAGCTCACTTCAATATTTCACAACAAGGATCACAATACAAAGGAAGGGGGAATAGGCAACGCTCTCTGCCCAACCTTTAATCCATTAAGAGGATAAGTCATCCCCTTAATGGCCCCTAAGCCCCAACCAAAGAACCATGAGGGGTCTTGAGAAACATTTGACAACTTTTCAACAACCATGGCTTCCACAAACAACATACATTTCAAAACATTCAACACAACTAAAAGGACATACTTCAAAAATTTACAACTTTCTCAAACAACAAAAAGGTTTTAAATCAAACCAAATGGAGCAAGGACTATGGGAAACCACCTCATTTTACCTCCCAAGTGAAGTGGGAGTTTCATCCTAAGCCTCCAAGTGCACAAAAAACAACACAATACCTTTATTTCTCCCTTGCAAGTATGCAAGAAAATGACCATGATTTTATTTTCACTCCCATGGGTGAAACTCCCAATCACACTCAAATGCATGTCTCATGAAACTCTCTTTTCCCTCCCTAATGGTCCCATAAATCCATCTCCCATACCCAAACTAAGGCATACTACCCAACCACACAAAAGCACATTCACAAAACTCAAACAAACTTAACAATCACAATATTTCCACATCAACAAAAATAATAAACAAAATAATAAAGGTGGAGAGCCTACCTCTCCATCAAGTTCCAAGAATCTTCACTCCACAAGCTTTGACACCTTCAAGCCAAGCACACTCCAAGCAACTCCAACAAGCTTTCCCCAAATCCAAAAGTGCACAAGAAGAAAAATGAACAAGTAACCCCCATTCCATCAAAATCCATCAATAAATAGAAATGGAATGTGAGGATGATGAGGTGGCTCCATGTAGGATGCCACTTCATCATTCCTCCATTCTCACACTCAAGTCAAACACCATTCCCAAGACAATAAATGAGCATGTAAGAACTATGACAAACCCACATGACACTCAAACTTGCACACCATGCCTTCTAAGGACAAAATTTATTGTGACAAGAAGAAGGTGCAATTATTTTCACTCTTTTACACTCCAAAAAGGATAAAAAGGTCAAAAATTAACTCCCATACCATAGGTAGGGTTGTTGGGTAAATTTAAGAGGCATGGGACAAGCTTAACTTGTCCCACAAGCCTCCAAAAAGGCCTCCCAAGTCAAAATCTGAATTTTGAAGTTGGGGTGGAGTAAATCACACACAAACCAACACAAATCTCACTTACAACAAGGACCACCTAACCTCATAATTATCTATTTGTCACATCCCAATTTTAGTTAACCAAATAAGAAGGATTAGCTTAATTAAGACACATTATTACTTGTTAATAAAGTGACAACAATTTCTAAAAATTTAAATACATATAACACAAATAAAACACACACAAAATTAAAAGAAGGGAAAACATATCACCCCATGGCCACACATGTGAGGTCACCCCCATGGGAAACCTCCTAACTAGGCATGAAAAACACCACAATATAACATTACACAAGTTGTCAAATTTTTGCCACGTTTCTCAACACTCGACATCTTTCGTGGTTGGTCCCCTATCCCCTTTCGATGTATGTGATAAAATGTCTTACAACACAAACAAAATACCTCTCGGCCTTTCGGCCATATTAACAACATCGAGACAATATACATATAAAATCAATAATCATCATTCGACATTAGCAATTCTATCATCTAGCATCATACAATTAATTCGATTTTGGCATCCATAAAATCATAATTCTACTCAAAACATCCAACATAGGTTATGCATCCAAATTACGACATGTTAGTACAAAAATCAATATTACAAATTTACATATATAACTATTTATCATCACCATCTAGTGCATCATAATAAAAATGTAAATCACATAATGTCAATAGTCTAAATATCTACATAGTCCATCATCTACTGATCAAAATATAATACTCAAATGTCTAAGTATCAAATCAACAATAACAACATCAAAATGAAATAGTGTCGAAGAGGAGTGGGCACTACAATACTCAAGTGTACACCTAAGCAAACATATCCCATAAGTTTAGGAAAACTCCCAAAGGTGAGGTGGAATATCGTGAGTAGGATAATACAAATAAAGCGAGGAAAATAAATCCTACACTAACAAACTCCTCCTGCTTCTATATGTTGGGTGCAAGAAAACACAAGGATTTAAGAAAATATTTGAACTCCTCCTTTGTTCTACATGTGAGGTGCAAGAAAACATAATGATTTGAAAATTTGTAACACATCCTTCGATTTATGAACTCCTCCTATGTTATGCATGTTGGGTGCAAGATTAGTTTTCATTTTATGGAGTCATGCGGGCGGGAATAGTAGTTATAAATTTAATTTATTTTGATTTTAAAAATCCCCTTTAGTGTGGTAAATGTTAACACTTTCCAAACCTACGGGTCACTAGGACACACTGGGGCTCAAGGCTAATGTGGTTAATGATTTAAATTACAACATTAAACAGAAAGTCATAGAGGACCTTAATTCAAAGTCAAAGGAAGTTTGAAAAATGATGTCACATGGCTTTATTTATGCTAAATAATTCGCTCTAAAAATTCCAAAATATCTATAATGTTTTAAAGAATGGGTTGGAATGGCATGGGGTTCTCATTTATGGTCGAGGCATTGAAATATGACACGAAAGTAAGCCCCAGTCCAAAACCATCACCAAAATATCTTCTACACTTGTAAGAATCAATTATAAAATTGATTAGAGGAGTTTACAAGGTTAAAAACTTTCCATGTGGCGCTAACATCCTCTAATTTTGCATTTTATGGCCTTATAACTTTATATAACAAACACTACTAAATGTTTCTAGAAATAACCAAAGTGTTGGAAATGAGGTGTCTCAACCTTGTTTGGTTTATTCATTTAAGATTTTCCTACAACCGTTTCACATTGTCTAGGCTCTAAAAATAGAAATAGGAGTTGTCAAAAGATTCCCATATGATAGTATATCATGGAAGGACTATTTTTAGAGATATTATGATAGATTTTATGACATTTTTGAGGGTTAAAAATAGGGGAGAATATTGTGGACGTGGGAGCCTAATTTTAGACCGAAATCTTGCTCTTTAATGCTATCCACCTCATGAGAGGTTTTGCACATGGTTTTGTAAACCATAGATGGTTTCTTGTATAACCATAGGTCTATAAATTGAAGGCTTGGAGAAGTAATTGGTGTGGTGAGTTTTAATCCTTCTAGAATTGTTTCTGGTGATACTCCTATAAGAAACTTGCTCTGCAAGTGTATGTAATCTTGTTATTAGATTTGAAATACATTGAGTGGGATTTTGGAGTGTGG
This sequence comes from Taxus wallichiana var. yunnanensis, assembly GCA_018340775.1. Classification (NCBI taxonomy): domain Eukaryota; kingdom Viridiplantae; phylum Streptophyta; class Pinopsida; order Cupressales; family Taxaceae; genus Taxus; species Taxus wallichiana. The sequence continues at coordinate 283,889,798 of CM031237.1, forward strand.
GGTTTTTTATCCGAAAGGATTTTCCCCACGTATATCTTGTTATGTTTGTGGAGCCTATTTTCATGTTAGAGTATGGTACACCTTCTATGTGTTACACTCGGGTATTTTTACGGTGGTCCCGCCGCTCGGTGAGTGGGTCGGGGGGTTCGGGGTGAAGCCCCCGAAGCAAATTTTCATGGGTGGTTTATTAACCCATGGGTAATGGGTAACCGTTATGGGCTGTTTTTGGGCCCATGGTTTTTCGGTACCCATTGTTTTGTAAAACCGCCTCTTCGGCTACCCATAGGTTTATGGGATGGTTTTGGTTTTTGCCCATTGTTTTGATACCCACGGTTTTGTAAAACTACTTAAGCAGTTGTCTATTTATATGGTCTTATGCATATGATAGATAGACAAGAAAATGTATTGCAGATGTGTTTTGAATTCGGGTGTGAATTCTGTAGAGTTTGTTGAGCATAGCTCCAAACGGATCTAGGTATTGTATTGAGAGAGTGGAGGCTTGTAATAAAATATGAGCAAGTGATTCTTGGTGGACGTAGCCCAAATTGGGTGAACCACGTTAAATCTTGTCTCTCTGTGTTGTGTTATTTATTTTGCACTTTTATTTGAGATCTGTAATATTTTCTGCATATTAGTTTCTACTGTTGCGATTCTGTAAGGGATTATTCCACATATTTTATCTCTTATTTCCTAACAATTGGTATCAGAGCCTAGTTTGGTTTGCTGAAGTGTTGAATCGCAGGGAAAGTTTTTAGCTTGAGTGGGAGCTATGGCAGATGATGGAAGATCTAGGGTTGATAAATTCAATGGGCAAAATTTCAGTCTTTGGAAGATGCAGATAGAAGATTACCTTTATCAGAAGGATCTTTATACTCCGTTGTCTGAGAAGGTGAACAAACCCTTAAGCATGACAAATGCGGAATGATATTTGTTGGATCGGAAGGCACTTGGAACGATCCGGCTGTGTCTTGCATCTTCAATATTATTTAATGTTTCAAAGGAAAAGACTACAAAAGATCTATGGATGCATTAGGGAAGTTGTATGAAAAACCCTCTGCCTCTAATAAGATATTTTTAATGAAAAAGTTGTTTAATATGAAGATGTCTGAGAATAGTTCAGTAGTAGATCATTTAAATGATTTCAATATGGTTGTGAATATGCTAGCTTCAAGATTCTGATAGAATTTGATGAAGTTAGGGCTTTATTAATTTTGTGCTCTTTACCTGAAAGTTAGAATAGCCTGGTAATGGCGGTAAGCAACTCGGTTCCAGAAAACTCAAAGTTGAAGTTTGAGGATGTTGTAGGGGTGATTCTAAGCGAGGAAATGCGAAGAAAAAGCTCTAGGAATCTTCTACTTCAGGGAATTCTTTGACAGTGGAAACTAGAGGGAGACAGAAGAATAGAGGAAACCGTGGAAAATCGAAAGATCGGGAAAGGTCAAAATCCAAGAGCAAGATTGTATGTTGGAACTGTGGAAAGTCTGGGCATGCAAAGAAGGATTGTTGGGAGCTTCGGGACAAGAAGAAACAACAGAAGAAAACAAGGAGGTAAATGTGGCATCGGGTAATGTATGTCAGGATGCTTTGATTCTTTCTTTGCATAATATTACTGAATCTTGGGTTTTAGATTCAGGGGCTTCTTTTCATGCTACTCCACATAGGCATTATTTTGTTGATTATGTTCAAGGGGATTTTGGGCATGTTTTTCTTGGTGATGATGAGCCTTGCAATGTATAGTTGGAAAAGGTTCTGCATTTGGTTAAGATGCGTAAATGGGAATACATGGCTATTGAAGGATGTCACACATGTGCCTATATTAAGGAGAAATTTGATATCGGCGGGCAATTGGGAAGTGAGTGTTATACTCGTGATATTTACAACTAACTCTTAGAAGGTTATCAAGGGTGCTCTTGTGGTGGCAAGAGGTAAGAAGGTTGGAACCTTGTATTTAACCACTGATAGTACTAATAATTGTAATCTTGTGGCTTCAGATGCAGATACAACATTATGGCACTATAGGCTCGGTCATATGAGCCATAAGGGCATGTACATCATAAAGAAGAATTTTCCTGGATATACATAAAAAGGTTTGGATTTCTATGAGAACTGCATATATGGGAAACAGAAGCGAGTAAGGTTTCTCAAGGTTGGACCTACGAAGAAAGAGAGTAAGTTAGAGATGGTACATTTTGATGTGTGGGGGCCGCTCAGGTATCATCTCTTGGGGTTCAAGTTATTATGTTACTTTTATTGATGATGCAACAAGGAAAGTTTGGGTTTATTGTATTAGAAACAAATCTAATGTATTTGACACTTTTATTAAATGGAAAGCCTTGGTAGAGAATGAAACATGTCTTAAGCTAAAATGTCTCAGGTCGATAATGGAGGGGATTATTGCAGCAATGAATTTAATGATTATTGTTTCTAAGAATGGAATCCACAGGCAAAAGATAGTTCCAGAACTCCGCAACAAAATGGGGTATCAGAAAAGATGAACAGAACAATAATGGAACGTGCTTTAGAGCATGAGGTTACATGCAGGACTCGCCTCTTTCTTTTTGGGCAAAAGCGTGAGCACAACCGTACTTAATAAACAGAGGACCCTCAAGTGCCTTGGATGGAGGCATACCTGAGGAGGCATGGTATGGTAAGAAAGTTGATTATTCATTTCTTAGAGTCTTTGGATGTGAGGTGTTTGTTCATATAAACAAGGATGATAGGACCAAGCTAGAGGCTAAATCAAAAAAATGTACTTTCATTGGTTATGGTGGTGATGACTTTCGATTTAAATGTTGGAGTATTAAGGACAAGAAAATCATTCGGTCTAGGGATGTGGTCTTTAATGAGAAAGTCATGTATAAGCAACAGTTATAGGAAAACAAGGAAGAATCCAAGAAAGAATATGCAGTGGTAGAGGATCTTCCAGATGGGAAAGTGACCCATGAATCAGTTTAGGAACCTACTCAACAGGAACCCCAAACTCCTACAGTGAGGAGGTCTTCTAGGGTAAGAAAAGAACCTGAACGTTTTTCTCCTTCTCTTTATTATTTATTACTCACTGATAATGGAGAGCCAGAGAGCTTTGATGAAGCAATGCAGGTAGATGCCAAGAAGAAGTGGGAGCAAGCCATGGATGAGGAGCATAAGTCTCTCATGGAGAACCAGACTTGGGATTTGGTGAAGCTACCTAAGGCAAAAGAGTATTGTAGAACAAGTGGGTGTATAGAGTTAAAGACGAAGAAGAGAAAAAGAAAAGATATAAGGCCCAATTGGTGGTCAAGGGGTTTGCACAAAACAAGGTATAGATTTTGATGAGATATTTTCTCCTGTAGTAAAAATGACTTCTATTAGAACTGTTCTTGGAATAGTGGCAGTAGAAGACTTGCACTTAGAACAGTTAGATGTAAAGACTACATTTCTCCATGGTGATTTGGAGGAGGAGCTATATATGCAATAACCAGAGGGCTATGAGGTCAAAGGTAAAGAGGAGATGGTTTGTAAACTGAAGAAGAGCTTGTATGGCTTGAAACAAGCTCCACGTCAATGGTATAAGAAGTTTGATAGCTTCATGATGGAGTAAGGTTATATTAGATGTCATTCTAACCATTGTGTGTATACAAAGAAATTTGAGGATGGAAGTTATATTATCCTATGTTTGTATGTTGATGACATGTTGGTTGCAGGTAAAAACATGCAAGAAATAAAATTACTCAAGAAACAACTAAGTGAATCCTTTGATATGAAGGATTTGGGGGCAACCAGACAAATCCTTGGTATGAGGATAACTCGGGATAGGAAGGAACGGAAGTGACTTTATCTCGTGAAGAGTACATTAAGAAGGTATTGATAGGTTTAACATGCAGATGCTAAACCGGTTGGGACTCCTTTGCAGGCCATTTTAAGTTATCAAAGGAGCAAAGTGTCCCAAGACAGAGCAGAAAGAAACCAGATGTCCAGGTACCTTACTCATCAAGCCAGCTGGCGTTTGATGTATGCTATGGTGTGCACTAGGCTTGATATTGCCCATGCAATGGGAGATGTGAGTAGATTTATGAGTGATCTAGGTAAAGAGCATTGGCAAGCAATAAAGTGGATCCTTCGGTATTTGAGAGGGACCATGGGGACAATTTTGTGCTACAGTGGACCAGAAACCACTTTACATGGTTATGTAGATTCAGACATGGCTAGAGATGTTGATAGCAGGAGAAGCATGACAGGTTATATTTACACTGTAGGTGGGACAACAATGAGCTGGATTTCACGAATATAGAAGCTGGTGGCTTTATCAACCATGGAGGCTGAGTATGTTGCTGCCACAGAGGCAAGCAAAGAGATGATTTGGTTACAACAATTACTTGAGGAGTTGGGGCATAAGCAGGAGGAATGTAAGCTGCATAGTGATAGTCAGAGTGTTATACACCTAGCTAAGAACTCTACTTTCCACTCTAGGACGAAGCATATATAGTTGAGATATCACTTCATCAGGACAGCTTTGGAGGAAGATAAGTTGAAGTTGGAGAAGATTCATACCACTCGAGAATCCTCGTAGACATGATGACCAAGGTGGTCACAAGGGATAAACTAAAGCTATGCTCAGTTTGGTTGGCCTTCGTGGATGACAGTGAAGGGTTGAGAAGCTTGCTCAGTGGAAATTAGTCTCCAAGTGGGAGATTGTTATGTTTGTGGAGCCTATTTTCATGTTAGAGTGTGGTACACCTTCTATGTGTTACACTCGGTATTTTTATGGCGGTCCCGCTCACCGTGAGCGGTCAGGGTCGGGGGGGTTCGGGGTGAAGCCCCAAGAAAATTTTCATGGGTGGTTTATTAACCCATGGGTAATGGGTAACCATTATGGGCTGTTTTTGGGCCCATGGTTTTTCGGTACCCATTGTTTTGTAAAACCGCCTCTTCGGCTACCCATAGGTTTATGGGATGGTTTTTGGTTTTTGCCCATTGTTTTGATACCCATGGTTTTGTAAAAGCTCGCTTAGCTTGTCTATTTATATGGTCTTATGCATATGATAGATAGACAAGCAAATGTATTGCAGATGTGTTTTGAATTCGGGTGTGAATTCTGTAGAGTTTGTTGAGCATAGCTCCAAACAGATCTGGGTATTGTATTGAGAGAGTGGAGGCTTGTAATAAAATATGAGCAAGTGATTCTTGGTGGACGTAGCCCAAATTGGGTGAACCACATTAAATCTTGTCTCTCTATGTTGTGTTATTTATTCTGCACTTTTATTTGAGATCTGTAATATTTTCTGCATATTAGTTTCTCTTTTGCGATTCTGTAAGGGATTATCCCGCATATTTTATCTCTTATTTCCTAACATATCTGGTGTTTGTGTTTCTTGTTATGAATATGTTGCTAATATTTCTGTAACTATTTTACTATGTTGAAAAGTTTTGCATAATATCTCAATCCTCAAGATTAGCGTAGGAAGTTGTTCCGCTACTCTTTATTTCCTATCAAGTGGTATCGGACCACGATCACCTTTGGTTTCAGTTGTGGGTTGTTGGGTTTTTTGTGCTAATCCAAGTTTGAGTGGGAGCTTGTGCAGAGAATACTTTGTTATCTGGTTGCAGATATTTTTCAAATGGCGAGCACATCTGGGAGGATTGACGTAGAAGTTTTACGCACAAACTTTGAAATGTGGAAGCTAAAGATGGAAGATTTGTTGGTTGATCGGATCTATGGGATGCAGTGGATGAGAAGGTCCATAGGCCTACGGATCCAGTTTTGGTTGCACAATATGATGTAATGGATAGAAAAGATAAAGGTCTTATTAGACTATGTCTTACAGATTCGATCTTGATAAATGTCCATGAAGAATCCACTTCGGAGAAGCTTTGGAAAAAGCTGGGTGAGATATACCAAGCTAAGTCTCTAGTAAATAAGATTTTCTTGAGGAAGAAGTTGTTTTCCTTGAGAATGGAAGAAGGTGGACAAATATCTGAGCATCTGAAACATTCAATATGTTGGTGACTCAGTTGAACTCAGTTGGGGTTAATATGGACGAAGAAGAAAGGTGCCAAATGTTGTTGGTTTCGTTGCCAAACTCATGGGACAGCCTAGTCATGGCCATTGGGAGCACTTCAGTCACTCTGAAGATGGAGGATGTTGTTGGTTCTCTACTCTTCAAAGAGATGAGAAGGAAGGTCTCTCTGAATGCCAAAGAGGCTTTGAGTGTTTGAAGAAGAACAAAAGAACGAGGAAAAGATGAGAAGAAGCGTGGCCATTCCAAGAATAAGGGGAGATCAAAATCCCCTGGTAAGTCCAAGGTGATATGCTGGAACTGTGCAAATCTAGACACTTCCGAAGGGAATGCAAAGAAGAAAAGAAAAAGAAAAACAAGAAATATGATTCTGATTCTGAGTCCGAAAAAGGAAGATGGAGATGCCTTTATTGCAGCTTTGGCCACTCATGCAAGTGATAATGCATGGTTGATAGACTCAGGTGCATCTTTCCACATGACTCCTAACAAATATTGGTTTAGTAAGTATGAAAACTATGATGGTGGTAAGGTGTATTTGGGTGATAATTATTTCCTTGAAATTGTTGGTCGTGGTAGTATTCAAGTGAAATTTTCTGATGGTAGAATTAGAAGATTTGATGGTGTCTTGCATATCCCGGACTAGTAAGAAATTTATTATTTTTATAGCAAGCTAATAGATGCGGGTGTGCATGTACGATTTTACGAAGCGAGTGTGAAAATGGTGAGAGGTGCTTATGGTGATAGCAAGAAGAAGTAGATTGGGTACATTGTACCAACTTGATGCATGCACGGTTGAGTGCAATAGCACTTCGGATAAAACTAAGCCAGAAACTACATCGCTGAAAAAGGAGAGGGTTTCCTCCTCTGTGGATGGTTGTGGCTTCTAGGTACCCAAGGGTGCTTTGTCTACCGAATCAAAATTACTGCGCAGAGAAGACCATGTTATGGCACCAAAGGCTTGGCCACATTGGAGAGAAGGGTTTAAAAGCCCTAAAAAATAAGAACCTCATTGAGGGGTTGAATGATTGCAATCTGGAGTTTGATTTCTGTGAGCATTTTATTTATGGCAAATAGAACCGTGTTTAGTTTTACTCATCTACTCATAAGTCTTCATGTATCTTGGATCTAATCCATTCGGATGTATTTGGTCCTGTTAAGGTTGCTTCTATTGCTAAATCAATTTATTATGTTACTTTCATTGATGATTTTAGTAGGAGAACATGGGTATATTTTTTAAAGAGTAAATCTGAAGTTTTTAGTCATTTCAAGGAATTTAAGGCTATGGTTGAAACTCAAACTGGGAAGAAAATTAAGTGTTTGAGATCTGATAATGGCGGTGAGTATTGTTCTACAGACTTTGATATATTTTGTATAGATTGCAGGATTAAAAGACAAAAGACAACTTCATATTCTCTCGGAGCATAATGGAGTTGCAGAAAGAATGAATAGAATGTTGATGGAGAAGGCTAGGAGCATGCTGATTGGAGCTGGTCTAGAAAAGAGGTTTTGGGCTGAAGCTGTTACCACTGCTTGCTATTTGATAAATAGATCTCCTACATCAGCGCTTGTTGATAAAACACCAATGGAGGCATGGTCGGGAAAAAACCTTCAATTAGACATCTGAGAGTTTTTAGCTGTGAGGCACATGTGCCTAAGGAGAAGAAAACAAAGTTGGATTCTAAGGCTGTCAAATGTATCTTCATCGAATATGGCTATGGTGTGAAAGGATACAAGCTTTGGGATCCTATTACACAAAAGGTAATATACTCTAGAAGTGTTATTTTTAGAGATTAAATCTTCCCCTGTTAATTTTCAGCCAGAACAACATAAAGAAAATGAACAAAAAAGGATGTGGTTCAACTTCCTTCTACACCTGAGAAATTTGAATTGAGACCCCAAAATAGACAAGAAGTTGAGGAGAGCTCACCAAGCTCTGAATCTTCAGAAGAGGAAGAAGTGGAAGAATCTCCACCTCAGCTTGTTCGAAAGTCTACAAGGCAAAGGCAACCACCTGAAAGGTATGGGTATTCTCCTGATGATTGGAAGTGTATATTTGCTTTGAGTACTAACATTGATGAACCGAGATCTGTACAAGAGGCTTTGGGTATGAATGATGCAAATTCCTAGCAAATAGCCATGGATGAAGAGATGACAGCCCTTAAAAAGAATGATACATGGGACCTTGTACCATTGCCTGAAGGTCGGAAACCTGTTGGATGTAAATGGGTGTTTAAGAAAAAGATTGGTTCATATGGAAATGTTGAAAAGTATAAATCACGGTTGGTTGCGAAGGGTTGCTCTCAAATTGAGGGTATTGTTTATGGTGAGATATTATCTCCTGTTGCTAAAATGACATCCATTTGGTTTTTATTATCTATTGCAGCAACATATGACCTAAAGGTTGAACAAATGGATGTGAAAACTGCTTTCCTTCATGGTGACTTGGAGGAAGAAATCTATATGACACAAAAGCCAGAGCACTACATGGTGAAAGGTAAAAGAAATATGGTTTGTAAGTTAAAGAAATCCATGTATGGCCTTAAACAAATTCCTAGAATGTGGTACCGAAATTTGATTCATATGTGTTGAGTTTTGGGTTTGTGCGGTCTAAATCGATCACTTTGTGTATATTTTAAATCGATGGTGATTGTAACTCGTAATTACTTTATATGTTGATGACATGTTGTTTATTGGGAAAGGAAAAGGTTTGATTACAGAATTGAAATCTCAGCTCTCTACGAAATTTGAAATGAAAGATCTTGGTTCAGCAAAACACCTACTTGAGATGGAGATTAGAAGAGATCGTGAGAACAGAAAGCTATGGCTTGGCTAGAGTAAGTATGTTTGTTCTGTTTTGCAAAGGTTCAACATGCAGGATTGTAAACCACTTTGTGTTCCTGTTACTTTGGGAACGAAGCTCTCCATTTCACAATGTCCTTCATCCCCATCGGAGATGGAAGAAATGAGCAGAGTGCCTTACCAGAGTGCAGTTGGAAGCTTAATGTATGTTATGGTTTGTACAAGACCAGACATTGCCCAAGCAGTGGGAGTTATTTCTCGTTTTATGTCTAATCCTGGAAGAGTGCATTGGGATGCAATTAAGAGGGTCTTTAGATATTTGCGGGGTACATCAGAGTACTCTATATGTTTTCATGGAAGAGGAGATCAACATTCCCTACGTATTCATGGTTTTGTGGATTCAGATTGGGCCGGTGATGTCGATAGCAGAAGATCCACCAGTGCATATGTGTTTACTCTTAATGGTGGTGCAATTAGTTGGATGAGCAAGCGACAGGTTGTGGTCGCTTTATCCACTACTGAGGCAGAGTACATGGCAGCTACTCATGCCTGTAAAGAAGCCATTTAGCTGAAGCATTTTTGTTCAGATATTGGATTAAAACAAGGTGCGCGATTCTGATATCTTGTGACGATCGAGCACAATCGCCTTGCAAAGAACCCGACTTTTCATGCGCCAGACCAAACACGTTGATGTTCAATATCACTTCGTGAGAGATATGGTTGAGGATGGAAGGGTGAAGCTGAAAAGGTAGAGACAGTTGCGAATGTTGCAGATGCATTAACTAAGCCCGTGAGCACAGCGAAATTTAGGTGGTGTTCCGAGTCTATGGGCCTCTCGGCCCCTAGAAGTTGATCCATGATGGTATCTTTCCCTTGGCCCTTGCAAGGTATTCGACAAGTGGGAGATTGTTGGAAATGAGGTGTCTCAACCTTGTTTGGTTTATTCATTTAAGATTTTCCTACAACCGTTTCACATTGTCTAGGCTCTAAAAATAGAAATAGGAGTTGTCAAAAGATTCCCATATGATAGTATATCATGGAAGGACTATTTTTAGAGATATTATGACATATTTTATGACATCTGTAAGGGTCAAAAATAGGGGAGAATATTGTGGACGTGGGAGCCTAATTTTAGACCGAAATCTTGCTCTTTAATGCTATCCACCTCATGAGAGGTTTGACACATGGTTTTGTAAACCATAGATGGTTTCTTGTATAACCGGAGGTCTATAAATTGAAGGCTTGGAGAAGCAATTGGTGTGGTGAGTTTTAATCCTCCTAGAATTGTTTCTGGTGATACTCCTATAAGAAACTTGCTCTGCAAGTGTATGTAATCTTGTTATTAGATTTGAAATACATTGAGTGGGCTTTTGGAGTGTGGGGTTTTTTATCCGAAAGGATTTTCCCCATATATATCTGGTGTTTGTGTTTCTTGTTATGAATATGTTGTTGATATTTCTCAGAATCGTTTTACTATGTTGAAAGTTTTGCATAATATATCTCCTCAAGATTAACATACGAAGTTGTCCCACTACTCTTTATTTCCTATCACAAAGCAAGCTTACAAAGCATTATGCAAAATTAAATGAAATTGATAAAACACATCACCCATGGTTTTAGTTCAATTGATTCTAGTTTTTACCTATAAGCACGAGCAATTGAAAGAAGTCCAAGTGTCTAAAATTTAGAGAACTTCTTCGGCTTCACCTCATGCAACATATGACTGTGGCTCTTCACGAGTGTTACAAGATCCTCATCATTAAGAATCATACACCAAATGAAGCCACTTCAGGCAGTCAAAAGAAGATGAGATCTCTTCTATCCACGACCTTTCAAAACCCCAGTCTTCTTCAATAAGATTAAACATAGCAACCCTTAACTTCTCCTTCAACTTCCAAGACTCCATACGCTTAAATATTCACGTCAAATCGTATAGCCGAATCGAGTAGTTGAAGGGCATAGTCACGTGCTTTCTTATAAGGGATTCAACTGTGTACCATTTCTTGAATACCTTGGAGACCACGCTTTGATCCCAGTGGTTGTCGATGTAGTTCATTGTGTGCACTCCAAATCTTCTTCAGAAATTACATCTTCGTCCATATTTTTTACCAGCCTGTATCTCACCATACTCAAACCCTCGACCTTTGATTTCCGTTTCTCTCTTATTTGGACTAGAACACAAGGAGACAGGAAGTTTATGTGTGAATATTTCAAATATTTCATAAAAACACCAAAGCGTTTTTTTAATTTGGTCACATTTCCTGCAAGAAATTAACAAAAATAAACTACCGGGAATGTCGCAATTAAGCATGGTTGATCACAATTTCATGTCAGTCTTCACAGAAAAACTCAAAAACACACGAGATATCATGTACGATGCCAAGGACTGTACAAATTGTAACATGACCACAAGCTTCCACAACGTACACACTACACTGTGGAAATTTTATTAAGAAAAAGTCAGTAAGGAATGTGCCCTCCAGATTGACGGCCTCTGGCGGTCCATGCATCAACGTTGTCTACACCAAAATCTCCACCTTCCACTTTTTTGGCTCTCGTGAGCTACGAGAAGCCTCGTTCCCTTTTGGAACACCTTTCAGCCTAATAATATAGGGTATTTCATAGGTAATGGCCACTTTACTAAATTAATTTGCAATATGGTATGTGGGTTGTTCGTGAACGTGGCAAAACGATATTGGCTAGAGATTATTATATCTAAGTCCTACTAGCAGTGGTGAATAGAAAATATTCACCAATGTAATTTTTGGATGGGTGTCTCAAATATTTGATTTGTAATTTATGGCTGCAACTATTTGTTTCACATAATTTAAGCCAACCTTATTTTGAATTGTATTTCTGCGGGGATAGACAATTAAGGGCACTCTTTATATTTCTACGACAGGAGACCATTTTATGTGCATTTTTAGATGATGGCTTCATACCAATTATCTTTGGGATGATAAGATTAAAGTAATTCTATAACTCTTGTTGTATTTCCTAATTCTATTTTTTTTTTAATATTGTGATATATTAAATGTAAAATATTTTGTGGCTCGAAGATTATGTTAAATTGGAAGTTTTTTTTTGTTAAAACTCAGCAGGTCTTAGAACACCATACCCCACGGATTAGATGGGAAGATTTCTTCGGCTAAGAGGCCAAGGTTTGAGGGTTTCTATTCCGCCAAATTATCCTGGGACATGATCCTAACCTCATCCCTTATTATCGTATCTCCTGGACCTTTGCCTCAGCAATAATTGAACCTTGGTGGGCTCTTTGGAAGATGTTTTGAGAGATTGTACACTCCAATTTAATCAATAAAATACCATGCAAATTCATTGAGACATCTAGTTACAATACCTAGATAAACATAAATGGACCTCCTTGCAAAAAGAGCATTCAAATATACTTGTCTTTTCATTTATAGATTCTTCAATGATGGAAAATCTTAGTGTTCTAGAGAAAATCCAACCTAGGAATTGATTTTTCTGAAGTAAGTTAACTACTTTATTCGGTTGTCATTATTTTTGTAATTTTTCAATTAAACTATAAATATGAATTAATATTTCCTCCAACATTAATCACCTTTCTAAAATGTCAAATCATCTCAAAACTTTTCTTAGATCAATAGAAACCTACATATTTGTGGCAACCAGACAAATCCTTGGTATGAGGATAACTCGGGATAGGAAGGAACAAGTGACTTTATCTCGGGAAGAGTACATTAAGAAGGTATTGGATAGGTTTAACATGCGGGATGCTAAACCGGTTGGGACTCCTTTGGCGAGCCATTTTAAGTTATCAAAGGAGCAAAGTGTCCCAAGACAGAAAGCGGAAATAAACCGAGATGTCCAAGGTACCTTACTCATCAAGTTGCGCAGTTTGATGTATGCTATGGTGTGCACTAGGCACGATATTGCCCATGCGGTGGGAGATGTGAGTAGATTTATGAGTGATCCGGGTAAAGAGCATTGGCAAGCAATAAAGTGGATCCTTCAAGATTTGAGAGGACCATGGGAACAATTTTGTGCTACAAAGGACCGAAACCACTTTACATGGTTATGTAGATTCGGACATGGCTAGAGATGTTGATGACGGGAGAAGCATGACAGTTATATTTACACCGTAGGTGGGACAGGTAGTGAGTGGATTTCACGAATATAGAAGCTGGTGGCTTTATCAACCACGGAGGTTGAGTATGTTGCTGCCACAGAGGCAAGCAAAGAGATGATTTGGTTATAACAATTGTTTGAGGAGTTGGGGCATAAGCAAGAGGAATGTAAGCTGCATAGTGATAGTCAGAGTGCTATACACCTAGCTAAGAACTCTACTTTCCACTCTAGGACGAAGCATATACAGTTGAGATATCGCTTCATCGGGATGACTTTGGAGGAAGATAAGTTGAAGTTGGAGAAGATTCATACCACGAGAATCCTGCCAGACATGATGACCAAGGTGGTCACAAGGATAAACTAAAGCTATGCTCGGAGTTTGGTTGGCCTTCGTGGATGACAGTGAAGGGTTGAGAATCTTGCTCGGTGGAAATCAGTGATTCCTTTGAAAATTTTGAAAAACATATTTGAAAAAATTTCTACAATCATTCTTTCTAGTATCCTATTTTTATTAGTCTCTACCTTTGGGTTACTATACCTTTCACTCCATTTTTAACAAGTTATTATTAAACATGTTTTCAACCAATAAGAAATTAGTATTATTTTCTTACATTGATTTTCAAATGTCTTAAAATTTGGACATGCTCATTTTTTACCCAAAAAATCTTTAAAATGTATTTATCTAGTTGGCTAAAAAAATTTACCCCTTATTCCCACCTTCATATAAATTGAGGCACCATGATGTCATCATATTTATTGTGGTTGTCATTTCTACTTTTAGAAATAATTCACTTTTTTAGAATTTATTGCTTAAAATAATTGACCTATTTTATAACTATGCACTCTTTTGTCTCTTATAATATTTACAAAAAAATAAAATTGTCTTTTATGTATAGACTTATGGTACACATTTAAGTGCTTTTAAAATTGGAGTGCATATTTTCTAGATAATTCCACCTAAGTATTCCAAAGGACTTCTTCTAAAACATAGACAATAGTGCCACTTTTTCTTTATATTACACCCTACATATATTTTATTTTATTTTATCTAAAAATAATATTATAATGACTTTTTAAAATTCAAGATGTTATTTTTATTTCATAGTATTATTTAAGAGAAAGTGTCAATTTTAACATATATAATAGTTATATTTATTATGATAAATAGAAATTATGTTGTATCCACATTCAATCTATTTAGATGATAATTTTATTTAAAAATTTAATTATAATAATTATTTGACTATTTATTTTTGGTAGTAAATTAATATATCTTTAACAATAAATGTTTTTTTTTTTTTAATTATATAAATTTAGATATATAATAATGTAAATTTTTTTGTAAATGTACAAAATTCAAATATAAAATTATTTAAAGAATGTGAAACTAAAAGAATGTTTATAGTAATGTTTATATGTTTTTGAAAGATATTTCACAAAATTCTAGGATGAAATTAAATTGTAGTTTTCACCTACATGTTTGTTGTTATAATTGTGACAATTTTAAGTAGAGATATTGTAGACAATATACAATTAAACAATGTGGGTGAGATATAAATTTTATAAATTGGGAGATATCTATGGTCTAACAAATTATAAAAGAATTATAAAATTGTTTCAAATGGTGGATAAATTACAACTCCAATATCACATTATAAATTTTTGATTTCGTTTATAAACACAAAATTATTATTGAAAAATTATGACAAAGAGCCTAGGTTGTTGCACTGAGTATATCCAATATATAGGAACTTGTATTTTGAAGACTTATGGAGAGATAGTGTGTTATCACTTATGTGATAGGGAGGAGGGGCATAACATCTAATCTTGGTTGTGATATTGCATTTAGAGGTTATATATTAAAGCAAATACAATAGTTTGGGATATAGATCGGTTATATGTAATAGGTTCCGAAGAGCATATATGTCATGGAAGGATATGTTATATGAGATCATTTGTTCATGGTATCTATTCTTACTCGGATTGTTATTTTGGATTTGGATATATGAGATATGGACATTTGTGTTTGTGATTTCGTATGTTGATCATATGTGAGTTGGTGTTTGATATTACATGTTGGTATTATATCCTTGTATTCAGTGTTTTCCATTCTAAGGTATATGAAAATATGATGCGATCATAACTTATGTGTCTCTTCATTTTATGTTTGTTTTTTCACTTAGTTTGCATTAGTTTCAGGTTCACATATAGATTTAGAATTTTGAAATGTGTTTATTAACAAAAAAAAGAACATAACTTAAATTAATGAGTAATATATATATAAATACATTTCATTATCAAAATCAAATAATCTCATACCTAGAATTACATATTTAAACTACATAAAACTATTATATTAATAATCTTTTTAAAATTATATGTTAATTTATTTGTAAAACATTTTTAAATATAATTTATTAATATATTCATAATTCTCCAACTGTATGGAACTTGTTTTCAATATATCTAAGAATGAGGAAATATTGGGAAAAGATGACAGAGTACAACATTGCAATATTTGGAGTGAGAAACAGGAGCAGTACTTAATGTTATTTCAAGCAAAATAGAACATCATAACACATCCTAGATAAAAGCATAAGAGCTTACAAAATGAAACTCTTTTATAAAAGGAATACTAACTGTAGATAATGGAAGAGAAAAGCAATTGATGACCTTAACAATCTTATTATCTCTCTTACATATCAATTTTGTCTATCTAACTTCAAATTTTTACAGGTGGGCTTCACTATGTCATTTCTTTGTTGGATAGATGGGAGCCATAGCAATCCCACATAAACCAGGTGGGTCTGCCACATTTCTCTGCATCCTGATGTATCCTTGCTCACCCCACATTGGCCCATTTGCTTCTTTCACAATCCAATAATCCAGACCGTTTTCTGACCCATAACCAACTATTGCCACGGCATGATCCAATTTTGTCCCACATTTGCCAGTAAATATTCCCTGTTAACGAAGGATAGATAAAAGCATAAAACTATATTAAATTCATTACTTCTACAGATTGTGGAAAACAATCCTCTAATATAATCTATTGGGAGACTTACAGATTTGTAATGACCCATGTCTATTCCACTAGCTTCAATGCCCACAGTGATTGGTTGATGTGCCACGGCAACCTTCATTGCTTTGTCGTTATTGATTGGTAGACTTTCACAGCCATCAATTTTTACTGCAATATGTTCTCTTTCCTGCCATATATAAAAAATCATGATTGTATTTCTCAGTAAGAATTTTAACCTGTAACAAAAAGAAACAAACAAAATTGTTTATCTAGATCTAAACCTTAAACAAGAAAATTGATCTGGAATAACATATACCAGCGCCTTGTTACAAACACCATTAACACCTTCATTCCTATAAGGATAATCAACTTCGCTTGCAATGCCATTGCCAGCTATATACTCAATAGCAGATTGTGGACTACCTCCTAAACATCCATTGCTGATTACTTTATCACAATCATCTAGTTGTTGCTCCGATAGAGAAATCAAGTTTCCTGTCACAATCTTATTGATTGCTTCAACCGATGCAACTGCACCAAAAGCCCAGCAATCCCCTGTGAAAAAGCACTTGTAAAACTAGTCAATCCACCAAAACCATTAACAAAGCTTACCGTGTTTTTTAAAAATTTTGTCAATTTCTAATCTGGACAATGTTTTTGATTGAAAATTGTTTCTCTATTAAAAATATAAATAACTAATTATACAAAAATGGATTGCATGGAACCACACTACAAAATATAAACATCGAAGTGCCTCAAGAAAAGACGGCCCGGAAGAATGGTTGTTAGTAATGACACATCATCAATAGGGTGCAAAAAAATTAGTATAGAATAGATTTCTAAGTGTTGGTGACAAACATGGAAGTTTTTGTACGTAGTGGTCAGGTATTATCAAGCTTTCCAACCCACCCACTAGCTTTGGAGGGCTTTACAAGATAAGGGACTCCTTCCTAATTATCGTTTTTTTTTATTATTTTCTTCATAATGAATAGAAATGGAAATAGAATGCTGAAGAAATTATCGAGGATAAGGACCCATAGTACCACGGCTAGAGCCACTACCATTGTTTTCATCAACACTTATGGAAGAAACATCACGCTTATGCTAACACTAGCACCACTAAATTGGTCAAATCACTTCTCCTAGAAGCACTGAAATAGAGAAGGTCAGCGAAACTAGGTGATTTAACTTCTTCATCTACTCCTAGAATGTTGGTGGGGAAGCCATGACCACGACTCCAACAAAAAAGTGGTGAAGAGGCGGATCTAGTGCCTCGTGGATGATATTGCATGATTTAATACCCCAATGGTTGAGGAGTATTTGTAAATGCTCAACCTCCAAGTGAAAATTTTCCATTTAGAGTTGAATCTAGAGTAACACAATTGTAACAATGGCAATTTTATTAGAAATAGAAAAATTTATACTCGTCTAAATATGATTAAGTAGAGCATAATTTCTATGTTTTGATATCTGAAAAAATAATGTCATCCCAAAATATTTCTATAATTGATTTTATTTGTAGGTAACATGGAGGTCTTTAAGGAAATCATTTTCCGGGTGAATAATTTTAGAATAAAAAATGTAAGAAAAGAGTAGATCTACTGCAAAGCTGATTTGGGAAAAGGAATAAGACAAAGAGAGGTGCTTAATAGGCTTGACTTGGCTACAAAAGGAACATATATGGGATTCGGAATTGCCATATGCTTGATCTTTTTGCCAACTAGGAACCCTTGTAAATTATGCACCATGGAAAGTGATCCTTTTTTTAGTTAAATAGGTATTTTCCCAAGTGGTGAGAAGATATAATTGTCCATGGATAATATGTGGTAACCAAGTTGGGAGGTTTGTCCCAACATAAAGGAGTGGCCAAGCAACTAGTTTATTTTGATCTTTGCACCAATGGACCTCTATAGAAATGTTTTGATTATGTTTAAGTTCTCTTCAAGGATAACTTATGAATTTAAAAGTAGAGCCTACAACCTCATTATTGAGTTTGAACATAAGCCTAATGTTGTTCCAAGACACCCAATCTCGGGAGGATTGCGAGAAAATACCACCGATGGTTCTATTTTTTAAATATCCAAAGGATTTTTATTCTTTTGTTCATGAAAAGGGGACCATTATGAGTATTGATAATTGGGACCACCAGATCGTGTAAGAGTTAAGAAAAAATCTTTCTCAAACTCATTACTCACCCATTTAAGGATGGATTTGACCATAGCCCAAGCTTTCCTAATGCTTTTGACAACAAAGGTGCTTGTATTAGGAGTGAAAAGGGTTTGAGAATCAATACCCCTCCATGTCTTCTTTCCAAGAGGAATTCACTATAGAATGCAATTCCATAGTAGGATCTTACAATCCTCAAATCCCTCAGCCTTAGACAATGTTTTAATTCTTTAAATTGTGGGTAGATTGTTGGATTTAAAGTTGACACTCATTGATATATTTTTAGTGTTGTTAACTATTAAATACTTGTAAATATTTGATATCACCATCTCTTATAACTTGCAAATTTGAAATATGAATGACATTTTTATACACACAAATACATACATACATACATATGTAGACACGCACACAAAATTTATATTAAAGAGTACTTAAAAAGAAAGATTTCTTTTAAATTTTTATACAACACTAAAGATGAGAACAATTCAAGAATGGTTATTGAAAATTTTATGTCACTAAGGTTTTTTCAATAGGCATAAGTTTCCATCAAATGTAAATTATGGTATGCATGTACCCATCACCATTCTTGAGAATGTCACAATAAATTGTTATGCTTTTAGTGACATTTTCCAAGCATGCAAAGATTCTTAGTGACAATTTTTTTTTTAGATAAGGTAATAAGGATTTGGTTTTGAAGGGACCAAAAAACCTTGTACACAAAATGAAGCCAAGCCACATGACAGCCACAAAGAAACAAGAATGGTTTTGAAGGGATCAAAAAGCTGTCTGCAACCGAAAGATAGACATCAAGGCACAACAAGGTACAAAGTGAAGCTTGGTCAAAGACCAGATAAGCAAACCTCCAAAACCCCAAAACAACACCTAGGCCAAGAAAGTACAAAAATACTAAGAACCTCCAAAGAAACCAGTCAAACAAACTTGACCATCCTCAAACAATGGTGATTTTCCAATGTGGCACATGACCTTAAAATTAAGTTTTCTAATTGTCTATCGCCATTTTTCCTATCATGCACATATAGATAGAAAAGAAAATAACAAATGAAAACTAGTATTTAATACGATGTATCCACTCATCCTAAACATCACATATGTTTGCAAGAGTGACTCGTCAACCAACCAATGATAAATCCACCCCAAAAAATAGTAAACCACCCATTGATTGGTTGACTAGTTAATAAAAGATCTTCTTGGTGGTTGTGATTGAGGCGAAAGGACAAACAAGAACCATCTCCTTATTCGAGTTGCTTTGATTACATATGTTTCTTATGTTACTTCTATATATTGTGTTAGCATATACCTCGTTTTCAACCTTATAAATATATGTGTTTTTAAGCTGACCGAAAAACAACAATTGAATAATTGTCAATTGAAAATCAGACAGCAAAATCGTGTACTGATGTCTTCCTAAACAGAATATTATCAAGCATATAAAAATAGCACTTACCGCAAGCCTGGCTTTTAACGGGTGTAACGGCTCCATTCTCCTCCAGTCCACAGAAGAAGGTAAATCAACGTCATCTTGCTCCTGATAACGAATACTGCTGATTTTTGGACCAGTTGTAAACTTACCCACGAACCTGCTCTTGAATTCTTCATGACTGAGGTCTGAGAAGTGGTTCAGGCCCAGCACATACGATAGATTTTGTTGGTTTCGTTCATGGATATAACGCAGGTTGTCCTTGAAAATGTCCAGCCTCCTTTGTTTCTCATGGTGATCACTGTAGGTCTTCTCATGCTTGCCCGCCCACAGTTCGAATCTCCCTACAAGTCTTTCTTCCGAGCTTAAATCTTCGGGATAGTATCCAACCTCTTCGAAATCATGAATAGAGCACACCAGACTTGAAAAACAGAAGAGAAGAAATAGTACGAACGGAAGGATTACATAATTCCCCATGACAATTGCAGGCTGGAAATCTACCTGTATCGTATTAATCACAAACTAAACTGTGTTTCACTTACTTGAACAGCATATTTCAATTTATAAAGAATATTACTATTTGTTTGGTCGTATTATTAAATGTTCGTTTGCAAACTAGAGCTTTTCACGTTCAGAATCTCACGAGTCGGGGACCTTATTAATCACCCCTCTTATCAATCTGTAGAACGTTACGGGGTAAATTCATTACGAAATAACTGCAGATTGATAAAGTCTAAATAAACGAAGGAATGTAAACAAAACAAAATAACTGAAATACCTCGGAGTCAAAATTGAGGTGGGTTGAATTTATTCAAACCCCTATTTATAGCTCTAATTACAACTTATAGCAACAAACCATAAGTGTAGGATTTTAGATAATATATCAATCTCAAAAATAGTAATAGTTATTATTGTAGAGGTGTTTAACTTGAATTGTTCTCAAATGTTTTAAATAGATAAATATTTTTGTTTGTCTTTTGGGTGTTTCTTGGTGCCTTGTAGTTTTTTTATGGGACCGTGAGTTGTCCAGTCGTCATGTTATTATAACTCTAATATATTTTTATTAATATAATGTGTAGTTACAATAATTAGATTAATAATTTTATCACTTTATTTAAAAATTTTGTGGTGTCTGTTGTTAGGAGGTGTTATCACCAATTTTGATCAACGTAAAATTGTCAAAAAACAATTAAATAATTAAAAATTAGAAAATTTTGAAAAGTATTACTTTGCGTGGTTCATTAGACTCCTTGCGATCGTCTTATTTTTGTGATCGTTTCGGTCTTCGTTTCGTGATTTTCGGGCAAGAACTCTTCCCGCCAGGCTATAAAACGCATTAAAATAATTAATTAATATTTAATTAATTAATTGCTCCTTGTTTGATTAAATTAATCACTTAAGGAGTATTTAATTAAATAAATATAAATGAAGGTTCATCCGACAAGTTTTAGTGCCGGGGAAGTTAGCTTTTGTTTCCAACTGCCGGGTTGGCATCCCAAACCCGGATTTCCACTTTCCTAGCAATTTCCTTCAAATTTCCCACACGTGGGTTTTCCTCTGCCAATTGCCAAATCATGGATTGGCAAACGGGCATAAAATTCCCCAATTTCCCACATGGGGAAATTGGACGGGGATTGCCAACCCATTTTGCCATTCCCGTTGGCAA